>OX578141.1:92289593-92944637 GCA_951213105.1 Amaurobius ferox | reverse complement strand
ATATCATAGTCACGTGATCGCTTCATATAAGAGGTGTAATTATTATTTTAATTTTTATTTAAAAAACTACTGAATATATTTTTGCTGAATTTGTTTTTATATATTTTATGGAATAATTTGAATATTACCTAAAATTTTCGAAGCAATTTGTGAATTTTAAATCCGTTTAAAAAATGTTTGAAATATTAGGTCCCATTGGGTTCAATGTATTTCATTTCTTCAACCCAGGTTCAATCCAAAACTAATTGGGTGATATTATTCATTTATATTCCCATAGGTCCTACTGACAGTCTGAACAACATACTAAAATTTCATTTTGATTAAGTCATTTTTACGGCAGTTATCGTGCTAACGGACAGACAGACAGAAAGACAGACAGAATGAACAAAGTCATAAACACTTTTCAACTTTGTTGTAAAGTGTTAAAAAAAAGAAAAAGTACACGCTCTCGGCAAGTCTTTGTTTTACTGCCTTTTAAAATCTTTATTGCTAACTTTAGCAATTATTATCGCAGTAAAATGCTTCTTTCACACAAATGATTATAATACTGTTACAATCATATATTTAAATATTCAAATCTTTATCTGTAAAACTCGGGATTTTAAATTTCTGAATTTTAAATCCTACTACCGAAACCCCAGCCATCAGCAATTTCCGGTTTCGAGAGCGAGACGCTTGTCTATGGTCTTGCCGCCATGCCTCGAATGAAATTTGCCTCCATATGTTTTATGGTGTTTTTGTGATCGCAAAGGAAAATTGATGCGAAATTAGCGCGAAATTCGATTAGCGCGAAATTCGATTTAGTGAGGTTTAAAATTAGCAACCACATTTCGAGTAGCACGAATCAAAAGTTCGACTAGTGCTATATTTAGTTAAGTCTTAAACCTAGTGGAATTAATAACTAAAACAATAACAAATAACTAAAATAACTAAAAACAAATAACTAAAAACGAATAACAAATAACTAAAATAACTAATAACTTTAGTTAAAATAACTAAAACATTTGAAATTCTGGAATATGACGCCAAAGTGCACCTATTTGAGTCCTTAAGTACATGTGTACCAAATTTCATGGCCGTAAGATGCTACGATTTCCCGCTACAGACTGTACACACACACACACACACACACACAGACATCTTTTATTATGTAAAATTCTGAAGACCCAGTTACGAATTATCAGTGAACCCTGTGATTTATGGAGTCAGTTTTAGCATCACGACCACGCAAGAAGTTAGATTGGATAAGAAAAAGAGATTGAGTGAGAAAATACGATGGTGGTCGTTTAGATCGGTAGTTGCATGCCGATTTGACCTCAAAGGGAGATGATTATAGGATCCAGTTCAACGAAAGAAAGTTAGAATCGTGTCCCAGTAGCTCAATGGTTAGAGCATTGACTGGCCAATTTGAAAATTCGCTGTACGATGCTCCATCTGAGACCGTAAGACCTTTGTTACCGTCAATAGCCTTGAGATGTCTTTCTTTTATGGAGGCAAGATATTGGAGATACATTGTTTATCCGCCTGCTATATCGACCTATAAACTACTGCACTCGTGCATATGTTTGGTGACTGCCTGCTATGCGAGCTGATTACAGCTGACTATAAATACCAATATTGCTGAAATTTGATAGATAGAACCCAAATTTGTCACTTCAAATACAGAAAATCAGGTAGAAAATCATGATTTCATCCACTTTTTACTCAAAGGGTCATGCAAGAAAATTATATTGCTTAGCAATAACAGTTTACTTAGCAATAGCAAGATGAAATAAAAACAGAAAGGACAAACCTCTGAGAATTATAAGCCAAGGTGAGCAAGTTAACCCTGCACTCTCGAACGGTCTCACTTTCTTTTCTACAGTTGTCTTCTTGGATTCTTTTTAGCGATGAAATTGATATTTTTCGAAGGCACACTTAAATAAATATATATTATTATTATTTAATTTTGATTTCATAACGGTTTCTGTACACTCTAACACATCGAATAACGCCTCATATTATTTTCTAGTTATTCTGGGAAGAGCTGATGTGATATGTAGAAAAACAGATGTGTCCATAGATGGTATATGGAGTAATCTCAATGTCTAGTAGACGTCAACTCCTAAATTTTTAATTCTTTTGGATGATCCAGATTGTGAATATTAGATGTAATCTAGATGTAATCTGGATGTAATCTGGATATCCCCTGTGTAAGCAAGGAATTTAAACATATAATTATATTTTTCCTAAATTGCCAAAATTTTTAAAATAATTATCTATGAGTATCATGCCAATTAGAGCTACATGAAGAGAAAAGTCATTGCAAGAAAGTAAAATAACCTGCCCGATTAAATGTTTAAAATCTCAAGGGTCATCCACGTTTGCATATTCAGTTTTCTACTTCTGTACCTGCGTGCAATCCGTGTATAGTAATGGTAAAATATTGATTCACATATTGATGGTAGCAGCCTTTCACACTAATAACTGCGTGCAATGGGCTTTCTGCAAATGCAGTTAAGAGCAGCACTCGAGTTCATTCAACGCTCTAGGTTGGTTCTTGTATTGTACTGTACTAAGAAAAAAGTTTGAAATAAAGAAATTTGAAATTCATTTTCCAATACTTCTAAATAAAAATAACAATTCAATTATTTGTATGTTTGACGATTTCAATTATTTGTTGTTGCTCTTTTAGTTTCCTATTAAATCATACAATTTTGCCTTATCTAATACAGTGGTATAAATAGGGCCTGATTGCCCAGAAGGCAGATTAATTTCCACTGGCATGAACGACCTGGGAGTTTACGCACTTATTCTGCCAGGGTGCCCAGAAGGCGGGTCGAAAATTAGCTCTGGGATTCACACTTCTACACGTTGATAGAAAAATCAACTGCAGCAATCCCCGATAAACGCGAATTCGATTAGCGCGAAATTCGATTTAGTGAGGCTTAAAATTAGCAACCACATTTCGAGTAGCACGAATCAAAAGTTCGAATAGTGCTATATTTAGTTAAGTCTTAAGCCTAGTGGAATTGAAATTTCAGATGTAGGTTGCATTCATAGAATGGTGATGTTCAGTTATATAAACATTTTTATATATATTGATGCACCACTCAAATTATGCAGGGTGTCCTGGCAGGACCTCATAAACTCTGCAGAGTGAGAAACCTCGCTCGGAGTACATAAAAAAATGACCCAAGAGCCATACCTCTACGACCCATAGTTTTCGAGAAAATGCAAAAGAAGAAGTATGGCGTCACATCCGGTGTACGGAAAATAAGCTTTATTGGAAACATGAATATCGGTACTTGCATATGACATTATGCTTACATAGGAAGATGCTCAAAATGACCACTCCGCATATCGAGGCATGCATGCCCGCGCAGTAGAGTGGCTGACCGCACACGATACAGCATCGTGTTGTCCACAAAAGTGAACGCATCATGAAGACTTTTGTGGCCAACAAACAGACTCTAAACAGCCGACAGACCGCCATCTCAAACATTGTTTTAGATGATACTTCGGAGCCATAAGAACTGCTTGAGTCTATAAACATCGAAATCAAATCCTTAATTGCAGAAGTTCGAAGGGAAACATACTTCATGCTTAGCGCTTATTTTTATGTATGTAAAGATAATTTTGGACACCAGTATATAATCAGATCTCTAGGTCACCGTGGGGCGGAATCTGGAGAGCCTGGAAATACACAAACACATTAGACAATTATTATTTAGATTAACTGTATTTTCTTGGGTCCCAAATTTATCGCAGTCTAGTGTATCTTTCTTCTTATATTTGAAGCGCACCACACAAGTTCATAAAATTATTTTCTTTACTAATCACAGTCTATTAAATTTTCTCCATATAACTCTTTGATGGCACAATTTCAAGTAAAAAGTTTTAATAAAGCACATTTCAGGGTTCTTTAATTTGGTCACTCATTACAGACCCATAAAACGTGTCGAAATTACAGAACAACACTTTTACCACGAATGAAACAAATACGCAAACTTACTATTCGTTCGTGTCTGAAATTATAAAACATAAAAAATGCCCCAGCATAAAATGCCTTTAATAGATACTTTGCGCGGAGCAGAGAATATATAACTTGAGATGTGATGTTCTTTTTCTCTTCACGGGAACCGACTACGTGATCTGACACAGTCACGTAAGTATTTGCCATCGCAAGGAGTCATATGGCACGCCAACTCACTTCACCAGATTCATTTTTCATATTATTCCATTTTCTCAACGCTGAAGAATGTCCTTCCGCTTAGGACTTAATATCTTGAAATTTTTGTAGAGCACTTTCCACTTTAAGCTACGTGTTGGGATATTAAAATTATTTTTTATCCATTTTCAGGTCATGATATTTCTTAGAAGGTCTTAAAATTAATGTAGGACAATCACTATATATAATTGTCTACCGTGTTTTTGTCTTTCCAGACACTCCAGAATCCTCTGGATGACCTAGAACAGTGTTTCCCAATCTGTGGTCTACGGACCACAAGTTGTCTGCTATATGTTTTTAGGCGCCAATAATATAAAACTAAGACGGACGCTGTAAAAGTGAGACGGCTGCTGTAAAAGTGAGATGGCCGCTGTAAAAGTGAGACGGCTGCCGTAAAGTGAGACGATTGCCATTTAGAAAAAGGTATAACTAGCAAGCGCGGCTCAATTACTTTAGTATACCGTTGGTGAAATAAGCAAGATATTATGCGCACGCATACTTCTAAATTTGTCGAATTAATTTCGTTCTTTCATTGGTACTCTGCTACTCAGTCATTTAACTTTGTTTATATTTGAGCTATAATAGTTATTGTGGATTGGTTTAGAAGTGACTCTTTTTCTATTCCTATTTTTATCCCGTCCATTGTAAATGAGCAAGCAGGTTAAATTGACTTTAAAAAAAAAACATGTTGATGTCGATGAAAGGAATGAAAATATCTGTATGCCTGGTCGAGTGGTTTTGAAATTGAGAGTGCTGTAACTGAAGAAATGCTGCAAATCACAAGTACACCTTAAAATACATATATTGAAGATGCAAACGTTCAAGTACCTCAATATGTAATATGTGCTGAAATTCTAAGAAATGAATCTTGCCGGCATAATTTAGTCATTTTAACTCGAAACCTAAAGATTTTGAAGGTAGGCCTGTTGGTATTTTTAAACGCATAGCAACTGAGCTGAAGTCAGCAAGAAAAAAAATGCATGGAAGCATTTTCAATCCTTAATAACGTTGCCTCGAAAACATCTTTTATTATATCATTAAGAATTGCTCAAACAAAAAAACACTTCATTATAGGTGAACAGTTAATTTTACCCTGTGTTGTCGACGCAATTAGGGACGTTTTAGATGAAAATTTTTCTCCCAAAATGGCATCCATATCTTTTTCTAATAATGCAGTCATACGAAGGATTGAAACCATGGCTTTAGAATCAATTGATATAAAAAATGCCCCAATCTAAGTGGTGCCCTCCAAACAGATAAGTCAGTCCATTGACCTAACAAACAAAGCTATGTTATTAGTTTATGTTGAATTGATTAACTTTGGGAAAATCAATGCTCGAAGAATTTATGGTTTGTCTGGAATTATCAAATCTGGAGATAATAATATAGGATCTCTCAAACCTTAAATGACTACATACAAAACAATAACGAATTATGATAACTTATGAAAATTATGATAATGATAATTTGCGAACTAACTGATGACGAATTATGATAATTTGTGAACTAACTGATGGTGCATCTGAAATGACAGGAAAAAGTGTAGTTGTCAAAAAGTCACTTCAGACCCTCCAGAAGCTCCCCTACACATTGAGCTAGAATGCTAAATACTTGCACGTTTATAGTATCGTCAACAAGACAAAACGTAATCGGAATTTCCGAGGACAGTCAAAATGGAGGAAGCGGGTAAAGCAGTATTTCCACCCCCCACCCCCCGAAGCTCCGCTTGAAAACTTTGCACACTTATCGTATCGATCACGAGACAGAACCTTCGGACAGAACCTAACTGAGCCAGATTTTCGATTAAGACAACTCATTTCGACACTAAGCTCTATACATTGTTAAACAAAATAAAACTTATTAAAAATAAGAAAGATCAATCATGCATAAAGCATTGATTATGAAACACTTTCCAACTTCAATGCAATTTTATACAAACATCTCTCAAATGCGATACATTCCTCGGTAATATTTTTAAAATTATCACAATACTACATTAATTTATTATATTTAAATACTTCATCGAAGAAAATGAACTTCATTCAAATGACGGCATTGAGATATAAATTGCCTGGTTTAAACATCTCTAAAATACGATACATTCCTCGGTAATATTTTTAATATTATCATAACACTACAATAATTTGTTATATTTGAAAACTTCATCTAAAACAAATGAACTTTATTCAAATGACGTCATCGAAATATAAATCGCCTCTATATAAAAGCAGCATTTCATTCATAATCATTTTTCCAATCGTTTAATTCATCACCATATTATAATAATTTATTTTATATAAAAATTTGAAAATTGTTATCTACCATATTTATTTTAAAATCTGAAACCTTTCTCATATATAAAATAATTAAACTCTTAGAAAGATATTTATTATATAATATATCTTTTTTTTCCTTCTGGAGGATATAATGAGAGTCAGAATTTAATTGAATTTGTTTTTCTCCCTGTATTAAATAATTTTTATTTAAAAAACTACCTAACATATTTTACTGAAATTTTTTTATATATTTTATAGGATAAATTGAATATTTCCTAAAATTTTCGAAGCAATTTGTGAATTTTAAATTAGCTTAAAAAATGTTTGAAACATTAGGTCCTATAGGGTTCAATGTATTTCATTTTTTCAATCCGGGTTCAATAAAAAACTAATTGGGTGATATTATTCATTTATATTCCCATAGGTCTCACAGACCGTCTGAAAAACACACTAAAATTTCATTTTGAGAAAGCCATTTTTACGCCAGTTATCGTGCTAACGGACAGACAGACAGACAGAATGAGCAAAGTCATACACACTTTCAACTATGTTGTAAAGTGTTAATAAAATATAATGTCAGAGAAAGGAGAGATATAAATATTTGGGATATAAACTGTCTCAATAATGTGAAGGCTCGTTTGGTTTCTTGCCCAAAATCACGAAAATACTGGCCCTTTGTCTAATTGTGGTGGCCGATATCGTTGTTTTACGTATAAATAATATTATGAATTGAAGTAGTAATGACTAGAAGTGAAATACAGGGTGGCCATAATTGAAGTAGCAGTGTTTAGAGCCCGATAGTGAGAAGACTGTTAGGCCAAACTCGTAAATACTATTTAGACCATGGGATTTTGACAAGAAAAAGAATAGTTCGGATTTTTGCCACCGTGATCCAAAGTGGCGCTGTAAGGTCCATTTTTGGAGTAAAATAGGCTTAGGAAGTAAAGAAAGTTAACATTTTACATGCATTTTGAAAAGGACATCACATTTACATTTTATACGTATTTAGTACATTTTATATTTAGATTTGCGTCTTACATTTACATAAGTATAACAATAATTTTTATATTGGCATCATTTACATGTGTGATGCAATATGTTTTCCTTGCATATGTTCCAAAAGTGCATTTTCTCTGAACAGTATTCTCTACTGCAGAATGCGGCAGATCTCCATTGATTTGTTTGACGTGAAATGGTATTCGATCCTTCAAAATGGCTAAATTATCCACATTCCCTTGGCATACTAAGCGCTTTACATGCTCCCACAACCAAAAGTCACAAGAAGGGGGGGGGGGGGGTCAAATCAGGCGAACAGGCTGGCCACTTCATAGGAAACGCTCGACTAATTTATTCGGCTGTTGGTAAAATGCTGTTGTAGGACTTCCTGTACGCGCAATCCAATATGAGGGGGTGCCCTATCCTGCATAAATATCATAGATTGAAGATATCCACGCTGTTGAAGTTGCTGAATAACAAAGTTCAACAGCGCTGTTCGATACCTCTCACCATTGACGAAACTTTCTCACTTACTATGCCTATTTTACTCCAAAAATGGACCTTACAGCGTCACTTTGACCCGCGATATAAAAAATCCGAACTATTTATTTTTTCTTTTAAAAATAAAAACCCCGTGATCTAAGTAATATTTACTGCAAATTTGGTTGAGTTTGGCCCAACACTTTTCTCACTATCAGACTCTAAACACATCTACTTTAATTATGGCCACCCTATATATAAACTTTTGGGACAGAAGCTGCCTCAATAATGTGAGGGTCAGAGTGATTTCATGTTAAAAAAATCTGATGTGGGCAGCACATGACTTTCCTTATATAATGCAATGAATTTACAACTTTTAGAGTAAAATAAATAGATTATTTTATAGAAGATATTTATATTCTTTCCAAGATATTGAATTTTTGTCAATGAGTCGTCATTTTCCATGTCGTCATTATTAATGAGGCGTCATTGATTTAGCGTCATTTTTATCCATTTGGCGAGCTTTTCGTTAATTTAGTAACATATAAAAAAGTCGTCAAGTTGGCGACATTCCACCAAATTCGTAGGCAAAATCTCGCCAAGCGTTATGGACGAAGAAATAAGTTATTCTTACAGCAGAAAAATGACTATTGGTGTTCAAGTACAAAAGCATTACTCAAAGTATCTTTTTTCATGAATGAAACGAGGTAAATCCACGAGAATGATGTCACCAAATTTATCGCATGGTATTACATATGAAAAGTGAACATGTTTCTCAATAGGAAATATTTTTTTGTTTATTTTATATGACTTATTCATAATTTTTTTGAAAAATATGCAATATCTCGATAAAGGTTCATATTAGCGTTCTAAAATTTATGTCAATCGTTTTCTAATGAAAAGTTACATAAGAAATGTCTATTCGCGTAATTTTATTAGCGGTTTTGATTTTTTGACGATTTTTTCAAAATTTTACTCGAAAATTTAAGGGGGTTCTGAACATTCGATTGGGTATAAAAACAATAGACTTCCAGTGCTTACGGATTGTGATTTTTGTACCAAATTTCATTCGAATCGGTCCATTCATTCGTCAGTTATCGTCTCCACAGGCTCACTGACACACACACACACAGACATCACTTCTAAAATGTTTGATTCGTGATCAGGGATGCTTGAAACGTGCTCTCCCGTCGAATACTCAAATTCGAATTTTCGACCCCGTCCCAATACTTTCCTTATACATTATGTATATAAGGAAAGTAAATAGCAATAGCTCTTTAGCTGATTGTGGCCTGCATTATTATTTTGCGTACACATATTACCATGGATTAGAGTAATAAAATACAAGAAAGATCAATCATGTTTAAAGCATTGATTATTAAACACTTTCCAACTTCAATGCAATTTTATTTAAACATGCCTAAAATGCAATACATTCCTCGGTAATATTTTAAAACTTATCACAATACTACATTAATTTATTATATTTGAAAACTTAAACCTTCATCGAAAAAAATGAACTTCATGCAAATGACGGTATTGAAATTTAAATTGCCTCGTTTAAACATCTCTAAAATGTGATACATTCCTCCGTAAAAATTTTAGAATTATAATGAATACTATAATGAATACTAAGATAATTTATTATATTTGAAAACTTCATCGAAAAAACTGAAATTCATTCAAATGACGTCATAGAAAAAATAACACGCCTGGCTCTCTCTATAAAAGCAGCATTTCATTCATAAATAATTTCCCATTCATGTCATTCATCACAATACTATAATAATTTATTTTATTTAAAAATTAAGACCATGGAGCTACAAGTAATTAAACTCTATGCGTAAAATTTCATCGAAAAAAATCGTCCTTCTCTTTGTAAAATCAATGAATATTTCATTCATATCAGCCATGCAGACTCCATGAACTAAATGATTTTGTATTAAAGAAATACAGCAATTCTAATACAACTCATTCTACATGTTTTGCTGTTTACATTTTACATAGGTGAAAAATAGGCTTCGTTGTAGAAATAATCAAATTTGGATGAGCATTTAAACTCAAATATATTGTAATTGCGTTGTTTCAGTATGTAGATGCACAGAATTTAAGCAAAAATAAAGTGGTTTTAGAACGGATACAACACTCAATATGAATTAAAAAGATCTTTAAAAATCACGATTTTGAGACAAGATGGATGCCATATATCATTTTGAAGTGGGTCACGTGATCTTTTCATATCATGGTCACGTGCTCGCTTCATATAAGAATTATTATTATTACTTTAATTTTTATTTAAAACACTACTGAATATATTTCGCTGAATTTTTTTTTATATATTTTATGGAACAATTTGAATATTACCTAAAATTTTCGAATCAATTTGTGAATTTAAAACCGCTTAAAAAATGTTTGAAAAATTAGATCCCAGAGGGCTCAATGTATTTCATTTTTTCAACCCGGGTTCAATCCAAAACTAATTGGGTGATATTATTCATTTATATTCCCATAGGTCCTACAGACCGTCTGAACAACATACTAAAATTTCATTTTGATTAAGTCATTTTTACGGCAGTTATCGTGCTAACGGACAGACAGACAGACAGACAGAATGAACGAAGTCATAAACACTTTTCAACTTTGTTGTAAAGT
Source organism: Amaurobius ferox (assembly GCA_951213105.1). Classification (NCBI taxonomy): domain Eukaryota; kingdom Metazoa; phylum Arthropoda; class Arachnida; order Araneae; family Amaurobiidae; genus Amaurobius; species Amaurobius ferox. The sequence goes on along the minus strand of OX578141.1, from coordinate 92,934,023 downwards.
GTTAAAAATGAAATCTAAACATTTGTAGTGTTAGCTTCTCCGAATTTGGCAGACCTAAATACTAGTTCGTGATATTTAAGCTTAATCCTTTTTACGGACCTGTATCGGGAAAGTACCAGCATTGAAAATTATTATTAATTCCAGTCAGATGTCGGGTGCGCCCCAATATTATTTTTCCACGCTAATTACTTCATCATTGTACTAGAAACGCCGTCTATGAACTAAATATTGTTCGTACCATCTTTGACCTTCAAAATGGCATCTATAATAAGAAAAAAAATCTGATGTGGCCAGCACAGGGCTTTCGCTGTATAATGCAATTAATTTACTTCTTTCACAGTGAAAAAATGATAAGATCTACGGCACAATGTCTTTAATGTTGACATGTACGCTCTTTCAGATGACAATCTGTAAAACTATTTCAAAGAATCAAATTGACTTATATTTCAGACGACTCTAAATTGACAATTATCAATATTGATAGCATTCGCATTAAGCAATATAGTCCATGTATTAAAATACTTTAATAATTAATTCATCAATTTGCCTTCATTTTTGAAATTTTAACAATATTTTCGTTAATCAAAGACAAAATATTGCCCATTTGGCAATATTTCTCTAAGTGAGTCACCAAGATCGCCAAATGTATCGTCAAATGTTACAGACTAACGGAGAGAAGAGCATTTCTTATATATAAATGGCTGTTGGCGAATTGTTAGGCGGCACAATGCAAAACCATTACATTTATATATAAACCATTAAAATATATAAACCATTACATTATGTTGCAATTTCACCCCACAGTCAACGGGTCTTTCATGGACGATAATGCTATTATTCACCGCGCAGAAACCGTGTAACAGTCGTTCACGGCAAGATTCGTAAAATAATATTAAACAAGGTCATCCATTTCCGCTGAAATCGGGTTCCGAATTTTCCCCTCACGTGACGTCACTGACCGACCTAGAGCTCCTCTACTACAGGCTGACTTATCAAGCATATTGAAGCCCACCATAGCTAGAAGAGCAATCCATTAGCATTAGCTCTATTCGCATTTTCACTTTATTATATATTATTGAAATAATTATGGGTGGTTGTTCTGTACCGAGCTGCTCTAGTCATTCTAGAAAGGGATTTGGGTTATTTCGCTTTCATAGAAACGAAAAAAGAAGAAAACAATGGCTAATAAATATTCGGCGCGATAATTGGATACCCCGTACTGGAGCATACTTGTGCGAGCCAAGTTCTACAATATTCTAATTGAAACTTCTTTTTTTATATAAAGTATTTATTTTAAACGCTTATTTTATAATTTCTGTAACTGTAATATGGATTATTAATAATTTTTAGTTGTTATAGTCTTATCTTAGGACACTTGGTTTGTAATGTAAACATCACCTTGAATGCATTATACTGTCTTCAAAACCTAGAAGTAAATAGCTTCAAATTATACATATATATATTAAAGATTTATTCCTGTTACACCAATATCTTTCAAGTTTTATACACTTTGTTGTATTTTTAGATCATAATGAATCCCAGAATTGGTGAATTCTACTATCAACAAACTGTCGCCAAGTGGAAAACTTGCCATGTTATAGTAATTATGCAAACATAAGCCAAAATGGTAAATAAATCGAAATACGTTTATCATAAAAGGTTTTTTTAATAGCATATATGAATGTTTGCCTCACATATTTGAAAGTTTGTTAACTACTTTGTATTTAAAGAGGAAAATACTATTAATAACCCTACTGAGCTCGGCTTTTTTTCATCAAAGATTTTCAAACAATAGTTGTTCATTAAGTAGCTATTATGATAAACATATTTCGATTTATTTACCATTTTAGCTTATGTTTGCATAATTACTATAAAATGGCAAGTTTTCCACTTGGCGACAGTTTGTTGATAGTAGGATTCACCAATTCTGTGATTCATTATGATCTAAAAATACAACAAAGTGTATAAAACTTGAAAGATGTTGGTGTAACAGCAATAAATCTATATAAATAAAAATGAAAATCTGTCTGTCTGTCTGTCTGTCTGTCTGTCTGTCTGTCTGTCTGTCTGTCTGTCTGTCTGTTTGTCACACCATCACGGGAGAACGGCTGAACCGAATTTGATGAAATTTTGTGGGTAGCCCAGAAATAGCCCCACTTAAAATTATATCCGTGTTTTGAGTTTTTACGACCAGTGGTTCTCGAGATATTAGTAAAAAAGAAATTTTCGTTTGTCTCATCATCACGGAAAAACGGCTGAACCGAATTTAATGAAATTTGGTGAATAGCCTTGAAATATCCCCCCATAACTTTTGTCCAAGTTTCGTGTTTCTAAGACCTGGGGTTGTCGAGATATTAATGAAAAACGGAACTTTTACCTTGGAGTTCTACTCCCTAACTCCGTGGTTTATCCAAACGAAAAGCTTGAAAATCGTTTGAAAGTGAATTAAAATTTAATCTCTGAGTTTGATGGGAGATTTTTTGCGTTAATTAGTCACTTTCTGAAAACATGAATTGTTTGAAACATGATTTAAAGGTGAAATCTATCTCCATGGTTCATGGTTTATTTAAAACAAGCTTTTACGGAACAATGAGAAGTATAGAGAAATCAAAATCGTTATTTAATTTCGCAGTTTATGTTATAAGACATGACATATTTAACATGTTATAAGATTCTATCTTATATCATGTTACTCAGAAACGCAATTAAATTAAATCTGTCTGCTAATTTTAATAATTATTTTTTCGATTTGAATAATAAATAAATGGATATAAAAATATATTTTAGAAAAGAACGATTTGATTTTTCTTATAGCATTTTTGACTGGATAATATCAATTACGGTCTTCAGGTTTAAAAATTATTATTATTTATATTTTCGGGGATTATTGATTCAAGGATTATTGATATTTTCAAGTTATTATGCAATTATTTTATTATGACAAAAGTTGTTTAAACTCATATATTGTATGTTGTACGAATCTTCTACAAATACACGTGTATATCTTTTAATCTACGAGAATATAAGTAGTACAGGTATATTGACATATGTTTTAATATATATTGGCATATATTGGAATCAATTACGACCTTCTGGTATAAAGAGTACGGATATTATTGATGTTTTCAATTTATTACGTCATCTCTTTTATTTTGGCAAATATTTTTGAGACGCATATTGTAATACGGGTAATCTTCTACTAACACATTGGCATATTTTCTGATCTGCGACAATATAATTAGTACGGGGTTGCGTATATTCATTCAATTCCTATTTTTTCTTCTGTAAATTTGCTTACAAAAGGGGGCAGGATGTTTTATTCTTCAGATCTGATCGTGAAGATAATTTTGCATGGTGAGAACATATATTCTTAAACTTCTCTTTAGGAGCAATAAATTTAATATTTTAACAGAATTTGCACATGATTGCGAACTTTAAGTTTCTTTAAATTATACACTCCGTACGAATAACAGGTGTGCTGTTAGTGGTTAATAAATTTTAACATTTTAGGAGGATATATCATGTTGCTCGGCATCGCAATTAAATTAAATGTGTTTGTTAATGTTTTTATTATTTTTTTTCGATTTAAATAATAAATAAATGGATAAATGGATATAAAAGTATATCTTATGAATGGACGGTTTGATTTTTCTTTTAATTATATTAATTGCTGACTGCGTACATCAATTTCATTTATTTTGGCAAAGAGTTTTCAAGCTTATATCGTATTTAGCTACTAAACTCATATATTGTGTTTAGCCAATAAATTCATATAGCCGATTGTTGAAACAGAAAAAGAGTAGAGCGGGTATATCTTCAAATACAATTGTAGTGTTTTCATTTAGTATATTGAAACGGGATAAGAATGTTTCATTCAGATCAGCAAATTCAAAGCTACGAATTTGGAGGGATATCGCTAATTTGACAACTTTTCTTAAACTTTGCCAAATTGACGGAAATGTCGCCAAATTGATATAAACGACACACAAACAGCTGCCATAAACCTTCGGGTTGGTCGTGTGGCTTGGGTCTTCTACATATCAATGAAATTTTGTTTTGTTTTGTTTGAAGAGAGTACTGAAATGATGTTTGGTTAGCATTTCTCTGTCAGACCAAACATCCTACTTAGTAATACATTTAGCGAATTTTTAAAATGTCACCAAATTGATAAAAATGTTTTCAAATCTATAAAAATATCTTGAAATTGATAAAATTGCGCTACATAAATGATATTAATTGTTTTTTGTTACGGGATAGTATTGTGATGATATTTCGTCAATTTGTCGCAAAGTGGAACTGTCAGTTCTACAGTCCCACTTGGCGATAAATTTGGCGATGTTTTAAAATGTCGCTAATTTGACGAAACTGTCGCCAAATGTTCCATAGAAATATAACTATTTAGACGATATTTTTTCTACCAATTTATTTGAAGCAAATGATATCATGTCGCTTAGCAACGGATTTAAATCCAATGTGTTTATGCGGCAGACGATTTTTATTAAATCCTTTCCGATTTGAATAATGAAGATATGTATATAAAATAAATTTCATTGCCATTTCATTTTGGGTTGGATAATATCAATTATACTCTTCAGGTTTAAACATTATTATTATTGATATTTTCCGGAATTATTGATTCAGGGATTATTGATATTTTTAAGTTATTACGCCATTGTTTTATTGCGGCAAAAATTGCTGACACACGCATATTGTACGTTGTACGAGTAATCTTCTAGGAATGCACGGGTATATCTTCTAACCTACGAGAATATAAGTAGTACAGGTATATTGGCATATATTTTGACATATATTGGCATATATATTGGAATCAAGTACAGTCTTCTGGTATGAAGATTAAGGGGATTAATTATATATTCAATTTATTACGTCGTCTGTTGTAGTTTACCAAAAAACATTTGAGACTCATATTGCAAAACGGGTAATCTTCTACTATTAATCGGACATTATAAGTAGTACGTGTATATCTTCCTATATAATTTTAGCACTTTAATTTTGACATATATTGGAATAAATGACTGTCTTCAGATTTAAAGATTACGGGTTTATTGGTATTTTCAATTTATACATGTAATCTACTAATACAGGTTATATTTTCTAATATTCGCGTATATAATTAGTACGGGTCCCATACAATTTTAACGCTTTTATTTTGCATATATTGATTCAATTCCATATTTTTTTTATATTTGCTTACATAAGGGGTCCAAGATGTTTTATTCTTCAGATATGTCCATGAAGATAATTTTATATAGCGAGAACAGAGATTCTTAAATTTCTTTTTAGGAGCATTATATTAAATATTTTAACAGAATATTTTGATTAAACATGTCATTTAGTATACTATAAGAATTTGGGCATGTTTATGAATTTCAAGTTTCTTTATATTATATACTCCGTACGAAGAACGGGTATGCTGCTAGTCTATATAAATAAAAATGAAAATCTGTCTGTCTGTCTGTCTGTCTGTCTGTCTGTCTGTCTGTCTGTTTGTCACACCATCACGGGAGAACGGCTGAACCGAATTTGATGAAATTTTGTGGGTAGCCCAGAAATAGCCCCACTTAATATTATATCCGTGTTTTGAGTTTCTACGACCAGTGATTCTCGAGATATTAGTAAAAAACGAAATTTTCGTTTGTCTCATCATCACGGAAAAACGGCTGAACCGAATTGAATGAAATTTGGTGAATAGCCTTGAAATATCCCCCCATAAATTTTGTCCAAGTTTCGTGTTTCTAAGACCTGGGGTTGTCGAGATATTAATGAAAAACGGAACTTTTACCTTGGAGTTCTACTCCCTAACTCCGTGGTTTATCCAAACGAAAAGCTTGAAAATCGTTTGAAAGTGAATTAAAATTTAATCTCTGAGTTTGATGGGAGATTTTTTGCGTTAATTAGTCACTTTCTGAAAACATGAATTGTTTGAAACATGATTTAAAGGTGAAATCTATCTCCATGGTTCATGGTTTATTTAAAACAAGCTTTTACGGAACAATGAGAAGTATAGAGAAATCAAAATCGTTATTTAATTTCGCAGTTTATGTTATAAGACATGACATATTTAACATGTTATAAGATTCTATCTTATATCATGTTACTCAGAAACGCAATTAAATTAAATCTGTCTGCTAATTTTAATAATTATTTTTTCGATTTGAATAATAAATAAATGGATATAAAAATATATTTTAGAAAAGAACGATTTGATTTTTCTTATAGCATTTTTGACTGGATAATATCAATTACGGTCTTCAGGTTTAAAAATTATTATTATTTATATTTTCGGGGATTATTGATTCAAGGATTATTGATATTTTCAAGTTATTTTGCAATTATTTTATTATGACAAAAATTGTTTAAACTCATATATTGTATGTTGTACGAATCTTCTACAAATACACGTGTATATCTTTTAATCTACGAGAATATAAGTAGTACAGGTATATTGACATATGTTTTGATATATATTGGCATATATTGGAATCAATTACGACCTTCTGGTATAAAGAGTACGGATATTATTGATGTTTTCAATTTATTACGTCATCTCTTTTATTTTGGCAAATATTTTTGAGACGCATATTGTAATACGGGTAATATTCTACTAACACATTGGCATATTTTCTGATCTGCGACAATATAATTAGTACGGGGTTGCATATATTCATTCAATTCCTATTTTTTCTTCTGTAAATTTGCTTACAAAAGGGGGCAGGATGTTTTATTCTTCAGATCTGATCGTGAAGATAATTTTGCATAGTGAGAACATATATTCTTAAACTTCTCTTTAGGAGCAATAAATTTAATATTTTAACAGAATTTGCACATAATTGCGAACTTTAAGTTTCTTTAAATTGTACACTCCGTACGAATAACGGGTGTGCTGTTAGTGGTTAATAAATTTTAACATTTTAGGAGGATATATCATGTTGCTCGGCATCGCAATTAAATTAAATGTGTTTGTTAATGTTTTTATTATTTTTTTTCGATTTAAATAATAAATAAATGGATATAAAAGTATATCTTATGAATGGACGGTTTGATTTTTCTTTTAATTATATTAATTGCTGACTGCGTACATCAATTTCATTTATTTTGGCAAAGAGTTTTCAAGCTTATATCGTATTTAGCTACTAAACTCATATATTGTGTTTAGCCAATAAATTCATATAGCCGATTGTTGAAACAGAAAAAGAGTAGAGCGGGTATATCTTCTAATACAATTGTAGTGTTTTCATTTAGTATATTGAAACGGGATAAGAATGTTTCATTCAGATCTGCAAATTCAAAGCTACGAATTTGGAGGGATATCGCTAATTTGACAACTTTTCTTAAACTTTGCCAAATTGACGGAAATGTCGCAAAATTGATATAAACGACACACAAACAGCTGCCATAAACCTTCGGGTTGGTCGTGTGGCTTGGGTCTTCTACATATCAATGAATTTTTTTTTTTTTTGTTAGAAGAGAGTACTGAAATGATGTTTGGTTAGCATTTATCTGTCAGACCAACCATCCTACTTAGTAATACATTTAGCGAATTTTTAAAATGTCACCAAATTGATAAAAATGTTTTCAAATCTATAAAAATATCTTGAAATTGATAAAATTGCGCTACATAAATGATATTAATTGTTTTTTGTTAGGGGATAGTATTGTGATGATATTTCGTCAATTTGTCGCAAAGTGGAACTGTCAGTTCTACAGTCCCACTTGGCGATAAATTTGGCTATTTTTTAAAATGTCGCAAATTTGACGAAACTGTCGCCAAATGTTCCATAGAAATATAACAATTTAGACGATATTTTTTCTACCAATTTATTTGAAGCAAATGATATCATGTCGCTTAGCAACAGATTTAAATCCAATGTGTTTATGCGGCAGGCGATTTTTATTAAATTCTTTCCGATTTGAATAATGAAGATATGTATATAAAATAAATTTCATTGCCATTTCATTTTCGACTGGATAATATCAATTATACTCTTCAGGTTTAAACATTATTATTATTGATATTTTCCGGAATTATTGATTCAGGGATTATTGATATTTTTAAGTTATTACGCCATTGTTTTATTGCGGCAAAAATTGCTGACACACGCATATTGTACGTTGTACGAGTAATCTTCTAGGAATGCACGGGTATATCTTCTAACCTACGAGAATATAAGTAGTACAGGTATATTGGCATATATTTTGACATATATTGGCATATATATTGGAATCAAGTACAGTCTTCTGGTATGAAGATTAAGGGGATTAATTATATATTCAATTTATTACGTCGTCTGTTGTATTTTACCAAAAAACATTTGTGACTCATATTGCAAAACGGGAAATCTTCTACTAATAATCGGACATTATAAGTAGTACGTGTATATCTTCCCATATAATTTTAGCACTTTAATTTTGACATATATTGGAATAAATGACTTCAAATTTAAAGATTACGGGTTTATTGGTATTTTCAATTTATACATGTAATCTACTAATGCAGGTTATATTTTGTAATATTCGCGTATATAATTAGTACGGGTCCCATACAATTTTAACGCTTTATTTTGCATATATTGATTCAATTCCATATTTTTTTTTTTTATATTTGCTTACATAAGGGGTCCAAGATGTTTTATTCTTCAGATATGTCCATGAAGATAATTTTATATAGCGAGAACAGAGATTCTTAAACTTCTTTTTAGGATCATTATATTAAATATTTTAACAGAATATTTTGATTAAACATGTCATTTAGTATACTATAAGAATTTGGGCATGATTATGAATTTCAAGTTTCTTTATATTATATACTCCGTACGAAGAACGGGTATGCTGCTAGTCTTTAATATATATATATAGCTTCAAATTATATATATATGTAATTTGAAGCTATTTTCTTCTAGGTTTGGAAGACAGTATAATACATTCAAAGTGATGTTTACATTACAAACCAAGTGTCCTAAGATAAAACTATAACGACTAAAAATTATTAATAATTCATATTACAGTTACAGAAATTATAAAATAAGTGTTTAAAATAAATAATTTATATAAAAAGAAGTTTCAAATAGAATATTGTAGAACTTACCTCGCATAAGTATGCTCCAGTACCGGGTATCCAATTATCGCGCCGATTATTTATTAGCCATTGTTTTCTTCTTTCTTCGTTTCTAGAAAAACGAAATAGCCTAAAATCATTTCTAAAATGATTAGAGCAGTTCGGTGCAGAACAACCATCCATAATTATTTCAATAATACTTCCTAAAGTGGAAATACGAATAGAGCTAATGCTAATGGATTGCCTTTCCAGCTACGGTGGGCTTCAATATGCTTGATGAGTCAGCTCGTATATAGAGGAGCCTTAGACTAGAGTTCCTCTACTACAGGCTGACTTATCAAGCATATTGAAGCCCATAGGGTTCCTTACTACAGTTACAGAAATTATAAAATAAGTGTTTAAAATAAATACTTTATATAAAAAAGTGAGTTTCAATTAGAATATTGTAGAACTTAGCTCGCACAAGTATGCCCCAGTACCGGGTATCCAATTATTTATTAGGCATTGTTTTCTTCTTTCTTCGCTTCTAGGAAAGCGAAATATCCTAAAACCCTTTCTAAAATGATTAGAGCAGTTCGGTGCAGAACATGCATCCATAATTATTTCAATTATACTTCCTGAAATGAAAATGCGAATACAGCTAATGCTAATAGATTGCGCTTCCAGCTATGGTGGGCTTCAATATGCTTGATGAGTCAGCTCGTATATAGAGGAGCCTTAGACCGACCCAAGACGGAAAGAGGAGTTTCTTTAACATGGAAAAGGGGCAAAATGCTAATTAATAATATAATATATGAGCCCTTTTAATATACTTGAATAAATTTACAAGGAGGACATTTAAGCATTTCAAATACAGTATTTTCTGTAAATAAATTTCACATTTTACACTTAAAGCACTATATAAAACAAATAAACATTTAGGTACTTACGTGAGAGACCAAATGTTCCCAAGTGCAGAATTTCTAAGTGTTTCCCTAAATTCTTCCCTAGTGCAAGTTTCCATTTTTTCCTTCTATTTTCGTTCATTGCGGTATATTTAAATCCTTCCATCTTTGTATTCAGATGCCGTATACGAATAACTGTCCTTATTTTTATATATTTTTTAAGAATATCTGTGGGAACGAATGGATACAGCTTTGATGTTTTATTCACTAAGTCTGCAACAATTCCTCTGTTTTTATTAACATTTTACAACAAAGTTGAAAAGTGTTTATAACTTTGTTCATAATGTCTGTCTGTCTGTCCGTTAGCACGATAACTGCCGTAAAAATGACTTAATCAAAATGAAATTTTAGTATGTTGTTCAGACGGTCTATAGGACCTATGGGAATATAAATGAATAATATCACCCAATTAGTTTTGGATTGAACCCGGGTTGAAAAAATGAAATACATTGAGCCCTCTGGGATCTAATTCTTCAAACATTTTTTAAGCGGATTTAAAATTCACAAATTGCTTCGAAAATGTTAGGTAATATTCAAATTGTTCCATAAAATATATAAAAAAAAATTCAGCGAAATATATTCAGTAGTTTTTTAAATAAAAATTAAAATAATAATAACACCTCTTATATGAAGCGATCACGTGACCATGATATGAAAAGATCGCGTGACCTATTTCAAAATGCTATATGGCATCCATCTTGTCTCAAAATCGTGATTTTTAAAGTTATTTTTAATTCATATTGATTGTTGTATCCGTCCTAAAACCACTTTATTTCTGCTTAAATTCTGGGCATCTACATACTGAAACAACGCAATTACAATATATTTGAGTTTAAATGCTCATCCAAATTTGATTATTTCTACAACGAAGCCTATTTTTCACCTATGTAAAATGTAAACAGCAAAATATGTAGAATGAGTGGTATTAGAATTGCTGTATTTTTTTAACACAAAATCATTTAGTTCACGGAGTCTGCATAGCTGATATGAATGAAATATTCATTGATTTTACAAAGGGAAGGACGATTTTTTTCGATGAAGTTTTAAGCATAGAGTTTAATTACTTGTAGATCCATGGTCTTAATTTTTAAATAAAATAAATTATTATAGTATTGTGATGAATGACATGAATGGGAAATTATTTATGAATGAAATGCTGCTTTTATAGAGAGCGCCAGGCGTGTTATTTTTTCTGTGACGTTATTTGAATGAATTTCAGTTGTTTTCGATGAAGTTTTCAAATATAATAAATTATCGTAGTATTATGATAATTCTAAAATTATTACCGAGGAATGTATCACATTTTAGAGATATTTAAACCAGGAAATTTACATTTCAATGTCGTCATTTGAATGAAGTTCATTTTTTTCGATGAAGGTTTAAGTTTTCAAATATAATAAATTAATGTAGTATTGTGATAAGTTTTAAAATATTACTGAGGAATTTATTGCATTTTAGACATGGTTAAATAAAATTGCACTGTGGAAAGTGTTTCATAATCAATGCTTTAAGCATGATTGATCTTTCTTGTTTATACTATTTGGAGGATGGTACGAAAGAAATTCTTTTTCGATAGATTTACTGATGGTCAGTCATTCATGTGAAGGGTCTGTTAATCCTCCTACTGCCAACTGATTAATCCACGGTGACTTTTCATCAGCATTCTCCAAATCTTTAGTAAAATTGCCCAGATGCTGATACTTACTTTTTAATTTCATGACCACCCATCCACACAGATATTCTTGGGAACTTTCTTCAGTGGCGGAGGGAGGTACATCAACTTGCTCTGCAGATGTGCTTGAAGTTTCACTGTTAAAACATATTAAATTTCTATTAGAAGTTTCTGCAATTATTGCGGGTTGCGACCTTGTATTCCATCTGTAACTTTTGTTATCACTTTAGCAACAATGAAAGTTTCTTCGTCAGACACCATATTAACGGTATTTAGTTTATTTTGTATAGTACCAGGATTTCTTCCTTCCCATAATCACCATTCGAGATCTATGAAGAGCGTTCAGAGGCGTTGGTTGATCATTTAGACCTTCTCTCGTTCTTAATTGAGAAAAAAATTTTCCAAACAATCTTGATTTAGACGGTGACTTGATATAGGAAATGCCAGCATTGTTACGGACTTAGTTGAATAAAAATTTCATTGCAGTTATTGACATTATAATGCCTTTTTGAAACGGCTGTAGGATTTTCTTCAAGGAGCATCTCATGATCTTGACTGTATCGTACATATTTTCCAGGATTTGGGTCTGTTGTTTATAAAATAAACCCTAACCACTTTTGATTCAGAATCCAAATGTGTTTGGAATATTTATCATATCAAACCAGTCATTCACTAATTTTAAAAAATTCGCTAGGTGTTGAGCTTCTTTATCAGATAGCATAAAATGTTTTGATGTAGTGGATCTAGTGTTTGAAAATACCTCAGCCGCAAAACGAACATTTTGTCTGAGAGCTCTTTCACAATTTATATGTGCATATATCAATTTATGACAGACTTTCAATTCGTTGTTATCTAATGGTAACAAAGACTGAAGAGGACCCTTTCCAATTTTTTGATCATTTACATCATAACCGGTATCAACCTACCAGTTCCTCAATAGCTTGAGAAGATGTGGAATGTCATAAAAAAATAATATTTTTTTGTTGTGTCAATAGGATTTGCACACCATGGCTTATCCAATGTTATATTTAGCTCTTTCTAGAACCCAAGTTGCTTCCGCCCATATAAAATACACAACTAACAGTTATTATTCCAACACTGAAAAATGCCTTGACGATAGAATTAAAAATGTCTGTTGTAATCTATTGATCAAAATCTACGAAAATTGGTTGCTTCCATTTCGAAAATAAACCTCTAACCTTAATGACTTGCATCTGAAAATATGGTCCTAGAACTTGGTCGAACTTTTCATCATATTCGTATGTTTTCTTGTTTTTTGTTTCATCGAACATTATAGCCGCAATTTTTTCCAAAGGGGTCATACCAGCAGATGCTATACCAATCATTTTTAATACGTCAATTATTATACCTTGACGCACAACAATATTTGAAGCCCACTAATGAGGAGTTGAAAGTGATGAAAGGGGAAATCTCAAAACACTTCTCAAATAAATGTAGGCACGTTTGCTAAAGTAGCGTAAAGTTAGAGCATTCATAATATCTTCACCGTTCCAACGAAGTCTCTTTTTGTTAGATAAAATAATTTCTACTTGATTTTTCGTAAAAATTTGCATGTGTTTTTCTTTTATGTTGTTTTAAGTATGAAATTTCTGTTGAATATTTTCAATTTCTTTATTTTTTATTCGAATTCGGAGCAACTGCTTTTTATATTGCTATCGCAGATTATTATATTTTTCTTCCAGACATTTATAATTTTTCAATAATTCATCAAATTCTGCTTTAGGAACAATTAAGCTCGTACACGAAGTATCTTTATCACCTTCAGTATTTGCAGTTTTCTCTATAATTTCTTCTACACATTTTTTTTCTGCTCTCTCCGTTCCTGTCTAATGACTCGCTCTACTTTTAGTGGAATTTCATTGGATGCTTTTATTTCGAGATTCTGGGAAGGGACAGCATTTTTCTTTAATTTTCGCTTGATTGGTAAATTAGAAGTTCAGCCTTTAAATTCTTCTCATAATCATCCTCTGCAAAATGATCGGAACACACTGCACATGAATTAGCATTCCAGTGATCTTCTCTTCGACAGCGATGAATCCATTGTTTTCTAATAGAATCATCTTTAGGAAAGGAATGGTATGTGACACGTGGCAGGATATTTCATTTTTGCTAAACTGTTATTGCATAATGCCATAGTACATCTCATTCCTGGCATGATTTGCAGAAATTATAGTACAAAAACAACTATACAGATGTTATGAATACAAAATCTAACAAGAACAATAACAATAAAGACTTTTATAACGAGAAAAACAGAAATAAGAATGATAACAATTAACAAAGAACCTTTTCAAAATACTCCTTTCGAACAAAAAATGCCGAGAGACTTTCAATCCGCACTGCACTGAGTCGGTCAATGACGTCAGAACTCGCCCCGGAGAAACCACGGGAGGTATAGGAGAATGGACAACCTGTTAATGTTCCATTAACCTTGGTTCACGGAGCATGAATCTAACTTCCACTGGCCACCACAAAGTCTAGATTTAAACTCTATCGAGAAAGTTTGGGACATGTGGGAAAGACACATCCGACAACAATCTTCTTTGCCCTCAACTATGCAGGAACGCATGATCTGCTTATCCAACGCCTGGTATTCTCTTAACTTAAATGTAATCCAGCACCTTGTACAATCCTGCCTAACCGTACCTAACTAGCCCGCAGAAAACATTTCCATACCAACATTTTTAACAAGGGAACGTATTAGGTATTAAAACGGCATATTCTGTGCAAAGCCTGCATCTCCGCGTTACGGATTCCAGAAGGAAAATCGAAATAGACAAATTTTGAAAAATTAGTAGATGACATCATCTGAGTGATGGCGGGAGATGGGAGGTAATAAAGAGTTTCGAAGAGGGCCATCAACTGTCGAAAGTTGCTCGAGCCCTAAATGCCAATCGTTCCGTCATTTGCCGTCTGTGTAACTGGCATCAAAGTGAAGAAACAGTGTCGTGATGACCAGTAAGTGGACTTCCAAGTGTGACAACCGCTCAGGATGACAGGTTTCTATGTCTGAAAGCATGACGCCACGGGTTAATCACTGCACATCAGCTTGCTTCCGACCTCGCAGCGTCGGTAGGAAGAGCAGTATCACGACAAACTGTTTACAGACGGCTACATGCAGGTTAGCTGTATACAAAACAACCAATAGTTTGCCTCCCACTGACGCCGTCGCACAGAGGGGCCTGCTTAAAATGCGCTCGAAATCACCTCAACTGGACATCACAAAAATGGGGTACTGTGTTCTTCACGGATGAGTCACTGTTTGATGCACAGAGTGATTCACAACGGTTATTGGTTTGGAAAACATCTGGAACATGTAGTAACATCCGCGAAATGTACGCATACACTTGATGGCTTGGGCAGGTATTGCTGTCAGTGCTCCCACTGATCTCCACATCTTTCCTCGTGGTACTGTGACTGCAATGTGATATAGAGATGACATCCTTGCTCAATATGTTCACCCATTTCTTTCGGATATAGGCCCTGATGCCCTTTCTATGGACAATAACACGCGAGTTTGCAGGGCCAGTACATTCATATGGAATGGCCATCGATATCACCCGACTTGAGTCCCATCGAGCATGTACGGGATATGCTTGGGAAAACTTTAAGTTCTCTCCATGACCCTCCCCGGAAATTTTACGAGCTAAGAACATGTCTGCTCCGTAAACGGGAACAGATACCCCAAACCCCTATGAAGGATCTTATTCTTGAATAGACGCTGCCAGGCATGTGTTTCCAGCAGAGGTCATCGCATTCGGTATTGACAAACCTCCCCCAATGAACTGTTTCTGGCGCTCAAAATCCTATGTTTTTGTTTATCCCTATTATTTAATTATTTATTGATAATTTTCTTCGCATTCTCCACGCTAGTGTCTTTTGTTATATCCCATGATCTGTAAAACTTTTAATGAATTCGAATAAATACTTTTCTTTTTATCCGCTTTTTTTATTTTGTTGCTTAACTTTTGGACATGAGTGTATCAGAGGCACCCATAAGGACGGGGTGCCCAATTGTTAAGGCACGGGCATTGCACTCGGAGGACCAGAGTTTTATTCCCGGCTTTGTTCAAACTACCTCCGTGTTTACACGAAGTACGGGTATGTAAAATCTGTAGATCCAAATGCCCTTCCGAGAGGTTGATGGTGGGGGAAGGATTTATGTCACTGTGGCTATTGCTCCCACTGGGTTCCAGTGTAAATTAGGTGAAGATATCCAGGCTGTCCAAACTGATACCTCACACCTTCGGATAAATCGGACAGCCTGGGACGAAAGGGAAAAAACCGCGCCCATAGAAACAAATGAAATCGAAAAAAACCTGAGATGTAAAATATTTTCGTACCACACTTACATAAGTCACAAGTGTCCTACGAAATATTCCATCAGTTAAAATTCCCCTTCTACAATAAACAACTCACTCTTAAATACTTCACCGTCCAAAATCAGTTCATGAGCAAAGTCCCACGTCAAGCGACCACATTATCAAGTCCAAAAACAGTAAATGGCTGTTTTACAAAGAAGCCACAGGACACTTCTATTTGGATTGGAGACAAAGAAAGGTAGACAGACTTTATGTAGTTGAATGCACTTTTCACATACTAAAGTTGACACAAATTCGATCGACAACGACTTAACTGTGAACGAAACCTCCTCGAGGCATTTTTATGTATTTCCCGGGATTTTAATGGTCCCTCTTCCTATGAAAACTGAGTAAAGCATTCAGAGAAAATGCAGTCCACCGTAAATGCTTCGATCACGAATGAGAGCTTCCTTCCTACGGAAATGTTTAATTAAGAAAGCGTGTTTACACGGTTTCCTATTAGCTGAAAGCTTTTAGAAGACACAGAAGCTAGTAAAAAGGTTTTAGACGTCTACTTAAATATGGTACTAGTGCGAAGAAAACTGCAATTTATTTTTATGTCATTCCTTGGTTTACTTATAATTAATGGTATTTGAAATGCTTATGAATAAAGGATTCTTAAAAATTGATTTTGTTTATATTATGGGGGATTTGTTTTTGTGGAAGTTGTTTTTCATTTAAGATTATACGTGTAATGCTCATGTAACCAGATCTGCAGATGATCCAAATAAATATGTTAATTATTTGAGTAAAATCTTTAATCTTTCAAAACTCAATAAGCTATACTTTTTGTTTAAATATTTGTTAATTGTGATGTTGCAAAATTTCTGGAAGCAATCAAACTTAATCATCGTAACTGATTTTTGTACATAGTTTGTACAAGCTGCACCGCATCTGAAAATTTCATAAAAAATAAATTGTTTTTTTCGTTACCTTTAACAAATTGCAGCTTTTGTTTTAGAAACAGTTTGCGCAATTTTCATTTGATTACGTTCAAAAGCCCCGAACGGTGATATAGCCCATACGCCGATAAAGAAGGTGGTCAGCTCCTTGAAAATTATCTCATTGTGTAGCGCCATTAGGGGTTTTCTCTACACTTGCATAAAAAAATCGGCTGTGTGCTGCATATAACTTTCCCTACAGACTTAAATTCATTTTCTTATTTTCTTTCGTGATGCATTAAGGTTATTTACAGCAAATAACATGGATACTTTTCTGATATTAGATCTAATTTGCATTTTTAATGCATTTTCGTTTCATTTGACAACTTAATATATTTTGAAACGTCTTTAGCTCCTCAAAATTCCAAAAAATTACATAAAATATCTCATGAGCAGTCCTCCTAGCGTCATGGGTTAGTTTCATTCGCTTCGAAGTCAAAAATTACATGAAGAACATGCATTTTATTGATATATTTCAGCAATTTTAGTCATTTATTTCAGATTTTGAACACTTTTGCTGGTTATTTAGCTAAACAGGTCTTGTTCTATTTTTACGAATCATGTCAAAATTTACAAGGGACTTAACTACTAGATTTTAAGAAATTTCATTAAATAGTTTTTTAATGAAAATCATTTTTTACAGTAAAAATTGTCTTCAGTTCGTTAAAATTCCATTTCATTCATGAACCATTCGAGAAATGTCGTTAAAATTCCATAAAAACTTTAATATTTCTAGAATGATTCATTTTAAGAGTAATGGGGTTGATCTTATTGTTTTCGTCTTAAATTAAGCATTAAACAAGCATTTAATTGATACATTTGAGCACTTGTATTTTTTATTTTAGATTTTGACGATTTTTGCGAGTTAGTTGTTGAATAAGGCAGCTTCCTCTTTCCCGAATCGTACCAAAATCTAATCATCAAGGTAACCAAAAAGTAACTTATATTCCGAATTTTGAAAAATTTCGTTAAATAGTTTTTGAGCTAGAGTGGATACATACATTGCACAGGTAGGCAAACAGACACACACAGACGTCACGATAAAAATTGTTTTTCCGTGTTTTAGATGTCGCAAAACGTGTGGATCCGTTGAATCACAATTCCAAAACTTTCCCTTTACATTACCATGTATGGTAGGGAAAGTAATTTATGATAACTCAAATACTTTTCGAGTTATTTGCCTGATCCATGACGTGTCTTGACACTCTGTATATTTTAATATCTGTCAACGAATTTTTTGCAAACCGCTTGCTTTTCTATAGATAATAAAATAGAAAACGTGTGATAAAAATCGAATATTATTTTTTTATGCATTCTTTTATAATACCAGAGATAAGAAGAGACGCTTTGAAACTACGTAAATACTTCTTGTCATGAAAAAATTGATAACAGAGATAAGTCGTTCTTGGAACAATAACAAATGATATTAGTGAATTTTAACCGTTACCAATTGTTAAGTGCAACACCGCAAATATGAAAGTTAAAGTGTGATTAATATTTTATAAATTAGAAATGTGTGTGTCAGTGCTATCCTTCCTGAGTAAAATAATTATTTAAAAAAATTACTAGGTATGCATTATGAAAGTATTTTTTACAAGTTACAGTTTACAATATAAAGATATGCAACTAAAAATATTAGCCATTTTGGAATAAATAACAGTTTGTGTGTGAACATTGTTATATAACGTCTCATTCCCAAGGAAGAATTTTGTTATAACTATAAAGAACAAGGAATTGAAATATAAATAAATTTGTCTAGAGTTTCAACTTGCAATCAGGTAAAACTATTTTTGACTATTTTAAACTTAAAGTAGTGAAGTTTAAATTGAAATAATGCTATATAAATTTTATGCGCAAAAAGGAAATATATATTTTATGATTTTAAATAGCACTACAAGGTTTTGTCGGTCTTATTTTCTTCCGTGCTTCGCGTGATCTCAATGGCTAGTTGTTTCTAAGTGTGACACCTACATACTTAATAAAGTTACTGAATATCAAAACGCATAAGAGCCGCCGTTTCAAATGTAGGCATAAAAATGGAATAGTGCACATTTTTGAGAGGCAAAATGGTGTAAGTTATTTTAAAACCCCTCAGTATCGTCACCGCTAATTCAAATGTTCGATGATTTATTGTTAATTTGGAAGTTAAGACGTATAGAATGAGACCAAAATCGCGATTCTGGCCAGAGTAAAGTGCTCGATAATTAAATTGGTTTTGAGTTTTTTTATTATTCCTATACACGGTCACACATATTTCGAACTTTTAACATTTATAATTATCAAAAAGAATAGATATGGATGAAGAAAAATAAAGGCTAATTCGAAGAAACCGCAAGATGCACAAAATTGGGACATGCAAGTTATCCGTGGAAATCACAAAATATTCAGTTGGAGATTTAAAGCAGACGGATCTTATTTGTATTGGGCTTCTTTAGCAAAGATTTAATTTTCCATATAAAATTAATTGGATTGTAGTTCAACTCGAGTCTTTCATACCAGAATCCATCATTTTCCCCCAAATTTTACAAGAAAATATTTTATAATCGGTATAATGGGTCCAAATGATTACATCAGGGCGTGTTACTTTGTGTGAAAAAAATCTTTCGGTTGATAACATACTTGACAATGTACTCCCGGTGGGTATTTACACCCCCCCCCCCCGAGGAGGCAGCGAAGAAAATAAATGTATCAGCTATGCGGCTAAAATACGACAATAATTGAAAATATGAAGTCACGTGATCCTTGAGCCATAAATAAACCGTTTCATGCATGATTATGTTAAATTTTGTCCTATGTTAAGAAAAATAAAATTTCGAATACATTTCGAAAAAATTCCATCTGATTTTAGATTTTTCAATAACAAAGCCAGATATAAAGTTTCGAGAAAATCTGTTAATATTTGTGGCCGCATATGTGTACACAAGAAATCGGCCACAGACATACAAGCAGACGAACATCACTCTAAAAATAGTCAAAACGTGTTAGGAGGTTAGTTATATATTGGAATCAAAATCTCGAATTTGAAAATTTTCGGGAAAACAATAATTTCTCTCTACTATGTTACACAGTATGAGAAAGTAAAAATCTAATGTGGGTAGCACATAATTTTCCTTGTGCAATGCAATGACTACTTCTTTCAAGGAAAAATAACGACGTACACGATTCACAGCCCAATGCTTTTTCCATTGGATTAACACCACATAATTTGAAATTAGGTATTTTCAGCATCTTAGGAGTCCAAACAAAGTGACATATTCATATCCACGTGCAAAATCACCGTCAAAATATAATAAACTGTAAATGCATATCCCGTGAAAAAAGACTATTGGCAAATTCATGTTCGCTAAAAGACGAAAAAGTACACAAAGAATCTTTTTTCATGAATGGAAAATTATATCAGATATAATTATTTATTTATCATTGATAAATGTACTAATTTTTTATGATTTTTTTAAAAAATTCCTTCGAAAATTGACGGATCTTACGCACATTCGATCGCGTTTAAAATCAGTAAGGTTTCGGCATTCCCTAATTGCAATTTCCATACCAAATTATTTTTGAAATGCTTCATACGCTCGTGACATCGCATGCATAGACTCACAGACATACACACTAACATACATATAAACACACTAACATATGTACACACACACTAACATATGTACACACATGCAATAACATACATATAAACACAATAGCATATGTACACACATACGCTAACATATGTACACACACACATTAACATACATATAAACACACTAACATATATACACACACACACTATCATATGTACACACGTACATGCGTACTAACATATGTATACACACATACTAACATATGTATACACACACTAACATATGTATACACACACACACAGACGTTCGACACCAGTTCAGGGATGCTTAAAACGTTCTCCCTCATCTAAAATACGAATTTGAAATATCAACTCCATCACATTACTTTCCTTATACATAATAGTAGAATATCCTTAGAGAAAATAATAATACACTCATCAAAAATAAAATTGCAACACCATGAGGTAATAAACGTAGCCATGTGCAAATCACAGTACCGGTAGATTTTATTCTAAACTAATTAGATGATATTATTCATTTTATCCTCAAACATCCCACAGGCCGTCTCATCAACATACTAAAATTCCATTTCGGAAGTCATTTGTACGGAAATTATTGTGCGAACGAACAGGCAGACAGAATGGCCAGAATCATAAACACTTTTCAACTATTCTGGAAAGTGTTAAAAAGGGCCAAATTCTAAAGACACTGGGTGCTGAACCTAGCAATAATTGTGCTAAAATGATGAGGAAACTTGACACTTTGCGCCTGTTTGCAGCAAAAAGAAAACAGGCCGAAACTGAGAAAAAGACTCGAGAAAGAAACAGTTGGGAAAAAAAGCAACAACAGTTGAAAGATAATTTTATAGATAAATAGATGTAGATGAAACTTCCTGCATTGCTGGTTTCTACTGAAAAATCAATGCATTAAGGGGGGAACAGTCAATTTTGACCTTAAATGCATTTTCTTCAAAATGATTTTTCAGTATTTATATATTTTTTTTCTAAGAGATTATTAAATATAAAACAAACACTTACACAACTTCCTTCAAGCAGACATATGTCAGTTAAGTGATTACAATTGTTTCGAGGGCGTTATAAGCCCCTGCTTCAGACCAAAAGAACAGGTATAGCAGTATGCGCCCTTAACACTGCTAAAAACGAACTGCTATTCGTATCGCAGTTCGTTTTTAGAAGGTTGATAAGAGCGTATACTGTTCTGCCTGTTCTATTAGCTTAATAAAGGGGGCTTATAGCGCCTTCAAAACAATAGAAGTCACTTCCTGCTTTCTTTAAAAAGTTGTGTAAGTTTATGTCTTACAAGCATCAGTTTGATTTATATAACTATTTAATATATTGATTCAAAATGTTTACACCAATCTAAATTACCTAGTTTTATAAACAGATACAGGGATTTTACTATATTCTTCTTTAATTTAAAAAAAAAGTTGGTACTTTTAAGGTAAAAATGCCGTTTTTCAGTAAAAAGATTATGATTTTTAAAATAAAAATAGATATTAACAAATCCCTGTGTAAAAGTATGTATTAATGGATGATAAATGTATGTTCGAAATTTGATGCATTTCCTGTAAATAGTTTCAGTGAAAAGGGTATATAAAGTTTATTTGTTTTTACAAGCGTTTCTTTGGGGGATAAGATGCAGCTTCAAATAAATCGACAACACAAAGAATGGTGATGCAGAGAATGTGTTTCGAAGTTATTTCTTTTCTCTTGGAAAGCTTATCTTTGGGGAAAAGAAACATTACGCAATCTTCATCAACACCTACATTTTCTTTTGTCATAATAAAACTTATTTATAATACATAAAAATTATTTTACTGTACATTCGATAGAATTTAAATTTATCCCTTGTTCATCTTACGTAGCATGTCGGTATGGAGCTGGAAAACAAGCGGTTGGGTGAATTCCACGTTAGCAGCATCTCTCATCATAGCAGTCATCACAGGCATTTGCTCTACAGGTATCAGAACGGGATTCAGAGCAATCACTCCAACTTTCAAGTACTTAATTTTTCTTAGCTTTGATAACTCTATATGCCTGTAAATAGGACAAGCATTTTGACAAATCATTAATATGTCTTAATGGTGTATTTGTTTTCATTAATAGTTTTTATGGTGGATTGAAACCAGAAATAGGGATCTTTAACTTGCTTCTGTATTTTTCTGCACTCTTTGGTAAGCACAAATTATAATGCACTAGTATTTAAGCCTGTTAAAGACAAGGGAAGTTATACTCTTAAAACTTGCAACAATCAATTACCACTGGCTATCGATTTCATGCTACTGTATTGCCAGTTTGTCTGGGGACAAACTGACAACACTTTAGCTGTTTATTCAACAAGCCCAACTGAAGCGCCTTTTTCCGCAGTTCCATACCCCACTGTTATACATTCATTTATATGATAAAATTGTGCCTTTTGTGTGGTAAAATAAATTTTGTTTGTTTATTTATTTATAACCTTTGTTTAACAATGTTTGGTGCTTAACGTTGAAAACAATCGCCTCAAATTAATATTGTTCCAATTAGATTCTGTCTTGTAGTCAAGTTTAGGCATTCTAGATCCCGGAGGATGGGGGGGGGGGGTATGGAAGTTCTGAGATACTTTAACTTCCCTCCCTTTGTTTTTTCTAACCCGGAGCAAAAGTTAAATATCTGATTAGGGCAGCACATAAATTTTTCTATATAATAATGCAATTAATTTACTTCTTTCACGGTGAAAAAATGATGTATGATATTCATGGCACAATGTTTTTAACGTTGAATTATTTGGCGCTTTTTCAGATGACAACATGTAAAACTATTTTGAAGTGACCAATTATCTTATATTTCGCGCAACTTTAAGTAAAAAATTATCAATACTGATAGCATCCGCAAAAATCAATATAGTCCATATATTAAAATATTATAATATTAATTTATCAATTTGACATCAGTTCCGCAAATTTGGAGCCATTTTTGCAATTTTGAAGATATTTTTATCAATCTGCGTCAAAATGTTGCCAGGTTGGTGATGTTTGTAGTTGTCAATTTGCGCAAAATATAAGTTAATTGGGCAATTCGAAATAGTTTTATATGTTCTCATCAGGAAAAGCACCAAATGTACAATTCAACGTTAAAAACATTGTGCCTTAAATATTACACATCATTTCTTCACTGTGAAAGAAGTAATTTAATTGCATGATATATGGAAAGTCATGGGCTGCCCACATCAAAAATTTAATGTATTGTGTAATGCAGACTGCCTTCCAAAAATTAGGCACGTCATGCAATTCTCAAATAGAGAACGTATCCGTGGAATTTATTAGGTGAAACTTTAAATTTAGATTTTTTATTACTTTTTTGTGTGCAAAATTTCAGCCTTCTAAGTCACAGCTCACGCAGGCTCCTGGAAGTGCTGGGAAGTCTTTTCGACCTAACCCCCCATTTTGTTCGTTTCCGGGAGAGAAATTGAAAACCCAGCTCTGATACGTATTGTTCCGTGATCGATACTATAAGTGTGCAAAAATCCTGCTTTCTGGGTCACCGGGACGCTTTTAGAAGATCTGGAAAACTTTTTGAAAAAAAAAACCTATTTCCTCTAACTCCGAAGAGAGGAGAAACAAAAGGTTTTTCTCGTATTTGACACTGCAAGTGTGCAAAGATTTAGTCTTCTAGTTTACTGTAAGGGTTTGGGGGAGGTCTGGAAAGGCGAAATCAAATTAGACAATTATTATATGGATTTACTTCTGTTAAAAGGGTCACGTCATGAAATTTACTCTGAGAAGAGGAAAGCACTCCGTCAAGTTACACACGGTTGGCGAAAATCTGTTTCTGGGAAGAATCAATAACTCTTTTAGAAATATCTGAGCTTTTAACTAAAAAAATGATAATAATTTTTAGTAAATAAGATTCATTTAAATATGTCATTACGCAATTTTCGAATAATGACTAAAAATACAATTAAATTCTGTAGTATACGGCATTTTGTTAAGCTGTCACCGAATTAGCAAACTGTTGATAAAAGTACATACTGTTTATTATAAATACAAAATTGCATTTATAAATGCAATTAAATAGCCATAAAAAAACAAATGTCTGATTATTTTTATTTTTGCAGGTTTTATCAGTGTAGCCTTACGGTACTCATATATTTTAGACCAGAATCAAGTAATGCCTAGATCAATTGATTATGTCAATAAAAGTTCTTTAGCGATCGGATTTTTCTCGTTTTTGGGATTGGTGTTGATTGCTTCTTTTCCAGTTTCTTTCTCTGAAAAAGTAAGATTTCACTTTTTTTAATTTACTAAAGTATTCCAATTATTAATTAAAAAATTACTGAGCATTCACTCATTTGATAATAGCGAGTTTATTTTATTTTATACTAATTCTCCACTTTACAAAAAACATGAAATACCGCTCTAAAGACTCATGTCAGCGTCTTTATAAATGATGACATTCGCTTTTAAATCAAAACATAATTAATTAAATAGTCATTTTTGTAATATTTTTACACATTATTATGTTTTGTAACGTTTTATTTTATTTCGAAGAAAAATGTTCGAAAAATTTAGAACTTTCCCTTGATTCGTTCACTTCAAAACGCAATAGATCTCTAACGTTTACTTATTGAAATAATTACACCAAATTTAATTTTCTCAATTCTTTCGTGAGATATCGTGCATAAAGACAGACAGACGCACAGATAGACAGACATCATTCCAAAACTGGTTGTTTCATTAATAGATGTTCAAAATGTTTACATCCATCAAAATTCTAGTGTAAGATTTTCGACCTATTATAGGGATAGAATTAGATCCCAGAATTATATAATATAGTTCTTAAGGAAGACCGAACTCTCCCAACTCCCAAGTTTCATGAAATATTTGTTGTTGTTGTTGTTGGGACCCAGACAGTCCGACCTACTAGAAAGGTGTAAGGTAACTGTTTGGACGGCCGGGAAGTGCCACCCAATTTAGACCGGAACCCAGTCGGGGAGGCATCTACAGGGACCGTACCTTCCTTCCCCTACCACCAACCTCTCGGAAGGACTTACGGACCCACATGTTTAATGTGATCGTACTCCGCGTGAACACGGCGACAGTTTTGGCAGCGGCTGGAATCGAACCCGGGCCTACCGAATGCAACTCCAGCGCGCTAACCACTGGGCTGCCGCGTCCTTCATGAAATGTTTGTATTACATCAAATAAAAGTGTATTCATATGCGGTTTAACTCAATGATGCAAAGCAAAATAGCTCCCCGACTCGTAAAGATTGTTTAATATATCACAACCGCTAATTCTGTACGGAAACCTACTGTTCGAGAAGTGTAACTACAAAACTAGTGCAACTAGTTCTGTAAAAATACTCAAAATAAACAACTTACCAAAAAATTCAATTTGTGTGCATTAATTAACATTGATATTGATAATATTTTTTGCAGGAAAGCTCATTCCAGTCAACAGGAACATATATATTTATAGGATTGGGTTTTGTTTTTACTGTTTTGCAAACAGCGTTAACATATACAAGTTTCAGATGCTCTGTGACATTCATCATCAGACTGTGCTTAGCAATTACTTTATTGTCTACGTTTATAAGTTGTATCCTTTATGCTTAAATTATATTCCTTATGAAATTATATTTTCCCAAACATGTTTACTAGGAATTTGGTACAAATATAATTTATAATTTTTTCTTGCTACTACGAATCTTTAATGAACACCAATAAAATGCCGTCAAAGTTGAATGTGAAGCCAAAATGCATTCATTTAAATGTATCTCTGCGGCTTAAAATATTTTTTGTAAATACTCATTTAAACCAGGTTTTAATTTACAATTATTATTTCAACAACATAAGAACCATCAAAATGTACCCGGACTGCTGTAATGAATAATTGAGTGAAGTTTACCTCATGTTGTCGGAATAAAAACTATACTGATATGTTCAGCACATAATTTTTAATAGGGCCTCCTCTGGTATCATGCAGATCTATATAATACTTCTTTCGTTTCGTATTTTACAGTCAATAAGATCAATTTATATATATTTACTTTCCCTGCAATACATGGTGATGTATAGGGAAAGTATTGGAATCGTGTCGAAAATCGTAACTTAAGTTTTCGACGGATCTACACGTTTTGAAAGCTCTAGAACACGAAAAAACTATTTTTAGCTTGACGTCTGTGTGTCTGTCTGTGCAGATTTTGTACCCACTCTAACTGAAAAACTAATTGACCGATTTTCATAAAATTTGGTAGGTAAGTCTCTTATAGGGGACCCTGGTTTTGATTAGATTTTGGTACGATTCGGGATAAAAGAACCTGTTTTTTCTTTTGTGAAATGATCTGAAAAAATTGTCTGTATCCACTCTAGTTGAAAAACTAATAGACCAAATTTCACAAAATTTGGTAGATAAATCAGTTGTAGGTTAATCTGGTTCTGATTAGATTATGGTATGATTCGGAAAAGAAGAACCTGCCCTTTTGCGAAATGGCCAGCAAAAATCGCTAAATCTAAAAATAAAAGATTACGTATGCTCAAATATATCAATTAAATGCTTATTTTATACGTAATTTTTGACTACGAAAAGAATAAGATGAACACCATTACTCTAGGACAAGCCATACTCGAGATATTTTAGTTTTTTCACATTTTCGCTACGCCACCTTTGATAAATAAATCCAGTTACCAAATGAAAACGAAAATTGAATTAAAAGTGCAAATTCAGTGTAATTTAAAATAATTATGGCTGTTATTTTGCGCAATTAAACTCAATTTAATGAATTATTGAAGAAATAAAGAGTACGTGAATATGAGTCTGCAGGAAAGTTCATGTACTGCCCACATCAGATTTTTTAAAGATATTTTCATCGCACAAAACATCAAATGAAATGAATAATTGAAATTAACATCGACACTACAAATTCCAGTTCTGATATTTAAAATGTTTTTTTAATAAGTAAAAAGAGTTGCTAAGTGAAAACTAAGTACACAGGTTTATGGTACAGTTAAATATAAATCTGCTAAAAAGATAACCTGCTCACATTCCATGCTCCAGATTTTCCATTCAATCATAATATTTTCTTTTCTCATATACTATGTACATAAAGTAAAAAAAAATTAATGTTTAGGCGGTAATTTGACATGGTGACGCTTTTCAACGTTGCAATATCTATTCAGTTATGTCGAAATCTTTGAAAATTACATCCAGCAATCATATATTCAGTTTTAAGCAAATATCGATCAGATAGTTGAACAAACATCTAATACGCATGTGAAACAGTGTTATGTATGATCTTGGTATACAGGCAACAAGAGACATAAGATAACGACAGAGAAATACAATGTACACAATAATCTGTTTTTATAATGAGCTATTTAGTAGTAAAAATAATTATACGGTTAAAAAAAACATATTTAATAAATAGATTTATAATTAAATTATAATTACAAATTTTCATTTTATATTACAGTTACACACACCAACAAGCATAATAACAATTACAGAGGTGGTTAGAAATGAACATGCACTACAATACAAATAGACAAAATAAAATATATACATATTATATAATACCGACTCAATTTCCTTTTATCATCATGAAAAATATCAATAGTAATATAAATATTACATAATTTAATGAAAAGTATGATAGGTGAAAATTTCATACTATTAGTGCAAAAATAAGGAATATGAGGGACATTTTGCATAGAGCTGGAACGGTCACTACAGGTCTATAATATTTTATATCAAATTGCGAGGGATTCGCTATCCAAAACATGTATGGACTGTACACTTTTGAATCCAAGTCCTATTTAATATTTTGTTTTTCACAGTAATATATATGATCTGTTATGCAGTAATTCCAGCGCTATTTCTGTAAGCTCCAGGAAATAATCCCGGAGCTTTTTTATGAATAAGTTCTCGCGTCTTTATCTGCATCTCATTTACATCATTGTATTGGTGTTATGCCAATACATGTTTAACTTTTGAACAGAAAACATTATGAAATAAGATATGGGAATTTCAGACAACTGGAAACAAGTATTATGATGCTTTTACCTAGGAGTGTTGATCAGATAGTGAGAAATGGAGTGTATACTGATATATTGCCGCAATCAGCCAGACAGGTCTTAAAGGCTTCTCATCTGGACGTTTAACGGCTAACTCTCTACCTCTGAAGTCTTTAAACTTCAGTAGACTGAGGTCTAAGAACTTTAAAAGAACTAAATTGAAGAACTTTGGGAAAATAAAATTGACAGACAGCTTTACAGTAGAATGACTATACTGTTCATTATTGTTTCACAGTTATAAGGCTTAGGTAAATCTTAGTTTGAAATTTTTATTCGCACTCCATAATAAACATGCAGGTTGAAGCAGAAACTTTGAACCTTATTTATCCTATTTCCGCATATGTTGGAAAACTGAAATAGTACACATTCTGTTGTCTCTTCCCGGCTGTCCAATTTGTTGCTCAAGTCCTCAGGATGGGTCGGACGGTCTGGGTCTTCAACATTCTGTTGTCGATATATTATATTGAATCCGGAAGGCTGCTTACTAAGTATTCATTTTGTCCGTATATTTGGTAGTAAGTGGATAAAAATTAGAAATAAAATTATTAGATTAAAACTGTTTTTTCTTCACAAGTTATACTAAGGCGCAATATAGCAAAGTCAACTCTTAGTATTAATGCTACATTAGAGTAAAGCGCAGCTAATAAAGGGACAAAAGGTTTTGGTTTGAATAGCTTTTAAACGCCGATATCAGTTTTCAAAATAAATCATATGATCAACTAAAACAAGAAAGATCAATCATGCATACAGCATGGATTATGAAACACTTTCCAACTTCAATGCAATTTTATTTAAACATCTCTAAAATGCGATACATTCCTCGGTAATATTTTAAAAATTATCACAATACTACATTAATTTATTATATTTGAAAACTTAAAACTTCATCGAAAAAAAATGAACTTCATTCAAATGACGGCATTGAAATGTAAATTTCCTGGTTTAAACATCTCTAAAATGCGATACATTCCTCGGTAATGTTTTAAAATTATCATAATACTACAATAATTTATTATATTTGAAAACTTCATCGAAAACAACTGAAATTTATTCAAATGACGCCATCGAAATATAACACGCCGGGCTCTCTCTATAAAAGCAGCAATTCATTCATAAACATTTTTCCATTCATTTCATTCATCACAATACTATAATAATTTATTTTATTTAAAATATTAAAACCACGGAAAAACAAGTAATTTTACTCTATGCTTAAAACTTCATCGAAAAAATCGTCCTTCTCTTTGTAAAATCAATGAATATTTCATTCATATCAGCTATGCAGACTCCATGAGATAAATAATTTTGCGTTAAAGAAATGCAGTGATTCTTATACAACTCATTCTACATATTTTGCTGTTTACATTTTCCATAAGTGAAAAATAGGCTTCGTTGTAGAAATAATCAAATTTGGATGATCATTTAAACTCACATATATTGCAATTGCGTTGTTTCAATATGCAGATGCACAGAATTTAAGCAAAAATAAAGCGGTTTTAGGACGGATACAGCACTAAATATGAATTAAAAAGAATCTTAAAAATCACGATTTTGATACGAGATGGATGCATATTTTATTTTGAAGTGGGTCACGTGATCTTTTCATATAATGGTCACGTGATCGCTTCATATAAGAGGTGTAATTATTATTTTAATTTTTATTTAAAAAACTACTGAATATATTTTGCTAAGTTTTTTTTTTATATATTTTATGAGATAATTTGAATATTTCCTAAAATTTTCGATGCAATTTATGAATTTTAAATCCGTTTAAAAAATGTTTTAAGAATTAGGTCCCATAGGGTTCAATGTATTTCGGTTATTCAACCCGGGTTCAATCCAAAACTATTTGGGTGATATTATTCATTTATATTCCCATAGGTCCCACCGACCGTCTGAACAACATACTAAAATTTCATTTTGATTAAGTCATTTTTACGGCAGTTATCGTGCTAACGGACAGACAGACAGACAGACAGACAGAAAGAACAAAGTCATAAACACTTTTCAACTTTGTTGTAAAGTGTTAAAAAACGACCAGTTGGAAGCTTTAATTAAATTCAACATGCACTAAAACTGTGTGAGAACTTGCAGTTTGGATTGGCAATATCTTTTCAGCTCCTGAAATCCCATAGAAACTATTTATAAACTGAAATAGGATTTATTACCTTTAGAATATTACTCATACTACTACTAATAATAACAAGAAATATCAATCATGCATAAAGCATTGATTATGAAACACTTTCCAACTTCAATGCAATTTTATTTAAACATCTCTAAAATGCGATATATTCCTCGGTAATAGTTTTAAAATTATCACAATACTACATATATTTATTATATTTGAAAACTTAAAACTTGATCGAAAAAAATGAACTTCATTCAAATGACGGCATTGAAATATAAATTGCCTGGTTTAAGCATCTCGAAAATGCGATACATTCCTCAATAATATTTTTAAAATTGTCATAATACTGCAATAATTTATTATATTTGAAAACTTCATCGAAAACAAATGAAATTTATTCAAATGACGTCATCGAAATATAACACGCCTGGCTCTCTCTATAAAAGCAGCACTCCATTGATAAACATTTTTCCATTCATTTCATTCATCACAGTACTATAATAATTTATTTTATTTAAAAACATAAGACCATGGAGGTACAAGTAATTAAACTCTATGCTTAAAACTTCATCGAAAAAATCGTCCTTCTCTCTGTAAAATCAATTGATATTTCATTCATATCAGCTATATTGCAGACTCCATGAGCTAAATAATTTTGCGTTAAAGAAATAGCAATTTTTGTACAACTCATTCAACATCTTTTAATATTTACATTTTCCATAAGTGAAAAATAGGCTTCGTTGTAGAAATAATCAAAGTTGGATGATCCTTTAAACTCAAATATATTGTAATTGCGTTATTTCAGTATGTGGATGCACAGAATTTAAGCAAAAATATAGCTGTTTTATGACGGATAGAACACTAAATATGAATTAGAAAGAACTTTAAAAATCACGATTTTGACACAAGATGGATGCCATATTTTATTTTGAAGTGGGTCACGCGATCTTTTCATATAGTGGTCACGTGATCGTTTCATATAAAGGTGTAATTATTATTTTAATTTTTATTTAAAAAACTACTGAATATATTTTGCTGGCATTTTTTTATATATTTTATGGGATAATTTAAATATTTCCTAAAATTTTCGAAGTAATTTGTGAATTTTAAATTCGCTTAAAAATACTTGAAAAATTAGGTCCCATAGGGTTCAATGTATTTCATTTTTTCAACCCGGGTTCAATCCAAAACTAATTGGGTGATATTATTCATTTATATTCCCATAGGTCCCACAGACCGTTTGAACAACATACTAAAATTTCATTTTGATAAAGTCATTTTTACGGCAGTTATTGTGTTAACGGACAGACAGACAGACAGACAGAATGAACAACGTCATAAACACTTTTCAACTTTGTTGTAAAGTGTTAATAAATGACCAGTTGGAAGCTTTAATTTAATTCAACATGCACTAAAACTGTGTGAGAACTTGCAGTTTAGATTAGCAACATCTTTTCAGCTCCTGAAATCCCATAGAAAACTCTTTATAAACTGAAATAGGATTTATTACCTTTAGAATATCACTCATACTACTACTAATAATAATAGCAATAACAACAATAAATGTAATATTAATAAAGCTGTAAAAATAATTTTAGTATATTTGATATTTATTTAAATATTTATATTTTTGTATTCAACAAATTATTTACTTACCATAGACTTTTTTTAAAATGTATATCCTTAACCATTAAACAGCAATTGTGTTAATAGAAAAAAACAAATTCTTCAATATCTATTCAAATTCTACGTTGGAAGAAAACAACCAAACAGAATCCATTATAAATCTAATAAAAGTGGTAAGTAAAGGTTTTTAATTATTTTTAGTCAACTAAATAGTCGTAAGTTTTTATGAGTTGTAACAGGTATAATATGTTGAGATATATTGGTTTTCTCTAATTAAATCTGCACATGCGCTGCAACTCTTTCATCGACATTTTTATGTATTTTGATCTGTTTTCTGCACTCCTAATGCTACACGTGGACGTCCTCAAATCGAACTTGGATACACATGAAATATTTTTCCACAATATGTTCTACTCTCAGTACTCTACGTATTCTACTCTACGTATTAGAAAATGTTAAAGATTGAGTTGTTTTGTCCCTTTACTGTCGTATTTTGACACATATGCGACTACATGAGTTCCTATAAATACTATCACATTCTAATTCACAAGCGGTTAAAATGG
The DNA here is from genome assembly GCA_951213105.1 of Amaurobius ferox. NCBI lineage: Eukaryota > Metazoa > Arthropoda > Arachnida > Araneae > Amaurobiidae > Amaurobius > Amaurobius ferox. The sequence continues at coordinate 92,901,040 of OX578141.1, read as the reverse complement.
AGGCCAGAAAATTAATCATTCAGCCGGATGCAGCGTAATTGCATAACATTAGACTGCTTGAATTTGTGCGCAGCTTGTTGTTTGCGTGTTGCTTGTGGTTATTTTAATAAATTTTTAAAAATTGTTCACTTGATATTCTTTGTAGTCATATTATGTACTTTATTTATCTTCTCCGTTTTTTCCAGAATAACGAACAGGTGATTGCATGTGGCTTGGAATGGGCATCTGTAGTTGTTTATGCTTTATTCTACCTAAGCTTTGTTCAAGAGTTTCAGAAAATATCTACTTATATCATTCTAAGACCATTTATTGTTCCTACATCGAATGATTTCCGAAGCAGTTCGTTGACAGTGGATGAAAGAGTGTAGAAAAAACTATGCATTCCAGTGATCCAATTTGAAACCGCCAGAGATTAATAAATATCTCTGAAACTCATAGAATTGTAACTATTCTGAAATGGAATATCCTTCAACTATTCAGTATTAATGGATATTTTAGACTAGAACTGTAAATATATTGTGGCTCTAACACATGTTAACCATTTGTACTTATGAACAATCAATTTCAATTGGAAATTTCCAAAGAAATCGATGGTAAAGAAAAATGTAACAATCGAAGTGGAAGGCAAGATTAAGCTAGTTAGAGAGAAGGGAGTTTCAGTATGAGTATATATGAAAAATTTGCGCACAATATGCTAGGACGATTTTAATTTATTATCATGAACTGTATTGTAATTATTTATTATATAAATAAAACGTAAAGCAAAAGAAATCAAGTAAGGACAAAATATAGTTTCATATTTTCAAGTACGTTAATGTTTGATATGTTTTATTGACGAGTAACAAATAAAACATTTTTATTTGTTCATCATCAATAAAACATTGATGATGAACAAATAAACATTTTTAGTAAATGCCTTCAGTGCTGTTTTAAATAAAATATTTTTTTTTTCAGTTTATGGTAAATGTCTAGACACTTATGTTTATAATAAATGCCTAGGCACTTATATTTATAGTAAATGCCTAGACACTTATATTTATAGTAAATGCCTAACACATATTCATGTTTCGAATGTTATAAAATGAGCAAATTGAAGTTATAAAATATGCAGAAATTATCCCAGAATTCATTGACGAATGCTGTAAAATATCTGCTTATTTGTCCATCAGTACTCATCATAAAATTTTAGTGGATATAATTCTCAATACAGAACAACATTATGATGAATTCCAATTTAACGACCCAATAGAATGCAATTTATGAATTTTAAGATACATAATGCATATTTAAAAACTAAAATTTTATTTTTATATAATCTTCTAGTCCAATATAAAGTGCAAATAAACTCAGAAATGTTGGGAACCCCATAAAACTCTTGTGAGAGCGGCATGTGGCACGTGGATCATCACTTGCCATGTTCTAGACTCTAGAGTGCCAATGGGCAAATCCTTCTTCAAACGAGCAAATCCATTAAAAACTCATATACCAATTTTCAACCCAATTCCAATGATTTTTCCACACATTGCCATATATTGTATATAAAGTAATAAAGCAAAGAAAACCGTTTTCGTATGATCAACGGCACAGCAAATACTTAGATCTACAATGGATTTTATCCTAAAACTGATATAAAATTTTCTGTTACTGCCTTTAAACCACTATCAAATATTCTGCGATTACCTTCAACTGCCATCAAGTATTCTGTGCGTTCAACTGTCATTAAATATTCTGTGATTTCTTTTAATTACCATAAAATATTTTGTAATTGACTTTAAATGTCCTCAAATGATAATCTGTGATTGTCTTTCAATTGTCATCAAATATTTAGTGATCGCTTTTCAATTGTTATCAAATATTCTGTTTGCCTTCAAATGCCATCAAATATTCTGCGATTATCTTTAATTGCCATTAAATATTCTGTGCCTTCAGCTTTCATCAAATATTTTTTATTCAATTGCCACCAAATATTCTGTGATTAGCTTCAACTATCATCAAACATTCTGGGATTGTCCTCAACTAGCACAAAATATTCTGTGATTGATTTCAACTGTTATCAAATATTTGTAATTAATTTAAATGTCCTCAAATGACATTCTGCGATTGACGGCCAGCTGTCATCAAATATTATGTTTGCCTTCAACTGCCATAACATATTCTTTGATTAATTTCAAGCGCATCAAATATTCTGTAATTGCCATCAAATATTTTATAATTACATGCAATTGCCATCATATATTATGCTGTGTTGACTTAAACTACCATCAAATATTCTGTGATTGTTTTCAACTGCCATCAAATATTCTGTGATTGCCTTCAACTGACATCAAATATTCTTTGATTGAGTTGCAGTGGCTATATGTCTCTAGAAGGGTGGGAATGGAGATTTAATTATGGTCACCCTACATTTCATATAAAAATACATAACATACAGTTAAGTTTAAACATAAAGTTGAGTCGGAAATTTACTACAAATAGAGAATTTTCTAACCCTCTCTACTATTTTAGATTTAAAAATAAATTTTTAATGAAATGCTACCTATTTGTTGGAAATAAAGAAATTAAAAAGTTATTTTTAATTTATTCTACACATTTTTAGAGCGCTAACTATCCTACACATTATCCAACATCCACTACAATCTATCTATTCTACACATTTTTGGAGTTTTAGAGCGCCATCTGGTTCACATTATTTGGAATAAAATCATCTTGTTCGTGAGGCTCTTGGGTTTCTGATAAGAAAAATAGGTAAATAAATAAATAAAATAACACAAAATAATGCAAGTATATAACGACTTAATTGAAATATGCGATTTTAACACGCATTCATAAGGACATTTCTATGATTCTGCCTTTACCTTATATATATATATATATAAGGAAAATTTTCAATAGAATTCAAATATCTCCTGAAATATACGATGTATTTTGATAATATTTTCAGACAATGAGGCTGAGTTCAGGGAATATTCTGATGGGAGTTTTATCACCCTACAGCAGAGTGGTAAATAACAAGAATTAAACTCCTGTTTTTGTATGTCATGACCTCTTATAACTCGAGAACTACTAAACGGATTTACATACTTTTCCACTGGTTTATTAAGCTTAATAGGGAACAAGTTTATGGCTAACATTGTTTCAAATTTGGTACTAAGTTAAGATATAAAAGTCGCGCAGTCAGTGCATTCCGCGACGGGGGTTATATAAAGCTATAAACCCAATGGGGCGGCTCATCGCCTGCGATGGTTAAAGATTAAAGCTATGAAAGTGAAAATTCCATAATATGCTTTTAAGCTAAATATTTTGAAAAAGGTGTGATCATTTTCGATAAAACTCTTTTCAGGCAATGAGACTGAATCTAAGAATGTTTTTGATTAAAATTTAATCCTCCTACACCTGCCGGTGGAACAAAGGTAGCTGTTTTGTCGTCTATTCGTAATGACTTCTTATGACACAAAAAAGACTCATCTGGTTTATATATACTCATGTTTGTAAAAATTGCAACACCATGAAAGAATAATCAGAATTGAATGAAATTTATTCCACAAACGGCCTGTATTGATATAAATAAACGATTAAATTTACAAAGCAAAAACACGATATTACATGTCGAAAATCAGTATTTGGTGAAACAACCAAGAGTTGCAATAAGTGCTTCTATTCGCATCGAATCAACCAGATTGTGAATTTGTGCCTGAGTAAAAGCATTCAAGATTGCTTCTATCCAAACGTAAAGTTCAGATGTATTAGCTACGGGAAGAGCGTCACAAGCGAGACGTCGACTGACGAAATCCCAGACATGTTCAATAGGTGACATAGGTAGACCGAGGAAGGAGCTGTATCTGTTGTGCTGAAAAGAAGTTTTGAACATTCCTAGAAACATGTAGACGGGCATTGTCCTGTTGAAATGCAGCTCCAGGAATACGTTGAAGGAGCGTATGACTTCGTGCTTCAGAACTTCTCTGATGTAGTGGTTGCTGTTAAGATTACCCACAATTCTTCTCAGCTGAGATCTTCCAAGGTACCTAATGGCGCCCCAGACCAACTGGCGGTTAGTCCAGTCTAATGTTAGATAATCCACTCCGGAAGGTGGCGTTATAGAGTCAAACGTGGATGCGGTCATCACTGTACCGCGATCGGCCAGAGTGTATACCATCCTCCGCTCACATTACACGCGGATATTGGCTGCCTTTCGAAGCGATCGCCAAATGTATCACGTGACCCGCGGAGAGACTTTCCTTCTCAAGGTTATTTCGGAGCGAGACACGTGATATTTCTCCTCTTCTGTGCAGTACTTCTGAAAATGCTGAATCGGGATACACTCTAGCCGTTCGCTCTTCTGTGCAGTCGCATTTACTCGCATTTACGTTCAAGTCATAACTCAATAATTTGTTAAAGTTATAGCTCTAAGGCAATGGATTGATTTTTTACTTTCATATATATAGGCGAAAATTTGAATTCCGGTTTTTGTCGGGAGAGCATGTTTCAAGCAACCTTGACCACGAATCAGACGTTTTTAAAGTCATGAATGTATGTGTTTGATGTGTATGCGAGTGCGTGAGTGTGCATGTGTTGTTGTTGAAACCCAGACCGTCCGACCTACCAGAAAGGTGTAAGGTAACTGTTTGGACGGTCGGGAAGTGCCAGCCAATTTAGACCGGAACCCAGTGGGGGAGGCATCCACAGGGACCGTACCCTCCTTCCCCTACCACCAACCTCTCGGAAGGACTTTCGGACCCACATGTTTAACGTGATCGTTCTCCGCATGAACACGGCGGCAGTTTTGGCAGTGGCTGGAATCGAACCCGGGCCTACCGAGTGCAACTCCAGCGCGCTAACCAATGGGCTACCGTGCCCCGAGTGTGCATGTGTGAGGGCGTGAGTGTGTCAGTAAATCTGTGGAGATGATATCTCACGAACGAATGAAGCGATTCGAACGAAATTTGGTACAAAATTACAATTAGGGAAAACCGGAAACCTGTTGCTTAATGTTAGAATATATATATAAGCAAAATGAGATTTCTTTTAGCAAAATGCTAAATAAAACTAACTTAGTTTAAACCTTTATTTGGAACTTGCATCTATCTCCTTCAAGGAAAAAATAACAAATTATAGTTTGCAATTATGAAGACTTCCTGACTTGTCAATATATATATATATATATATATAATATATATATATATATATATATATATATATATAATATATATATATATATATATATATATATATATATATATATATATATATATATATATATATATATATATATATATATATATAATAGAAGTTTGAAAATCCAATGAACGAAAAGTAAGAAGATGTAACACGATAAACCTAACTTTTTTTAAAAAGTTAGGTTTATCGTGTTACATCTTCTTACTTTTCGTTCATTGGATTTTCAAACTTCTATTATTATTGAAATCATTTTATTTATGAGCTGCATTTGCGCAATAAATTAAATGTATTTTGCATTTTCATTCCATTTACTTAATAACTTTAAATTCTTTATTTAATAATTTCTGCATAGTATCTTTCATAATTTTGTAAGCTATAGTATCTAAAAAAATTATATATATATATATATATATTATATATACAGGGTGACCAGAAATAAGCGCCCCAATAAAGAACTATAATATCTCGAAAACCACTGTACATAAATCGTTCAAACTTTGGGAATAAATAATACTGAAATACTGACAACCAAATGCCATTGCAGGTGATGGCAAATATATCGAACTTGTGATTTCATAAATTTAGAATATATATATTTTTTCTGTAATTGGAATAAAACATTTATTCACCCGTTTTTTTGTCGTTTCATTTTACTTTTGGGGCGCTTTTTTCTGGTCATCCTATATATATATACATATATATATATATATATATATATATATATATATATATATATATATATAATATATATATATAATATATATATATAATATATATATAATATATATATATATATATATATATATATATATATATATATTTATATATATATATATATAATATATATATATATATATATATATATATATATATATATATATATATATATATATATATATATATATATATATATATAATATATATATATATATATATATATATATATCAAATATTTAATCATCATAATATAGTTAAAAAGTCCTTTAATTCTCCTAATGAAGACCATAATATTTATAATTCCTTCAACAATCATAAAAGTAAATCAAAAAGAACTAAAAGAGCAAGTAAATATAATAAAAAATTGCCATCATTATCTGAACTAAAAAATGCCATCCTTCAGCAACATGCAAATTTTAAAATTACTTTTGATTGGAAACAATGTAAAAACTGGATTTTCGCAATTAAAAAACAGCAATTAAATATGGTATATAACCTTTTTCTAAGTACTGCATTTGATAACGTTCATTTTAAACATTTATTCTATGATTTGCTCATTACCAGAAGTAAAAATCTTAATGGTTATTTATATGTCACAGACGTAAACTTTAATGACGAATCAAAACAAAATACTAAAATAAACGAATATTGTACCTTGAATTTTACTAATTCTGCCTTAAATAATCTGAAGATAAATAATTTTTTAAAATCGGTTTCCAATTACTTTCCAGTCAAACATGTAAATCCTAAAATTGCTTATAAATATGATAAACCGCTAGGACGTTATATTTTCAACTATAATCAAATTGCCAAATCAGTAGATATTAATCAAAACTATGAATTGGATAAAGAGTCATATTGCCACTGTCATTTAGAAAAATACAAAGACTTCGTAGATAAACACCATGGGCATGTTATAACGGGAAATCTAAATATTATTAATTATGATGCACTAAGATCACTGATGTTACTGGGTACTAAGTACCGTCTACCTACTAAATTTAAACATAAATTAATTTGTAAAGGTTTATTTCTTGACTTAAATAAATTTATCTATAAAATCAGTTATAAATATCAAATCCCTGTAGAAGCCTTTAAACCCTGGAGAGTCTTAATAGAGCAATACTTAAATCATTATATATATAATCAGAAAATTAATAATTCATATAAACTTAATTCAATTAAAAATGATATTAAAGAAATACAAAATGATTTTGTCATTACATATGTCGATAAAGCATGTGGAAACTACTCAATTATATGTAAATATTATTATAAAAATACCCTTCAGTCACACTTACTTAATAATCAAATCTATAATTTACATAATACTAACCTTAAAATCTTATACAATAGAATATCAGCCAAATATAAGCAAATCCATCTAAAAAATAGTTGTAATAACATTCCATATATTGTTTTAGTACCCAAGTTTCATAAATCCCCTGTTGCTTTTCGAACCATTACCAGTGGGCATAATTCTTACATTACTAATGCTGGAAAATTATTATTAAAGATATTACATGAAATATCCTTGTCAGATGAAATCTCAAATAATTGTCATATTGTAAAAAACAGTTTTGAATTAGTTAAGAAATTGAAAACTCTTACAAATATTCGTAGTATTTATACCTTTGATTTCAAAGATTTGTTTAATAATATTAATATAGATGATCTGTATAAAGTTATTTTAGGAATTTTTGAAAAATATAATATCAACCTAAAATATTCAAATTTTCTATTTAAAAAATTACTTAACTTCACCCTTTATGAGAATTATATTCAACATGGTGGTACTTTTTTTAAACAACAGGTTGGAATCCCACAAGGGGGGTGTGCCTCATCATTGTTAGCTAATCTGTATTTATTCTTCTATGAAAAAAACATTAATCCAAGCTTGCATAATATGCACATGTTTAGATATTTAGATGACATTTTATGTGTATCCCCAAATAATAATATCCCTATAGTATTAAACTTTTATCCAAAAAATTTACAATTAAATGCAAATAATAATGACACAAATGTTGCAAACTTTTTAGATTTAAATTTAAATTTACAAAATTGTAATATGGTTATAAACTTGTATGATAAAAGACAGGATTTTAAATTTAATACATCAAAAATTCAACATTTTGACTCTTGTTTGCATATATCTGTATTTAGAAATATTATAATAAACCAGGCTCTTAGAATCAATAAAATTTGTGATGAATATTATAGATTAGCGCACTTTATGGAATTATTGAGTACAGCGACTAATAATGCATATCCCCCCAAGTTTGTTATTAAAATTATCAACTCAGTGTATCAAATTTCACTCGATAACATCCTAGAAAACGTTCCCAATTATAGTGACTAACATACAGTAGGAAAAAAAAAAAAAAAAAAAAATATATATATATATATATATATATATATATATTATATATAATTATTAATTATATAAATAAAAATGAAAAATAATAAACTAAGTCAAAAACATTAGAAAAATCAAAAAATCGGAAAATAAGATGCATTAACATTAATGTTTTGAATTTTATTTTCGCAAAAAAATGTAACTTTTGTCAGTATTGAAACTACGTTTTGAGCGCCCTTATAATGGTGTATAGTGGCATTCTCGATTATCCATTTTTCATATGAATTACTTGTTTAGTAGGAATTTTCATCTTTGATTCATATTCATATTCATGTTTGCATATTTGGGAAGTTGTATTCTGAATTTCTTGTCCAGTCTCCAGCTTAGACTCACTGGACGGGTTTGGGAGTAACTCCGTGAACGTTCGTACTGCCTCCCTGGTAGAATTTCGACTTGTTCATTCCGGTGCTTCTAGATTAAGCTGTTGAGGTTGATCGTGTATACACGTGGTAGGGGAATGGTTCATGCCGCATGGTAATACAATTTTCTTAATGTATCCTTTTTCCATTTTTTGTTGCCTGTAGTCTGAGTTTAAGTATTTATAGTAATGTACTATTGCTTAATCTGAAACAGGCATTTGTTTGGGTTAATTGGAATTAAATACTCAGACCTGACGATGAATTTAATTCTAATTAATCATCGAATTTGGGATGGTGCTGTTCTTTTCTCTTGTCGGCATTGTGGCCGTGGATTTGCTTCTATGGTGGTGTTGATATTACTTGAATTGTATTTTTTTATATTTACATAATTCTTATTATTACATTTCAAATATATATATATGTATATATATATATATATATATTCGTGGGCTGAGAAAACAAATAAAATATACAAATATGCATAACAAACATTAATAAATGTAAGAGGTGTTATTTTTTGTTTGAAAATTCTTCAATAAAGTTTAATAATAAATAATGGCTACAGAACCTTGAAAAATAATTAATGAGAACAATGCACCTGATTTTTGATGTCTGAATTATCCTTTTCAATATTTCGTCCTTTTCAATATAATTTAATTATCCTTTTCAATATAATTTAATTATCCTTTTCAATATTTAATTTAAAATAGACATTTATAAAAAATCTTTCGAGTGGCCATCAGTAAATCTTGAGCGATAATTTTTATTCAATACATTCTGGAGAATGCATTGAATGCAATTTATTCTGGAGAATGATTGCAAAAAAATATAGCCGCTTATAAATATGAAATTCAATTTTCTTATAAACTTCTTCGTATTACTATTTGCTTTCTGGCAACAAGAACCAATACTACCACCGGACGCATATTATGTATGTAGGCATTTTGTGTACTGCATGAAAGAGGCACTATCATTTCGGTATTTTTACAAAGCGTCCGTAGGTCGAACCGAAGGCCAGATCCGGCTCTCGGTCCGTAATTTGGGGACCCTGCATTAGATTTGTCATGATCCATTTTGGATCATACATTATTTTAAGATTAAATAATGAATTTAAAGCAAGTTTTCCCATCCCAGAATCGGAATTGAGAAATTACTCGATCTTGACAAAAATGCTACTTTCTAAGAAGCTTTTCTAACGCTGTACAGTACACGTGCAAAGCTAAAAATAGATCGCAGGTGGTGTGACGTGGCGAAAAACGAAATAAACAGAATTCTCAGAGAGAGGATGCTACAGACCTAGCCACTGAAATTATCACAGGCACCGGCCCAGGGTCGTTCAGGCTGACTCCTAATCCTCCTCCCACGCTCAGAATGAGAGAACGCTAGAAAATTCCAGATGAGAAGGTGCATTTCGAAGAGCAGGGGGCTTCGGTCCTCTCTGCTAAAATGGCGTTTTTGCTTTTGCACAATACTGGATCCCGTAATTCCAGGGAACCTGTAAAATCCAGGGAATTGATTTACGCTGAACTTTAGGAGAACCTCATTAGATAAGTACAGAAATGCTAGACTCATTTTTATACCAACAGACTATACGGTATTGAGCCTCTACTTAGAGAACCTCAAATTCTGGTTTAAATAGTAATTAAAACATTGCTAGTTCTCTTAAGAAACCCATTATTTCTGTCAACATCAAAAAATAATGTGTGAAAGGCCACTCCCACTACACAATACAGCTTGGATAAAATTCGCAGATGTATCCACGTCTCCCCAAGGGGCAAACAAGATTGTGTCCCTTTATTTTAGTGTTACTAAGGCTATGACCAATGTGAACCACACTTAGACCAATCCCAGTCAATTACGTGGGACCTGTGTACAACGCCAGCTCAGCGCATTCTGCATAGAGACGTAAAAAAAGTAAGCAGACTTGTTGCAAGTGTGGTATGATCTTGTACCGGCCACTATGGGCCTTTTGTAATTCATTACGTTTAAAATTTTGGTTTGGTACAGACCTATGAACTCTGGCTCCTAGTTGAGCGACTTCTAGTCGGAATTTGGGTCCTGTTTTACTTAAACGTACCATTAAAAGCTTAATATCACCAGTAGAGATTTGGCTCCAAGCTTGAGCTATTTCTATTCAGGATATGGGTCCTATTTTCTTTTGAACAGTGCTATACCGGCCCACGACCGCCCCTGGCGTGATTATTATACTACTGAACGAATTCAACGGCTTTCGGATGGCTACAAATCCAGCGGCACAGATGCTTAGATTGGCCGCTGACATAATAATTTCCTGGATGATATAGGAAGAATTGAAAAACAAAACTGCTGTTCCCTTACCTCACTGAGAAATCAACTTATCGTCTGAGAGGCATACATTCATGATCGTTGCAGACGAGAAAACCCAATCTGTGGGATTTAAGAACTGTCAAATATAAGGTCATCGTAGACAAACATCAGGCTTACAGAATGTCCCTCAACTATGTCACCTTCTTCATTGTTTTGCATATAAGCAAATATAGATACTGCATCAGTAAATAATCTTTAACAGCAAAGTAAAGAAATTAAGGCTTTACATTTAAAAAAAAAATATTAAAAACATTTTAGACCATTTAGAATTTATTACATTATAGCATTTTGCTCTACAATAATTTATTATATATTGATCGAAAAATCTCCTTAGAGCTCAGGGGAAGAATATCAATTATTTTTATAATGCGTACTAAATGAGAAAGTTGAAATAATATGATACTTAAAGAGAGCTGAAATACCATTTGTAAGGTATTTAAGTGATGTTAAGTTGATCATGCTTTATATTATGTTGGTAAAAAGTGTCGATGATTATAATAATTACTATTTTTTGCATATATATATATAATTGAAGATTTTTATGATTACTTGTAATATATACCCGAGAAATACCAAAGTAAATTGCTTGTAAACTGAAGGTAAAGGTGAATAATTGCAAATCAGAAACCAAGTGTAGCACGATAAGCTAGGCCTTTTTTAGCTCCCAAGAAGTTTGGAAATTGAATAAATGGAATATAGTGAATATTAAAGGAATAAAGTGGATACGAAAAGCATTTCTGAAACCATGTACGTTATCAAGGGCCATACATGTTTCATTAATGCTGATTCTACGTTTCTGTGTACACAACTGTAAAATATATTACAGAAATAATGTACATGACCCGACGTAGAAGAAAATACAAAGTGGATCAAATACATATAAAAATCAATCATGAATATAAAATATTCTTTTACACCAGCTTGTGGCTAATTATTGAAATGAGGATACAAAGTAATATAAAGTAATAGCAAAAGAATATAATGAAAATATAATGAATATATAATACCCCTTGTACTGTGGTACTTCTGAAAAAGCACGTGTATTACCAATCATCTCAGAACAGGTTACAGTGAATTTTTAGTTACTGGCTAAGCAGTTAAAGTGAATAATAAAGTGAATTATACGAATTGTTTAACTGTTAGAAGAAGACATGGAGATGATGAATTATTTAGAAATGCTAGAGTATGATCTGTGAATATGTTGCTGTAATTGTTGCAAGTTTTTGAATTTAAATTTAAAATGTGTTTTAATAAAACAAAAAATAAGGTTGGGCGGGTAGTTATTTTTGATAACGGTGTTGATGAATTTATGAAGATGTTCTTTGTAGTAACAAAGTGTGCTTAACATTTTGATTCTTAATAACTGGTTATTAATAATATTTCTATATACAGATTTGGAAAGATTGGAAGAGAAATGCTGAAGTTTATTTACTTTGAAGTTGTAAGTTTCTGTTTTGTCATAGATTTTAAATTTTATTGTATTTGCATTTTTAATTGTTAAACTAACGTCTAGAAAATTGATCCAGTTGGATGTATATACGTTTTCAATGAGTTGTAGATTTGGTGGATAGAAATCAAAATTTAATTCATTGGCCTCATTAGTAATTCCAATAATAATAAGATCATCAATATATCTGTACATTATATGACTGTTGAAAGGGCTCTGAATTTCGCAAAAATATAGATAAAGGTTGGCCAGTATGGTGGATGATTTATATATATATATATATATATATATATAAATAAAAATTGAAGGATTTTAATCGAAAATTATGCATAAACTACTGTATGTACAAAAAAAACCATCTCTAGCATATCTGTTACAAATGAGTAACTATAGGCCAAGACTAAGGATAAAGATAGAAGGTAACATATCACTACAATGGAAAGGGGGATGAGAAGAATATTAGGATTCAAAAATCACAATTAAAAGTATATAAAAATAAATAAAAGTAAAACACGGCAAAACTGAGAATAGGCAATAACAATCAGCTCAAGATAAGAGATTAAGAATAGAGAACAATCAATTGAAACTACATATATATATATATATATATATATATATATATATATATATATATGGATTAGCTTCTAAATATGCTCAGCCTATAGAGGCATTAATTCTGTGGAAATTTACTATTTTAAGATCTATTAAAAATGCCATTTGTAGTATGAATTTATCTAGATCTATATATAATATGGATAATATAAAACACTCTGTTAATGATTTACATAGATCTTTTGTTATTAGTTATGTTGATGAAGCCACTAATAATTATGCTATTATCTGTAAAAAATTCTATATACAATATCTGTTAGATTATTTAAAAAATAATAGTCTATTTAAACTTGATTCACACTCTGTTAATAGTATCAAATTGAAAATTATCAATATGTATAGTGATTTAGATATTAATAATAATTTTTTGAAATTTCCATATATTGTGCTTATACCTAAATTTCATAAAAATCCTATTAAATTTAGAACTGTAACTAGTGGTCATAATTCATACTCTACTACAGCTAGTAAATTATTATTAAATTATTTAAATGTACCAAATAGTAATTTACGAGATTCTAATGATAACTACATTATTCTAAACAATAGTAAAGAATTAAAAAATAAATTAAAAACACTTGGTAAAATAATAGGATTTCAAACTTTTGATTTTAAAGATCTATTTAATAATATTAAGATCACCGATCTTTATGATGTTATTTTAGCTTTATATAATGCTTATATTACTAATCAATCTCATCTTACTAAATATACCAATTTTCCTAAGCTTCTCCACTTTGTTCTTTTCAATAACTATATTTTTCAAGGTAATAAATTATACTTACAAGTCTCAGGGGTTCCACAAGGTGGCTGTAGTAGCAGTTAGCTAATTTATACCTATATCAATATGAAAAATTCTTTACTTCAACAGATTATAAAATTTACAGATATGTAGATGATCTGATTTGTCTTGTATTTACTGATAACTATGTCATAGATATAGATTTCTATCCGGATAATTTGGAATTAATACCTAATGAAACTACTATTAGTTAAAATATTAATTATTTGGATTTAAATCTAATTACGGAACCTACTAATGGGATAGTTACTAATTTATATGATAAAAAATATTTTTTTAATTTAATATTAATAAATTATTACCATTTAATTCCTGCAACTCGATTCAATTGTTTAGAAATATTATACTTAATCAACTTTTTAGAATTTATAGATTATCAGATAAAAAATTTCATGCTTTGCAGATTAATAACCTCAAAATTACCAGTAAATTTTATGAATATCCAGCATATTTAGTAAATGGTATAGTTAATAAGTTTCGATTAGCCTAAAATTCTCAAAATCTCTCATTAGTATCTTATTTCAGCCATACTTTTACATTCTCTTGAATTTACATTATAATATATTTTCATCTTTTTATTTTGCAGCTTTAACTGTAGAATATTTCATTTTATTGCCTTTACGCAGTGCGGTTTTTATTACTCTCTTTGGCAACAGCAGATGACTTATTTTCATTTCTGCGTATGGCAACATTGGTCTAGTCATATATTGCTCGTCATGGTTATACTTTTTAGGTGTATTTTAAGGTATTTATATTTCCTTTATTTTTTTTCCAATATTTATGCTTGTCGTCCATATAACACAAGTTTATAGATAAAATCTATCTTGTGTTTCAGAAACAAGCATTTTTGTGTTCATTTCGAAGGGATATATGAACTTGAAAAAGAATTTTTTCGAAATGAACAATTCTTAAGCCTAGAGCTCTTCCACGTGCAAGCTTTTTTGCTTGATTTTTTTGTTTTCCTATTTTCATTCCTCTCCTTTGAAATTTGTTGATTGTCTTTGTCTTTATGACCTGCATTACGTATTATAATTTCCTCTTTATGGTTGAATTTCTTTTATTTCATTGTATTTTGTAGGCAATTTTAAGATAGTGTATTATGAGTTACTACTTATATTCTACCATTGGATTTCAATTTTATATTTATATATATATATATATATATATATATATATATATATATATATATATGTGTATATATACATATATATATATATATATATATATATATATATATATATATATATATATATATATATATATATATATATATATAAATTATTTTTTGGCCACCTCAGCTTGTCTTAATTATCTTAGACCTTTGGATTAATTTTAATAAACTGTCAATTTTACAGCTGCTTGATGGTAAACTATCAGTTAAACCTAACCAATGATTAATGTTCATTTAGAGTAGTAGATCTTGGATAATAATAAGAAAGAATTTATTTTAACTTAATAATCGGTCACCCTCCTTGGTCTATATACTCTTTTTTATATGTCAGGAGTACTGCGGCCAGTACTATTCTGATAAGATCGATACGTTTGTAAAAATAAATATTCAAACTCAGACAAAATTTTCAGTTATTGAACGAAAAATGGAAAAAAGAAATCCAATCGATTTCAACAAGGGGCTTATCATACCAATATCACGCCGTTGCGCTGCTGTAAATGCAGCAAATTGTATATTGAAAAAATATTAATTGTACTTTATTGGTATTTGCCAGAGCCATTTTTAACTGTAGGCAAAGTAGGCAAATGCTGGAGACACGCGAAGCTCTGGAGCATCTTCCGTGCTCAATGTGCATTTTTTAGTACAGAAGTTTTATGGGAGGTCCTAGAATTTACTTTTGCTTATGGACCCTTTGCAAAGGTTAAGGCGGCAAGGTTATTTGCTGCTATTGTTCAATATTACTCCTTTGCTTTATTGTCTGATAATATAGTGTGAAACCAGGGTCGCCCGTAAGGGACACACTACTTGAGTGTGTGTGGGGGGGGGAGGGGGGGGTCTGAGTTTCAGAGGGGACCCATACTCCCAATATTTTTTGAAGGAGGAGAAGTCATGAAAAGAATCACAAAGTGGGGAAAATCAAATATGGGGGGCGTGATAATTATTTGTAGGTGTACCCCCCATAATTTGTATGGGTGGCCCTGCGAAAATGTTTGTTTGTAGCCGTCAAATCATAAGCTAGTTTCTACGTAGTGCATTTCTATTTATATCCGTTGTAAATTCTGAAACAAATTAGATACCATCATCACATCGTACGAATATACCCGATATAAGGAATACTTTTGAGATATAAAATTAAATTTCTCCGCTTAGAATTACAGATATCAATCTCCAATACAAATTCCCAATGGAATATCAAAGAAACTCTTTTGTACTCTGCTGCCATCTATGAATGAAATTGGAATTCAATGCTTCGACGTAAAACTTTATCTGGAACTACTTTTTAGAAAAGAAATATTAGGTTCATGCTCTTGGGATTTACAGTGATATCCATATGCGTAAATAGGTTCTTTGTAAAGGGCGGTAACGATCAAATGAGGTAGGAGGTTTCAATGCTATGTTTACTTTTAGCATATGGGGTCCTAATGGAAGTCGACATGGGCGCCCATGGGGAAGGGCAAGGGAGGAGGAACGTACCCCCTCCTGGACCTTAAAGGTCGCAAAGGCAGACATCAAGCTAGTTGGTATTATACGTCTTATCCTTGAGTTTGCCCCCCCCCCCCCTCTGAAAAATGTTCTATAGACGTCCATGGAAGTCAATGAAAATTATTCAGCCAATAGGAAAGGGTTGGCCCCCGGACTGTCCGTTTCCAGGGCTACCAGCAAATTAAGGAAAAGAGGTGCATTGCATACGGTCCGAAGAGGCTGGGGCCCAGGCCGCATGAACATTTTACGGGATGAGATCAATAACTTGTAAAATTAGGGGTGGGTAGTAGGGGGACTGAGCATTTTTTGTTTAGGGCCCTGTAAAATTCTCTCGGCAGCACTACCCATGTCTATCTATTTCACTGTTATTAGAAACAATAACACTCCAAATAAACTTTCTTACGATAGTTAACTCACGTGGAAAAATCGCTTTATTGGGTAATTCATATTTTATACTATATTTGACATGTCATGAATTTACGATGGCTTCCTGGGCATTGGACAAGGGTGTCACTGTTTAAGACAATAGGGGTTGCTCTGGACTTTTAATTACTTTAGCCAACCTATTCGCTAAATAAAATTTTATTTCGCCAAATGGAGTTTTTATTCGCCAAATTTTATTTTGACGTTTCATTTGAAATTTTTGTTTGGATTTATCAATTATAAAATTCCAAACATGATTGTTTTCGAAAAGACAAAAAGCACAGTAGTACATATTACAATTAGTATACCACGATTTCTGATTTTGACATTGGCAGAATTCATAATCATCGATATTTTCGACAAAATTTCAATTGCCAAATTGGATTTTCTTTCGCAAAATATGACAAGGACAATCGACAGCAGTGATGTTTCTTTCAGGACTATTTGGCCGAGCTAGAGGGGGAAAATGGAACTTTAGAGGGGCCAAGTTTTTGATGCGAATAACATCTATTCTTGGAGTATCTCTGGCTCTGGCTACAATCGGAACATTATGAAAAATTTAAACACTTTAAGTGCTTATATCTCCGAGCCTAATAGATAAAAATGGAAATAATTAAGTGTTTTACCGAAAATATAGTACAGATTATATATATATATAAATACCGATATATATATATATATATAAATTGAATATTTTAATATTTTGATTTTTTTTTTTTTTCGAAAAACTTAAACAAGTATATGTTGGAGCGATTTTATTTTTATTTTCTTACTTCTACTAAAAATATTTTCTAAACTATAAAAGATTATAAATAGTAAAGAACAAAAATGTTCAGTAGAAAATTCAGTTTCTAGATCCATAATTTGCTTTTGCAAAGCTCTTATAGTTTTTGAGCAATCGTATGAGCAAGTTGAAGAAGATTGAAAATTTTCCGTTTTTAAATTTGTAATGCTTATATCTCAAAAACTTAAAATGCTGGCTATAAACTATAAGAAGTAATTTGTATCCCTACAGGTATATATAATTTTATTTTGTATCGAGTTCTTAATTGTTAAACAATAGTGGTTATAAGTTCAATACTTTAATATTTTGACCTGTTAAAGCCTTCCAATGGGAGGGAAAGCTGTAACATTGTGTTGCAGCTCAATATGTTTCCTCTTTAGTGAAATATTGGTGCACAAGCACGAGATATTTTTTGTTTTAAAGAAATTAGGAAGTGAAGTGAACTTGGGTATTCTAAATATGTTTAATGTTAAGGAAGTTTGAAGAGAAAAATTGGAAGTGTGAAATTATAGTACGTATTTAGGTCGGGTAAGACAAGTTTATAGATTTAATCTGAATCTTAAATAGTGTCATAGATTAAGATATTGTACAAGATGAATTAGTTTACATGCCACCTAGCAAGTTAGTAAAATAATTTGATATTTGAACGTGATGTCTATGTCGGCACATTCGGCTGAAATTAGAGCGAAAACTAAAAGTGTTGACTATAAACAGATTGCGAGTAATTTGCAGTTTTTTGAAAGTTCTACAAGGATATATGGCTCATCTTCCGTATTTCAGCCGTTTGGCATCTTTCTTTTTCGTATTTGGCTCAAAAGATGAGTCAAAATAATCTACAGGACGATACTTCATGTTAAACATCATTTACAGCATCTGATGTGGACACTACATGACTTTACCTACAGACTAAAATTTATTTTATCTTTCCCATTTCATTGAGTTTTAATTGCACAATATAACATTGGTAATTATTTGAAATTACACCAAATTTGTAGCTTTATTTCAAATAAGTATCCATGTTATTTTGTGCAATTAGAACTCAATATAATGGATTGGGAAAGAGAAAACAAATTTGAGTCTGTTGGTAAAGTCATGCGCTGTCCACATGAAATTTTTAAAATGATGTTTAACATGTATAGAAAGTAGCGTCTCGTAGATTATTTTAACTCATCTTTAGAGTCAAAAGCTAAACAGAAAGTAGTGTCAGAAGTTAAAAAAAGTGACAGATGCCAAAGGGCTGAAATAAGGAAGATACTGCCACATCAGATATTTTAAATGATGTTCAACATAAAAAGTGTCATCCCGTACATTATCTTGACTCATCTTTAAAGTCCAAAGCTAAAAAGAAAGAAATATGCCAAACGACTGAAATTCGGAAGATGAGCCGGATATATAAGTCGATTTCGATTGTTTAATCGATTATTTACAACGATTAACCGAAAATATAATAGATTTATGACTAAAGCTACAATTACGTCCATAATAGCTTGAAAGGGGCAAAATAAAAGTATTACGTAGATTCTTTCAGTTTACACACCCTTTGTGTAATCAGCATTGCCATTGATATGTTATCGAATATTTTTTTTTATTTTTATCTGATAATGTGTTTGCATTAATAACCTACATCAGATTCAAAGCCAGTTAATATTATATTATTTACGACATTGCAACCATGATTTATTTGTAAAAATATACAAAAATCCTTAAGAACCCCAATAAATTTGTAAGAAAAGGTTCATGAGTGTATGTGTTAGGTCCATGTAAAGAAAAGTGACCATGCTCGATCAAGTAAAAGTAATTGTAGTACCCCTAGCAGAGAATTTAAAAATTTAAGATGACGAACTCTGAAACAAAACGAGATAGATGTAAAAGCCAAAGACAAAGTTGCTGTTGTTGAGACACAGACCGTCCGACCTACCAGAAAAGGTGTAAGGTAACCGTTTGGACGTCCGGGAAGTGCCACCCAATTTAGACCGGAACCTAGTGGGGGAGGCATCCACAGGGACCGTACCCTCTTTTCCCTACCACTAACCTCTCGGAAGGATTTACGGACCCACGTGTTTAACGTGATCGTACTCCGCATAAACACGGCGTCAGTTGTGGCGGAGTGCAAATCCTCAGTTGTGGCGGAGTGCAAATCCAGCGCGCAAACCACCGGGTTACCGCGCCCGAAATGTGCCAACTGCACGCGGTGTTCCTAGGTGGTCACCCACCCAAGTACTTACCGCGCCCGATGTTGCTTGACCCTCCTTCCCCTACCACCAACCTTTCGGAAGGACTTACGGACCCACATGTTTAATGTGATCGTACTCCGCATAAACACGGCGGCAGTTGTGGCAGCGTGCAAATCCAGAGCGAAAACCACCGGGCTAGCGCGCCCGAAATGTGCCAACAGCACGCGGTGGTCACCCACCCAAGTACTAACCGGGCCCGATACTGCTTGACTTCGGTGATCTAACTATAACAAAGTTGTACAGCATTGTCTAATGAGTAAGAATCGACTATAAAATTGTTACAGACTCTATTTATTTGAAACAATATGGTTAATGGCGAATGGCTGTCTTATTCAGGAATTATAAAACAAGCAACAATGCACAATTCGTCAGCAACAATGCACATTTAATTCCAGACAGAATATGATCGCTTACTTTGCCGAGAATTGCAGGTGTCACAATGTTACAGTCCCTGATGATGCGAATTTTTGGCAGGTATTTGTTGGCTTCAGTATACGCATTTCGCTCGTTCCTTGTATTAACTCCTACTAATGAGGCAATTCTCAACAACTACGTAATTGGCTTTTCTCGGTTATCTCGATTTGTTGACGAGTTCGCTGTTCTAGCTTTTTATATTCTCTGCTATAGAAGAGCTTCAATCTTTTTTATTCGATCGTGCACGGTTACTTTATTGTAGATAGACTTAACGTATTCATTCATGGACATTTTATTACAAATATATTGGGGTTTTTAAGGACTTTTCTAGAAACACTATATAACTATTTCAATAAAGTAATAATGGAAGAATAAAACTAAGTTCATTCTTCATTTCTAACGAAGAGAAATCAATATTTGCTTGAATATTGTGATATATTTTATTCGAAAACTAAAATAGGTAGGAAGATGAAAATTTGCACACATACGTCCCTTCATATACGATCTCTTCATATAATGGTCACGGTATCTCTTCATACAAAGGGTGTACTTATTATTTTAATTTTTATTTTAAAAACTACCGAACATATTTTGTTAATTTTTTTATGTATTTTATGGGAAAATTTGAATATTTTCAAAGCAAAAAAATTCACAAAGCAATTTATGAATTTTAATTTTGATTAAAAAATGTTTGAAAAATTAGATCCCATAGGATTCAATGCATTTCACTTTTTCAACCGGGGTTCAATTCAAAACTAATTGGGTGATACTATTCATTTATATTCCCATAGGTCCCACAGACCGTCTCAACAACATACTTTCATTTTGATAAAATCATTGTTACGGCAGTTATCATGCGAACGGATAGACAGACAGACAGAATGAATGAACAAAGTCATACACACTTTTTAAGTATGTTGGAAAGTGCTAAAAAAATTTACAAGGAATGACAATCAAATATGGAGCAGGGATGGGAGGGGGGGGGGAGTCCACAATTTGTATGGTCAGCCGTGTTCTGATGAAAGACTATGTTTTATCATTTTAATACTACAATATTTCATTAAAAATACTGCACTAATTTCTGTCTTAGTACTTTTGTACGTTTAATACTTTTTATTCAATTTTGTACAATTTAAGTAAAATAGACACAATTACTTACATTCGTAATGCATTTTGTGTCAGGTTTAGAGATGAAGTAAAACTGGAATGATTAATTACCACACATTCTAATTTATACTATTAAACCAGTCGCGTCAACAAGAAGGGTGGTATCATAATATGATATGATATTTGGAGATATGGGAAACAAATTATTTGATTACTTTCCACACTCACCCCTACCCTTATAAAAATCCTGACAACGCTACTGCTATTAATTACAGTGAATGAAAAGTTAAAGCTTTAATGATTGCAATCAGACAGTAATATATTTCAAAATATTCATTGCATGGACTATTGTAGTGGGCGAATATCTAAATTCGTTACATGTGGTTTCCTTAGTGAATGAATAATTCATTTGCATTTTATTTGATACTACAAACTACTGTGAATGAAGCATTAAAGCTGCAATGATTACAATCACCCAGTAATGTATTTCAAAAGATATATTGCATAGAAGATTGTTGTTGACGAATATCAAAGTTCGTTAGATTCGGTTTCTGCATTGAATGAATAATTCATATACATGCTATTTGATACTATAAACTACAGTGAATGAAACATTAAAACTTCAATGATTGCAATCAACTTGTAATACATTTCAAAATATTTATTGCAAAGGCGATTGTGGTCGACGAATATCTAAATCCCTTAGATGGGGTTTCTGTATTGAATGAATAATAATTCATATACATTCT
Source organism: Amaurobius ferox (assembly GCA_951213105.1). Taxonomy (NCBI): domain Eukaryota; kingdom Metazoa; phylum Arthropoda; class Arachnida; order Araneae; family Amaurobiidae; genus Amaurobius; species Amaurobius ferox. The sequence goes on along the minus strand of OX578141.1, from coordinate 92,878,799 downwards.
CATTGATACTACAAACTACAGTAAATGAAACATTAAAGCTTCAGTGATTGCAATCAGCCCGTAATATATTTCAAAATATTTATTGCATAGGGCCTACGATTGTGGCCTCCGAATATCCAAATTCGTTAGATGCGGTTTCTGCGTTGTTCCGCCAAGTTGTAAATCAAACTGAAAAGTTGATTTCCGAAATTCCGGTATATATGAGGCGAAGAAGATCATAAGAAGAATAGCCATTGCCCATTCTGCGCTGGCACTGATGACGTAGTATATGAAACCCTGAAATATAAAAATTAAAAAAAATATATTAATAAAGGTGTAAAATTTACATATTTTATTTAATGCTTGCATTTTCTTTCTCCAATATCGAAGTATTTAATAAAATCTTGAGAAAATTGAAAAAAAAAATGTATAGGGCTTTTGGAAGATCTAGAAAGACACAACCACGTTTGGCAATTATTAAATAGATTTCATGATCTGTCGTTCTCGAGCGTCCAGTAGCAGTCTACGGCACTGCGCCTCGAACTTACACCCGTTATTTTGCCTGATTGTCTACTATGTAAACAACTGCGATGCTCAAACAATTTAACAATGCAGTAAAAATATGGAATTGCTGTATATACTTTATGAAATTTCAACTTATTTTATAAAATTTTATTTTGGCTTGACAAAATTGTATCTAGATTCTATAAATTGAACTTTGTCAAGCTGTAAGGATAAGCCTGATGTACTGTAAGAATAAACCTGTTTAGTTACAGACAGACGGTTATATGGACGGACAGACAGATGAACAAACCAATTACTCTATGTAAGATTTTCGTATTTATAGGGTACGCATGCCTAAAAAGCATGCTGATTAAACAATTATATTTGGTAGAAAAATAGCATCTAAACGTGTTTTTTTTTTTCAGTATTTTATTTCTTAGTGAGGAATGGTTAAAAGTTTTCTGCTTCATATATTTCGTCAAGAATGAGGAGATGCAACATTAAAGGAATTTAAGCAGCTTACCTTATCCTGTGGTGTTTTCTTTCCAACCAAGTGAACTGCTGTCCATTGAGTTGATCCAAGAACACCAAATGTAGTAACTGAGAAATTACTGTTAAGGGCAATTATAATAGATTTTTATACTCACATACATTTTTATATTTACATAATCCGCTTATAGGGGATTTTTCTCCGAGTTAAAAAATACCATGCTCTTGCACATCCCTCTTATTATGCGCTGGTTGGAATGGCCGATACTTGCACTTGCAGCAAGAAAATGCTACGGGCCATAATTTTGAGAACCTTTATGGAGACCGATAGTTCAATTCTCCCCCTCAGCTAGCATTAAGGTTCTTAATGATTGAGCTCAATCTGAACGAGCATGCTATCGCCAAGTGCATGTTCACTGAAAAAGTTATATTAACATTGGGAACGCCTCATAAAACCAAGTTCTGTAAGGATGAACATGGTCGTTGCAGCCTTGTGCAACTTGAGCTGGATCTTTAAGACATTTGCAGCCGACTGCGCTGTATAACTGAGATTGTCACTCTCCATAAAGATTTGCAAAATTGTGATAAATAGCAATTTTGCAAATCTGCATTTCTTGCAGCCATTGCAAGTATTGCCTATTACTGTCGAGCCAAGAGCAAAACCGGTCCACGGATATTGTTATCTGCAATGAGAGCATGGTCTTCAGCTTCACATAAAATTGTTGAATTTTTTATCGCTTTAACAATGAAGTGTAAACTTTCTGTAAAATAATACATTAAAAAAAACATTGTTCTCATGTCATGAATAACTTTGAGATCGAAGCATCTAAATTAAATTGCTCATTTAGAGTAAAAGTACTCAAAGAATGGCAAAGAAAGTTCTTATCATGAATGAATGCAAATTGATTTCTGCCCTAGATCTTGCTTTAATATTGAAAACAATTTCAGGCTTATAGCATAAAAAAGGGAATTTCAAGCTTGATAGCGATGAAAATAAATTTTAAGCTTGATGGCAGTGAAAATAAATTTGTTTGACAGCAATAATAATTATAACAGAAATTCGGCAATGATAGCTAAAAAATCTGATATTCGCGAAAACATTTGATAATCGCGAAAGTTTAGACCTCCCTCCCCCTAAAATTCGCTAAAACATAGCAGAAATTCGCGCCGCTAAATAATTACTGCCCTAACCATGCCCGATTGAATAAAAGTGATTACAGCGCCTCTAGTAGAGAGTTAAAAAGGTTAGGATAATGAACTTGGCAACATGGAAAAACAAACGAAAAAACCAATTACAAAGTGGTATAGCTTTGTCCAAAGCCGTAGCCGGGGCAGTGGAGGAGTTCAACCCCTCCTTCCCCCAATTTTCGATTAGCTTTGCTTTTAACTGTCAACTATTTTATTTTATGAGTTTTTTTGTTAAAGTATCAAAATTAAAAAATATTGAATTTATATTTTTTGTCTCACTCAGGGCCACCCATCCTCCTCTAAGTAACAATGTCCAGAAAATTTTAAATCCTGTATTTTACTAGCCATCTGAAATAAGAGAAATCACCCCCTCCCACAATTTATTTTTTCTGGCTACGGCCTTGACATTGTCCAATTAGTAGGAATCCACATCAGAAACGCACGAAACGCGTATATGGAAAGCAATATATAGCTGTTAAAAAATCGCATTATCAGGGCCACCTGCGATGTTTGTCAATGTACGCAGTCATATTCTTTCTTGAACTCAAGTGTGCATTGTTTCTGGCGATGGGGGAGGTGGCGGTTTGAACAGGCTGTACATGAGATTCCTGTGCATTCGAATGTTGTTTATTTTAGAATTTCAGAATAGGATATCCATTCGCCAATAACCGTATTGTTTCAAATAAATGGAGCCTGTAACAATTTTACAGTCGATTCTTACTAATTAGACAATGCTCTACAACTTTGTCATTGCCTTTTACGTCTATCTCGCTTTGTTGCCGAGTTCGTCATATTAACTTTTTACATTCTCTGCTAGGGATGCTGAAATTACTTTTACTCGATCGAATACGGTTACTATACCATAGACCTAACATCACTTCACTATAGACCTAACATATACACTTACGGAATTTAGTTATCGAGGTGCTTAAGGAATTTCGTTATCGAGGTGCTTAAGGAATTTCTTGGAGCTCTGTATAGTAGATCTGTCACGTTTTCTCTAATAGTTAAATGCCACGATGCACTAAGTTAACTAAGATAACTAAATATAAACATTGTTAAAATTAGAAATTAAGTACAAAGTACAAAGAAAATAGTACAAAGAAAATAGACAAAGAAAATAGACAGAGGAAAGCGTTAACTGTTATTTTTGCCTTTGATGTTTGCCGCAATAACAGAATCCCCACTTGCCCTGAATGAAGACAGGCAGACACATTTGAAGTGGGGCATATTTTAATAGTTAATTCAAATTCAGCAATTTTAACAAGTTCACACACCGAACAAATACTTTAACTTAACGATAGGTACGAAATAATGAGAAGGAAGTACAACTAGCACGTAAAGATGAAAAAGATATGTATACGCATTATCCAGCTGCCATGTCCCTGAATTCTGAGCAGAACACTTTTGGCCTGTTGAGTAATTTACCTCATTAAAACTTTCTGTGATTCCTTGTTTATTCCTGACATTTCGCAAATTGATTATGTAAAGTGTAGAGCAGAGACCTGCTGTTCACATTAATCCTTAAAATTTCTTTGCTTTATCAAATTGTTTTAGATTTTTTAGTGCAATCAAATATTTCTACAGGAATAGCATGTAAGTTTGCGCAACGCAATCGCTAAGTTATTCTGTTTATTAATAAAGGGAAAGAATTTTTAAACAAAGTCGAACATAATGAGCTATAAACGCGTAAGATTTTTTTTATTAAAACATCGAAAATAAGGCCAGTGTAATGCAAATATCTATCTCGAAAAAATAATTTATTTTTGTGCTGTCTTTGATAACTTTTTATACACTATAATATTTTTAAGAAAAATACTTATTAGTAACAAAAAAAGTATTGGAAGAAAATTACTTAGTAAACGGTCTTGATCCTTTTAAAACAAGACAATATAGTTTTGTAACAATCACTATGCTAAGTTGTGCTGGCATAACTTAATTTTATTTCGGTCATAAATATTCGAATTAAAAAATTAACAATTTAGTTTTAAATCATTCTTGGAACGAATAAGTTTAAAAAAAATCTAAATATATCTTTGCTTAAATATCTCCTTCAGGTGAAGTTTTAGATTTATTGCTAAATCGAATGTCAGCATAATAGTCAAATGATTGATGTCAACTTGTTTAATTGCAAAGCTAACATGGTGATAAATATCTTGTTGTTGTTGTTGAGACCCAGACCGTCCGACCTACCAGAAAGGTGTAAGGTAACTGTATGGACGGCCGGGAAGTGCCACCCAATTTGGACCGGAACCCTGTGGGGGAGGCATCCACAGGGACCGTACCCTCCTTCCCCTACCACCAACCTCTCGGAAGGACTTACGGACCCACATGTTTAACGTGATCGTACTCCGCATGAACACGGCGGCATTTGTGGCAGCGTGCAAATCTAGCGCGCAAACCACGGGGATACCGCACCCGAGATGGCCAACAGCACGCAGTGTTCCGAGGTGGTCACCCACCAAGTACTAACCGCGCCCGATGCTGCGTGACTTCGGTGATCTAACGAGAACCGGTGTTTTCAGCACGGTACGGCCGTTGGCCCCGATAAATATCTTGTTGATTAGGTTAATCTATTTACACTGATAAGAATACACTTTTTCAAGTTAGGTTACTTTAGTACGGAAAAATGTAATTTTTTTTAGTTGAGTACACTAAATGTGACAAAACTATTTCTTCCTGTGTCTCATCCAAATTATGAAGAAAACAGAATGCTAAAATCAACTTCTACATAAGTCAGAACATTATTTTGTGCATAATTACTTTCTCTGTGTACTTCGTTAATTGGAAATTTCAAAATTTGGTTAAAATTATTTGGTACTTTTTTGGGTATTACAGTGTAAGGAAGATTCTGTACAGAATTTGTATTTAAATTAGGTGGCAGGGGTAAATAACCTTTCACCTCCGCACCTCACCTAAAACATAATTTCGTGTTCACACCTTCTCTTTGTTTGTTCATTTTTACCATCCTTGTCTATATTAATTACGTACTGATCCAATGTAATAATTTTTGAAGGCACATCACACATTCTTTGAACCTATTTAGCTCTTCCTCTGAAGAGGCGTGCTCCATAGATTAAAAACCACTATTAAAATCAAAAATCGCTCAAAACCTGGTGCAATAAAATATAACAAGAAAGATCAATCATGCTTAAAGCATTGATTATGAAACACTTTCCAACTTCAATGCAATTTTATTTAAAAAAGTCGAAAATGCAATACATTCCTCGGAAATATTTTAAAACTTATCACAATACTACATTAATTTATTATATTTGAAAACTTAAACCTTCATTGAAAAAAATGAACTTCATTCAAATGACGGCATTGAAATATAAATTGCCTGGTTTAAATATCTTTAAAATGCGATACATTCCACGGTAATATTTTTAAAACTATCATAATACTACGATAATTTATTATATTTGAAAACTTCATCGAAAACAACTGAAATTAATTCAAATGACGTCATAGAAAAAATAACATGCCTGGATCTCTCTATAAAAACAGGATTTCATTCATAACTTTCTCCCATTCATTTCATTCATCACAATACTATAATAATTTATTTTATTTAAAAATTAAGACCATGGAGCTACAAGTAATTAAACTCGATGCTTAAAACTTCATCGAAAAAATCGTCCTTATCTTTATGAAATCAATTAATATTTCATTCATATCAGCCATGCAGACTCCATGGACTAAATTATTTTATTTTAAAGAAATAGAGCAATTCTAATACAACTCATTCTACATATTTTGCTGTTTACATTTTACATAGGTGAAAAATAGGCTTAATAGTAGAAATAATCAAATTTGGATAATCATTTAAACTCAAATATATTGTATTTGCGTTGTTTAAGTATGTAGATGCACAGAATTTAAGCAAAAATAAAGTAGTTTTAGGACGGATACAACACTCAATATGAATTAAAAAAAACTTTAAAAAATCGCGAATTTGAAACAAGATGGATGCCATATATCATTTTGAAGTGGTAAACTCAAATATATTGTATTTGCGTTGTTTAAGTATGTAGATGCACAGAATTTAAGCAAAAATAAAGTAGTTTTTGGACGGATACAACACTCAATATGAATTAAAAAGAACTTAAAAAAATCGCAATTTTGAAACTAGATGGATGCCATATATCATTTTGAAGTGGATCACGTGATCGTTTCATATAAGAGGTGTAATTATTATTTTAATTTTTATTTAAAGAACTACTAAATATATTTCGCTGAATTTTTTTTTATATATTTTATGGAACAATTTAAATATTACCTAAAATTTTCGAAGCAATTTGTGAATTTTAAATTTGTTAAAAAATTTTTTGAAAAATTAGGTCCCATAGGGCTCAATGTATTTCATTTTTTCAACCCGGGTTCAATCAAAAACTAATTGGGTGATATTATTCATTTATATTCCCATAGGTCCCACAGACCGTCTGAACAACATACTAAAATTTCATTTCGATTAAGTCATTTTTACGGCAGTTATCGTGCTAACGGACAAACAGACAGACAGACAGACAGAATGAATAAAGTCATAAACACTTTTCAACTTTGTTGTAAAGTGTTAATAATAATGGAGCAGTCAAATTACAGCCAAAAACAGCTCTCTTTTTCGGAACAAACAAAAAGAGAAACATCAATATCGGCCTCAAAAGCAATATCGGCATCTGGGGTAAAATAGCACACATGGCTGAAGGTAAGAAAAAAGTTGCTATCGACACAAAGATAATTTAAAGAGGTATAATCCAATTGGGTTAAAAGAACGGGAGGCAGGATACTACGAATGAACGAAACAAAAAGCCCAAAAGATAGAAAAGAATATCAGAAAATAAATAATGAACGGAAAAGAACAAGGCGGTAAAAAAACGGATAACATAGCGTATAGAAACAACAAAATAGTGAATATAACTAATAAAACGGAAACGGAAAAGCATAAGAGGAAGTCAGCTATAAAAAATACAGACAAGTAAAATAAATAAAATATAAAAAACAACTGCAAAATATTATAAAAAAGGAATAAATGCGAAATCAGGCAAGAAAAAACCAAATTGTTTCGGAGGCTATATAAGCAAATTTCGTCAAATAAAATTACAAAAAAAAAAAAAAAAAAAACTAAAATCCGTAGAAAGAAGGCAAATAAAAAATATAAAAACGCTTTTATTCGCTCTGTTATTCTATCTCTCGATGCCTTTTTTACGTGCATTCTTTATTTTCTGATATTCTATCTTTTCTCCCAACCTTCAGCCACGTGTGCTATTTTACCTCAGATGCCAATCTTGCTTGAATAAGTAAGGTTGTGTTTCTTGTTTGTCCTGAAGAAGAATACTGGTTGACTTTTAAAATTTAATGTTTTGACGAAGTTTTTGTGTTATTGGTCTATAAGTTATAGTTTGTCAAGTTCATTTGTGTTTCAATCCGGGTCTCTGCAGAAGTCAGAAAATTATTTTGGTAAATCTTCTTAATTCAAACTGGTAAATCTTCTTAATTCAGATATACATATCACATGTTTTTACATTTATGAACATTAACAAATATAAAAGGATACCAAGTATAAGTGCTATTGTGCTGAATATAGTTATCACCAGTCGAAAGTTAGATTCTTTGGTACGGCCCATGATGCGATAGCTTATCCAAGTCTGACAAATCAAGTACATAACGTAACAGACGCATGCGATACCAGCTGCAGAATTATGAACTTGAGGAATTGACGTAGTCTTTCAATATAATAAATAAATATTTATGTTATAAAGTGTACATACGTGAAAAAATATTTCATATATAAAAATATACAATATGTTTTGCATTTATCAATTTAATATAAAAGCAATTTTGGTCAGTGATATTCTCAATAATCCAATAGAAGATCAATAGGCATAGTAAATTGTAAAATGAAATAAAATTCTCAAACATAGTATTTTATGTAAGTTCACTCTTATAAGAATGAAAATTCTCACAATATATATTTGGCCATTTTTCAAAAAGTGTCACACTACAAGATATTTTGTGTGACACTTGAACTATAATTAACTTTTTATAATTCGATTTTATTCTCATGAAATAACTCAAAAAGCGGTTGAACTATTGTTCTAATTATGGTTTTAATAAGATACAAATTTACACATAATTTTAACAACATTTGTTCATCCTGTTAACTCTAAACATTATTTTAGTTCACCTAGCTCAGAAATCCGTTAGAGCATGGAATAGGAAGATGAGTATAGGATTCAGTATTGTACAACATATAACATACGAATGCATTAAGCAAAGAATAAGAAACGCTGCTATGAATGAGGAAAATTAAGCCACGCAATTAAGCATAAATTATTATGCAATACACTAACGTTATTTTACGTATCACTTTATTGCATTGTACAGAATTTTGCGCGTAATTACATTGCTTAATTTTTCCTTATCTTTTGCACAAAGCGCTTCTTTAAAAGACGAGGTTTCAAAGTGATTTTGATTACCTTGGCATTAACGGGCCTTACATTTCTTTGCTTCTTTTTTTTTCATTGTAGCGTTGTGAAATAATTTGTGCGCAATTATATAGTTTAATTTTGCTATATGGATGCAGTGTTGTATAGTGATGTCATGTGATAGCTTAATCCGCATCCATTGCCGCCTGCACAATACATAAACAAATATAAGTCACAAAACAAATTTTTAAAGTAATATTAATAACATTCGAGAGTGTTCAATTAGTAAGCTTTCGAATATTGTAAATTAACAATTGTTTATTTACGTACATGAACTTTTCATTGAATACTGTCCATATTCTTCACCTGTCTTGCCACGTGATACCAATTGAATTTCAACGTTTGTGCCACCATACAACCAAGTGAAGCCTACTTCAAATATCATAGGGGTTTGACTAATGAAGAATTGTCTTACTGCTTTATGACCGCTATATTGCCTTCTTTCAATTCGGGTAAGAGATTGAAGACACTATGGATAAAATAAGTATCGTACGATCAGTCAAGACGTTTCCAGTTGATGAACTTTGGCTTATGTGAGTTAGGCAGTGTGAAGACAGGCATTATTCATAACAGTTTCCCAATTTCCAACCATTCCTCAGCTCTTCTTTATTAGATCATGTATTATGCGCAAGAGCGGTTTCCATGCAGTTGAGTAAAATGGTTGATTAATTTACTCCACTGTAAATTAGCTTTGTTTAAGAAATTGATACGCATGCGAGAATTCAAAAGAGACATGCGATAACTAATATTAATAGAGGATATGAAAGGAATATAACTCTCCGAAAATTTTTTTAATGTACATAAATTTTACTGTTTAACAGTGCCGACAACCATACATATTGAACACTCTTCGTAAAAATAAGTAAGTTCTCTTACCGGAAAAGAGGCAACAACGATCAGAGAAAATGTTGAAAATACACCCAGAGCAAAGGATATTTTATTTAAAAATGTGTTCCCGTGATTGTTTGCTAAAGAATTCAACTGTTCCACAACTAAGTACCTTAAAAAAATAATGCATTGACCTACACAAATAAAAAAAAATTGAATTTGTTTTAGAGCATTAAATAACACTAGATGTTGAGACATTTTAAAAATGGTATGTATATATGGACTTACTTAAAATTGTAGATGCAGTAATTAACACACTGAATATCCCTGCTTCGGGGAATTGTCCCCCTCCTTCACTGTAAAAATAAATCAGAATATTGTTTGTCAAATACAGCATATTTCCATTTTTTTTAACACTTTATAAATGAGTAATAACTTTAGATATAATATTTGTAGATCTATTTTAAATTTTCTTGAAGCATCTACGTATCAACAGGTGAAAAGGAAATTTTCCTTAATAACGATGTTTAGCAAGAGGGAGTAAATGGTTCATATAAATGTTAAAATAGTTAAATATTCTAAAAACGATCAGAAACTATTTTTTAAACAATTCTTTCCAGTTTGTTTAATTACAATTTTAGATACATGGGATATAAATAATACAAATAGAAAATTAAGCACAAATTTATTTTAAAAATGCTTGCTTTAAAAAAGCTTACCAATTTTGTTCAGATTTTGTTTACAGACTCTGGACTTAAGCTGTGATTGCAGCAGCATCACGAATAACCACTTGTATCTACCGTTAGGAGTATATTTGCCATTTTTTACCTGAAAATAGCACAGCCAAACCATATCTGTTTAAAAAAAATGTGTGGCATTTGTAACTTAATTAGTTCAAACCATGGTGTTCTATTAATTTCGGATTTGTTAAACTGGAAAAATCTTGACGGGAAAAAGACATGTATGTACAGCTATAGCAACTGCATGGTTAATTTTTACTAAATAAAAATTGAATTTATCTTTAGTTTGCTTTAAAATTCTTCAGTTTTCTCTAAATGGGCTTTTTCATCTTTCTTGTTAGAATATATTTTTTTTCTATTTTTTAACCTGTTTTCGGCATTATGTTTTAACATGGATGGTTTAAACTAAAAAAAAACACAGTAGCAGTGACCATTTTGGGGAAATTAAATAGAAAATGCAAATTTTTGTCTTCAAGACAACTAAATATAGCATGACAGGGGAATGACACTTAATATAGGCAACCGCTTTGTTAGTATGTATATATATCATTAGAAAAATTAAAAAAAATATATTTTGCTTTAATTGCAATCGTATATTAGGAACTAACTTCTTACTTGCTTTATCTTCTGAAAAGAAAATCTAGTCTTTAAATGTAATTCACCTGTTCTAATGTCATTTCTTTGTCTACCAAGAAGACAGGTGAATGACGACAGAAGAATGACAAATCATGTGATTTTACTTTCCGAGAATATGAGTTTTATTTGCATTTAAGCCTAACTTGGTATTCAGTTTGCTACACTAACTAGGCACACATATATGTAAAAAAAAATATTTACTTTTTTATTCTGAGAATAATTAAAGACAGGTTAATGACAGGAATAAAAATGCTTATCCAAAATTGTTCAGTTTTATGATATTTCCCTGCACAGAATGATAGCTGAATGATAGCTAGAACATAGTCAAACTCTTGAAATGGTGAATATGGGCTTTAGTAAAAAATAATAATACTTTAATTATATTTTATTTTCATCTATGTATCGAAAGAGGTGTTAATATTTAACGACAGGTGAATGACAAAAAAGCTAGGGGACAGTTGTAAAAAATTAATTTAAAATATTGCTCTAATGCATAGTGGAGGATTATTTTATTACTGTTTGTATTTTAAATTGTCTAATTTAATATAAAATATCAAATTAATAGAAAACTAGAAAATGAAGGCTTGTAAATGAAGTTGTGCTTTCATTATTTGACTGTTGGGACACACAGGAGAATGACATTCAATAAAAAAAATAAATTTTTAAATATTAAAAATATAAATTGTTTCTTTAGCTAATGGGTGATAAAAATGAACTACAATATATTAAAACTGATCAGTATCCAAAATCAGTCCCAAGTCATGCAAACTTTTATTAAAACACCTGGGACATGTAAAAATACCGTTTACAGAAAATGACTCATATATCTTGATAGAGTTGAAATATGCTTTTCAGTCTTAGTTTTCGTGAGAAAAATATTTTTATTTTCACCGCATGTCTTAACTTATATTCTAATATTCTATAATTTTTCAAGAAATGCACTGTTCTAATAAAAATTATTTTGCTGTACTGGGCACGTGTATTTTCATTTTAGGAGAACATATACAGGATGAGTCAGAACTCTTGGGCCAAACTTTAAAAGGTGATAAATCACATCTAAACAATCAATTTTTGTCATACAAAGCAGGGTCGTAACGCAAGAAAAGAACCGCTAGGTGGTAGCTCATGAAATGAAGAAATGATGACTTTCACGTGAAAAGAGGAAACACAAAAATGACAGAGTAGGCACAAAGTTCGTTTTACTGACAGAAATTGCAGAATGCATGGACAAAGTTACAGGAACTGCTCAAAAGTGCGACCACCAGCAGTAATGCAGGCTTCACACCTGCGACGTAGCGAGCGGCGCACGTCAGCAAAAACACGAGGCATATCTTGGACAACGCCGGCAGCAACAGCAATCCTAGCAACAAGGTCCTCGTCGGAGTCGATGGGGCTATCGTAGATGAGACAAGAAATTTTAGCTTTTTTGCTAAAGAAATTTTAAACTCAGCTTAAACCCTGGCTAGTTCTGACGCAGTCGTCACTGCGTTCAATGTCAGCGACGTCTAGCGGTTCACCTCTTGCGTTATGACCCTACTTTGTATGACAAAAATTGCTTATTTAGATGTGATTTATCACCCCTTCAAGTTCGGCCCAAGAGTTCTGACTCACCCTGCATATTGCAGACTTGTATATGACGTAATAATGAAAATTACTGGGTTTACTACGATGATACTTTCAACGAACTAATGAAATTAAGCACAAAATTCTTCGATCTAGTGTTTTTGCATTTGTTTAGGTGGCAATAGACCCTGTTCTAAGTATCATTTGACACACATTATGGGTACCATCAATTCGTAGGTTATTCAAACTGAAATTTCCCAAATCGGGGAACTTTCTACACATAATTATTGCAGCAATACCGAATCAGCTTATTGCATGGAGGGTCACTTATTAATAGGGCCAAATATTAATGTTAAGGATTCTAATGAATACAGATTTAACCGGCGTAATATTTATATTTGTGATAACACAATAAAGAGTATTCAGGTTATTTAGTGAAGTATGAGAAATGGGACCAATGTTTAAGTACTTTAAACTTTAAATGAAGGAAGCATATGTGAGGAACCAGGAACCATCGACCATTTAGATGCTACAGATATATGCTCTGTGAGTTCGGAGCAATTGTCTTAGGCAAATTTACAAAAGTATGTCACCAAAAGTAGACAGATATATCTTATGATTGTCGTAAATGATTTTTACGTGTTTTTTTTTTAAGAGGGAAAAGCGTGTGGCCAGTAGGCACCATTTGTAGATTTTGGTGTTTGCGACCAAACAAAGGCGCAGACATATGTCACCAATTTCGACAGTCTTGGCCCGTAAAGTTATGACCCCAATCAATACACGTCACCCAAATTACAGGTGTGCGTTGGGGCATAAACTGTGCTTAAGGTCAGGACTGAAAACATTTTTCATTCGATCCAGAGCAACCAATGAAACCACAGTACGACCTCACACCGAGGAACAGCCAATAGAGGCAAGAGGGCGTATCTTCACTCGAGGCAAAAAAGACACTGTGTCAAAAAAAAGATCAACGTGAGTGAGTCATTAGTTAGACAACGAAGGCATGCGTCAGAATGTTGGATTCACACGTAGAGAGTTAAAAAAGTGATATTGTCATCAACAGTCATGAGTTGGAGTTAGAAAGCCATAGTCAGAATGTCAGAGTTGATTGCAGGTCCTTTCAAAATCAATCAGCTAGTGACACCTTGTGCCGATCAACAACAGAGTCGGATGATGATTTGAGACTAATGTCGAGATGAGACAGTATTAGTACATAAAGATACCAAGGTATGTACTTATTTTAACAAATGTTAGGTTGAGGTTGTTTCTATGATAAATAAATTAGATAGGACTGGGTCTCATATGAGTGCTCTTCTCCTCCCTAGTTAACTTTGTACTAAGCTTTCATTATATTTTAATTATAATCATAATTGATGAGTTAATAAATGCTAATTTGTTAAAGTTAAAAGTGCAGGTTTTAATGAGAAATGTTTTTGTTTTTAGATTATGGTAAAGGGGGCTCGCATAAAAATTAATAACGGGTTTTGCGGCCATATTAGCAATTAATAATAAAGAAAAGTTGCTACATAACTTAATAAATAAATCCCCCCCCCCAACAAATAAATTCACCACAATATCTTACTCAAATTTACAATGATGCAATAAATGGACAGTGCCCTGCAGAAATCGCATGATACTAGAGCCACACTAACAAATTTTCATCACGTGGGAAAGTACGGCCCAAAAACAGTGCCTCACTAATCCAGCAGCGAATGCAATAGAGCGAAGTTGTAAAATGTAGAAGAGCATTTTTAGACTAAGAGAGAGAGCGAAGTTTAAAGGAGATCCCTGGTGGCAAATAAGCTGAGAGATCGTAGATGATTTTGGAATCGTGCGAAGAAAATGTGCGCCCTGGGAATCATGAGCAAGAACATGGCAGTAACCGAAAGTGAGTGGTCTTAGAAAAGTACCGGATGCGGAAATACTCCGAGGAGATGTTCTCCAACTTGAGAACCGACCACAATTATCAACAACCAACTTAACCTCACTAAGATATCTTATACCCGATGGTTCAAAGGTATTTCCATATTGATGTTAAATCCAAGAAATTATTAAAATCTGAATATTTTATTAGTATAAGAGTTTAAGTAACATATATGCGAGTCACCACTTTGTGAGCTCCCTTAATCAACAATGTTAAAATGTTAATCAATATGTTAAATTATTCCTTTAGCAATAGGGATAACCGTTTGAAAATGTGTCTGAAAATAAATGTTATTTTTTTTAAACAACTCTCTTTATTTAAATGGACTACAAAATCAATTTATTGCCCTTTCAGCATTTTCTAGGTTCCAAAAGTTTAACAGACGGACTTTGTATAGGTGGGTTGTTATCTTGTTTTATGAACATTATGTATCCTTAAAATTTCACAGCGTATTTTGTAAAGACGCGGGATTAATCGTGAAAAATTTAATTTTTAAGGTGCCAGCTAAATAACCGCTATTTTAATAGTTTTTATAATATTTGTTCCCACACCACTTTACTCCCACAACTTATTGCTGCAATATGTTTTTTCAAAAATAATTTGAAGTATCTATTTCTCAGGATCTTTTATAAATAGTGCTTAGATTAAACTGGTATGGATTCAGCATAAAATTCTGGAGGAGGTAAATTATTCCTTTAGCAATAGGGATAACCGTTTTGAAAATGTGTCTGAAAATAAATGTTATTTTTTTTAAACAACTCTCTTTATTTAAATGGACTACAAAATCAATTTATTGCCCTTTCAGCATTTTCTAGGTCCCAAAAGTTTAACAGACGGACTTTGTATAGGTGGGTTGTTATCTTGTTTTATGAATATTATGTATCCTTAAAATTTCACAGCGTATTTTGTAAAGACGCGGGATTAATCGTAAAAAATTTAATTTTTAAGGTGCCAGCTAAATAACCGCTATTTTAATAGTTTTTATAATATTTGTTCCCACACCACTTTACTCCCACAACTTATTGCTGCAATATGTTTTTTCAAAAACAATTTGAAGTATCTATTTCTCAGGATCTTTTATGAATAGTGCTTAGATTAAACTGGTATGGATTCAGCATAAAATTCTGGAGGAGGTAGGCAAGTTTATTAAGAATTTCCTCTTCTGGTTCCTTTTTCATTTCCGCTTCAAAAATTTTTTTTAAAACATCTATTTCTCTGGCTGGGTTATACATAGAACTTAGAAAATGACTGATACGGATTCAACATTACATTCTGGATGTGGTTAGACGACTCTCTTAAGGTTCCCACTTCCGGTTAAGGATATATCTTTGAATAAAACATTTGCATTCTCTTTGTAATACTTATTTTTCATGATCGGCTATATAAAAAGCTTATATAACAACAGATATGGATTCAGCATTAAATTTCAGAGAAGTTCGGGGGTCCACTAAGGATTTTCACCCGGTTTAACAAATTTTCCGGCCACACATTTTACCTGGAATATTAATTTCTCAGGTTTAGCTATAGAACATAATTGATGACTAATATGGATGCAGTATCACATTTTAGTTGGCGGGTTTACAAAGGATTTCCACTTCCGGTTTTTTCTCATTTCCAGTTCAAAAAGTTTTATTTTCCTTGAAACATTTATTTTTCGGAATAGGCTACAAATGGAGCTTAGATGTGACTCATATGGGTTTAACATCTTTTCTAAGGTTTTAGGGGATTCAACAAGGCTTTCAACTTCTGATTTATAATTTTCCGCTGTTTTCCGCTATATTTTTTTTTAATTTCAGAATTGGCTATAGATAAAGCGTAGATTATGACTAATATTTATTCAGCATTAAATTTTAGTAAGAGTAAGGTTCTCACTAAGGATTTCCACTTCCGGTTCAAGAAATGTCAGTTCCGAATAAGAAGTGACATTTTCCTTGCAACACCTATTTCTCAGGATTGGCTATACATAGAGCATAGATGAGGACTAATATGGATTCACCATCGAAATTCAAAATTTGAGAGGTTCACCATGAAATTCTATTTCCGGTACTGCAGGTGTCACTTTCGGTTTTTCCGAAAATTTGCATGACTGTTCGAAGTAAATGCGCAAAAGGTAATAAAAATTCTTAATAATTCCATAGAAAATGAAGTGCGAACACTACTTATGAGGTTTCCTTTATAAACATATTGTTTAAACAATACTCTTACCACTGGTGGTTTTAGTTTGTTTATGAAATGTAAAATCATCTCATAATATTCTTTTATTTATTATTTTATTGCGGCTAACTCGCCAAAGAAATTATTAGTTAACATGAAATGTAGAAAGCAAAAAGTAATGTCTTCATATTTTCTTTCAGAACGAGCATATGTGATTGTTTCATGTATTCTATATGCAGTTAAATAAGCAATTTAATTCTTAACAGTAGTATAGCATTCCTTAATACCCACTAGAATAAATGTTTTAAAATTAGCTAAATGATTTGTTTTTCTGCATTAAAACTAAAAACATGTGTAAAGAACCTTGCTGCCCCAACCGGGAATCGAACCCTGGATCTCCGAACTGGCAGCCGACGCTCTACCGTTGAGCTACTGGGGCGAAATTGCAAGCTCTTATTGTCGAAGTGGGCTCTGCATTCTTCATCCTCTAATGCCAGATTGGCGGGCAACTGATAATTTGACTGACCACCTCCTGCTATTTTTACCTCAGGTTAGCCTCCTGTTATTACTATTTTTACTCAGGTTAGTACCCTACCTGGTCGGTATCCTCTCAATTTGAAGTCGGCGCTCAATCTTCCAGAGTTCACTGACTTCGTACTAGTCGTACTAGGGTCACTTTCAGACCTCCGATATCTTTGCACTAACCTACAGGGTTGATTGTTCGGGCGGCATTGTAAAGAACCCCTTGCTGTCCCAACTTGAAATCGAAACTACTGGGACGAAGTTGCAAGCTTTTATCTTCGAAGTGGACTTGAAAACCGATGTGGACTTGACCGCATGTGAAAAACAGATCAAATTATAAAGGCTTGTCAATTAGAGCTACATACGTTGTGGAAAAACCAATGTATTTTTACCCGAATTTACTACATGAACAAATATCGCTTTTAAAGACATGGTTATTAGTTTCATTTACATGAAAATTCAAATTATCTTTTTATAATTAGCAATATTCTACTGCATTAATATCTCAATTTCAAAATTTTATTTTTCCTTTTCCAGGAGCAATGGTTTCTGATTTAATATTCATAGCCCTACTTTATTTTACTTAACATGTTAATTATTTAAGTAAGAAAAATAAACGTTTTAGTACTACAAAAATTTTTCAATAATATTATTACTAGTAGGCAGAATTAAGCATTAATCAGTTCCAATATAATTGGTTAATTAATTGATTCAATTAAATAGTAATTTAATGTTAATGGCAATGAATTGTAATTACGATTATGTTTAATTGCATTCACAAGTAATTTTACATTATTAGTATTGCAAGTAATTAGTAATTGTTAATCGTTAATAGCGATTTATCTTGCAATTATGCTTAGGATTTCTTAACCCTACACTTTCATTATTTTCATGCAATGCACATGCATCGTTCAACTTTCGGCCGCGCTTCAAAGTAAATCTTCCCTACCGCAGATGCATGCAATATTTTATAAATCTTATTATGACGCATATATTTTCTTAAGCATTTACTAAGCATTTACTTTCTTTAATGGAATAATGAATTTTGACTGAAGAAATTGAATTTCAAACATACTTGGGAAGTAGTCGTACGGTAAGGAACAAAATGTTTATAAGCATTAATATGCTGAATTAAAAGAAAATGAAGAAAAAAAAGCTTCGAAAATCCATTTCGTTTCTCAAGCAACGAAATAAATGACTTGAATATGTAATTCTAAATTAATAGAAATTAATAAAATGATGAAAATTTGGCTTTCAACAAATGTGCCGGTTCTTATCAGAATGATGCAACGAGTGTATTAATTCTTACATTTTTTTTTAAAGTAATGAAAATAAAAATCATTAGAGAATAATAGTTACATGTTCAATTTAACAAATTGATAAATGTAAAATATAGATAATACCTATATTTTATATCAAAACTGGTATTAAAATACCGATAAAAGTTGACTGAAATACCGATGTTGGGGATTCCTCGGTATTTGATGATACACGTGCAGTTTAAAATCGCTATTAATCCTGAATATTGGTTAAATATGTGAGCAGTTTAGTTTATAAAAACAAATTCCTTTATCTAGAATCAAAATAAATAATATTTTACATACCTGATATATGGCACATATGGCGACACATGCCCAGTAGTTAATGCTATTATGCTTGGCACGAAAATTCCTATTGCAAATACGACAACAAAAGCAAACGGAAAACCATCCAATTTTTCCAATATGTGGGAAACCATTTTCTGAAACAAAAGTATTACATAATGTTTTAAAAATATATGCACAACAATGCAATGTTTCAAAACAACACAAACACACACTTATGCACTCTTTGAATTACCTTGTAATAAATATTGAACTCACCTTCGATGTATGGTCTTTATCTAGAGCAACGAAACTAAATGGCGATAACGGTATCCAAATGTACCGGGGAAATGCCAATTTCTCCGCGTTTTACTAAGATCTTTTACGAAGTTCAGAAACAAATATCAACAGAAGACAATTTAAGTATGTCATTTTATAATTAATAAAGAGACAATCTGGGTTTTTAAGCTTACGTACCTGTTCGTAAAGGTACACACAAACCAGAGATTGTTGCAGTAAGATTGCCTACCTTATCGGGAAGAACAAGTTCCTTAGCTCCCGAGGAGCTTATCGGACGAGCTGAATATTGATAACTCTTGATAAATCTCAATTTAATTGAATGTCAGATTATATGCAGGAAGTTCGCAAAAGGTGGTAACGGTGTTTTAATTTCCTTAGCCCAGAATGACCGGGGCATATATGGAATAGTGTTTCTTTCAGGACTGTTTGGCCGGGAGGCGAATGAAAATTTAGGAGTTGTATTAATCAATTGGGCACTATTTTCGTTAACTTAGCGTCATTTTAGTAATTTTAACAAAATTTTCGTCAATCTGGGGCGAAATATCGCTAAGTTGGTGATATTTCGTTAAATTAGTCGGTAAGTTTGCCAAATTTGTCTCCAAGAGCTACAGGCAAGCGGAGAGAAGAGCATTTCTGATATATAAATGATTGTTGGCGCATTGTTATTCGTCAAAATTCAAAACCATTACACAAAGTATTTTCTCTTGTGAATGGAATGAACTAGATCCACGAGAATGATGTTAACATGCTACATAATATTACATATGAAAAATGAACATATTTCGACAATAGTTAATACTTTTTTAATTTATTTTTTATAAAATTATTTGAAGTAAAAGTACAATACTTCGAGAACGGTTCATAATAACGTTTTAAAATATCTGCCAATCGTTTTGCAATTAACAATTACATAAGAAATGATTATTTACGTAACATTATTGAAGGTTCTGATTTTTTAATGATTATTTTCAAAATTTCATTCGAAAATTTGGGAAATTTTTAAACATCCGATTGCTTTTAATATCAACAGGCATCCAGGATTCATGGATTGTAATTTTTGTACCAAATTCCTTCGAAACACCCCATTCGTTCGTTAAATATAGTCTGCTCAGACTCACGGATACACCCGCACATACTTACACAATACTTACACACACGCATACTTACACACATACTTACACACACGCATACTTACACACACACGCATACTTACACACACATATTTACACACACATATTTACATATACATACTTACACTCACTTACTCACACACATACATACTTACACACACGCACATACTTACACCACAAATACTTACACACACATACACTCCCATACAGTTACCTTACACATTTCTGGTAGGTCGGACGGTCTGGGTCTCAACAACACACATACACTCATACTTACACACACATAATAACACACACATAATTACATGCACATACACTCACATACTCACACACACATACTCACGCACACACATACTCACACAAGTACATATTTACACACACAGACATACATACTTTCACACACACACACACACACACACAGACATACATACTTTCACACACACACACACATATATATATATATATATATACACACACACATACTTACACACACATGTACACACACAGACATCACCTCAAAAACAATGGATTCGAGTTCAGGGATGCTTGAAACGTGCTCTGCTGTTGAAAACTCGAATTCAAATTTTTAACCCCCGTCACAAAACTTTTCCTATATATTATATTATTTATATAGGGAAAGTAAAAAAGAAGAGGCGAGCATGTCATACACTTCTTGACTCCGCGTTATATATTTCAATACTCCCTGTAACTCCGTAACAGTAACCGTCAGTTAACCGTATATTAAGTAGTTAGAGTCGTACGTCGGATAACAAATTGTCTGCAAGATATGATTTGTAACAAGGTGTAAAATGAAGACCGTATTCTGAATTTACCGTGTAGCTCTACTTCTGCAAAAAATGCACTTAACTAAACAACAGTATAGCAAGTAACGAGTACGTTAGCAACAGTACGGGAAAGTTGAATTAAACAATGTATTAAATGATCTCATGACAATTATTTTGTAATACATATAGAAATAATCGTCTAACGTGTTCGTGTATTTTCTGACTCTCCAGAAGCCCTTTGGTACTGTAGAACAACGGTTCCCAACATAGGCCATCAGACCCTTCCACAGCAAGCCACGAATAAAAACAGACATTGCATTTCGTGGAAGGAAAAAGACCCTTAGGGTCTATTTTCCGCGTGGGAGAAAGATAACTTCAAACTATTAAACTTTCGATGTTTATATTATAGTCATTATTTTTAACTAAGGTTTACTTTATTTCATATTCAATTTTCATGGTTCACTCTCAACAAGTTAAACACATACCTCTACGTCTTATATTTGGCGATTGTATTAGATGTTTCCGACAAATTAACCAATCAGAAAATAAGATTATTCCTATCTAATATAAACACTGCTATCTAATATACACACTGCTATTATATACACTATAAGCTTTATTCCTATCTAATTACACACAGCATTCTAAACTTAAATAGAGTTTAAGGTAGGGGGTCACAAGGGTAAATAAAATTTATTAGTGGGCTAAGAGTAAAAAAAGTTTGAGAAGCACTGACCTAGACGACAGTCTTCGCATATTTACGTAGGTGGTTCAATAAGTAAGGTAACAAGAGCTCTCACGGGTGCACAAATTCGGCGTCTAGATAGTCGAAAGGTGTTGTTGTACGACAATGCCCAGCCGCATACGGCCTCGGTTACACGTGATTTGGTACAGCGTTTCCGATGGAATGTAGTGGAACACCCACCCTACAGCCCGGATCTCGCACCAAGTGATTTTCATCTCTTCGGACCGATCAGGAAGCCGTCGTTGAGTGGCTCCGCGACCTGGATCCTGATTTCTTCTATGCCGGTTTCGATAGATTAGTTTACCGATGGAGCAAATGCTTTGACAACCATTGTGACTATGTTGAAAACCCAGACCACACGACAGACCCGAAGGTTTACTGTAGCTAAGTGTGTGGCCGGGAACTTTATTTTAGATCCAAAACATTACAAAACAGGTTAAAAATGAATCACAACACAGTTACAACAAGACAAATAAAAGAATGGCAACGACAAAACAAAACATAAAAACAATACAATACAATACAATACAATACAAGAGAGACATAAGAAGGAAAAAAAGAAAAGAGGGGAAAACCCCGAAGGGAAAAAAAACAAGCACAAATGTAGTATAACCAACTAAAACAAAACGAAAAGAAGTACATGAAATACATAAAATACACAGAAATACAAAAGGATACACAAAAATTACATATAAAATTATATATACAAAAACACATGACAGTTGGGGATGAAAAACCAAAGTATAAGTTGAGAAACCGAGGATGTAAGGGAATAAAGTCAGGGTGAGAAAACATAATTATAAAAATCCGGGTTAGGGTGTATGCAAAGTATATATACATATTTGATACATACCGAAAAGATTAGGTATATATTCTTTATGGATGATACATAAAAGACGATACATATTAGGTATGGATGATACATATTAGGTATGGATGATACATATTAGGTATGGATGATATATAATGGATGATACATATTAGGTATATATACATAATGGAGCGTGATCAAAGTATATATACACAATGGATGTTTTTGATACATACCGAAAAGATTAGGATTGATATACAGTTAATGTACAAATATAAAAACTAAACCATATGAGTTACAGGAGGTGGTGAATATAAAATCTTATAGTGCCCAAGGCACAGGGAGCAGGTTTTATAAAACACATTTAGAAAGTGTGGGGAGCAGTGAAGGATTCACAGACCAGGGGGGCCCCCAGGCTGATCAAGTAATTTTGTTAGAAATCTCCCTAGCAGCGAGAATACAGTTTTTAATTTTTGAAATAGAAGATTTGTTTTTAAGAACCCTGGAAATCCAGGCCGCAGAGTTGGCATCAGTGGGACGGGAAAGGTGGAAGGGGAGGGTAAGAGGACAGTTAAAGACAAAGTGGTCGGCATCACCATAAACATTACAAGTGCAATTAGATGAAGATTTATGCTTAAAGAAATGTAAATAATCCAAAAAGGGGCCGTGACCCGTTAAAAAATAAGTTAAATATTGATTCGAAATTAAAAGATCAGGGTCAACACAGGGAAGAAATTTTGAAATTCTCGCAGGGTCATGGGTTCGGGGGGAGATATAATCGTTTAAATATGACTGCCAAAGATTTTTAAGAAGAAAATTTTACAGTGCTGTTTTAGAAGAGAGTAAGGGAAGGGGATGTGTAAGGGAGAGCCAGAAGTGGTTGCTAATTTAGCATGATGATCTGCGACCTCATTACCAAGGTTATTCGCGTGGGCTTTGACCCAAGAAAGATTTATAAGTTTTTTGGAAGTATTAGCTTTAATTTTAATTTTTTAAAGAAAGTTAGATTTGTCATTGATTGATTTGAAAGCCATGATCGAGGAGAGACTATCGGAGAAGATGTTAACTTTAGTGTTGTTATCGGTTGCCCAGGATATAGCGAAATCTATGGCTGCAATTTCGGCCTGGAATACTGTATTCTCACCATCTATTTTGAATGAATAGACCCTGTCCAGGCCATCATGTTTGAAGATACACACTGCAAAGCCTGTATTGCCTTCAAGAAAAGAGCCATCAGTGAATATATTAATATTTGAAAAAGTAAGGGGGTCTGAGGATTCCAGGAAGGCGATACGTTTTGAGGGGGGAGTGCCAGAAAAGGGGGAGTTTAAATCAAAGAGGGAAGGGGCAGGGATATTCGAATTAGAAAAAAGATTTTCACGTCGTTTCCAAAAGGCATATTTTGAGTGTAAAATTTTTATGACTAGGTGAATGGGGGGGAATTCCAGTAAGAGAAAAAAGAGATATGTTAGAAGAGGTCCTAAAACCTGAAGAGATTTTGAGGAGAAATATCCTCTGAAGAGAAAGAAGAGTTTTAATTTGAGCCCCCGTTAATTTACTACCCCAGATACCCGCCCCAACGGAGAGAACCTTTTCAATTACAGTTAAGTACCACTCTTTTAAAAATGATTTATTTACTCCCCAGTTACACCCGGCAAGTTTACCGAAGGTTGTAGCAATCTTATAGCATCTCTCTTTGAGATGGAAGATGTGGGCGCTCCATTTCAGATTATCGTCAATGATAATACCGAGGAATTTAAGGTGTCTGGAAATGTTGACTTTGATGCCATTAATTTTGAAGGAAGGATTTTTCTTAATTTTGGAGCGGGTTTTATTAAAAATGATGGCATTGCATTTCGAGGGGGAAATATCTAGTTTTAGATTAGCCAAAGATTCCGAAAGTGTATTTAAGATGGAATTGTTCTTAATGGCTAGAGAGCGAAGGTTAGGAGCGAAGGTAACCACCGCGAGATCATCTGCGAAGGCCTGTAAATAGTGTTGATCATTGTTAAGAAGAAGGATATTATTAAAATAGATATTCCATAATGTGGGAGAAATTATCGAGCCCTGAGGGGCTCCTCGAGAGATTTGTTTTGTATGAACGGAGGGACCATCGATAAAGGAGATTTTTCTATTTTGTAGGTAAGTAAAAATAAAATTTTGGAAGGAAGGAGGTCGGTTGATTCTGTTGAAGATACTGGGAAGGATTGTCCAATTTAAATTATCGAAAGCTCCGCAGATGTCCACGGTGGTGAGGGAAACATAATGTCCTGGTCTGAACCCATTGATGGTGTTGATCAAACTGAGGGTTGCATCCTCGCAACTGCATAGTTCTCTAAATCCGAATTGGAGAGGGTCGAGAATCTCTCCGGAGGAGAGCCAAAAGTTAAGTTTGTTGATAAAGAGTTTCTCTAATATTTTGCCAAAGGTTGGTAGTAAGCAGATTGGTCGATAGGAAGGGCAATGGGAAGGGTCTTTGCCCGGTTTATTAAAAAATAGAACATTAGCTGTTTTTAAACACGAGGGGAAGTGACAAAATTTGAAGCAAAGGTTACAGATTTTAATAATAAGGGAGGGAAAAGCTTTATAGAATTTTTTCCAAAGGGTAAAATCAATTTTGTCGGGGCCAGGGGCCCTTCCACTCTTTAAGTTATTGAAGACTATGAAAAGTTCCTCCGGAGAAACCTCACCCAAGCCAGTGGCAGGCAAGTCAAAAGAGGGAAAACCTGAAAAATCTGCATCTTCCCTGAAGCAATGGTCCAAAAGCCGATCAACTTTTTCATGGTGATTTAAGTTAATGTTATCTGGGAATTGAAGTTCTATACAATTGATCTTACGATGCTTTTGAAATGCAAATTTGAAATGGGTGCCAAATGAGGAGTTACAGTTAGAACAAAAAGATTTCCATGAGTTTAATTTTGTTTTATTAATTAGTTTTTTATACTTAGCCCTGTTTAATTTATATTTAGTAGAGGCAGCTGAGATTTCCTCCGGGGGTGCTGAGTTATTTTTAGAGATTTAATGCGTTTATATAAAGCGGATATAAAATTACGTTGTTTTTTCAGTTCAGAGTTCCACCAAGTGAAACCCTTAGAGGTTGAAGTTTTCTTTTTCTTGATGTAGGAGAAAGCACTGTTTTTATCAAGAGGGTGAAGTTAATAAAGAAATCATCGAGGGAGAGAGTATCATTAATTTTTCCAAGGAGAGAATCGAGGTAGTTGATGTGTGATCTGAATTTAAAGATAAATCTGCCAATATTGTAGTTTGTTTTTAGATAAAAGTCACAGGGGGCAGAAGAGTTAAGGTTGATAGAGATCTGTATCATTCGATGATCACTAAGAGTGTCGTCAGGGAGGATCTCCCAGCTGCGGATAGTGTCAAAAAATGAAAAGTTGGTAAGAGAGAGGTCAGGGTAACCTACACCAGAATGGGAGACGAATGAAGGACCAATGCTAGGGTCGTTGCAGATCAACAAGTTATTTTCAAGACAGAAATCAATTAAATCCAAACCCCTCCGGTCTGTAAAACCATAACCCCACATACGTGCTCGGGCATTAAAGTCTCCTAAGAGAAGGTAATTTGAATTAAAAAAATTTAAAGGGGAAAGTTCCAAGAGAAGGGAAGGAAAATCATCATGTGGGGGAAAGTAAATACTGGAAAGAATTAAGGAATGGGAAGGGGAAAGATGTACTTCTATAAAAACAGAAGAAAGAGTTTTATATTTCAAATGGGCTGTGAGTTTTGGGTTGAAAATTAAAATTGCTGTTTTTTTGGAAGTAGAGGAGAATTGTTGTATGCCAGGAGGAGGAGAAAGGATGTTTCCCTTGTTTAAATAAGGCTCTTGGATACAAGCAAAATCAATAGAGTTTTCGAGCGAAAATTGCATGAGGTTGTTGTGTGCCGCAAGAGAATGATTGGTATTAAGTTGTAAACATTTGTTAACCATTTAAAGGGAATGCCCGAGCCTGAAGAGGGGACCACACAAAAAAAGCATAAAATACAGAGACAATAATAAAATGCACAATACAGAAAAAATAAGTAAATACACAAAAATAGAAAAGTACAATAATATAAAGGAAAATTGGTAAACACAGGAAGAGAGAGCTATGCATCCCTCTGAAGATCTTTTATGCGTTTAAGTTCTGCCTGGTAGGCACTACATACCCCTCGATCGTGAGCATGGTGATTCGTTGCATAACGGAGTGAAGGATTATTATGGTTTGCTGTGTTACAATTGACACACTCAGGACTCCTTGCCCTGCAGGTCCTATGAGTGTGGTCACTTTGAGTGCAGAAGCTGCAGTTGCCAAGGGGATGCGGGCAGAAGTTGGCCATCTGCCCGAACCCCTGGCACTTGTAGAACATTTTAAATGGGATGTATTTTTTGATAAGGAAGCTGTTGAAGTTATAAAAAAGTTTTTTAGCTTCGATGATCTTTCCTGCTGCAAAAACACTGACTTGGATTACCCAGTTTATTGAGTTGTTGCGAGTTTTAAAGTTCTTGACTATCTTGATATCACTAGGTGTTAAGTTTTTGTGGTTCAGACACACCAAGGCTTTCACATTATCCTCAATATAGTTTGGAGGCACACTGAAAATTATCAACGCTCTCCTCCGGTCCTCCTGTTTCTTGATGGAGAATTTTTCGGAAATGGCTGAGTTTTGAAAGAGAGGAATGAGCTTGTCGGGGTTGCTCTCCCGACAAGTGATTTTTAAGGTTCCATTTTGTAATTCTGAGATGTTTTTGATATCCACCTTTTTTGGGCATTTGAAGGCAAGCAGGTCACGCTTGAGTTCAGCGTTTGTTTTGTTTCTGTCATGCCCTTGAAGTAAGACACTGGAGAAAGATCTATGTTTTGGAGTTGTTGTGGAAATATTAGAAGATGCATTTGTTGAACTGGTTTTTGAAGATGTGGAGCTGGATGGAATTATAGATTTGATTGCTGTGATATTTTTCTCGAGGTTTGATTTGACAGAGTTTTCGATGATTGAAGGCAGGTTTTTCTTGAGATTTTCTGTAAATGAAATGAATTCCTCCGAAATAGAATATCTATTTGATTTCGTGAATAAAACTTTTCTCTCACAGGACTTGTTACCTTACTTTTTGAACCACCCTCGTATATCGACCGTAGCACAGTGTCTAACGAAGCCAGATTTTAAGTTTTCCCTCTGGGGTTTGTAAAAATGTAGGGAAATAGTCTTTCCACAATGTCTCCTCTGTTACCTTGAATGCTATATCTTTGCACACTTATAGTATCAACCACGGAACAGATACCAGGGGCCAGATTTTTTATTTCTCTTCCTGGGAGCCGAAAAGGGAGGAAGTATTCGAAAAGTTTTTTCAGATCCTCCAAAGACCTATGGCGTGCCGGACAGATCTGAATCTTTGGTACTTACCCCCGTATTCACCAATCGTACCTAACTGTTTGTGAAAAACGACTGATTCCGTAACCTTTGGTTCCCGCCAATTTCACTTTCATTATAAACTCGTATTCACCAGCCAAAAGTCAACTCTAGTTGCTGGACAGCAGGTTGAGAGGTGGAATTCTATTGGCTGAGACGTATCATCTGGGTTTGTGTACAACCGAGATTGCAGCTGCAAATAATATTTTCTTTTACGCGGATGTTGGATCCTATAAGTTGCATGTGATTTTTAACACTTTACAACATACATAAAAAGTGTTTATGACTTTGTTCATTCTGTCTGTCTGTCCGTTCGCACGATAATTGCAGTAAAATTTACTTTATCGAAACGAAATTTTAGTATGTTGTTGAGGCGGTCTGTGGGACATATGGGAATGTAATTGAATAATATCACCCAATTAGTTTTGGATTGAACCCGGGTTGAAAAAATGAAATACATTGAACCCTATGGGACCTAATTCTTCAAATATTTCTTAAGCGAAGTTAAAATTCACAAATTGCTACGAAAATTTCGGGAAATATTCAAATTATCCCATAAAATATATATAAAAATATTTTCAGCAAAACATGTTCGGTAGTTTTTTAAATATAAATTAAAATAATAGTGACACCCATATAATTTGAAGAGTCACGTGACCCACTTCAAAATGAAATATGGCATCCATCTCGTGTCAAAATCGTGATTTTTAAAATTATTTTTAATTTATATTTAGTGTTATATCCGTCTTAAAACCGCCTTATTTTTTTTGTTTTTTCTGTGCATTCATATTCTGCGCCAACGCAGTTACAATATTTTTGAGTCTAAATGATCATCAAACTGATTATTTCTACAACGAAGCCTAACTTTATTGAATATAAGTGATTGTAAGATGATTTGTATAAGAATTGCTGAATTTTTTTCAAGCAAAATTATTTAACTCTGAAGTCTGGAATGAAAGTGTATGAATGAAATACTCACTGCTTTTACATAGAGAGCCACACGAGAGCCACACGATTTATATTTCGATGACGTCATTTGAATAAAGTTTGAATGAAATTTTAAGCAGAGACAGAACGTACTTTTACTTCCATCGTTTTCATTTTCCAAGTAAAATGAATTATTGTAGTTCTGTGATAATTAAAACAATATCGCCGCTGAATGTATCGTATTTTAGAGATGTTTAAATAAAATTACAGTTGGATAGTGTTTTATAATCAATGTTTTATGCATGATTGATCTTTCTTGTATTTATATTTAGTGTTGCATCCGTCCTAAAACCGTTTTATTTTTGCATATTATCCGTGTTTCTAAATTCTGTGCTTACGCAATTACAATATTTTTTATTTTAAATGATCACTGAACTTTGATTATTTCTACAAGGAAGCCTAATTTTAATGTATGCAAAATGTAAATAAAACAAGCGATTGCAAGATGAGTTGTATAAGAATTGCTGAATTTTTAACGCAAAATTATTTAGCTCTGGAGTCTGGAATATAAGTGATATGAATGAAATATGCATTAATTTTACTTAGATGGAGAAGCAAACGATTTTATTACATTGCCTTTTTTGATGAAGTTTTAAGATTCCAATTATTGTACTATGATCATTTTAAAAATATCACCGCTGAATGTATCGCATTTTAGAGACGTTTAAATAAAATTGCATTTCAGTTGGAAAGTGTTTCATAATCACTGTGTTATGTATGATTAATCTTTCTTGTTATATTTATATTTCTTTTCTTGATTGCTTTCGATTTGAAATCATGGCTGCATGGCTGCTTGAATGATATTTACGGAGTTTGAGAAGGAACTCGTGATTGAGTTGGTAAATTCTAAATTTCAAATAATAGCAGCAAAGAAATCAATAAAATAAGTGTTGTAGAAAAAGTTGCCTGGTAGAAGACAGCTGACGTTTTCAATTCCACAAATGGAACAACAAAACGAATATTAAAACAACTCTGCCTGTGCCATAGAAATTTGGAAAAAGAACACACGAAATTGTGACAAAATTTATGAAATGGGGTAGCCAAATTTGTATAAAATGTTTCTAACATAGCAATGTTTTAAGATGTGAAAACATCTAAAACGAAATGTTAGCTTATGATCCATAGTTGAATTTGAATAACCTGTTATATTCTAGTTCTTTTTATGTTGTTGACTTTTGTCCTAACAGGCAGTAAATTTTCTAAATTTTCAAAATTTTGTGAATACATTTTTCCAGGATCCAAAAAACTTACTTTTGCATGCTTATGCAACAATTGACATGCAAATAATAAATACCAAAAATCATTTTTAAATTGATCTAACATTTTCTAGCACTAGTAGTAAAGAATTTCGCAAGTAGCAAAACATTAATTTACGCAACATAACAAATAGAAAAATCTGATGTAAGCAGCACATGACTTTCCCTGCAGACTTATATTCACGTTCTCTTTATTTTATTTCAATTTAATTCACTTTTAATTCAACTTTCGTTCTCATTTGGTAACTGGACTTATTTTCAAAGGTGGCGTAGCGAAAATGCGAAAAAACTAAAATATCTCGAAAATGGCTAGTCCTAGTACAATAGGGTTGGTCTTATTCTTTTCTTCGTTAAAAATTAAGTATAAAATAAGCATTTAATGGACATATTTGAGCATACGTATTTTTTTATTTTAGAATTTGATGATTTTTGCGGGCCATTTCGCAAAAAAGGCAGGTTATTTTTTTCCGAATCATACCAAAATCTAATCAGCACCAGGGTAACTTACAAGTGTTATCTATCAAATTTTGTAAAATTTGATCTAATAATAAGAGTGGTAACACGTCATAACTATAAAACGATTAAGTAATAAATTAAAGACAAATCCTTAGATTTTAAAAAGTCATTTAATAAACCTCCAAAAGACGTATATATAAATTGAAAGCCAGAGCGCTTTCGGACATCTTCATGCCTTTCATCAGTAGCATTAAGTGAGTTTCGCAAACAACATTCTTACATACCATCCACATTGGCAGGCCAAAATTTGTATATAAAAATCGTCATCATTACAAAAAACAAAAGACACACTAATACATCAAGTTAATTACCAGCAAGAAATTAACATAGACCACATTTATAATACAAATTAGATGGATAAATTGTCATGCTCCAAAGTAAGCATAAATCACAAGCAATTTATATTAAAACCTAGAGATTACATTGTAACGGCTTGACGCGCATGGAATCGAAAACGAGTCGCCAAGCATAGCTTAAAACATGCACAGGATCAAAATTACATGTAGAAGCACGATATAGCGAAACAAAAAAGATCAATCATGCTTAAAGCATTGATTATGAAACACTTTCCAACTTCAATGCAATTTTATTTAAACATCTCTAAAATGAAATACATTCCTAAGTAATATTTTAAAACTTATCACAATACTACATTAATTTATTATATTTGAAAATTTAAACCTTCATCGAAAAAAATGAACTTCATTCAAATGACGGCATTGAAATTGCCTGGTTTAAATATCTCTAAAATGTGATACATTCCTCGGTAATAATTTTAGAATTATCATAATACTACGATAATTATTATATTTGAAAACTTCATCGAAAAAAACTGAAATTCATTCAAATGACGTCATAGAAAAAATGACACGCCTGGCTCGCTCTATAGAAGCAGCATTTCGTTCATAACATTTCCCATTCATTTCATTCATCACAGTACTAAAATAATTTATTTTATTTAAAAACTTAAGACCATGGAGCTACAAGTAATTAAACTCTATGCTTAAAACTTCATCTAAAAAAATCGTCCTTCTCTGTATAAAATCAATGAATATTTCATTCATATCAGCCATGCAGACTCCATGAGTTAATTACTTTTGCGTTAAAGAAATACAGCAATTTTTATACAACTCATCCTACATATTTTGCTGTTTACATTTTACTGTTTACAATTTAATAAGTGAAAAATAGGCTTCGTTGTAGAAATAATCAAATTTGGATGATCATTTAAACTCAAATATATTGTCATTGCGTTGTTTCAGTATGTAGATGCACAGAATTTAGGCAAAAATAAAGCGGTTTTAGGACGAATATAACACTCAATATGAATTAAAAAGAACTTTAAAAATCACGATTTTGAGACAAGATGGATGCCATATTTTATTTTGAAGTGGATCACGTGATCTTTTCATATCATGGTCACGTGATCGCTTCATATAAGAGGTGTAATTATTATTTTAATTTTTATTTAAAAAACTACTGAATATATTTTGCTGAATTTGTTTTATATATTTTATGGAATAATTTGAATTTTACCTAAAATTTTTGAAGTAATTTGTGAATTTTAAATCCGCTTAAAAAATGTTTCAAAAATAGGTCCCATAGGGTTCAATGTATTTCATTTTTTCAACCCGGGTTCAATCCAAAACTAATTGGATGATATTATTCATTTATATTCCCATAGGTCCTACAGACCGTCTGAACAACATACTAAATTTTCATTTTGATTAAGTCACTTTCATGGCAGTTATCGTGCTAGCGGACAGACAGACAGGCGGATAGAATGAACAAAGTCAGAAACACTTTTCAACTTTGTTGTAAGGTGATAATAAACAAGGATTCATACAGTAAAGTTGAACTGGGGGTTATTACAACTAATCAAAAGAAACAATTTTTCGAAAAGTGGTTGAAAGTTATCTTTAACCACAAGTTGGCCAAGAGCCGTGGACTGTGTACCCTTTTTAATATTCCGAGCATGTCCAGCCATCCGTATACCAACCGTGCTTTTAGTGCTACCAATATAAAACTTAAATTCGTTATTTGGAGAAAGAAGGAGTACCACGTACACCCCAGCTTGGCATTTAAAGTTTACCTTATCTTTAAATTTATCAGTGCAAATACGATTAAACAAAGTGGTAACATTCGAATGAGCGGGACTTATCTTTTGTTTTTTGTAATGATGACGATTGTTATATGCAAATTTGGCCTGCCAATGTGGATGGTATTTAAGCATGTTGTTTGCGAATCTCACTTAATGCCACTGATGAAGGGTATAAAGATGACCGAAAGCGCTCTGGCTTTCAATTTATATATACGTCTTTTGAAGGTTTATTAAATGACTTTTTAAAATCTATGAATTTGTCTTTAATTTATTACTTAATCATTTGATCGAATAGTTTTTCAGCTAGAGTGAATACAGGCAATTTTTGCGGGCCATTTCGCAAAAAAAGACAGGTTCTTTTTTCCCGAATCGTACCAAAAACTAATCAGCACCAGGATCACACACAAGTGACTTACCTACCAAATATTATGAAATTTGGCCTATTAGTTTTTGAGTTAGAGTGGATACATACATTGCACAGATAGACACACAGACAGACACACACACAGACGTCACACACAGACGTCATGTTAAAATAGTTTTTTCGTATTCTAGAGGTACCGAAACGTGTAGATCCGTCAAAAACTCGAGTTGCGATTTTCGGCATGATTCCAATATTTTCCCTATATTTTCCATGTGCTGCAACATTTTCAAATAACTTTATAAAAAAAATCACATGAAATTAATAACAAGAAAGATCAATCATGCTTAAAGCATTGATTATGAAACACTTTCCAACTTCAATGCAATTTTATTTAAACATGTCTAAAATGCAATACATTCCTCGGTAATATTTTAAAACTTATCACAATACTACATTAATTTATTATATTTGAAACCTTAAACCTTCATCGAAAAAAATTAACTTCATTCAAATGACGTCATTAAAATATAAATTGCCTGGTTTAAACATCTCTAAAATGTGATACATTCCTCGGTAATAATTTTCGAATTATCATAATACTACGATAATTTATTATATTTGAAAACTTTATCGAAAACAACTGAAATTCATTCAAATGACGTCATAAAAAAATAACACGCCTGGCTCTCTCTATAAAAGCAACATTTCATTCATAAATAATTCCCCCATTCATGTCATTCATCACAATACTATAATAATTTATATTATTTAAAAATTAAGACCATGGAGCTACAAGTAAGTAAAACTCTATGCGTAAAACTTCATCGAAAATTATCGTCCTTCTCTTTCTAAAATCAATGAATATTTCATTCATATCAGCCATGCAGACTCCATGGACTAAATGATTTTGTGTTAAAGAATTACAGCGATTCTAATACAACTCATTCTACATATTTTGCTGTTTACATTTTACATAGGTGAAAAATAGGCTTAATAGTAGAAATAATCAAATTTGTATGATCATTTAAACTGAAATATATTGTCATTGCGTTGTTAAAGTATGTAGATGCACAGAATTTAGGCAAAAATAAAGTAGTTTTAGGATGGATACAACACTCAATATGAATTAAAAAGAACTTTAAAAATCACGATTTTGAGACAAGATGGATGTCATATATCATTTTGAAGTGGGTCATGTGATCGTTTCATATCATGGACACGTGATCGCTTCATATAAGAGGTGTTATTATTATTTTAATTTTTATTTAAAAAACTACTGAATATATTTCGCTGAATTTTTTTTTATATATTTTATGGAACAATTTGAATGTTGCCTAAAATTTTCGAAGCAATTTGTGAATTTTAAATCCGCTTAAAAAATGCTTGAAAAATTAGGTCCCATAGGGCTCAATGTATTCCATTTTTTCAACCCGGGTTCAATCCAAAACTAATTGGGTGATATTATTCATTTATATTCCCATAGGTCCTATAGACCGTCTGAACAACATACTAAAATTTCATTTTGATTAAGTCATTTTTACGGCAGTTATCGTGCTAACGGACAGACAGACAGACAGACAGACAGAATGAACAAAGTCATAAACACTTTTCAACTTTGTTGTAAAGTGTTAAAAAATATTAACTTTTGTGAAATATGTTCCCTTTTCATGTGTAATATTATGCGATAAATTTGTTGACATTATTCGCGTGGATTTAGCTCGTTCCATTCATGAGAAAAGATCCTTTGGGCAATAGTTTTGTATTTGAACGCCAATAGTCATTTATCCACTACATATGAATAACCTACTTTTCCGTCTTTAACGCTTGGCGAGATTTTGGTGACAAATCCGGCGGAATTTCGCCAACTTGGCGACTTTTTAAAATGTCGCCAAATTAATGAAAATTTCGTCAAATTGATAAAAATGACGATAAAATGAAAATGACAACTAATTGATGAAAATTCAATATCTTGGAAAGAATATAAGAAACTACTATAAGAATAACCAATTTTTCCGTCTATAACGCTTAGTGAAATTTTGGGGACGAATTTTGGCAAAATATCGCCAACATGGCGGCTTTTTAAATGTTGCCAAATTGATGAAATTTTGCCAGATTGATAAAACTGTCGCCAAATTCATAAAATTGTCGTCAAATTGATTAAAATATCTCCAAACTAATAGAAATGTCGCCCAATTGATAAAAATTCAATATATCTGAGGAACATAAGATTCGATTATGAGAATAACCCATTTCACCGCCCGTCCGTTTAATGCTTGGCGATAAATTTTGCGGGATGTCGCCCTCTTGGCAATTTGACGAAAATGTCGCCATACTGATAAAAATGTTAGCAAACTGATAAAAATTATGCTAAATGGGAGGTAATATTTTGCAAAATTTTAATTCCGTCATATGACGGGAATACCTGCTTATATATAAGAAATGTTTGTCTCCGTTTGTTTGTAACACTAACGATACATTTGACAAACTTGGTGAACAATCTAACAAAATACGGCCAACTTGGCGATTTTTCATTCCAGATTGAAGTAGACAGATTGAAATGACATTCCAGATATCGTCAAATTGCAACAATTACGCCAAGTTAATGAAAGTGATGCCTAATTGATGAATTTATTATTGAAATATTTCGATATATGGACTATATTGTTTATTGAGGATGCTATCAATATTGATAACTGTAAATTCAGAGTTGCGTGAAATATAGGTTCATTGGATATGAAATAGTTTTACATGTTGTCAATTTTATACATAATGTTTTCACTGTGAAAGAAGTAAATTCATTGCATTATATAAGGAAAGTCATGTGCTGCCCATATCAGATATTTTTAGTTAGGTTACAAATAAAATAAAATATACATTAAACTTCAACAGTGTTGGATAAATAAATATCCCGGATTATCGGATATAAATGGAGTAAAATATGGAAAATAAATTAAATCCAAAATAATGGACAATAAATGCGATATTTTTTACCTAAAGCATTATACAGACTGAATTACACTGTACATACTGTGAAAAAATATTTAAATTAATTTAAAAATTAATAGGTTAAAAATTTCAACGAACATAAATCTGCATATACAGCATTTACAGTAGATGTACAGTACAACCGAATGGGCCCGAACAGTGCCACACAGGGGGGCTCCCTGTAATGGCCCCCCGGGAGCCAATAAATACACGTCCTCCTACTACCGTTTACTTTAGAAATTATTGATCCTTTTCGTAAATTATTTATATGGCACGGAACCCCAAGCCCCCCTAGTCCCTATGCGAAGCATCCTCTTTCCCCTACCTGTCGGTGGTTGTTTACTGTCAGCACGTCAAGTTTACTGCAATAACTGAATTACAATAAAAATAAGTTAATGACATTTTGCAATTTTATTACAGTGGAACCGATCAAAAAAAGCTATATGTAGGTGTTACATAGTGTTTTACAAAAATATGTAACATTGCTAAAGAGTGGAGAGGATGGCGACCTACAAAAGATGGCCCCTGGCTTTTCACGCAATAGGTATAAGGTTCCCTCCTGGCCACCCGCAAAGGGAAGGGACAGTGGAGCTGGGACTGCATGTGGGTGGTCCAGCACAAGATGAAGGAAGACGCATCCGGGGGGTAAGCGGCCGTTGGGGGCGCAGTTAAGCCCGGGGGTTCACGCAGGAGCGTGGGATCCCAGCCAGCAATAATTCAGGGGCGACTGACCAAGCCCTGCTGTCACGGACTGGCCACTGAGAGTGGAAGCCAAGTGTCCACCAGTAATATTTAGGGGGCTTAAATCCTGTCAGCAAATAATATTTGAGAGGGAGGAGACTTGATATTACAAGTTTTTGGAGAGAGTTTTTTGCAAAAGGAGGAATCGTGAGTGCCTCTTGCGAGCTGGTGAAGTGAGTTTGGGTTTTTCAATAGTTGACGGAGCAAAAAGATGCTCCTTCCGAACTCCAAGATGTCACCGCAGCCGAGCCCTTGCTGGACCCAGAGCCGAAGGTAGGCCTATTGGATTTTCATGCATTTACTTAGATTTTGAATTTCTCCTCTCTCGATTTTTGCTTCTTAAGGAAATTAATGTTTTCTTCGACACGTCAAAGATTTATGATGTATTTGGGGTTTTATTCAAATAGAATTAATTTTAAGAGGTTTTATGATGTTTTTGATACTTTGCTATGTCTTCGTACTTTAAGGGAGTAACTTGTGTTTCACTTGGGAGCTCATGTGTTTTGGAGCAAAACTTCTTCATGTTTTTATTTTTAAATGTTAATTTTGTAAATAAACTTGTTATTTTGTTATTTTGAATCTAATCCGTGTCCTCATTTCAAATCTTATTAATTACTTCTTAATTTTCAGTTTTAACCACTTGAGATCAATTATAGGCCGTATTTTAGCGTTCAAATCGAACGTGAGGTGAATCACCTCGTAACAGTAGGAAAACACAATAGACGAGAAATTCCAATTTAATTAGAATATAAAAATCAAGGAAAACATGTAAGAAATAAATAGATAACTCGCCAAGCTTTACTTTTTTACGTGTTAAAAATTTAATTTCTGATTCACATAGAAAAATTTCAAACGTATTAAAAATGTGTATTTATATATTGCATTCACGATCTATTTGGTTTTAATAAGAATTTGTTTCCTTGCCCTTAATACACAAACTCGTAAATTTCTGTGCTATAGCATTGCAACTTCTAATTTATATAAAAAATTAAAGCAAATAGTAAATGAAAATCAAAAAATATAAGGTTAAATCTGCTAAATTAAAACATCAGGACATTTGAGGAAAATATCTCATATTTTTTAAAAATTTAGCAATTTTCTAAATCAAATTTCCTATTAACTTTTAAAATTACTCCCCCAGATGTCTCAGACAATAAACACTATATTGGCAAGAACAAAAATAAAGAAAAACAACCCCTTCCGTATAGCGTAGACATATCTATCAAAGAACTACCATTGCCTGGATAGTAGTTGCATGTGAATTTTCTTTCGATTTTATTTCGATTAATGGAATATCTTTTCACGTAGGTAGACGAAGAGAGACTTGTCTCTCCTGAAAATCCTGACTGACGCCTGGAGGAAACAAGGCGCAATTTGTGCCAGGCAAAGCAAAAATACTTTATTTACACAGAGAATACGTTATACATTTATTTAAAATAATACATATAATTAAAATAAAAGTTACCTGATCATAAATTATTTGTATAAACACTGTCTTATTTGCAACACTGATCGTTATTAAGGTTTTTTTTTCAAATATGACTGGTATCAGACGTAAATTTTTAAGCGTTTATCATTTAAATTTTACTTCACAATTTTTACTTTACTTTTAACGTTTCTTTCTAATGTGGGTCCCTAAACCTTGGTGGGGCCCCAATGCATAGGACAGAGAGAGAGGGAGAGGGATCACTTCAAAAACGTTAGATTCAAGTTTTCAAGTTCACTGATACTTAAAATGCGCTTTTTCGTCGAATATTCAAATTCGAAATTTCAATCCCGTCACACATTTATGCATTATATTATGTATGCAGAGGAAATAAAAATGATTAATTTTTATTCATTGATGCTTAGAACGTGTAAAGCCATTGAAAATACGAACGTCGGAGTTTTGACCTTCATCATAATAATTTCCTTTCACATATAATATGTATTGTGCAGAAAATAAAATCAAAAACCCTCATTACAAATAATGTAAATTGGATTTCGTGGAGAAATTAATTTAATGATAGATGTTCTCAAGGCAAAAAAGATCGCGTACCTTTGTTGTATTCTGTACAATTATCGCACAATACCTGCTTTGTTACGTTCATGAATTTCAATAAACATTTTAAGCCAGCACGTTTGAGATTTCAAACAATTAAATTTCCTCCACTGCAGTTTTCCAATCTTTGAGATCTAGAAATAAATATTTCAAATTATAGTATTGTTTTAATTTTCATACTTGCAATGTATTCAAAACAATAATATGATCAAATATAAGTATTTTAACCCAATTATGTCAACTCCATTATCTACCATCACGCTTCGTATTTCTTATCAGATTGTGAATAACATCGATAAATGCAACAGTTCTGAAAATTAGATATGATTTCTTTTCACAAAACTTTGCCCTTTCGACGTCATATTTATCGCTCTTTTCAAACCAAACGTTTTGAAGATGACATATTTGACCACAATTCAATTTTAATTTACCATTGAAAACTTTTATTGCATGTTGACCCCTATTTTGCAGTTAAAAGTTGTCCTGATTGATAAAACTTCTCTCTACAGTTAGGCTCCCACAACTTAACCGATAAACAGCCCAATATTGTCAAATTTGGGTGTTTATACTCATTTATTTAGTTACATCCCAAGTTGAGATCATAAGTATGGTACTATTCAAGCAGAAGTTTCCTCAATTACACCTCTACCTAGGGCTAGATTATGACACGGGTTTTAGAGGTTACAGCCCAGGAGATTCCACTTATAGACAATCCACCAGCTAGAACGCCTCCAGAGATGAAGTGAAAAGTTATTTCATTTGTAAATGCTGAATCAAATGATAAGTACTTTAAATTAATTCTTTAAAAAGTATTCAATTAATATACTGTTTATATATTTATTGTATCCTCAGGGAGTTCGATAAGTTGTTCAGAGAGAGCAGTTTAATTTTTCTTTACCAATTTGAAAATACTGTGGCCCTCACAGTACTTGTATCCCAGGGGTCTACAGAATCATAATCCGACACGTTTACTGCCTATCCAATTACACTACGTGACACAACACCAAGAAGGAGTGGGCAGAAAGTGATGAAAATTGGCAAACAGAGAGAGACAGCAACAAACAAAAAGTGATGTTTATTGCAACACGATACACCTATACACTGAACGATAACACCGTCTGATCAGTAGGTTGCAGGACCACCGCGGGCGGCGATACAGGCAGCAACACGTCTAGGTACAGAGTCAATGAGCGTGCGGATGGTGCCCGGAGGGATAACTGCTCATTCCCTGTCGACCATTTGCCAGAGTTCGTCGTCTAAACTCGGTTGTGGCATGGCATACAAGCGACATCCAATCACATCCCAGACGTGTTCGAATGGTGAGCGATCAGGGGAGACTGGTGGTCAGGGAAGAACCTGGGTACCTTGCAGGGAACGTTGGCTGATGCGTGCCGTGTATGGTCGGACGTTATCCTGCTGATAAATGGCATTGGGCACCCCCTGAAGGAAGGGTGGTGTCACCGACGGCAGCACGTTATCCACGGCAGCACGTTTGGGCCGTCATAGTGCCCTCAATACGGACCAGAGGTGACCTGCTATCGTAGGCGATGGCGCCCCAAACTATGATACCGCGTTGTCGCGTGGTGTGGCGTTCCACAGATGTGGTGGAATTGTACCTGTCGTGTGTGGTCGGGCGTTTCCACAGTCAAGTGCTTAGTCAATCATAAATATTACTTAGTCAATCATAAATATTACTTAGTCAATCATAAATATACGTTCGTTTAATGATCAAGTTGTTGGAACTGAACTGTTATCATTAGAAGCATAAAATGCTTCTTCCCAAACGTTAAACATTAGATGTCATTTCACTGAAACAAAATCGGACAGAACCAGAAATCTTAGTTATTTACTTGATTAGCACTCAGGTATGATGACGCCTACACTTTCATGGCTAAATTAGCTAGCTACTTACTAATATTAGCTAGCTACCTTAAAAATTAGCTAGCTACCTTACTAAAAAATTAGCTAGCTACCTTACTAATATAAAAACGTAGGCGGGTGGCAAGAGAAAGAGAAAACGGTCCCTGTGGATGTCGCCCCAACTGGGTTCCGGTCTAAATTGGGTGGCACTGTCCAGGCCGTCCAAACAGATACCTTACACCTTCGGATAGGTCGGACCGTCTGGGTCAAAAGAAATAGAAAAGTGTAAGTAAGGTTGTCTGACGGATATGCTGGCTCAGTTAATAAAGTTCACAGGTCTATGTCCTTTTAGGAAAAACTTTTATAAGTATTGTCTCTTTCATTGTATTTTAATTATCAGACGATTAACGATTTTCATTACCAGGTTAATCGAAAATGCTTTCTTTCGGTTAAAGGGGTAATTAAAATAATGTGTATATTTATAATCAATATAAATTTGTGTACCTCTACGGGTGTCCAATCGTCTGTCGCGAGACAAGCGCTGTACCTCTTAGCTACTACGACTTCATGAACACAAAACCAGCCTGTAACGGACGTTCCCAAAATTTGGAAGACACTCCCATTGCAGATGTTAGTATCCATGGACCGGATTCGCGCTTATAATGTGCTCGACTGCGTGGAATAAGCGGTATCTGCAATGGCAGTAAGAAACATTTTAAAAGCCACATTTTTTGCGAAATTCTATGGGAACCGGCAATTTCTATCCTTCCACGTGGCCGACTGAAATGCGTTTACAATTTAGCTCATGTCACACGAAGCTTCGATAGCAAAGTTCATAAACACGAAACACGTCTGTAAAGGACGTTCCCAAAACTCGGAAGATACTTCTATTTCAGATACCAGTATCCATGGACCGGTTTCGCACTTGGATATCGGTTATTCCACACTGTTTTATCATAATTTATCTAATAAAACATTTCGCAAAGTTAAATGTATTTCTTCAAATTATAAACACAGAACGGCTTGAAATATTTTGCCCCTTAGGAGGAAGACCCTCTTCTAAGGGGAAACACAATCTGGAATGTCTGGTAAGTTTTTTTAGTTTCGATTGAGGAAAATTGATAAACAGTTTTAAATATTTTTTTTAATTCAAAAGTACATATAACAAAATTCAAATTATGAAATTTTTGTTAAAAAAAAACCCGTCAAATTCTGTAAATGGCAACGATTCGTCTTAAATGTTTTTCTTCGCGGTTGGGAAGATATTTTCTACGGGTTATAATGAAATCAAAACACTAAAATTAACCTTAACGTTTAAGACGATACACAGAATGGCATTTTTTTTTTATATTTAAGGTGAAAAAAACATGGGTGCCGCATAAAAATGAAAATCTATAATGTTCAATAAACCATTCGGCATTGTAGTTAACTGCTTGTTACTGTCTATAAAAATCATACTAAATTTCAAATAAAATTGTCTAAAAGTAGCCTAGACATAGTGACAAATGTTATTAGAATACTGACTTTGAGAAAGACGCGTTTAAATGTTTGAAAACGCAGTACAGAGCTCTTGTATCTGTATCAGTATAATCGGTGTTTTTTCATCATTTCTATGTATTTCTTTATGAAATTTAAATATAATTTTGAGACATAGTACTTAAAAAAAATATAGAAAATTTATTTTTCCTAGCTACCTATGTGTATGTGCTCCCTTAAATAATGTTTACGCTAAAACTTTATTGGTAAATATCAAATGACGAACTTCATCTTGCTTGCAAACATTGCAATTGCAGTCCTCAGCAGGTTTTAGGTTACTCAGTGAATCCTGATTATGAACGAATTGCGTGTGCAGAAATTTTCCTGCTTCCTCTAGCATGTGACATGGAAACATAATGAGTAAAAACTGCATCAAAATATGTAGGCATTTAAATTATGATACTGAAATGTGCGGAAATAAAAGGTAGGTTCTCCGTTATGCGCATTTTTTAGTTAATTGATAAAATTTCCATTACATAGAATATCATGAAATATTATCTCTTCTAATTCAACAAATTGTGGGTAAAGTATAAAATAATTACTCTCAAACGGCTACAAAACATAAACTGACAAACAAAACTTTTTTCTAGTTCAGCAATTATGGATAATTGGTATCAACCCATTATAGGTATCGACTGGTCACCTCAACCAACCTTTGCGTCTGAAACGCATTTGATACCTATTATCAATGAATTATCGTACTGAAAACGTTTTATTTTCAATTTAAGTGTTTTACTGTTATGGAAACACAAAAACATCGTGCAGCAACGTCAGACTAAATTTTATTTGCAAATTTCAGAATAGTTTTCTCCAATGGCAGAGAGCGTGATATATTAACATTGGTTCATACTAACAACAGAGTAGGGCTGCTCATACAATTTGCCTTACAAACATTTTATACGCACTCCTCCATATTTGATTCTTCCCTCATTGTGAATCCGCCATATCTTCTCCTACCTCGCTCCCTCATTTACAAAATAAAAGAAATGGGGAATCACCCTTTTTAACTCAACTAGTAGCCCCCTCCCCGCATGAGCGGCTCTAGACCGAGACGTCTGTATTAATTTCAATCTAGAGATGTACACCATAATAGATGAATCACATAACACGATTTGAGCGACCACAAATCGAGAAACCACAATCGAGTCTTTCGTGGAGAATTGTTTGAGTTCCCACAAACTTTGGTTCCTGTTTGTGAGACAATTGTAAAAAGTCATGGAAACGTCTATCAGTCAATTTGATAAATTTCGAGAAATATGGAAATCGAACCCACAGCAAATAAAATCATATTCAGTGTGTAAAATATCTGATGTGTCCAACACATCTTTTTCTCTACTAATGAACAAATTTCGATATTTTGAGACAACAAAATACTAGAGCTTTCTTAAGGTTCGACATAACAATTGTCGTCGATGTAAATATGCAAATATCAAATGATACGTTCAATAACGATTTGGTCCTGGAGCAATATGAAAATTAGGCATGGGGTAAAAACAACTCGTTTGCGCTCAAGAGTTTCAAAGAATGAGTTGATTTCGGATTAGATTAACTTTGTTAGATTAACAAAAAGAAGATATTTGGAAGATTCTCCACGCTAGCGTGCTGTTGGGAGATTTGATATAGTACAGACCATTAAGGAAGTCGCCAACTTCTTTTCTGTGGACCATTCTGTCATTTCTCGTTTATGAAAACAATTCCAAAGAAGTGGGACAGTAATTTGAAGACCTATTATGAGTCGTCCTAAAGCTATAACGTTCTCTAATGAGCAGTACATCGCATTATTGGCGACCGCACCAGCTTTCCGATCAATGGCTACCACAACAAAAATAAAGTTGGTATTCTCTAGTACTGTGAGGCAAAGACTACATATCAAAGGGTTCTTATTCCTGGGTACTACGAATTTGTATCCCTTTCAGCGCTAAGTCTAGCAGAACATGATTAAAGTGGTGTCGTCAGCCTGCGATTTGTACAGAAGCGCGATGGCCCAAAGTATTCTTCACAGATAAGTCACGATTTCCCTAGATTCAGACATGAAAATATAAGGTTCTAGATAGAACAAAGACCACATTCAACCAACACAATAACATCGTTGAACACTACGACGTTAGTCTTGGTAGTGCTATAGTATGGGATGGATTTTCTTATCGCATTGACCTGCATGTGTTCAAAGGAGATACTGTGCCGGTGGAATTACCATCAAGCCCATGAACCCTTCATGAGACTCAACTCTGCAGCAATGGCTCCAGATTT
This sequence comes from Amaurobius ferox, assembly GCA_951213105.1. Classification (NCBI taxonomy): domain Eukaryota; kingdom Metazoa; phylum Arthropoda; class Arachnida; order Araneae; family Amaurobiidae; genus Amaurobius; species Amaurobius ferox. Next base: position 92,834,390 of record OX578141.1, on the reverse strand, counting down.
TTTTCGGTGGACTTTAATGTGTGTCCACACAAAACAGGGCTGGTAGACAAGTACCTTCAGAGCAAAGGTAGTAGTGATGTGCAGTGGCCAGGGTATTTTACGAACCACTCTTCTGACCACTTTTCTTTCCTTATGACCTTTATGACCACTCTTCTTTCTTTTTTTAACATCCATGTTCCACGAAGATCTGAAAGAGAGAAACACAACAATGCAATAACCCTGAACCTTTTGTATACTGTACTGTTTATAACAGCGAGAAAAAATTTGTTTCGCCTACTTTCATAAAAAAAAATAAGAATAGAAATGAAATAAAATCACAAAATGCCAATAATTATTCTTTTTCGACCATTCTTATTTTAAAAAAGGGGGGAATTTTCGTTTTAAATTTTTTAAAAGGTCAGAAACAAATGATCAAAAGTTTTGCAAATCCGATAATTTAAAATTCTAAATTGAAAATATGTCATTAATTTTTAAAATGTTTTAGACGTTTAAACAAGATAAAACTTATTTATCTATATTCCCCTTTAAAAAATAATAAATAAATAATCCTTTACGATTACAATTACGAACTTAATTATTTCAAAAATAAACTTTTTTAAGAATAAAAATAAATGTGCGATTTCTAAAATTTAAAAGTCTTGCTTCTTAAATGTGGCGGAAGAGCCAGATCACGATCTTTTTTCCTTTCCTTTTTTTAAGGTGTCGTCCACAAATAAGAAGAACGAAAAATTATAACGTTAAAGAGTTCCACTATATCCATTGCATACAAGCTTTAACACAAGAAAGTCTCTAACGATATCCGAAGATATCCACTTGTAGAACGTAAACTTTTGTATCACTAAAGGCTCAATCTTTCACAATCACGAAGTCGGCCTTCTTTACGTTTTTAAACTACTATAAGAACTTCACGGGAAGTAAGCCGTTACAGTAACGATTCAAATAACAAAACTGAGAGTATTTTGAACCGCTCCTACTTTAACAAGACTCCAATTCTGACTAACTGAATCAATCGCTCACTAACTGAAAGGTTAAATCCCAGACTGAATGAACAGCTATTTTTTAAACGACCTTTTATAATTTTAAGAACAAAGAAAGTTATGGACATTCTGAACATGAAAAGTAGCGAATATTCTTTAAGGTCGTCTTTTCCCGTCAACAGGAGGGAACAGAAAATATCAACGAATGGTGCTAGCAAAAGCAGACTCAATGTCGCCCCTATTCAGAAATCACAGACGATTCGTCGCCCATGTATGTGAAGTTCGAAACTAAGGAATCTAATGTTAAAACTGCCTCAAAATTAATAGATATTTAAAATATTAAACTTTGAGCATCACGTTCTTCTTTTTAACAGGACAGTAATTTTTATTTTTCAAAAATTGGAACGCACGCTAGAGAAAAAAAAAATTAATTGCATTAAAAAAAGTTTAACTATTTAATTTTTTTTTTTTTACACATGCTAAATAAATACCGTCACAATTTCTTTCGTTGGCTTAAGGCTCCTCAGACAGGGGAGGGCAGGAGGGTTCAGGGGGACATGGCCCCCTGTCTCCCCGGGCCAGCACGGACCTGATCTCTGCCCGTCTACCGTCCTCCAACTACTATCTAATAGCTAAACACTCCCTTTCTATAGAAATGGCAGTTATTGTCCTCTGCTGCACTGAATCACCCGATTGAAGGAATAAATCGTCGATGCGAAGCTTGTATCAAAATCAGGCACGGTTATATCCCATATTAAGACTTGTTTGTGTAGCATACACAACCTTTTTACTTTCCCTACAATACATGATAATGTATAGGTACAGTTTTGGAATCATGCCGAAAATCGCAAATCGAGTTTTCGACGGATCAACACGTTTCGAGACGTCTAGAATACGAAAAAACTATTCTTAGCGTAACGTCTGTGTGTGTGTCTGTGTGTCTGTCTGTGTGTCTGTCTTTGTGTCTGTGTGGCTGTCTGTGCAGATTTTGTATCCACTCTAACTAAAAAACTAACGGACCGAATTTCATAAAATTTGGTAGGTAAATCACTTGTGGGCGAATCTGGTGTTGATTAGTTTTGGGTACGAATCGGGATAAAAGAAACCGCCTTTTTTGGCGAAATGGCCCGCAAAAGCTTGTATCCGCTCTATCTGAAAAACTAATGGAACGAATTTCAAAAAATTCGGTAGATAAGTCACTTGTGGGTCACTCTGGTGCTGATTAAATTTTGGTACGATTCGAAAAAAAATATCCTGCAATTTTTTGCAAAATGGCCTACAAAAATTGTCAAAATCTAAAATAAAAAAACTACGTATGCTCAAATATAAACATTAAATGCTTGCTTTATACGTAATTTTTAACAAAGAAAAGAATAGGACCAACCCCATTACACTAGGATTAGACGTTCTCGAGATATTTTAGTTTTTTCGTATTTTCTCTACGCCACCTTTGAAAATAAGTCCAGTTATCAAATGAGAACGAAAATTGAATTAAAAGTGAATTAAATTTAATTAAAATAAAAAGAACGTGGATATAAGTCTGCAGGGAAAATCATGTGCTGCCCACATCAGATTTTTACTTTCCCTGCAATACATGGTAATGTATAGGGAAAGTATTGGGATCATGCCGAAAATCACAACTCGAGTTTTCGACGGATCTACACGTTTCGAGACCTCTAGAATACGAAAAAACCATTTTTAGCGTGACGTCTGTGCGTGTGTCTGTGTGTCTGTCTGTCTGTCTGTGTGTCTGTCTGTCTGTGCAGATATTGTATCCACTGTAACTAAAAAACTAATGGACCGAATTTTACAAAATTTGGTAGGTAAGTCACTTGTGGCCGGGGCTAGTGCTGATTAGTTTTGGGTACGATTCGGAATAAAAGAACCCGCCTTTTTTTGCGAAATGGCCCGCAAAAGCTTGTATCCACTGTAGCTGAAAAACTAATGAACCGAATTTCACAAAATTCGGTAGAAGAGTCACGTATAGGTCACTCTGGTGCTGATTAGATTTTGGTACGATTCGGAAAAAAATAACCTGCCTTTTTTTGCAAAACGGTCCGCAAAAATCTTCAAAATCTAAACTAAAGAACTTGGTATACTTAGATATATCCATTAAATGCCCGTTTAATACGTAATGTTTAACGACGAAAAGAATAAGACCAACCCCATTACACTAGGACTAGCCGTTCTCGAGATATTTTAGTTTTTCGTACTTTCCCTACGCCACCTTTGAAAATAAGCCCGGTTACCGAATGAGAACGAAAATTGAATGCGTGAAAATTAACGTGACGTCTGTGTGTGTGTCTGTGTGTCTGTGTGTCTGTCTGTCTGTCTGTCTGTGTGTCTGTCTGTCTGTCTGTGTGTGCAGATTTTGTATCCACTCTAACTAAAAAACTAATGGACCGAATTTCGCAAAATTTTGTAGGTAAGTCACTTGTGGGCGGGGCTGGTGCTGATTAGTTTTGGGTACGATTCGGAATATAAGAACCCGCCTTTTTTGCGAAATGGCCCGCAAAAGCTTGTATCCACTCTAGCTGAAAAACTAATGGACCGAATTTCACAAAATTCGGTAGATGAGTCACGTGTAGGTCAACCTGGTGCTGATTAGATTTTGGTACGATTCAGAAAAAAATAACCTGCCTTTTTTTGTAGAATGGCCCGCAAAAATTGCCAAAATCTAAACTAAAAAGCTACGTATGCTCAAATATATCCATTAAATGCTTGTTTAATGCGTAATTTTTAACGAAGAAAAGAATAAGACCAACCCCATTACACTAGGACTAGCCGTTCTCGAGATATATTAGTTTTTTCGTATTTTTCCACCCCACCTTTGAAAATAAATCCAGTTATCAAATGAGAACGAAAATTGAATTAAAAGTTAATTACATTTAATTGAAATAAATAGAACGTGGATATAAGTCTGCAGGGAGAGTCGTCTGCTGCCCACATCAGATTTTTACTTTCCCTGCAATACATGGTAATGTATAGGGAAAGTATTGGAATCATGCCGAAAATCGCAACTCGAGTTTTCGACGGATCTACACGTTTCGAGACCTCTAGAATACGAAAAAACTATTTTTAGCGTGACGTCTGTGTGTGTGTCTGTGTGTCTGTCTGTGCAGATTTTGTATCCACTCTAACTAAAAAAGTAATTGATCGAATTTCATAGAATTTGGTAGGTAAGTCACTTCTGGGCGAATCTGGTACTGATTAGTTTTCGGTACGATTTGGGATAAAGGAACCCTCCTTTTTTTTGCGAAATGGCCCACAAAAGCTTGTATCCACTCTAACTGAAAAACTAATGGACCGAATCTCACAAAATTGGGTAGATTAATCACTTGTCGGTTATCCTGGTGCTGATTAGATTTTGGTACGATTTGAAAAAAATAACCTGCCTTTTTTTGCAAAATGGCCGCAAAAATCGTCATAATCTAAACTAAAGAACTAGGTATACTCAAATATACACATTAAATGCTCGTTTAATACATAATTTTTAACGATGAAAGGAATAAGACCAACCCCATTACACTAGGACTAGACGTTCTCGAGATATATTAGTTTTTTTCGTATTTTCTCCACGCCACCTTTGAAAATAAGTCCGGTTACCGAATGAGAACGAAAATTGAATTGAAAGTGAAATAAATTTAATTAAAATAATGAGAACGTGGATATAAGTCTGCAGAGAAAGTCATGTGCTGCCCACATCAGATTTTTATTTTCCCTGCAATACATGGTAATGTATAGGGAAAGTACTGGAATCATGCCGAAAATCGCAACTCGAGTTTTCGACGGATCTACACGTTTCGAGACCTCTAGAATATGAAAAAACCATTTTTAGCGTGGCGTCTGTGTGTGTGTCTGTGTGTCTGTGTGTCTGTGTGTCTGTCTGTCTGTGTGTCTGTCTGTCTGTGCAGATTTTGTATCCACTCTAACTAAAAAACTAATGGACCGAATTTCACTAAATTTTGTAAGTAAGTCACTTGTGGGCGGGGCTGGTGCTGATTAGTTTTGGGTACGATTCGGAATAAAAGAACCCGCCTTTTTTTGCGAAATGGCCCGCAAAAGCTTGTATCCACTTTAGCTGAAAAACTAATGGACCGAATTTCACAAAATTCGGTAGATGAGTCACGTATAGGTCACCCTGGTGCTGATTAGATTTTGGAACGATTCAGAAAAAATAACCTGCCTTTTTTTGCAGAATGGCCCGCAAAAATTGTCAAAATCTAAACTAAAAAGCTACGTAAGCTCAAATATATCCATTAAATGCGTGTTTAATGCGTAATTTTTAACGAAGAAAAGAATAAAACCAACCCCATTACACTAGGACTAGCCGTTCTCGAGATATTTTAGTTTTTCGTACTTTCCCTACACCCCCTTTGAAAATAAGCCCGATTACCGAATGAGAACGAAAATTGAATAAAAGTGAAATAAATTTAATTAAAATAAAGAAAACGTTAATATAAGTTTGCAGGGAAAGTCATGTGCTGCTCACATCAGATTTTTACTTTCCCTGCAATACATGGTAATGTATAGGGAAAGTATCGGAATCATGCCGAAAATCACAACTCGAGTTTTCGACGGATCTACACATTTTGAGACCTCTAGAATAAGAAAAACAATTTTAGCGTGACGTCTGTGTGTGTGTCTGCCCGTCTGTCTGTGCAATGTATGTATCCACTCTAACTAAAGAACTAATGGACCGAATTTCATAAAATTTGGTATGTAAGTCACTTGGGTGAGACTCTGGTGCTGATTAGGTTTTGGTAGGATTTGTAAAAACAGAACCCGCCTTTTTTTGCGAAACGGGCTGTAAAATATTTCATGTATCCACTCCAGCTAAAATACTAATTGTCCAAATTTTACCAAATTTGGAAGATAAGTTACTTGTACGATGCTCTGGTGCTGATTAGATTTTGGTACGATTCAAAAACGAATAACCTGCCTTTTTTCACGAAATAGCCCTAAAAATTTCATGTATCCACCCTAGCTCAAATACAAATTGACCAAATTTCACAAAATTTGGTAGATAAGTTACTTGTCGGATGCTCTGGTGCTGTTTAGAATTTGGTGCGATTCCAAAAAGAAGAACTCACCTTTCTTTACGAAATGGCTCGCAAAAATTTCACGTATCCACCTTAGCTAAAATACTAATTGACCAAATTTCACAATATTTGGTAGATAACTTACTTGTGGGACACTCTGGTGCTGATTAGATTTTGGTACGATTCGGAAAACAACAACCTGCCTTTTTTAAGACATGACCCGCAAAAATCGCCAAAATCTAAAAAAAAAAAGACTACGTATGCTGAAATGTATCAATTAAATTCTTGTTTTATACGCAATTTTTGACGAGGAAAAGAATATAACACACTCCATTATACTTTAGGACTCACAGTTCACAAGATATTTGAGATTTCTTGCACTTTTTGTTACGCCGCTATCGGAAAAATGTCCAATTACCAAATAAAAACAAAAATTGAATTAAAAACACAAATTTAGTGTAATTTGGTGCCATTAAACTCAATCTAATGAATTATTAAAGAGATAAGGAAAATATGAATTTGAGTCTGCAGGGAAAGTCATGTGCTGCTCACATCAGATTTTTATTTTCCCTGCAATACATGGTAATGTATAGGGAAAGTATTGGAATCATGTCGAAAATCGTAACTAGAGTTTTCGACGGATCTACACGTTTCGAGACCTCTAGAATACGAAAAAACTATTTTTAGCGTGCCGTATGTGTGTGTGTCTGTGTGTCTGTCTGTGCAGATTTTGTATCCACTCTAACTAAAAAAGTAATTGTCCGAATTTCATAAAATTTGGTAGGTAAGTCACTTGTGGGCGAATCTGGTGCTGATTAGTTTTGGGTATGATTCGGGATAAAAGAACCCGCCTTTTTTTTGCGAAATGGCCCTCAAAACTTGTATCCACTCTAGCTGAAAAACTAATGGACCGAATTCCACAAAATTTGGTAGGCAAATCACTTGTGGGACACCCTGGTGCTGATTAGATTTTGGTATGATTCGGAAGAAAATAACCTGCCTTTTTTTGCAAAATGGCCTGCAAAAACCGCCAAAATCTAAAATAAAAAACTACGTATGCTCAAATACATCCATCAAATGCTTGTTTAATACGTAATTTTCAACAAAGAAAAGAATAAGAAAAACGCCATTACACTAGGACTAGCCGTTCTCGAGATATATTAGTTTTTTTCGTATTTTCTCCAAGCCACCTTTGAAAATAAGTCCAGTTATCAAATGAGAACAAAAATTGAATTAAAAGTGAATTAAATTTAATTAAAATAAAGATAACGTGGATATATGTCAGCAGGGAAAGTCATATGCTGCCCACATCAGATTTTTTAAATATAGTAAGTGTGCAATAAGCACTTAAAAGGTAAAAAAATATACCTAAATATATGTTCTTTAATTTTATTATTATACTCATGAATATATCACATAATTGAGTACCTTTTACTAAAATATGGAGTCAATCAAAGCAGAATTTTCTGAGTTATGTGCGATTTACTGCCGCGTCTTCAACTTCTGGAAGGCAGTGTAAAAACAGACGTCTAGCAGTAGAGATAATAAACGAATTTTTCGTGGTCAAACATGGCGTCAGGTACGTGTCCTATTTTAAAATTATGCGCGCTTCATTCAGATAAGCCCTAACTTTCCGAAATCACCTGCATTGTCACCTTGTCATGCTGTGAGATCTTTTTTTCTCGATGATCGCTTTGTTTAGTGCTTCGAATCCAATGCTTCCAACATTTATTTCTCTAAAGAAGAAACGAAGTTGGTTGTTTTGCACTAATTCTCTATATAACTGCAGTTGATATCTATTTGCAAGGTAAGATGCTTAAAGTATTAATAATAAAACTCTGATGTGTATTACAAAAACTTTCCCTACAAATTAACACATTTTGATATTTTGGAAGAAGCAATAGCACAAATTAGAGCTTTCTCCAGACTAGATTTCAATGAAAATTAATGGGATTGTTGTTACCGACTGAAATAAGCATGCCAAATTGAATGTTATTCACTTTATTATTTCGAAATCTATTTCGCTTATTCATAAAAAGTAAAATTCCTAATATCCCTAAAACGGTTCATGATAACTATTAAACAATTGTGTTCATTTTTTTCTGATTAAAAATACATAAAAAGCATTCATTTGATAACAATGAATATATTTAATTTTTAATTATTCTTATTTTATATCAAAATTGCCGTGAAATACCTTAAAATCGGCGAATGTTATTTCTCGTATAAATAATGGCATTTGCTTTTAAATAAAAATTACATGTAAAATGACTATTTTTGCAACACATTTTAAAATAATCGTTTTTATAAAGTACTAATATTAAAGTCTGCCAAAGATAAGGATATTAATAAATTAAATTGGATATTTGTTTCATTATTTTTTAACAATGTATGCCGCTTAGCTTCAAAAACAGTCGTTTTAATCGAAAACTAACTCAACTAAGTTCTGTCCCGTGGTCGATACCAAAAGTATGCAAAGTCTTCTAGATCGTCGAGAAGCTTCTGAAGGGTTTGAAGAGCTTTTCAGACTACCCTCTATTTTGTTCACCCCCTGGGGGGAGAAATGAAAAATCGGGTTCTGTCAGAATCTATCGCATAGCCGATAGTATAAATCTACAAATATTTATCCTTCTAAGTCATCGCTTATGGATGGCCTGGAAAGGATTTACAAAAGAAAAACATAACGCATTTTCTCCTCCCCCAGGGGGGGGGGGGGAGAGGAATCAAAAATACGATTCCATTAGTTTCTGTCTCGTGGTTGATACTATAAGTGCACAAATATTTAGTCTTCTAGATCACCGGGGGCTTTTGAAGGTCTGAAAAGCTAGGCTCAACTAAACATCCCCGATGCCTCGGAAGTTTTATAACCCCAACTTTTTTTAATTCATCTAAATTAATTGCAACAAAAAGCTGCTTTTGAGTAAAGCTGAAGAACTTTGTTTTTGTTTATTGACTTTTTGTATCTTATCAGATATCAGCCATTTTGTTGATTTTAAATACGACATTTACGAGTTTTCAAAGTCATTAACGATCCTTAAAATTTAAAATTTTGAATTTTATAATTTTCCCTGCATAGATTGCTACAAGACACTACTATACAGGTAGGAATTCGGTAGGAAGGTTCTTCAGGTCCTTGAAAAATACAACTCGGCGAAAGTTTTTAAAAATGCGAATTAGTTTAAATGTAATGAACATTTAAATCTAAAAATACATTAAAATTTTGACTTCAAAATTAGCTTTATTCTGGACAGACGATAAAAAGCAGTCAAATCAATTATTCATCGCAGCTTTCAGACGCTATCATAAACATTTTGTCTAGACCAGTGATATTTTGAGTGCTATTTTATTTGCTATTCTCTAAATTCGTAAATTTAAAAGATTCAGTTTAATGCCTTGGAATGAACAGAATTATAGAGCAAAAGAAAACATCAATTTCGAAACTAATTCTAGAAAAACATGAGTTGCCCACATTACGTTTCAATTTTAATAGAACAACTTGGGAAGACTACTCACATACAGAAATTAAAATTCGAACGAACTAATAAATATTAAATGCCAATAAAAATAAAAATAAATTGGACTTGGGGTATAAGAGAGCATTCAGAAGTATGAAGGAAAATAAAGATAAATTAAAAGTGAAAAACTAATTCTTTAATGTCATAAATATCATGAATTCTTCAATGTCATGGATTTCTTTGTGCAAGACTTCATGAACTTGAAAATAAATACATAATATTAAAAGACACACCCATTACAAATACCCGCATCCACGAACCAGTTTCGCGCTTCTTACGCAATCGCCAGTATAGAATAGTAGTAATCTGCAATGGCAGCAACAAACTTGCTATAAGCTATAATTTCTACGAGTTTCTTGGGAACTGATAATTTCAGTCCTTCCACGTAGCCGGCATAAAATTAGTTTACAATTTAACTTAGGCCACACAAAGCTGCAAAGACAAAGTTCATAAAATCTAAAACCATATAAGGGACGTTCCTAAAAATATAGAAAACATCTGGTATAAAAATATGGAAATATGGTTCCAAATATAATAGTGTGGCATGAGCTAAATTGTAAACGAATTTTATGCCGGCCAAGTGGAATAACTGAAATTGTCATTCCCCATAAAATCTGGCAAAAACTGTGGCTTATATCAAGTTTATTTCTGCCATTGCAGATATCGGCTATTCCATGCTGACGAGCGCATAGATGGGCCGTGGATGGTAGTATCTGCAATGGGAGTTCCTTCCATATTTTTGGAAACGCTCCTTATAAGCGGTTTTCGTGTTTTATACATACATGATACTCAGTATGTTTATTTTTTCAGCACAAGAATGGCTCCCTGGTCATGCATGCGCATCAACTACATTCCGTTGACATTGGGTATAGTCTTTGCAATTGGAATGGTATTATGCTTTTGCGTTGCTGTTCTACGAGGAGATGTCAGTCCGTATATTCCGTTTATAAGGTAAGAATGGCATTTTCATAATTAATACTAGAAAACGAACCCGGCATCGTCCGGGTCTTAAATAAACTCCCATTACATAAATAATACAGATACAGATAACACCACTAAATTTTCAAATCACCAGTTTTGAGCAAATATCTTTTATCGCTTCAATGCTTCATGAGCAACTATTTACCTCACAAACATCCACTTCTCTCCTTTGCAACGCTCAGCAAACCAGATAATGAATAATATCGAAAATTTTGATTGTTATACTTCTGGTTGATAATTAACAGAAATTCACAAAATAGACTATTAAAAAAACTATAGAATTGTGGTAATCTTCCATTTTCGGATGTGACGAAATAAGTATCAGATAACCTAAAGAAAATGCATATTTCGATTATTTAAAAATAAATAAATAAATAAATATGAAGGAATTATTTTGCGAACTCAATTCAAAATTCGTTAGAAAGAAAATTATTTGATCCTGCTGATGATGTAAAGGTGGGAACTCTGTGATAATATTTTCAATCGTTAAGAAATCAATTTGAGAGAAAATCGCTCAAAACTCAAAATTGCGCTTTAACATGAAATAACTGAGAAACCAATTCGAATTTTATAAAAAAAAAATCTGCACATTACGGGAGAATGATACGCCTCTGTAACAAATTTCACCGCCATTCAACGTTTCGATTTTTCGCTACAGACGACAAGGACACAAAGACAGAAACGCCTACAAGCAGGGACATAACAATGGGGGCTGCCCACCCTGAAATTTAGGTTCTTTATATATGTTTTTAAATAACATGATTTTACCAACTTTTAGCATTTACTATATTTCTAAATGTATTGTAAGATGTATACACATTTAAAATAAATAATTATTGATCAATTATAAATAACATATTGTTATGTTTTCGACAGAAGTTGTGGGTCACGAGAAAAATTTTCTGGCTACGTGCCTGCATATAAACATATTCTTTCACTATGTAAGATATATTTTAGAAAATACACTTTTTATTTTTAGTAATACATCTTTATTTTATTTCAATGTACAGTTTTTTAAACATAATATAAAGAAATATTTTCATAGGGAGTTGAAAACTATGAGCCTTTTCTCGACGGTATGACAGCTTGCGCTACAATACTCGGAAAATATTACATATAAAACAACTTTTTTTGGTGTCTAACTTTAGGGACAATTGTTTTTGTAAACATAAATTACTTTATATTTAAAGAACATTCTTATTTTAAACAAGGTTGAACTTAGCTTTCACAAAATTTGTGAGATTTTAACATCATAATCTTAAACAAAAATATTGTCGTCAAAAATATTGTTGTAAGTTCATTACTCCCGTAATTGAAAAGTTTCATAAACAGCATAGGATATTTATTCTACGGTTTTCAATTAACTGCAGCCTTATTTGGCGCAGTTTTCTAGAACTCCGGATGTTTCAGAGGACAAGCTTGACTAAATGAAACCATTTTTATATTTAAAATACTTTTAAAATATTATCGGTACATACGGGCCATATGCAAAAATATTTCACTTTTAATTTTTCGCAATCTCATACTCTGTGGGGAGATGAAATAATGTTATCCATATTGGGCTTAACTAAGATCTACTCAAATGGGCGCCGGTAAAAAATGTTTAATTGTGACCTGTCATGCCACAAATGAAATATATAAAATAAAATTTAAACTTGAAATGGGAGAATTTGTGCCAATTTGAAATCCATACAGAAAATATATTCCAATTTCCTTATTTTGTCTTGGTTACTTTAGCACCGTCAGAAATAGTGATTTGGAATGAAACTATTTGTTTTTATATTTAACCCCTTATTTACATTTATTATAAATAAACACTATTTCAATATCCCAAGAAAACTTGGAACGACAAAATAAACGACAATTAAAACATGAGAGTGGTTAAATGTAGGCATGGCCATATACACTATCGATACATGTCGCGGCATTTCGCAATTAAATCTTGTGTTATTTTCAACATAATGCATATATTCTATAATTGAACACAATGGAAAGGATTTAAAATTTGTTTAATTTCTTATAGGAAGTAGCCCACTAACTGTTCACTCCCTGAAAAGAAGGCCCCATAAATTTTCGAATATTTCTTCACGAAAATCGAAAAAACATAATAAAAAATATTTATGTTTAATTTTTAAACATAGTAGTATTGTTATGTATAATTTTTATTTAAATATGAATGGTATCATTTATAGAACGCTTTTATTCCATATGTGCCATTCTTAAAACATTGCATTTTTTAAACCTAAATAAAAAAAACTAAAATATAAATAGAATCACTATTAATAAATGAGTTAGACTTTTAAGTTGTTTTTAATTAGAAGTGAGCGAATGCCCTTCTTTAAAAATCACCACTAGCTAATCTCGATAACCGTTAGTTTTTCACACAGAGCGTGATATCGCTTGAACTAAGCGATTACCTTGATGTTTTGTATTCTTACTTAAAAAATAGCAATAAGCTTATTGATTATACACGAGATTAAGTTTAAAGATAGCTCTGATTAGTATCACTGTTTACCTATGATAGCAAAATGGGCTAATCCAAAGACAAAGCCACGTGTGGGACACATTATATTTTTACATATACGGATCCTATAAAAGTCCTAAGTAATGAAAGGTCCATTAATGTATATGTTAAGTCTATCTATATTAAAGTGACCATGTCCGATAGTATAAAAGCGCCCCTAAGACTTTAAAAGGTTATAATAAACTTGACAACAGTATGAGATGGATGATAAAAAGCGAAGTTGTAAAGCCTAATTAGTATTGTCTAATTAGTAGGAATAGGCAATAAAACTGTGACAAAAGGCATTTATTTGACACAATGGTCGTTGAAGAATTTCAATCCCGTCCAGGAATGATACAATAAACAACCCTTACATGAACATAATTCTATAGTGTTTAAAATGTCTAGCCTGTTTAAAATGTTCTTCGTCGTAGGCAATGCTCACTCCAGAAAGAATATTACCGAGTACTTTCGCAAGCATTGCGGATGTCACCGCGTAAAAGGCCCTGATAATACAACTCTTTGACAAGTATTTATTGCTTTCTGTATACGCGTTTCGTACGTTTCTGGTGTCTATTCCTACTCATTAGATAGTGCTCTAAAACTTTGTATTTTACTTTTTTCGTGTACCTAGCTTTGTTTCCGTGTTCGTTATCTCAAATTTTTAAATTCTCCACTAGTGTCGCTGCAATCTCTTTTATTCGATCGGGTATGGACACTTAACAATAGATAGACCTAACGCGTATGCTCATCAATATTTCCTTACAAAGTTATTGGCATGCTTAAGGGCTCCTAAGAACCTTGTGGTTAGAGGTATGCACGGGCCGAAATTTCAGAATCTCACCCGAAAAAATTACAAACGTAGAACAAGAGCTTGACCCGGCCCGAAGATCATTAAGTTTCGGCCTGGTCCGGGCTGAAATGATTTGTATCCAAATGTATTAAAAACGTGAATTTGTGAACAAGGAATTGAGATAAAAGTGTGTTATTTTCAAACATTTATATTTCCATAACTGAAATCCACACAATAATTTCAAGTACTCTTGCATATAAAATATTGTTAAAATTAAAAATATGCAGTTCGGGCCGACCCGACTTTTAAAAAAACCAATGCCGAGCATGTGCAGACCTCTACTCTGTATGTTTAGGATCTTATACAGCTCGACTTGTATTCATACTTTTTGTTTATACTATTGAAATGATTAGTTTATCACTGATATAGCATTCGTTAGCAGTTTTATAGTGAATATTTCATTCACGTGCTTTTTATCTCAGTGTGAAGATAAAAGTAACAATTGAGTTGTGCAACATTCCTGCTCTTAAAGCACAATGGCGCAGTCCCAAATTTCGAACAAATATATGGCAAAAAATGAGTGCCTTAACCGAAGATAGAATGGAACATTTTATCTGCTTATAGATTTATAAAAATTAATTCGCAATATTTTGCCTGAAATCGATATAATGCGAAAATTGATATATGTCTTGAAATCGATATCATATGAAATCGATATAATGATTGACAGGTTAGGATTCAAGGCATAGTTCATGATCCTAAACGTTTATATCATATTTTATATAAATAATTTTAGCTAATTTTAACACCTTGCATGAACATAAATAAACAAGAAAGATCAATCATGCATAAAGCATTGATTATGAAACACTTTCCAACTGCAATGCAATTTTATTTAAACATCTCTAAAATGCGATACATTCAGCGGTGATATTTTTAAAATTATCACAATACTGCAATTTATTATATTTGAAAACTTCATCAAAAATAAATGAGCTTTATTCAAATAATGTCATCGAAATATAAATTGCCTGGCTCTCTATATAAAAGCAATGAAAATTTCATTCATAAACTTTTTCCCATTCCTTTCATTCAGCGGCAATATTTTTTAAATTATCACAATATTACAATAATTTATTTTACTTAAAATCTTAAAATCATGGAGGTAAAAGTACTGTATAACTCCATGCTTAAATCTTCATCGAAAAAGGAAATAGAATCGTCTGCTTCTCCATGTAAAATCAATGAATGTTTCATTCATATCAGCTATATTGCAGACTCCAGAGCTAGATACTTTTGCGTTAAAGAAATTCAGCAATTCTTATACAACGCATCTTACATCTTGATCTGTTTACATTCTTCATACGTTAAAATCAGGCTTCGTTGTAGAAATAATCAATGTTTGATGATCATTTAAACTTACAAATATTATAATTGCGTTGTCGCAGTATATAGATGCACAGAAAAAAAAATAAAGCGGTTTTAGGACGGATGCAACACTACATATAAATTAAAAAGAACTTTAAAAATCACTATTTTAACACAAGATGGATGGCATTAATCATTTAAACTCAAATATATTGTAATTATGCTGCTTCAGAATATGCATGTATAGAAATTAAGCAAAAATAAAACATTTTTAAGACGGATACAACACTAAATATAAATTAAAAAGAACTTTAAAAATCACGATTTTGACACAAGATGGATGCCATATTATATTTTGAAGTGAGTCACGTGATCTCTTCATATGATATGGGCGTAATTATTATTTTAATTTTTATTTAAAAAACTACCTAATATATTTTGCTGAATTTTTTTTATATTTTTATGTGATAATTTGTATATTTCCCAAAACTTTCGAAGTAATTTGTGAATTTTAAATTTGCTTAAAAAATGTTTGAAAAATGAGGTCCCATAGGGTTCAATGTATTTCATTTTTTCAACCCGGGTTTAATCCAAAACCAATTGGGTGATGTTATTCATTTATAGTCCCATAGGCTCCACAGACCGTTTGAACAAAATACTAAAATTTCATTTTAATAAAGTCCTTTTTACCGCAGTTATACGGACAGAGCTAACGGACAGACAGACAGACAAACAGAATGAACAAAGTCATAAACATTTTTCAACTATGTTGTAAAGTGATAAAAAAGCACATTTTATCTTGCTTTGTGCAAGCAACTGAAAGAAGATAATTAAAGTTTTTAGTTATACAATTTACCTAAATAATTAGTTGATGTTTCAAAATGTCGAACTAGTAAGTACATTACATCTTTTGGTGAGGTACTAATAGTAAGTTCTTATAAGGCATATTATATACCTTGAGTTAAAGTAGTCTTTAACTCAAAGTTTTTATGCTCGAACTCTTGGAACCGGTTTAATTTACAAACGACCTAATTTGTATTGAGCATTTGATATTAATAATGAAATACACGAAAGTTTTCATTTTATTGCTCGTAGCAAAAGTTTTATAATTCCATCATTACTGGTTTCGCTTTCTTTACGAAGCTGTGCTATGAAAGTTTTGATGGTCACTGAACTTAATGAATTTTCCCAGATAAACAACAGAATTTATTAACCACTCTTCACATAAGTTTCTGTTTCAATTGCCCCAAAATTAAGCTCGTAGAGGATACACATTTTCTGTGCATTTTGCAATATTCAATATCTAATTTTACAGGTACTTATTTTTAAACAATTGTTTTCATGAAATCGCTTTCACTTGTTTAGAAAGTCATTTCTACTAACTTTGAGTTAGTTTCAACCACTAGATAATTCTGGCGTAGACTTTTGAGTAAGAATACCATAATTACATAATTGCATAATAACACCAGTGACAGTTCTAAAGTGTTAACAGTGGAAGGGCACAAAAAAAGAAATATATGATGTGTATAATTCCCGATTTTCCCTAAAAACTAACAATTTTGAATAACAAATTTTTAATTATGGTTCTAGTGAAGCAAGCTGCAATGTAGAACTAACTGATTTCGCTTTTGCTAGTAAACTCTTTTGCAAAAAAAAGTATATGCACCCATAAGAAATTGAACTACAGTCACAAAATTCTTCATATATGTATCGTTTGAGGAGTTGTACAAATGATTAGATTAGAATTTAGGAGAAAAAAAAGGTTTTATTAAGGAATGGTGGCAGTAAGTGGTAAATCCTCCCTTTGCAGCTATACAAGCTGAAATTCGGTGCGGCATAGCGTCAAATAATCTGCATATGTCCCTCTCAGGAAGATTTTGTCATAAATATTGCAACTAGTCAGCTAGTTCAGTGGTATTCTGAGAAGGGTGCAATTTCTGTTCCAGCATGTCCCAGATGTGTTCTATTGGTGATAAGTCTAGGGACTTGGATGGTCATGGGAGGGTATTAAATCTTCGAAAACCTTATCGAGAAAGTCGTGCTGTATGTGGCCGAGCGTTGCCTTGTTGGTAAATGGAACCTGAGGCTTGACAGCATAGGCAGAACAATCGGTTGCTGAATATCGTCGACGTACAAGCGAGCCATCAGATTGGCTTGCAGCACAATTAGAGGAGATCGGCTGTCCCACGACATAGTTCCCATGACTGTCGCACCACGTGTGATGACCGTATACCGCTATACAATAAATGCGAGATCGGAACACTGGGCCGTCCTCCTCCACACACGTATACGGCGGTCATCAGCACTGAGAGAGAAGGGGGGATTCGTCTCTAAGGACATGCTGACCGAGTTTGGCAACAATCGAGACGGCTCTACCTGTGTTGTGGCGTCAGTGATATACGCCTTAATGGACGTCTATACCTAATCCGACCTTCTATCAATCGTCTCCTAATAGTGTCCCTTGATACAGGATACATGGAATATGGCAAATGCCTTCGAATGGCTCATAGCGATTCCATTAGTATGGACGTGGCTCTTCTCCTAACTGCACAAACTTCTCGAGTAGTTGTTTGTCTAGGGCGTCTTGAGCCATTGCGATGGTTACATATGCCGTCTCTGCACCGAGCAACTACCATATCTATCCGACCCAGATGTCGACTGATACGTCTGTTGGACCTACCAGCTTTCCATAGGCCTATAATACGACCTCTCTCTAAATCCGACAATTGTTCGTAGCGCCATCGAGTATATTTCAAAGGCATCTTTCTATACAACTTGCAGTATCAAAGTAGAAAACTCAGTTCCAATTGTCCGTGAGAAAAAAAGCTGGTCGTTTCAATTGTTGCACGATGCGTCATTCTTATGTCTTTGTATGAGCCCTATAACATCAATGGCACTGACAGTTTGATCATTTGCTCAACTCTTAAAACGGCATTTGCATACCGAGTTTCGCAGCTGTAGCTTACTTTTTATGAGTGCATATATTTTTTTGCAACAGAGTGTATTTCATCAGCACCAATTAAATATTAACTGCCAAGGCTGAGTAAGAAAACCAGGATTGTTGAAACCTTTATGGTTATAAGCAAAGTCATATGGGTATAAAGAAAGCCACAAAGTCATAAACACAGCTGATATAAATTTTATAGGAGATTGAGCTTAGTTTACACGATGCTGCAAGGTGATGTTCCTAGTTTCTAAACAGCAATTTGGTGCTAATGAGTATACATACAACCGGCCCATTGATGCTGGTTTTAGAATCGGAACAGAATTCCAAAGCATCGTACAGACTGAAGTCAGAATAAATTTAATGTTCGTCACACGGTACTACTGACTCTGTTCGTCATCTCAGCTTTGCGAAGTTGCGACAAATCGTATGCTTCCTTGCCACCAGCATTGGCGCACATAAAAATTTACCAGGGGGAGGGGGGCAAGCTCAAGGACAAGACGCACATGATTGACTTTCTTTCTCAAGCTAGACTGTACGACCCGCGTAATGGGCGTAGGGCATCTTGATACAGAACTGGGAGTACATAATTTACTAGCTTTATGTCCACTTTTGTAACCTTGAACGTTCAGGAGCGGACAAATGAACCTTCTTGCCCTCCCCTATGGGCGCCCATAGCCGGCAGTGCAGTTATCTATTCTTATACAATATACCAATCAAGAATGAAGACGGCTTATCGCTGTATTGGGATTCAAAAAAGTTGGTTATTTCACCATCGGTAGGTTTTGTGGATGACTAACAAATTTTGGTTTTAGGGAAGAATTCAAAAGCATATTGGAGCATTCTTATGATTCAATCTCAACACAACCAATAGTCTTGGTCTGACTGACAACTAAAATAAATACATTAAATTTCATGTAATAGCTCCCTTCTTTCGAGCGATATCGTGCTTGATGTCCGGAAAGTAAAAATTTTAATTTTTCCAGAACGATCTGCCATATCTCCAAATCCAAGAGGGCAATTCATTCTTGATAAGAATTCGTATGCAACCTAAACCCATTTTGTACTTTAGAATTTTTATTTTAAATAACTAGATCACAACAAATTATTGTTGTACAAATAATAGATATACGTACAGTAGCATCCCCAGGTTTTCTGAGGCCTCATCTGAGCAACAAATACAGTAAAACGTAACACATCGGAAAATTATTAATTAAAAAAATCGATTATTCGACAATCTAATTAGGTTGCCTTTACAAGTTACAAAAAAATATGAATTTATTAAAAGACTTATTATACGCATTAATATTTTCACTATAGGTTCTGAAATAGAAATTTGGGCCCCCGAGTCAACAATATTTTGGGGGGCTTTGTAGGATAAGACATATTCTCGGATCCGAAGCTATCTTGCCCCAATGGATAATCCGGCCCTGGTTATATAATAAAGCCCATCTCGTGGGAATTACAGTATTATAATCTCAATATGCTCAGCTACAATTCGATAAACAGGTTGTAACCAAAACGTTGTAAAGAACACTATAAACTGATACACAAATTCCTAATCATAAAATGTAGAATTTTATAAAATACCAAGAAAACGTTGGATTAGGTATAATGTACAATGCACTAATGAGTCTTTAAAAAATGCAAGATAAATCCAATAAAAATAATGTACAAAATTCTTAGGCCTTTTGAAAAATTGAGGCCCCAAGAGGTCGCTTGAGCTGCTTGGTTCTCAGGACGCCCCAGTGTACGTATCGAAAGTCTTGGATATCCATTTTAAACGAAAATAAGCTAAAAAAATCTGATGTGGGCAACAGATGACTTTCCTTATATAATGCAATGAATTTACTACATTTACAGTAAAAAAAATAGGTTTTTTTTATAGTAGATACTTATATTCTTTCCAAGATATTGAATTTTCGACAATTAGTCGTCATTTTCATTGATTTAGCGGCATTTTTATCCATTTGGCGAGATTTTCGTTAATTTGACAACATTTTAAAAAGTAGCCAAGTTGGCGACATGCCACCAAATTCGTCGCCAAAACCTCCCCAAGCGTTATGGATGGAGAAATAAATTAGTCTTATAGCAGATAAATGACTATTGACGTTCAAATACAAAAGTATTACTTAAAGTATCTTTCGTCAGGAATGGAACGAGCTAGATCCACGAGAATGATGTCACCCAATTTATCGCATGATATTACATATGAAAAAAGTGAACATGTTTCTCAACGGTTAATGTTTTTTTTTTAATTTATTTGATTTTTTGATAAATTTATTTGAAAAATGTGCAATATCTCGAGAACGGTTCGTGCTAGCGTTCTAAAGTTTATGTCAATTGTTTTCTAAGGAAAAATTACATAAGAAATGTCTATTTGCGGAACTTTATTAAAGGTTTTGATGTTTTGATGATTTTTTCAAAATTTCATTCGAAAATTTAGGGGGGGTTTTGAACATTCGATTACGTATAAAAACAATAGACTTCTAGTATTCACGGATTGTGATTTTTTTACCAAATTTCATTCGAACCGTTCCATTCGTTCGTGAGATATCATCTCCACAGTCTCACTGACACACACACACACACTTTCACACACACACACACACACGCATACTTTCACATACACACACAGACAGACATCACCTCAAAGATGTTTGATCCGTGATCAGAGATGCTTGAAACGTGCTCTCCTGTCGAAAACTCGAATTCGAATTTTCGATCCCGTCACAATACTTTCTTTATGCATTATGTATATAAGAAAGGTAATATGAACACCAAATGAGAACTTGACCCTGTCGCGAAAGTTGCGAAATAGCTGAATTACAGAACCCAGTATGGTAGGGCTACCTAGTCTGGCGTTAGCAAAACGAAAAATAAACAAATAAACAAAATACCCAATGAATAAACACAAGTTGCAGAGCTGACTTTGACTATAATAGTTTGCAATTCTGTCCAAGTAAATCAACAGTAGAGCGTCGGCCGGCCAATACGAAGATCCTTAGTTCAATTCCCAATTAGAGAAGCAAGTTATTTTACAACGGCACCTTGCTGCTCTAATCGGGAATCGGACGTGCAGAAAAGAGTGATAAATGGTATGGTGCAGAAAACAGTGACACATGGTACGGTGCCCGGCCGTCCATACAGTTACCTTACACCTTTCTGGTAGGTCGGACGGTCTGGGTCTCAACATGGTACGGTGCAGAAAAGAATGACACAGATAATTGGATGTGGTCATGCCATAACTCCGAGAAATATGATTTTATTAACAGTTATTTTTTGTCCCTCCATATCATAAGCGGACTTGATTGTAGTCTAATTATTATAAAATTGTACTTTTTTTTTTCAACTATAAAATCACATGTTTCTTATTTTACAGTGAAACTGGCGGCAAATTTCCTGAAGCTGGGTTATTCAGTATGTTTCTTTATCTTAGTTCAACCATTGGTAAGTGTGCGTAGATGAATATTAAATCACTACTAGCGAAACCGGGTCATAATTAAAAACATCTTTTCAATTAATTTTGAAAGAGGAAAAAATAATTACATAGTTCTTTTCAATATTTTGAACTAACATAAGATGTTTAAAAATATCAAAAACTATATATATATATATATATATATATAAGCCAAAAGGAATAAAAAGAATAAAAACAGAGTAGAACCAAAAGAGGCCGTAGGGGGTTGTGATCCCCACTCCCCGGGTAAAGCATGCTTAAGAGTCGCGGCAACACTCCCGGTAAGCCGGTACTACTCACAGTGTATATATATATATATATATATATATATATATATATATATATATATATAAATATATTTTAAATATGTAATAATAAGAATTATGTAAAAATAAAAAAAATAAAAATACAATTCAAGTAATATTAACATCACAATAGAAGCAAATTCACGGCCATAATGCCGATAAGAGAAAAGAACAGCACCGTCCCAAATTCGATGATTAATCAGAATTAAATTCATCTTCAGGTCTGAGTATTTAATTCTAATTAACCCAAACAAATGCCTGTTTCAGATTAAGCAATAGTACATTACTATAAATGCTTAAACTCAGACTACAGGCAACAAAAAATGAAGAAATGAAAAAAGGATACATTAAGAAAATTTGTATTACCATGCGGCATGAACCCTTCTTCTTCCACCACGTGTATACACGATCAACCTCAACAGCTTAATCTAGAAGCACCGGAATGAACAAGTCAAAATTCTACCAGGGAGGCAGTACGAACGTTCACGGTAATACTCCCAGACCCGTCCAGTGAGTCTAAGCTGGAGACTGGACAAGCAATTCAGAATACAACTTCCCAAATATGCAATCTTGAATATGAATATGAGTCAAAGATGAAAATTCTTACTAAACAAGTAATTCATAGGAAAACTGGATAAACGAGAATGCCACTATACACCATTATAAGGGCGCTCAAATCGTAGTTTCAATACTGACAAAAGTTACATTTTTTTGCGAAAATAAAATTCAAAACATTAATGTTAATGCATCTTATTTTCCGATTTTTTGATTTTTCTAATGTTTTTGACTTAGTTTATTATTTTTCATTTTTATTTATTTATATAATTAATAAATAATTATATATAATATTTTTTTTATTTATATAAAAAAATATATATAAATATATATATATATATATATATATATATATATATATATATATATATATATATATATATATATCATATAAAATCCAGTAAACAAATTCAAAAAGAATTCCCATGCATATCCACAAAAATCAAAGGCACTACTCAGGAAAAGGCGCCAAGCCGCTCTATACTCCGAAGCAGAATGTAATCCAAGAAAAAGAAAATTTAAAGGAACTTGGGATAACCAAATGCTTTGCATTTAATGGTTGGGGAGGATTGCGACTCCCCCTCCCGTTTAAAGCTGCTTTTCCAGCCTAGGCAAACGCTCACGGTACCAATGCAAAGCAAAGGTTGGTCCCCAATGCGTGCTAATACGAAGGCACCCGGATACGGAAGAACAAGACCAACCAAACAGAAGGAAACTGGACCAAAAGTGAATCCTGCCCAACTCGCTATCATATATATGTTCATTTTACGCATGCGTGCAATCTTAGCAGGTACGCATAAACTTTATTTACTTGCAAATTGAAGTAAACTGTCAAAATCTACATGATCCTTGAAAATCGATCTATAGCAATCCTTTAAGAAATATATAGGATAATGTTTATATAAAGCCTCTGTTATGATTTTAATATTGCTATTATTGCAATCTTTTTTAAACGTGTTGTAAATTTGATTTCTCTTGAAGTGTCCGAGTATGATATTTCTGAAAGTATTTTTGGTAAGATTTGTTTTCCAATCGATGAGATGATTTATCTTCATTTTATATAATTCTCTTTTGTCGTATAACGTTGTATAATGACCATATAATCCATGTTTTTTTATTGAGATGTCCAGAAAATTTACCGCTTCATTTTCTTCTTTGCTATTTTCTATTAATTCCAATTCCGGTGGGTAAAATGTGAAATCGAAATTGGTGGTGGTTTCATAACTCCCCAATAGCACATCGTCAACAAACCGGAAATATGGTATCTCTGACAAAATATGGGTTCCTTTTTCATATGTTGAGAGGTAAATATCGGCCAAGATTGATGAACAGGCTCCTCCCATTGGGATTCCCTTTATTTGTCGGTAATAATTATTTCCGTTATATAGAATATTTTCTTTTAATACCAGTTCAATAAGATCAAGGTATCTTCGATAAGTAATAAAATCCTTCAAATCATATTCTTCATGTAATTTTTCCAAGATTGAGTATAAATTAGATAAATCAATGTTGTTAAATAGGTCGCGGAAATCAAAGCTTTTAAAATATATATTTTTATTACAATGTTTTAATCGATCGATAACTTCTACTCCATTTTTGATCATGACATGATTCTGTTTTTTGATGTTTTCCATCACAAACTTGAGGATGTTCAATAGTCGTTTATTAGCTATTGTCAGATAGGATCCACAGCCAACGGTAACTGTACGGAATTTTACAGGCTCTTTATGCATCTTTGGAATGAGGATTAAATATGGAAATTTAACAGTTTTTATTTCATTACCGATTCGCTTGTACAAAGCCTTAATCCTATTGGATAGAACATTCCCATTATTATGTAAAGGGGTGTACATAGTTCCTTCTGTTTGGTTGGTCTTGTTCTTCCGTATCCGGGTGCCTTCGTATTAGCACGCATTGGGGACCAACCTTTGCTTTGCATTGGTACCGTGAGCGTTTGCCTAGGCTGGAAAAGCAGCTTTAAACGGGAGGGGGAGTCGCAATCCTCCCCAACCATTAAATGCAAAGCATTTGGTTATCCCAAGTTCCTTTAAATTTTCTTTTTCTTGGATTACATTCTGCTTCGGAGTATAGAGCGGCTTGGCGCCTTTTCCTGAGTAGTGCCTTTGATTTTTGTGGATATGCATGGGAATTCTTTTTGAATTTGTTTACTGGATTTTATATGATATTACGGATGTTATTAGTCCTGCTGCAGTGCGCGGATTTGGTAGTTATCCTTCATCGTATTTATGGGGTACATCTCGGACCGAGCAGGCGAAGCTTTGGTCTTCCGTGTGATGTGGGTATTGAGGCGTACGGTTGCGGAGGCATGGGATTTGGCCGGGAGAGTGGATACATGGAATAAGGGTGAGACTTTTATGCTATACTGTTTTATGCTATACTGTTTATGTTATCGCACTTTGACGTATTTTAGTATATTGCATCATATAGTGTGTTTGTTTTTATCGACGTCTTTACGTAGTGTATGATATAGTAATTTATGCATTATGTCGTTTAGGTTTAGTATTTTAATGTTGTTTAGTTTTAGTGTATTAATGTTTTAGAATTAACAGGACTCGTTAATTTACTTGCCCTTATGACGCAATTCTATTAAATTGGATTAATTATATATGTTTTAAAGTTTTAATGTTTTAATGTACAGGACTCGTTAATTAACTTGACCTTTTAACGCATTTCTTGCAAATCAGATAAAAAATCACTCCAAAAAAAGTTTAAAATCTTTGAAAATGTCACTTATTCCATTAATGGACTGTATGGTTACACGAAAAGCTACGAATCATATGTGGACGTATTGTATTGAAGGAGTATATTATTGCTACCTTGATGAGTATTTCCTGTTCTAATTGTAAGTCTTAAAGAAATGAAACCTCATAGTTATGAGGCGTATGTATAAGACTGCTAGCGAATTACTTTTATACTCCTCAATATGAGTCATAAAATGTTGAAACTACACATGAATGAATACATCTTACTATATAAAAGTGACTGGCAAAAATATTCTTCACAGAATATATGCTCGGTGGCACAATAGATAAGGGTATTTGTGGCATCGATAACCAATTACCCTTTACTCTCTATATTGATGAAATCTATTAAAAGCTATTTCCAACCTATTTATACAGTCCAGGAAAAACAAGCGACAATAAGAAAAAATGTCCGTAATAGTGAAGATATGTATAATGACACGATTCAAACAGAATCACAATTTTTTAAAAATGATTTTATGCATCACAGTCATATAAGATATTGTGGATTTCAAAAGTGCCTATCAAAAAGATGCAAACTGTGTCCTGTGGCCAACCCGCTTCAAATTAAAAAACATGCTAATCCGAACAGAATATTTTGTAAATCTTACAACACAATATACTGTATCACCTGTCTTACATGTCATACTAAATATATTGGACAGACTCTGAATCCACTTAATATAAGAATCAACTTGCACAGGAGTCAAGTCTGTAATAAAAGACAACTCGATCGACATTTAAGCAGTTTGGAAATTAGGCATTTCAGACAACATGATTTTTCTAGAACCATCATCACCATTCTAGATATAGTACCTCAATTGATGGAAAGATTGTGGTGGGAGGCCACACATATTAAACAGTACTCAACGACATTCCCTTATGGATTGAATTCCCTCAATTTTAAAGAAAGTTACAATTTAGATTATTGTAGAAGTGTTGACAATTATCCAATAGCAAGTTCATTGATACAGAGGAAGTCACAGCGATGGCATAGAGGAAGAGGAAAACACCATTATAGCTACAATGACACAGAAGAAAAAATCTCCAAATTTATAGAATCAATTAAATCCAAAGACGGAATCAAGTACAATTGGATTAAGGATGTCATTTACAGTATAAAAATCAAATATTTACCTCGTATATGGGCTTTTATACAGCAATATACGTTGGATGAACCTATTGACTTTCGGATTGAAGAAACACACAAAAATATAGCCATTATGCTTGACTTGATTAAATTAAGGGCCAGAAAATTTCAAATTAGATTAAAACCCAGAATACAGAACAAGCAAAGTATGGAATATTTTATAACCACATTCCGAAATAAGAAATTTGATGGAATTCCCTTTAAATCGATACTTTACAATATCAAAACTTTCTTACCTGTTCAGGATCTTAAGGTAAAATTGACTTACCGCTTTGTACGCACAAACGGTAGAAGATTCTTCAACTACAACAATATATGTAAAGAATTGGATACTAAAACAACAGGATGCAGATGCACTGATAGCGAACTTAAAGATCCTTATCACAATCACATCATTACAGGTGATCTGGATATTATCTCAGATAAAACTCTAAAAAATATTTTCAAACTCGGAACTAAATACAGATCACAAGAATACAACCAAGTAATCGAAAATTTCAATCAAGATCTAGAAGAATTTATTTATAAAATAGCAGTAAAACACAGTTTACCTATTCAAGCCTTTCATGAATGGAAATATAATTTTTCAAAAGAATTTCAGTTTTATTACATCAGACAAAATAACAGAATTAGGAATCTTTCAATACCTGCAGCTATACAAACTATAAAAGAAAATTTTGCTATAACTTATACTGACAAGATGGTATCACATTTTGCATTTACATGCAAAAAGTTTTACATGGATACACTTCTTCACTGCTATCTAGACAGTACTATGTACACCCCTTTACATAATAATGGGAATGTTCTATCCAATAGGATTAAGGCTTTGTACAAGCGAATCGGTAATGAAATAAAAACTGTTAAATTTCCATATTTAATCCTCATTCCAAAGATGCATAAAGAGCCTGTAAAATTCCGTACAGTTACCGTTGGCTGTGGATCCTATCTGACAATAGCTAATAAACGACTATTGAACATCCTCAAGTTTGTGATGGAAAACATCAAAAAACAGAATCATGTCATGATCAAAAATGGAGTAGAAGTTATCGATCGATTAAAACATTGTAATAAAAATATATGTTTTAAAAGCTTTGATTTCCGCGACCTATTTAACAACATTGATTTATCTAATTTATACTCAATCTTGGAAAAATTACATGAAGAATATGATTTGAAGGATTTTATTACTTATCGAAGATACCTTGATCTTATTGAACTGGTATTAAAAGAAAATATTCTATATAACGGAAATAATTATTACCGACAAATAAAGGGAATCCCAATGGGAGGAGCCTGTTCATCAATCTTGGCCGATATTTACCTCTCAACATATGAAAAAGGAACCCATATTTTGTCAGAGATACCATATTTCCGGTTTGTTGACGATGTGCTATTGGGGAGTTATGAAACCACCACCAATTTCGATTTCACATTTTACCCACCGGAATTGGAATTAATAGAAAATAGTAAAGAAGAAAATGAAGCGGTAAATTTTCTGGACATCTCAATAAAAAAACATGGATTATATGGTCATTATACAACGTTATACGACAAAAGAGAATTATATAAAATGAAGATAAATCATCTCATCGATTGGAAAACAAATCTTACCAAAAATACTTTCAGAAATATCATACTCGGACACTTCAAGAGAAATCAAATTTACAACACGTTTAAAAAAGATTGCAATAATAGCAATATTAAAATCATAACAGAGGCTTTATATAAACATTATCCTATATATTTCTTAAAGGATTGCTATAGATCGATTTTCAAGGATCATGTAGATTTTGACAGTTTACTTCAATTTGCAAGTAAATAAAGTTTATGCGTACCTGCTAAGATTGCACGCATGCGTAAAATGAACATATATATGATAGCGAGTTGGGCAGGATTCACTTTTGGCCCAGTTTCCTTCTGTTTGGTTGGTCTTGTTCTTCCGTATCCGGGTGCCTTCGTATTAGCACGCATTGGGGACCAACCTTTGCTTTGCATTGGTGCCGTGAGCGTTTGCCTAGGCTGGAAAAGCAGCTTTAAACGGGAGGGGGAGTCGCAATCCTCCCCAACCATTAAATGCAAAGCATTTGGTTATCCCAAGTTCCTTTAAATTTTCTTTTTCTTGGATTATATATATATATATATATATATATATATTTATATGCACTGACTTCCAAAAGTTAAACACGCAATGCAAATTTTCATTTTCCGAAGGCGTATTTGAATTTGAGTGGCTGAAGATCGTTGCGGATGCAAATGACAGTATGCTAATATCGTATGTTACAGCCAGTCACGATTAACTGTCCAGATATATGCTAATTAGGCAGACGTTGAAGACGCCAGCATTCTGCAGAGTTTGAGGAGGTGCATTTAAATGCTGATACGAAGAGGAGGTGCATTTAAATGCTGATACGAAGAGGAGGTGCATTTAAATACTAATATAACTTTTGTAGGATTATTTTTGATGATATTCGTGTTTCTATGGCTGAAAAAGGACGAATGACAGATAGTGAGCGTCGGCGTGCTGTCGGACGCATTGAAGAAGGAAAGTCAATCAAAGATGTCGCTATTTTCTTTGGCGTTGATCATTCGGTAATATCTCGTTTATGGAATTCCAAACAAGTCAAATAGTTGTCTGGAGACCTGTGCCCGGTCGTCCAAGGATTACCACCCCCTCTGATGATCGGTATATTGCTATAGTAGCCAAGCGGAATCGACGAGCGACCTCCACAGCTGTTACATCCATGGTTGCAGCGGCACTTGGTAAGACAATATCTGCCAGTACTGTGCGCCAAAGGCTCCACGTGAAGGGATTGTACGCTGGAGTACCACGTTTTTGTGTTCCACTAACTGTCCAAGCCAGAGGGGCAATAGTAACGTGGTGTCGTCAACATGTCAATTGGACTGTCTCAGATTGGTGCAACCTTCTGTTCACGGACGAGTCCAGATTTGCCCTGGAATCAGATGACAAGCGTGTACTGTAAGGGTCTAGAGAGAACGAGGCAATCAGGCCAAGAACATCATCGAACATCACGCATTCAGAGGTGACAGCGTCATGGTGTGGACTGGAATTTCAATGGGATACCGTACAGAGCTGCACATCTTTAAAGGCGGTTCTGTGACGGCTGCGCGGTATCGAGATGGCGTCCTAGACCCCATTGCGAGACTCTACGCTGCAGCAGTTGGGCCTGCTTACCTCCATAAGGAGGTAATACGATAATGCCCTTCCCCATCGACCTAACATCGTTGACGAATATCTGGAAAGTGAGGGCATTTCTCGTATGGAGTGGCTGGCGTATTTTCCCGACCTGTCGGATTTTATTTGTGGCAATCAAATTTGCCATCATGGTTCTACCCCCCAAATTTTTGAAGCACCTATTTGAAACATCAAATTTCAAAAGAGGTAAGAGTTCACTAAGGAGTTTTACTGCCATTTATTTTTCTATTTCTAATTCAGAAATTTTCATTTTTGAAAAATCTACTTTTCAAGATTGGCTGTAAATGGAACCTAGATGGTAATTGAAATGGGTTCAGCATCGAATTCTGCATGAGGTTGGGTGTTTGGATAAGAATTTCTACTTCAGTTCCATTTCCATTTTCGCTTCAAAAATTGTCCTTGAAACATCTATATCTCAAGATTGGCTATAGATAAAGCTTAGATAATGACTAATATGGATCCAGCAATAAATTCTGGAGGGACTTGGATGATTCACTAAGGATTTTCACTTCTGTTCTGGAGATGTCACTTTCAAAAACTTAACTTTCGAAACTTGAAATTCTTTTGCAACCTCTATATTTTAGAATCGGCTACAGTAAAAGCTTTTAATGACAACTGATATATATCGGCCATAGATAACAACTGATATGGATTCAGTATCTAATTTTGAAGGTGGTTGGAGGTTCATTAAGGTATTCCACTTCGAACTCAAAAATTTTCTTTGAAACATCTATTTTCAGAATTGGGTATTATAGATAGAGCTTAGATGACGACTAATATGAATTCAGCATCAAATTCCAGAGTGGTGGTGGTGGGAGGGAGTTACTAAATAATCACTGTTGGGAAAAAATATATGTAGTTGAGCTACAGTCGTGAAACTCAGCATGCAAATGTCGTTTTAAAAGTTACGCAAATGATCAAATTGTCAGCACCAATGATGTTATAGGGCTCATACAACGCGTAGGAGAACGGCGTATCGTGCAGCATGTAAAAAGATCAGTGCCACTTACAATTCCAGTTCCAATTGCCACTTACGGACAATTGGAACTGGATTTTTACGATTCTACATCTTGAAAAAAAATGCTTATTATAAATTTGAGATGGAAGATTAAACATACTCTTTATTATACGCCTTGTGTTCACCAAAGGCGATAAAGTGCTGACACTGTAGACGCAAAATCGACGAAACAACGGGAAGAGAGAGCGCAAGGGAACAAGTTGTGTTTTTTCAGCTTGGAGAGAACTCTTGAGGGCGCAACGTCATCCTAATCGGCGTTTGATGAAAACACAGCATTGTCTATCAGGGAGTGATAAAGTAATGCACTGACTCAATGTTAATACAGTGGAAAAACGTCGCCTCTCTGACACTTAACTCTTATATTCTCCGCGTTTATCTAAAAGTTGGTTGTTATATTTAACAAATATGCTAACTGTTTGTATTTTAGTAATTTTATGACAAGCTAAAGTTATTTACAACTGTCTTAATTTTGGCATCACATCTTCTTAGTCCGTAGAATGTAGATATACTAACAAATGTATATGTTTAATTCATTAATAGTGTTAAAATTTTACAATTACATTACATTATTTATTTATATTGAAATATTAATACACATATACGAACATTTTATCTTTCACTTATAGATTTCTTTTCCAGGTCTATCTTCAATGGTGGTTCGATTTTTAATTGTGGATGAGTTAAATCGATCAATAGATAGGGCAATCGATATTTTAAACCGATTGTCTCTTGTCATAGGATTTCTAGCGTTAATGGGCATGGTTGTCGTTGCTGCTTATCCGGTAAAGTATTGATTTATAATTAATAAATGCAAAGCAAGTTTCAATTTTCATTGCCATTTAACTTGTATTGTGTAGCAAAATATTCAAACTTTGGAACTCATGGTCGAAATCATCATTGTTGGAATCAGTGTAGCGATCAGTATCGGTGGACCTAATTATAGCGGTTATTAGTTCTTTTTGGCACCGAAAAAGTCTAGACATAATAAGACGTGCTCTGTAACTCAATTTTGCGGAATCTGTAGTGACTAATATAGTCTGTCATACCTGCAGCCGGGGATGGCCTGAGGAGAGGGGGGGAGGTCTTTTTTTAAAAATAAATCAGTAGCCGCCATAATTGAGAATATTGTCTTGGATGATATCGAGGGGTAGTTGATACACTGAGTTGATAATATTAATGAAGAATTTAGGAGGATATGCATTATTAGTTTCCATATTTAATAATTCTATAACATGTGTTAATTTATAATTGTCATCAAAAATTTTATTTATTCTAAGAACCTGGTTTAATATAATATTACTAAACACTGATATATGACACAAGATTTAAAATATTGAATTTTAGAAGTACTAAAACTAAAATCCAGTCTTTTTCATCACATATTTAAGTTTATAGCCAAATTATAATTTTGTATATCTAAATTT
Source organism: Amaurobius ferox (assembly GCA_951213105.1). NCBI lineage: Eukaryota > Metazoa > Arthropoda > Arachnida > Araneae > Amaurobiidae > Amaurobius > Amaurobius ferox. The sequence continues at coordinate 92,802,376 of OX578141.1, read as the reverse complement.
AAATCGAAAAAATTTGTAACATTAGAATTATTGTTAGTTGCATTTAATTGCAAATTATTAGGGCAAAAGTTAAATACAATAGGATTATTATTATGGGATATTCATAATATATCATCTACATATCTGTACTTGAACATATTATGCAAACCGCGACTATAGCATTTTTCATAGAAGTATGAATATAGATTAGCCAATAATGCTGAGACACACACCCCTTCTGGGATACCAAACTCTTGCTTATAAAAAAGAACTACCATATTGAATTTAATTTTCATAGAGTGAATATATATATATATATATATATATATATACAACACCATGAAAGAGCGAATATAGTATGATGATAAAGGACATACAGACAAAGATGGCATATATAAATAGGTGATATTAATTCCAGAAAGATATGGAATACAGTAATGGCATAGATAGGGTGATCAGTAGCCAATTGGACCACCTCTTGCGGCGATACACGCAGAAACCCTTCGAGAAACAGATGCAATAAATAAGCGTGCGGATAGTTTCCTGGGGGATGGATGACCATGTGCCTTCCACCATTCTGCACAGGTCGTCCTCAATTAAGGCGGGGCAAGGCAGTCAAACGACGGCCAATCACGTCCCATGCATGCTTGATGGGTAAGAGATCTGGAGACAAAGGAGACCAAGAAAGCACCTAGATACCTTACAGGTTTGTCTGCTGATGGTTGCAATGTGCAGTCGTGAGTTATGTTACTGGAAAACAGCATTTTGCAACCGCTGAAGGTAGGGCAGTGCACCTGGCCGCAGCACCTCATCCATATATGGTCGTGTCGTCATTGTGCCTCTGATACGAACCAGAGGTGACCAGCTATCGCAGCCGATAGCACTCCAAACCATGATGCCGCGTTGTCGAGCATTATGGCGTTCAACAGTCGCAGCAGGATTAGATCTGTTTCCACATCGCCTCCAGACTCTCACACGACGACTGTCATTCGACAAACAGAACCGAGACTTGTAGCTGAACACTACCGTGTCCCATTCAGTCGTACAAGAGGCTCGAGCCCGACGCCAATGCAATCTCTCATGTCGGTGTCTTGTCGTTAATGGCAGTCTTCGTAAAGGATGGTTTGAGTGCAAGCCGCTTTCGGTCAATCGTCAAAAAACTATTCACGCTGATATTGGAACATCCACTGACCCTGGAAATTCTGCAGAATATCGACAGTCGTCGTTTGTGGGGCCGCCACAGCATGCTTTCAAATGCGTCGATTAACGTGTCATGACGTACGTCTGGATACATCTGTACCACTGCAGCGATTCACATGACCTTCTTCAATCCATCTTCTCCAAATCCTTTGCACAGTGGACGTATCTACGCGTGTTTCAGCGACGATACGCTGGTACGACCACCCAGCAGTACGTAAGCCTAAAATTAATCCTCTGGCACGATCGTCCAAGTGCTGAAACGGACTTCGGCGTCGTCGGCCAGGCATCTCTTCAACAACACGTGTCTTCTAAAATGAAAAACAGCTCGGTAACGGGTTTCAGTAGGCAACAGACAGTAACAACTGTTGGATCATCTGTCGTTTCCATTCCTTTTATCCCCCGCTGTAATCCCGTGACCTACTTGTATTTTAGATCATTTGCATACATCGGCCAGTTGCGTTTATCTCGGAATTTGCATAATTATACGGCCAAAGCTTCATGGTGTTGCATTTTTTATGTCGGGTAGTGTATAAGGTGCGTCTCAAAAGTTTCTGCACTTTAGTATAAGCAATAGATATCAGAAGAAATGCAATTCCATGGCTATATATTTAATAACGACTAATAAACAATATAAGACAATGAACATACCTGTTTGATTTGCAGATTTCAATAAGCGAAGTAAACACAAAAAAAGCATCAAAAAACTTATTTCAAAAGTTTATGTACAAGTAGCAAAAAACAAAGTAATAAGTTTCAATAAACGAAGTAAACACAAAAAAAGCATCAAAAAACTTATTTCAAAAGTTTATGTACAAGTAGCAAAAACTCAAAATAAGGTATGCAAATAAGGTAATAATTTGCATAAAACAGTTCTGCAGTCGTTTGCCCACTATATATAAGATTGCTGCGTTTCACTTCTCACCATTCAGTACAATGCCGCGTATGAAACAGTTTACTAAAGACGAAGTGAGTGAAATTTTAAGGTTAAAACTTATGAAAAATCGGTTCTTGATATCGCGAAAATATTAAATCGGTCAAAAAGAACCATTTATGCTGTGCTACAAAAAGAGCGCGATTATAAAGTAAAAGATATATCAGGCCGTCCAAAATACTAGTACTCGAGATGACAGAAAACTTTTTCGTCTAGCATCGACTCAAGAACTGTCGTTATCTGAAATATAAAGTAAATCAGGTTTAAAAGAGTCTCGATTCACAGACGTTTACAAAGTAATTGCAATATAATGCTCGCACGTATAAAGCGAATTCTGAGTTTAACCGAAAATCATAAATTACGTGTTATGGAATGGGCTCGGGAACACATAAACTAGGACGACCAATGGACAACTGCTATATTTAGTGATGAAAAGAAATGGAATATTAATAGTCCAGGTGGATGGGCATCATACTGGCATGACCTGCACAAAGAACCGAGAGTTTTTTTTCAGTAAAAAACAAAGTCGTTCCTTGATGGTGTGGGGGAGCGTTTTTCTTTAATGGTACGTTATCCTTAACCTTTCTTAACCGTAAGCAAAACGCGCTAAATTACCAACAAACGTTAAAGGATCACATATGACCAGAAGCTGCAAATCTAGCAGGACCAAACTTCTGTTTTCAGCACGATCATGCTCCCATTCATGCGGCAAAGTCAACGAAACTTTGGTTGCAGTGTAATAACATTATGGTTATGGATTGGCTGACCAAAAGTCCCGACTTGAATAACATAGAAAACCTTTGGGCGATCCTATCCAAAAGAATTTATGTGAATAGGCAACAGTTTTCGTCTTTGGCCGATTTAAAGTGTGAAATTGAAAACTGCTGGTATAATTTAGACTCAAAAATTCTTCATTCTCTTATTCTGTCAATGCCAGATCGTGTTTAAGTTATGAAACGAAATGGACACCACATTCGTTAAATAACTTCATGTTTTGTTACTTGTGCATAAACTTTTGAATCAAGTTTTTTGGTGCTTTTTTTTGTGTTTACTTCACTTATTGAAACCTGCAAATCAAACAGGTATGTTCATGGTCTTATACTGTTTATTAGTCATTATATATATAGCGATGAAATCACATTTCTTATTTTCTTCTTCTGATATCTATTTCTTATACTAAAGTGCATATATATATATACATATATATATATATATAAAATCCGCATAAAAAATAAAAGAAATGTATAAATTGTTCGAGTTATAGCTTAAATTGGCTCAGATCATAGTAAATAAGAGCTTAAGAAATAACTTTAGAGTCTCTTTACTCAGAATGTTATTTTTTGCCCTGATAACTCTAAAACTTCTCAATACTTTTTCATGGAATTTTCAGAATGTGTAATATATGTCAGTCTCTATAAAGTGAGCCTAAATTTTTTACGTTTTTCTGCTTCAGAAATACCAAGAGGTTCGTTATGTTGTTGAACATTACAAAAAATTTTGTGAAATCATTATTTTCTGCATCATTGCATTGAACAGAAATGTACTTTAAATCAAATTTATTTTATTTCAAAATAAGTAACTGCTCTTGAAGCATAATTAAATACTAAAAACGGATGCAAACTTTTCTGAGTAATGTTGCATGCAAGCTGTCATACCAATTTTTTGTTCGACAAATGGCTCATCGCTCATAGTTTAAAACTCCCCGTAAAAATATTTCTGTATTATGTTTGTTTTTTATTGAACATTAAACGAAAATATATATTTATCACTAGAAAGAAGGAGTGAGTTTTTATAATGGATACTTTAAAAGATATAACATGTTTAATATAATGAAATCCTAAATATCATTTTTTCACTTCATTCGATGACGAAATGTTTTATTTTGTTCTGATGTTAAGGGAGAGGGAAGGGGGGGGGGGTCTATTTCACCGAATATTTTTCAGGTTGAGACAAAAAAGATGGGTGCACTGTCCTTACGGTAATGTATTTAATGCAGTTTAACTTTAAGTTATACATTTTATATTGTTCGGAATCAAGTTACTGAAACGAAAATTTATACGTATTCTGTGCTATAAAGCACCTTTACTTTATGTCTGGTCTCAGCACGAAATTATAATACTAGTTATTTCAATTTCGTGGTAAGGGGTCGTATACTAAATGTACTTGGAAGATCATATCATTTTTTATTAGGGGAATCACGTTTTTGCCAAATATATGTGATCGTATAGTAATTACTTTATAGAAGGTCGTATCGTAATTAATAATATAAATCAGAGGGGAATTTTTAAAATGGATTTTTTAATTAGCATATACCTCGTCATTTGACGAATTTAACGTCTGTTTTTTGTTTTTAAAGTATATTAGAAGCGTATATATTTTAGCATATTTTCATAAGCATGATTGATTTAATATTTTGAAATTCAGATGTAGCCAATTCAATTTCACGGTTCATGGGACAGCTAGCCATTTCAATAATTCAGCTAACCAAATATTTTGTTGCTAAATTTAACTTATACTGTACAATACGGACTGCAAATTCTTACTACTTTTTACATTTATGTAATTTTTTATATTATACTTAAAAATATTCTTGTTAAATTTTTCATTCCTTTAGAAATTCAAAATAATATTACACTTCTTTCTTATAGATGACAAGTATTGCTACAGCTCATGGTATTGGAGCCAATATTTTATTTCTCGGTGGGGATATTTACTCAGCTCTTCAAACGGCACTTAGTTTCAGGATGACGCCATATTATAATGGAAAAACAATCTGCTATATTCGACTAATTATTACCATTTTATCATCAACAGCTCTCATCGTTAGTATCCTTTTTATGATGATAGATTGAACTAAGAATTGAAAAGCAACAAAAACTTGTAATTAATTTTTTTTATTGACTTCGACTAAAAAGGACTATATGTGATTTCAAGGAGGGTTGGGATACTAAAGCAGTGTACTCTAGATCTGAAAGTACAACTCTTTTCCAAGGAGGCTTTTTCCTAAGGAGGTTTTTGCTTTTTTTTTTGTACTCGGCGGGGAGCATTTTACTATAAAGTTGTATTTTTATATGATTTTAACACTTTTTGTAGAAATAGCTATCAACATGATTACGCAATAATGATAAAGAAAGCATTGTAAATTTCATTTTCCCGCTAAGCACTATATATCCAATTTCTAAATCAAATTTATCATGTTAAAAAGTATGTACCTCCAACCAGAACGCATAAAATGAGCCATTATTTATTAAAATCGGCTCAGTAGTTTAGGCTGTAAGTCCACCCACTGAAAAAAATGGCCGAAAAATTATGTTTTTCCAATTTTTGAAATTCTAGATAAAAATTTATCTTCAAGTTTTAAAAGAAAAGTATAACCCCCACCACCACACACACACACACACACACACACAAACACACTAGAACACACAAAATGATTCGTGCCATGATTCGTTAAAATTGGTTTGGTAGTTAAGGCTGTAGGTTCGTCAACTCTAAAGTGAAATACGGCCGGAGCGAAAATAGTAAAAAAGGCCATTTTAAAGTTTTTTTTTTCTCGGATGCACCAACTGTAATTTTTTGTTTTGTTTTTCCCAACTTTATGAGCGCATTACAGAGAAAAATGAATCAAGTCTTTAGCTCTCTTGGGGCTGATCTACAGACCTCAGAAAATCGGGGTTTGTCACGTTAAGTTTAATATATACTTGATAGCTATATACACTTGGGGGAATTCGGACATGATGACTTGGGGGGGGCAGAACGTTGCCGCATTCCTAAATGTATTGCATATTTTATCCCATCGCAATACTGTCCTTACTATACGAAGTGTCTCATGAAAAATGAACAGTGGAAGATTATTTAGAACGTTGATTGTAGACCCATAGCTCTAATTGCAAAAAAAATGAGGTAAAGTTATGAAACAGTAATATAAATGGTGTCCTATATTTTTGTAAAAGGTTAAAATAAATAAATTTTTATATAGCCCCTCTATCGAAAACAATCAAATTATAAAAATGATACTCCTTTAGTGAAACAGAAAATGCATGATCCAATTTGACATAGTTATCACTGATTAAAATTACCACTGAGAAATAAAGAGACATCCACAAATGAACTTCAGTTGCAAATAGTTACTGAAACTTTTACCACTTATTTAAATTTATTTTATGAAAATATTTCAGTAAAGCGATTACGTCATCATTATGTCGTATTACAGTTTGTATTTAAGTATCCACGTACCTCTGCTACCTAACTAGAATTTGAATTTTGGCGCTGTTCAATAATGCCGAACTCTGTGAGATGATTTTGATTTACGGCGAATGCAGCCGATCTCCTAACAGTGAGGAAATACTATCGTCCTTTACCGTGCAGCCCACATCCTTCTAAAGTTTTTATTCTGCGGCTGGTATGTCGACTGCAGTTAACAGCTTCGTTTCATCGTCAATAATGCTCAAGAAGACAACGAGTACAAACGGAAAATAATGAAATAGATGTTTTAGCCTATTTCTCGAGCTATCCATATGCAAGTGTCCGGGCCGTAAGTACTGAACAACGTATCTCTCAATCTATTTGAACCCGCCCCGCTACCAGCCTAATCGAACCCGCCACCTGTTGTAACGAATTCAAGATCTCTAACCGATTTGTCTGCAAGGACTGGTAGAAAAATTGTAGTTACATAAGTGTGTTAAAAACTTATTAAGTCAACTAAGAACAGTGGTTTTAAATAATCTTAATTGATTTCAAAAATTGAAAGGTTTGCTTATTTTTCCATAGATTTTGTTAATAAAATATGTGACAGTCGAAAAAATCACAATAATTTATTTTATTTACCTTACTTAAGTGTTAAAATAACTTTTACCCTGTATCGCCTGTCTGTCTTTGCAAGTTTCAAAGACAAACCATATAAAAAAAATTGTTTTAAAATCCTACTAAATGATTTATTTCTGTGAATCAATTCAATTTGTGAACATATGAATTTTGGTAATATAAGAGTATGGAAAAATTACGAGAAAGTTTAGTAAGTCAGGAAGTTTGGCAATTTATTTTGTTCTAAATTTAAATTTTTGAGATCTAAATTTTTTTTCCGCTTGACTGAATGAAATATTGACAGCATTTTTGTAATTTAACTTTTTTCGCTAGAGGGGCTGTATAAAAAGTTAATTTGTTACAGAAATGTTGCATATGATTTAAATTAATGTTCCATAACTTCCTACCTTATTTAAAGCATTTTTACAATTGGAACTATGTATCTACAACCAACAGTTCAAAAAATCTTCAACTGTTCACTTTTTGTGAAACACCATGAGCATTGAATTAAAGTAAAATGGATAACAACATATCTCCACTGTTCACTTTTTGCGAAACACCCTGTGGATTGAATTAAAGTAAAATGGATAACAACATATTTGCACTGTTCACTTTTTGTGAGACACCCTGTTCATTGAATTAAAGTAAAATGGACAACATATTTCCACTGTTCACTTTTTGTGCGACATCCTGTACATTAAATTAAAATAAAATGGACGACAACATATTTCCACTGTTCACTTTTTGTGAGACACCCTGTTCATTGAATTGAAGTAAAATAGATAACAACATATATCCACTGTTTACTTTTTGTGAGACACCCTCTACATCCAATTAAAGTGAAATGGATAATAATATACGAGTTTATTAACTTCTTTTTTATTTAACTTCAAAAAGCTCATTAGAGTTTTTCGAATTAACAAAGCAGCTTTGAGTTCCTTCAGTGAATCATATGATTGCTATCTGTGTCAAATCAGTATTTGAATTAAAAAATGAGAATTTAATTACTATATTAGAAATGGCTTTGAATATATTTTTAAAAGATAATATCTAGTAACTGCATGAAATGGTGTTAGGGGGGTATTATGAGGCTATTTTTATTTTCACGAGTTTAATGTAAATAAATTTAGGAGAAATGTAAATTTTTTCTTCACACTCTTTTCATATAATTTAAAATAATAATTTAATTTCTTTCAACATTTTTGCAGTTTTTCCCACAATTTTAGTTCTTACTATTTGTACTTTCTTTAACTTATCTTCAGTGTCTGTACTGGTTTCATACGGCCAGATAGCTTGGGGTTCCAGTAGTCATACGCACTGGACTGGTGGGAAAACTCCTGAAGATGAGGTAATACTCTTTTATCTTTAAATTATTTTTGTTTCTTGATTAAATCTTTTAAAAGCGTAAAATTTCATAAGTATAAAATAGTATATTGTAAAAATTAAAACATAATTTAAATTTTTAAGTATTTAGATAGTACAAGTGTAAGTCACTCTATAAGTCAAAAGATACCTGCTCATCAATAAAGCAAATATCAATCATGAATAAAGCATTGATTATGACACATTTTCAAACTGAAATGTACTTTTATTTAAACATCTCTAAAATGCGACACATTCAGCGCTAATATTTTTAATTATCACAGTACTACAGTAATTATACTTGAGAACTTCAAACTTCATTGAAAAAGACAATGGTAGTTATGCAAAATGAACTTAATTAAAAAAACTTCAACAAATCATCGAAATATAAATCGTCTGCCTTTCTATGCAAAATCAATAAATATTTCCTTCATATCAAGTATATTCCAGACTCCAGAGCTACATAATTTTGCGTGAAAAAAATTCAGTAATTCTTATAAAACTCATCTTACAATCGCTTAATTTGTTTACATTCTGCATACTGTACTTTAGTATTAAAATTAGGCTCCGTTGTAAGAATAAAGAAAGTTTAGTGATCATTTAAAATCAAAATTATTGTAATTGAGGTGGCACAGAATTTAGATACACAGATAATGAGCAAAAATGAAGCGGTTTTATAACGGTTGAAACACTAAATATAAATTTAAATAAACTTAGACGATTAGAAACCTGACTTAGACGTTCCTCTTGGGAGCACTGCTCACAGTAAACTTTCTCCTTCCCTACACTATATGACTTTTGCTTTTCCTTTCTATGTAGTAATAGTCGTTCATCATCCAAAGTACAATATGGCTCTGCATTACGAGCCAACCGGCTTAACCAATCCTAAAGGAGCATCCAGTTATGCAGGAATGCTTTTAAATCAAATTGCTATATTCATTAATATTAGAACTTTTATATTCAATTTTGGGATATATGGGTTATTCCACCGGCAACATAAATCTGCTCTATGTCCTAGCATGAGCCGGATGGTCTGGGCTTTCGACAGGCAACTTAAACGTCTTGGATCCTTGGGATTTTTCATTTTCATTCCCAAAACATCCCACAGACCGCTTTAACAACATACTAAAATGCCATTTCGAGAAGGTTCATTTTTACGGAAGTTATTGTGCGAACGGACAGACAGAATAACCAAAGACATAAACTTTTTTACAACTATATTGAAAACCGCTAAAAATCTTTAAAACGAAAGACATTACGATGAAGTTGGTCCACCCTTTGTTATTAGTCTTGAGTGGTTTGGGAAAACTTTCCACTAAATTATGAAATATTGCTACAGAAATTACCTTCATACTTAAAGAGTAATAATAAGATCGGTAACTGATGATAGGCGATTTCGTCACTGATATTAGGTAATAGACGATTTTGTTTGTAATTGAACTACTGTTGCTCCCAGGCGTTTCCACTTCATATAAACATCACTTACAATTAACCTAGGCATCTCAATTAAGATAGAAATTTCCCAAAATGGCCTACTTCAAATGTGTAATCATATTATAGTACCTCGTTAAAAGTCATCAAGCTCTTCAGAACGACACATTTTTAATTTCGTAAATGTTTATGAAAAGCACCAGACAGTACACTTCATTTAAAATCGGTTTAAGTCATGTTTGGGACATATATTGCCAGTGTGATTGCCAAGAAGGGGGGGGGGGTCCAGATACTTTTGACCAGATAGCGAGGTACCTTATATTTCTACCACAAGATTGTGACAAATATTAGGGTCAGGTGCTTTCTCTAGGGGAAAACATAGTAGCTGCAATTTTCCTAATAAAAATAATCCTGAAAATCTACGCATTGACATTTAATGACACACATTTAAAAGGATATTTTCCCTCCTGCCGCTAGTTTCTGTTTTCCCATCTAACTTATGGAAATAATCCCAAATTTAGGATTGCGCTCTCATTGCAGATAACAGCACCGATGGACTGATTTTGTGCTTATGCGGTCGTCGATATGGAATAGCCGATATCTGCTATGGTAGCAAGAAAACTTGCTATGCGCACAATTTTCTTAATCTTTATGATGACTGCAAAATTCAGTTCAACACGCAACCAGCATCAAATTTCTTAAAGATTTGGCTGAGGATACATGAAGATGCAATGGCAGTTTTCCTCGACAGCGATTTCAGACCACTGTTTCATCAAGGATAAGGAAATTCTGGACTAAATACATGCATCTTCTTTTATTATGCAAGATATAAAATTTATTGCCATTCTACTTACTCATCGGGGATATAGCCTTCTTTTAGCAATTGGAATAGAGTAATGGCCATTCTGTTCGTGGCTTTCTACTACTAATATAAAATTTACCAGCCGAATACCCGTTGAAAATCAACGATCTCGCAATAAACAACCCCTGAATAATGTAAACTTTTTAATAATTCGCGTTTCACATTTATTCGACAAATCGAATATTTTGGTGTGCAGAACCCCCTAAAGAAGAAAATATTGGGAAACTTGATTTCCGCATTTCTTCTTTTCGAGTTATCTACCCGTACACCACATTAAAATCTATCTCATCCCGAGGCACCCCTATTTTATTATTTCTCCTTTCGAGCTTTTTTCTGTGAAGCACACCCATAAATGAACATTTTTGAAAAACTCTGTTTGTCTTGGGGTTTTTATCAGATGATTGGCCCATATACCAGATATCAAACCTCTGTCACATTTAAAAGGACGGGTGCCGCATTTATTCGGAAAATCGAACATATTAGTGTGCGGCACCTCTAAAAGTAGCAAATATTGGAAATCTGAAATTTCATACTTTCTTCCTTACCCGTACACCAAGTCTCTATCCTATCGAGAAGTATGTTTTTTCTATCACTTCATCTTTCGAACGTTTTTCTGTGTACCACTCCGTTAATGAACATTTTTGTCAAACCGTATTCATCTTTAGCTTTTTTGTCAAATGGTTAGCCCATATACTAAATTTCAAGCTTCTATTACATTGTAATGGAGGCGTTTTTCATTTGTTCGGCAAATCGAACATTTAGTGAGCGGCACCCCCTACAATAGCAAATGTTGAAAAACTGAATTCGCACACATTCTTCCTTTCCAACTTCTTACCCGTACACCAAATTTGAAGTCTCTATCTCATCGCGAAGCATGCTTTTCTAGCATTCCACCATTCGAATCCTTTTGTGTGGCGTACCCACCCCTTACATATACATTTTTGAAAAACTCTATTCTTTTTGTGATTTCTATATCATGATTCGCCCATATACCAAATATCAAGCCTCTATCACGTTTTAAAAGGGGCCTTTCTCCTATATTCTGAAAATCGAACATTTTGGTGTGCGGCACCCCCTAAAGTAGAAAATATTGGTAAACAGAAATTGTACACTTTCTTCCTTCCAAACTATCTACCCTTACATCAAATTTGATATCTCTATCTCATTCCTAAGCATGGTTTTTTATCAATTCACTTTTCGAACGTTTTACTCTGGAGCATCCCCTTAAACGAACATTTTTGAAAAACTATATTCGTCTTGGGTGTTTTCGTCAAATGATTAACCCATATAACAAATTTTAAGCTTCTATCAAATTTTAAAAAAACATTTTCTCATTTATTCGGTAAATCGAACATTTTGGTGTGCGGCAACCCCTTAAGTAAAAAATATTGGAAATCCGAAATTGCATACTTTCTTCCTTTCGAATGATTTACCCATACACCAAGTTTGAAGTCTCTATCTTATCGCAAAGCATGTTTTCCTTTCATTTCACTTTTCGAACGTTTTGGTGTGGAGCACCCTCTCTAGAGAACGTTGACAGACAGACAGACACAATGACAGACAGACAGACGGACACTTGGCAATTAGTATATATAGATAGATTGACATTCTGTTTACTCCACAAGGATTTATCCTTATTTTAGCAAATGCAATAGTGGAATGGTCCATGGCATTCTATTCGTAGTTTTCTACTATTAATATAAAATTTGTTGACATTCTGTTTTGGATTTCTACTATTAATATAAAATTTATTGACATTCTGTTTACTCCACAGGGATTTAGCCTTCTTTTAGCAAGCGCAATAACTGAATGGTCCATGGCCATTTTATTCGTGGCTTTCTACTTTACATACGTTCGAGAATTCAGCAAGGTTGTCATGCATCTAAGAGTTCAACTTCTAGTCCAACATTTTGATGATGACCCACAGGATCCCAACGTAGCTATAGCCGCAGAACCCACTCCCATTGTTATGTGAAGAGCGAGAATGTGAAGATTAGGAACAATCGCTTATTGAGAGAAGTAACTACTTCACCAGAAAGGGCAAAATGGAGGAACTGCACTGAAAAAATATATATGCTAGTGATTAAAAGCATCATATTTAAAACATTTGCTTGCATATTTATAAAAATGCACTTTGAACGATGTGAAATTCACATGTGATAATATATGTATGTAAATTATGTATGTGTTTGACTCTGTTGCAGTCAGATGCAACCCTAAATCAATGAGTACAAATCCTATCAAATTAGCTGTGATTATTGTTAATGAATAGATGACAGACAGTATGAGGAAAATAAATGAATCTCTATATTTTATTTGTATCCTGATGACAATCGATCATGTGTCCATTGCATGCACGTGAATGCAAGGCCCTAGGTACAGCATTTTACACCCTTCCTCCTCATATGTACTTCCCTGTTTTTACAAACGTAATCAATAACGACCTCCGCCCCACCCGAAAGCATACGAGAAACAAAACTATCCATCTCTACGATAGACTCCGAGCACCCAATACAACACCCGGCCCAGCGGCCGGCGACCAAAGCCACCCCGCCGGAACCAAACCAACGCCAAAAAGCCAAAAACGGCACACGCGGAGCCACCAACCAATATCCACGAACTAAAACGCGAGGCGGCCACCTCCTGCCATTCATCGAGAATCATCCTGCATTGAATTCAACAGCACAATACAAAGTCAACAAACAATAAAGAGTTAACAAAATTTAGTTAACCAAAAGAAAAGTTAACGATACATGTTTACTTAAAAATGTGTAATTCAACTTAACATTAACACCTTGTGTATAAACTTAAGAGTTACAGTCAAAAAAGAACAAAGCCAATAAAAAAAACCTTTAATCTTTGCATGCATTTCATATTTCATTAATACAACTTCTAATTTCAAAGGACATCTTCCCATTATGGTAAACAATGTTACATCAATCAAATATATACAAAATGTACAAAACATGATTCCAAACCATCAAGTTGCATATTTAAACATTACATAAATTACCAAAATTACTAAAATCACATTACGTTAAAACAAATTCCTAATAGGCATAAAATCAAACACTCCACTTAATATAAGCTATAACAATGCATATATAAATGCAAGTACAACTTCCAAAAAATGTATGAAACCTTCACATAGGGAATGATAATGAAACTTCAATCAAATATATACAAAATGTACAACACACAGTCCAAACGAACTAAATACTATATCAAATTCCAAAATTGCATAAAATCAAACACTCCACTTAAAACAAATTATAACACTGCATATCTAATACAAGTATAACTTCCAACACAAAACAACCCAACACTCAGAGTAAAAACTATATCTTGAAAATATATATTATATGTACAATATAATCAATCAAATTTCAAGATTTAACTTTCTAATTCATTATTAAATAAGTTCTTGGTAATAAGGCAAACCCCCTTCTTTGCTCTTAGTCCCTTTGCATAAATTGATTAGAGTCACGTGCAAGTAGTTTTTAGGGAAATATTTCTCTCTAATATTGCTCCATGTGTAGTAAGCATTTGGTTCATGTAAAAATTACCCAAAACTGCTTTTGTTGATACTTTAGGTGTCTGCCCATAAAGCTGATTGTCCTTAGTTGTCTTCTTTCATCCATCCTGCCATTCCTTAAAGCAGCTGTCACTTATTTTGTTCCTTATTTGTACTTTGGGTTTCCCAAAGATTTTCTTTTCTTCAAGATTTAGTGCTTATTTAGCAAGTCTGTCGTTCATTCGTCTATGATCTTGATACCATATTTCTGCTCCATATGAAATCATTTTTTCAATTGCTCTAATGTCGATTTCTTTAACTACTCTGGGCCTTAACCCCTAAGTCGCTATTGATAATCTTGTGAGTTTATGATGGAAATTATATACTTTATCGCTTAATGTAATCGCTTAATTTGTTTACATTCTGCATACTGTACTTTAGTATTAAAATTGGGCTTCGTTGTAGGAATACAGAAAGTTTAGTGATCATTTAAAATCAAAATTATTGTAATTGCGTTGGCACAGAATTTAGATACACAGGTAATGAGCAAAAATAAAACGGTTTTATAACGAATGAAACACTAAATATAAATTTAAATGAACTTTAAACACCTACGGTAACAGCGGAAGAAATGGAAGCCATATTTTATTTTGCAATGAGTCACGTGGTACCTTCATATATCATGGGTGTGATTATTATTTCAATTTTCATTTAAAAAGCTACACAACGTATTTTGCTGAATTTTTTTCACATTTTATGTTTCAATTTGAATATTTCCTAAAATTTTGGGAGCAATTTGTGAATTCAAATTTGCTTGAAAAATGTTTGAGAAATTAAGTCTCATAGGGTTCAATGCATTTCATTTTTTCAATCCGGGTTAAATCCGAAACTAATTGGGTGATATTATCCCTTTATAACCACGCCGAAACTCATCTGAGAATCACATTGGAAGCCTACATGACTTTCGTCACTCACATCAACGTAAAAACCCAATCCACTAAGCGTGCCATACGCGCCCTTTACCCTTTGCTCTGTAGAGAGTTACCCATTTCCCTGGAAAACAAGTTTTTTCTCTACAAGCACTTTATTGAACCTCTGTTTTTGTACATCTGCAAAAACACATATTGGGAAATTGCAAGTTATCCAAAACAGACTTTTAAATTCTATAACCAATTCTCCCTGGTTTGTCCACAACAAGGTAATTAATGCATCACGATCTGAAATTCTCTGGCGTTTAAGAGCAAATTCGTAAACTCACTCAAAATTGTTACATAAATAACTTTGAGAAACCCTGCCTGGCAAATTTTGACCTACAGACGGAGTCCAGAAAACTTCGACCGCAATATATCATATCAGATCCCAGGCGAACTTTCGAGCCTCAAGCAACGAAAGCTCGTTTGCCCGACTTGCCGGATCAGATTTTAACTCAGAGTTCGGACTAGAGATGACGCTGCGATGCGGCCTCAGCAGCATCACAAGCTAACTCTTCTTCACACACCTTGTAATCGCTGCCTTAGCAACCGGTCAAGTTGGATCCCGTGAGTCTCCGATTAAAAACCTGACTTAGACGTTCTTGGGCGCACTGCTCACAGTAAACTTTCTTCTTCTCCACACTCTATCACTTTTGTTTCTCCTCTCTATGTAGTAATAGTCGTTCATCGTCCAAAGTACAATATAACTCTGCATTACGAACCAACCGGCTTGACCAATCCTGAAGGAGCATCCAGTTATACAGGAAAGCTTTTAAATCAAATTGCTATATTCATTAATATTAGAACTTTTATATTCAATTTGTTGTACGTGGGTTATTTCACAGGCACCCCAAAACGCAAACGTCTTGGATCCTTGGGATTTTTCATTTTCATTCCTAAAACATCCCACAGATAGTCTTAACAACCTACTAAATTGCCATTTCAACAAGGTTCATTTTTGCGGAAGTTATTGTGCGAACGGACAGATAGAATAACCAAAGTCATAAACGTTTTTACAACTATGTTGAAAAATGTTAAAAAACTTTAAAACGAAAGACATTATGATGAAATTGGTCCACCCTTTGCTACCGGTCTTGAGTGTTTTGGGAAAACTTTCCACTGTATCATGAAATATTGCTGCTGAAATTACCTTCCATACTTAGAGTATTTGTAAGATCCGTTACTGATGATAGTCGATTTTGCTCTCAATTGGCATTTCAATTTGTCCCAAACTCTTTTGATAAAGTTAATATGAAGATTACGTGCCGGCCAAAGTTTTTCAATATCCATTTCATGAAACCATACTTACACGAACCCTATTGTGTGAACAGGGGCATTAACGTGTTGATAGAGGAAAAGCCTTCGTCTTTTAGTTAGAGACATATAATTATCTAAAATATGTTTATAGTTCAGATTTTCAACAGGAAACTAAAAATCCCTACCCGAACCACGGAATACAACTCCAGATCATCATGATGCCTCCTCCATCAAATTTCACAGTTAGCATAACTCATTCAGACAGGTAGCGTTCTCCTGGCATTAACCAAATCCAAACTCGTCCATCAGACTACCAGATGACGAAACGGAATTTATCACTCTGTAGGAGATGTTTCCAATGCTTTGCAATCCAATGACAACGCCTTACACCACTTCATTCAGCGATTGGTGTTTCTCTGGCTGATGATGAATGTATGCAAAATGTTAGCTTATTATATTTCAAAATTTTTAACTCATGACGAACAGAACTTGTGTTGACTTGACTTCCAGAAGAACTTTGGACCTATGAAGACAGTGTTGCCGCAGGGGACTTGTGATTATTTCGAATCACGCGTTTCAGCACTCGCGCGGTTCCAATCTGTGATTCTATTAGATATATTGGTTTGTAATTGAAGCTTTTGCTCCTAGACGTTTCCACTTCATATAAACATCACTTGCAATTAACCTAGGCACCTCAATTAAGATAGAAATTTCCCAAAACGACCTACTTCAAATGTGCAATCATATTATGGGACCTCGTTGAAAGTCATCGAGCTCTTTAGAACGACACATTTTTAATTTCATAAATGTTTATGAAAAGCACAAGACAGTGTACTTCATTTAAAATCGGTTTAA
The DNA here is from genome assembly GCA_951213105.1 of Amaurobius ferox. Lineage (NCBI taxonomy): Eukaryota > Metazoa > Arthropoda > Arachnida > Araneae > Amaurobiidae > Amaurobius > Amaurobius ferox. Next base: position 92,785,211 of record OX578141.1, on the reverse strand, counting down.
GTCATGTTTGGGACATATATTGCCAATGCGACGGCCAAGAAGGGGATATTCCGGATACTTTTGACCAGATAGTGAGGTACCTTATATTTCTACCACAAGATGGTGACAAATATCAGGGTCAGGTGCTTACTCAAGGGGAAACTTAGTAGCTGCAATTTTCCTAATAAAAGTAACACTGAATATCTACGCATTGACATTTAATGACACACGTTTAAAAGGATATTTTCCCTCCTGCCGCTAGTTTCAATTTTCCCATGTTAACTTATGGAAATAATATGGAAATAGCACCCATATGCAATAATATGGAAATAGCACCCATATGCAACAATATGGAAATAGCACCCATATGCAATAATATGGAAATAGCACCCATATGCAATAATATGGAAATAGCACCCATGGACTGATTTTGTGCTTATGCGGTCGTCGATATGGAATAGCCGATATCTGCTATGGTAGCAAGAAAACTTGCTATGTGCACAATTTTCTGAATCTTTATGATGACTAAAAAATTGAGTCCTATCACGCAGCTAGCATCAAATTTCACTAAAGATTTGACTGAGGATGCATAAAACTGCAATGGCCAATTTTCCTCGACAGAGATTGCAGGCCACTGTTTCATCAGGGAGAAGGAAATTCTGGACTAAATACACAAGTATTTTTTTATTATGCAAGATATAAAATTTATTGCCATTCTATTTACTCCTCGGGGATATAGTCTTCTTTTAGCAATTGCAATCGCGGAATGGTCCATGACCATTCTGTTCGTAGCTTTCTACTACTAATATAAAATTTATTGACATTTTGTTTACTCCACAGGGATTTAGCCTTATTTTTTAACAAGTGCAATAGTGAATGGTCTATGGCCATTCTATTTGTAGTTTTCTACTACTAATATAAAATTTGTTGACATTCTGCTTTGGATTTCTACTACTAATATAAAATTTATTGACATTCCGTTTACTGCACATGGATTTAGCCTTATTTTAGCAAGTGCAAGAGTGGAATGGTCCATGTTCATTCTATTCGTGATTTTCTACTACTAAGATAAAATTTGTTGGCATTCTGTTTTGGATTTCTACTACTAATATAAAATTTATTGACATTCTGTTTACTCCACAGGGATTTAGCCTTCTTTTAGCAAGTGCAATAGCGGAATGGTCCATGGCCATTCTGTTCGTGGCTTTCTACCTTACATTCGTTCGAGAATTCAGCAAGGTTGTCATGCATCTAAGAGTTCAACTTCTAGTCCAACATTTTGATGATGACCCGCAGGATCCCAACGTTGCTATAGCCACAGAACGCACTCCCATTGTTATGTGAAGAGCTAGAATATGAAGATTAGAAACAATCGCTTATTGAGAGAAGTAACTACTTCACCAAAAAGTGCAAATTGGAGGAACTGTACTGAAAAAATATATATGCTAGTGGTTAAAAGCATCATATTTAAAACACTTGCTTGCATATTTATAAAAATGCACTTTGAACGAAGTGAAATTCACATGTGATAATATATGTATGTAAATGTATATATGTGTTTGACTCTGTTGCATTCAGATGCAACACTAAATTATTGAGTACAAATCCAATCAAATCAGCTGTGATTATTGTTAATGAATAGATGACAGACAGTATGAGGAAAATAAATGAATCTCTATATTCTATTTGTACCTTAATGACAATCGATCATGTGCCCATTGCATGCACGTGAATGCAAGGTCCTATTAAGACGAGCCCCTAAGTACAGCATTTTACACTCTTCCCCCTCATATGTACTTCCTTGTTTTCACAGAGGTAAAAAAAATACTGTACTTTTCTCTATATTAGTAATTTTACAGAGGTAAAAAAAGTACTGTACTTTTCTCCATATTAGTATTTTTACAGAGGTAAAAAATAGAGAGTTCTTTAAAGTGTTAGGTATAAAGGTATAATGCTGTCATAAAGAAAACAACAGCTACTTAACTCCAACTTAAAAACATATCTATCTTGAACGAAACCTTGAAATACATTTGGTTGTTACTCCAGGGCTTAAAAAATGCAAGTTTTAATATTTTAGGATGTAATTATAGGATAATTTTGGAAGCCTCTTGAATTCGGAGAGCTCTTGGCCAGTGACGAATACTGATCTAGAAAGCAGGTCATGCAAAAATGCATCTAACAGCACACCCTCGCGTTATCAATCGCACCATAATACCCAAGAGATTTTATGGCGATAATAGCAATGATAATTAATAATGTTACTGCTATTGTGATATATATTGTAACTAGGGCAAGTTTTTGTCTCGAATTTGGTATGGCGACTTCATGCGAAATTTTACCGCAGCATTTGCCGCCCTTGGCAAGCCCTGTTTACGACCTAGGTCCTTAAGACCCGTCCTAGGACCCTCAGAGTTTGAGAAGCTCCAAAAATTTTCTATAATTGTAGTCTAGAATAACATGCCAGCATATATTTTTCTAAAGTTGAAATTTAGTAGCTGTTGAGTTCCTTAAGCTGCATTGATCTTTTTTACATAACAATCTAATTAACTCTTTATATTTTGTCTATGTAAAAATACAAATATAGTGAAAAGTAAAATATTTTATTTTTCAATGGGGAAACTGTGAGTGGATAGGGGGGGGGGGGAATAGACTATGCCTAGGACCCCAGACTGTCTTATTTGGGGCTTGCATCAGGACAAATGGAAGACCCAGGCCACCCGACTCACCCTAGGGTATGAGCAGCAGGATGAGTGGCCGGTAATCAGGACATGTGTGGATGTGGGGCCTATTTTAACGACTTTTTCTTTTTCAAATACATTATTTAAAAACAAATGATTTGTATCATTTTAGCCTCTTTGATCACATCTTTTTACAAAAATACTCCTATAAAACTGAATGGAACTATTTTATTAAAGTTCCTATATTCCTATATTCATAGCATATCAAGTAAATATGAATAAGTTTCAATTAGAAAGTTCATGGGTTGCAGACTTCTCTTGAAGCATAACCACTGACTGTGTATCAGTGGTGTCGGAACGCATGGGTGCAACTTGCACCCACAGATTTCTTTCTGTGGGTGCAGTGCACCCACAGAAATTTGAAAGTAATTAAGGGTTTTTTTTTGTTGTTGTTAATCTTCTTTAAATAGTATTGGAATGAGAATTTCCTCCCAGAAAAATATTGAAGTAAAAATAGCATGAATAAACAATCCAAGCTCGTAGTTTAGAAATAGGTGTGAATTTTTAGATAAAAGCATACGTACCCTTTACCATACTGGTTTAAAAAGTCCTTAAAGTTGATGGGGTCATAATTTGGAGTTGTTGAAAAGTTAGGTGCTCGGGTAAACTTTTCGGCCAATGGTAGTATTATTTAGCATTGTTTGCCAGACAATGGGTGCATTATCATATCTAGGACAATCCTGCTTAAAATAAGTTGTAACAAATTCTAGGGTATAGGTGTTGAAATTACCAAATAAATCTGCTATGCAAGAACGGCAACATTATGTTCAAATATATTTTATTGGTGAGGAAATTTATACTCGATATTCCTTTTTCTGTTGGTGCAAGAACGATATTTATAGAAACAAAGATCAAAATACATGTGTTAAATATTTGTATAATATAGAAACAAAGAATTAGCTTAAAAATTCTTAAAATTTTACATGGATTAAACTTTTTATTTTTGTTTATTTAGTGCAAACGATATGCCAAAAGAAAAAATCTGATGTGAGCAGCACATGCCTTTACTTATATAATGCAATGAATTGACTTCTTTAACGGTACAAAAGGGATGAAAAAATACACGGCACAGTGTTTGTAATGTTAAATTGTACATTTGGTGCTTTTCTGGATGACAACATGTAAAACTATTTCGTACCCAATTAACTTATATTTTACGTAACTCTAAATTAACAATTATCGATATTGATATCATCCATAATAAGCAATATAGCCCATATATTTAAATATTTTAATAATAAATTCATCAATTAGGAGTCATTTTCATTACCTTGGTGTCATTTTTGCAATTTTGAAGATGTTTCCGTCAATGTGGGGCTAAATATCGCCATATTGGCGATATTTAGAAGAACATTTCTTATATAATAAAAGGTATGCCTATTATATAACGAAATTAAAAATTTGCAAACCATTGCATCCCATTTGACGTCATTTTTATCAATTTAATAACATTTTAATCAATTTGGCAACATTTTCGCCAATTTGGCAAAATGTTTATAAATTTGATAACATTTTTATCAATTTGGCAGCATTTAAGAAAGTCGCCAAGTGGGCGATATGACGCCAAAATTTGTCGCCAAAATTCCAAGCATTACAGACGGAGAATTAAGTTATTCTTATGTTCTTACAAAAATAATGAATTTTCATCAATTCTCATTGATTTAGCTCCATTCTTATCAATTTGGCGACATTTTTATCAATTTGCAACATTTAAAAACTCGCCAAGTTGGCGAAATTCCGCAAAATTCGTCGTCTAAATTTCGTTAAGTATTGTGGATGCAGAAATAGATTATTCTTATAGTAGATAAACAACTAATAGCGTCAAATTTGAATGCTATTACCCAAAGTGTCTTCTCCTGTGAATGGAACGAGATAGATCAACGAGAAAGATAATGCATTTATCGCATAATATTACATATGAAAAGTGAACAGATTTCACAATAGTTAATACTTTATATGAATTTTATGTGATTTTTTTTATACATTTATTTGAAAAATGTGCAATATCTCGCAGTGCCGGCTTAAGGCACCAGCAAAGCAAACACTTGCTTAGGGCGGCACATTTTAGGAGCTGAATTTAAATCAGTAAGGTTGTATATAAAATAGGAGCGAGCAGTCGGATTTTCATAAGTTAAAAAGTAGTACAAAGACATCAACTAAATGTTAACAATTTGTTCCTAGATAAAAGAGAGGATACCATTATTTTTCATTCTCTCGTTCCTGGGAAAAGAAGGCCAAAATATGATAGTTTCCAGTATATCGTTCCAAATGTGTATCTTACAGAGCAAGTAACAATGAATTACTCTAGCACAACGAACGACAACTATATTTTTATTTAATATTCAAAAGTAAGGAGATCCATGAATACCCACTCTTAAAAAATAAACCTTATAGAAGGAGATGGATAAACACAGCATCAAATGACATAAAAACAGTTACAGATAAAACATTTACAATAAATCATTATATCATAGCATCTAAAAAGATAAACATAGACAATAAAAAAGATAAAAATGACAGTAAAATCAGTAAAAAGTTAGCTATCAATACGGAAAAAAATTCTCAATTTCGACTGAATCATATGAATCATATGTAAAGAACCAGTTTTTGATAGACCTGGAAAAGAAACGATAGGTAACAATGCTTTTAAAAATTGAGGCAGAAGATTGTAAATTCCAGGAGCTAAAAAGAGATAAAATTTCTTAAACTTAGTAGAATTGCGGCTCGAGGAGGTTTGAAAATACTCTGCCTTAGCCCGAAGTTTCATTGACTACCACCCGCATTCTTATTTCTATGAAACATATTAAGATCTTTGTAAACATGAAGATGCCTAAATGGCATAATCATAGAATTGAGGAAAAGAAGAAAGGATGGTGTCTCACGAGGCTTACATAAGACAATCCTAGTAAATAATTTTTAAAGCAAAATAACAGGACAAAGGGTATTTAGACAAGGCAGGTTATGCCATACTGAATCCGAGAGTGAATTAAGAAGTAATAAAGAAAGAATATCAGGAGGACAAAACTGGGGTTAGAAAATAAAATTTTCCGATATTTAACTTTAATTATTTACTAAGACCAGTAATATGAGGATTCCAAGATAGCAAGTCATCGATGGTAATACCAAGGCATTTAAAGCTACTCATCTGCTCAATAGCTTCACAATTACAAGTACTGGCTGGATAAAAACAAGTATGTTATTTTAACACAAAGCTGAATAAAGATTTTTTGGACAAGGCAAAACAAATAAGTCTAGATTTTTTGGCATTGAGAACAATATTATTAGCACAGAACCATTGTCTAATACCAACCAAATCGTCTTTCCTATTTCTCAAGACATCAGGATTTGTAAGCCCATGATACGGTAAAGCAATATCATCAGCAAAAGCAAACAAAGTCCCATTGAAATAAAATAAAGATAGGACATTAAAAACGACAAGAAACAAGATCGGACCCAGAACCGAACCCTTGAAAACACCCTACTTAACTAACTTTTTTTACTTATAGCAGAACCAATTCTAATTGCTCATGTCCATTGAGATAAGATCTGAACCAATTCAACTCAATGTCCCGAAAGCCAATCCCCTGCAATTTATACAGAAAGATATTATGATCAATATAATCAAAGGCTTTCTTGATATCCAAAAACACACCAATAACCGGCTCCGTGAAGTTGGCCCCCCCCGTGGAAAGCACAAACGACAAAAACTAGTGGAATCGTTTGTACTTCGTTTGTGCTGGTTTGTGCTGCAAAAATTTTCGTTTGTGCTTCTTTCGTTTTCGATTTATAGCATTTTCTTTTCCGGGGGGGCTAACTTCACGCTCAGCCATTGTTTACATAAGAGATATTACATGAATTTCGAAAAAACGTTTATGCCATTCGTTTGTGCTTCGTTTGTGCTGGTTTGTGCAGCAAAAAATTTTCTTCTAACCCTTTTCAAATTTGAACTATAAAGCTTTCATTTGTTTGGCGCCAAAACTGGCTTTGTTGACATACAAGAAATTTAAGGAATTTCGGAAAAACGTTTATGCCATTCGTTAGTGCTTCGTTTGTGCTGGTTTGTGCCGCAAAAATTTTCGTTTGTGCTCTTTTCGTTTTCGATTTATAGACGTTTCTTTTCCCAGGGGGGGCTAACTTCACGATCAGCTGTTGTTTACATAAGTGAAATTACATCAATATCCAAAAAACGTTTATGCCATTCGTTTGTGCTTCGTTTGTGCTGGTTTGTGCAGCAAAAAGTTTTCTTCGGACCCTTTTCAAATTTGAATTATAAAGCTTTCATTTGTTTGGCGGGAAAACCGGGTTTGTTGACATACAAGAAATTAAAGGAATTTCGAAAAAACGTTTATGCCATTCGTTTGTACTTCGTTTGTGCTGGTTTGTGCCGCAAAAATTTTCGTTTGCGCTCTTTTCGTTTTCGATTTATAGACGTTTCTTTTCCCAGGGGGGCCAACTTCACGATCAGCTGTTGTTTACATAAGAGAAATTACATCGATATCCAAAAAACGTTTATGCCATTCGTTTGTGCTTCGTTTGTGCTGGTTTGTGCAGCAAAAAGTTTTCTTCGGACCCTTTTCAAATTTGAATTATAAAGCTTTCATTTGTTTGGCGGGAAAACCGGGTTTGTTGACATACAAGAAATTAAAGGAATTTCGAAAAAACGTTTATGCCATTCGTTTGTGCCTCGTTTGTGCTGGTTTGTGCCGCAAAAATTTTCGTTTGTGCTCTTTTCGTTTTCGATTTATAGACGTTTCTTTTCCCGGGGGGGCCAACTTCACGATCAGCTGTTGTTTACATAAGAGAAATTACATCAATATCCAAAAAACGTTTATGCCATTCGTTTGTGCTTCGTTTGTGCTGGTTTGTGCAGCAAAAAGTTTTCTTCGGACCCTTTTCAAATTTGAATTATAAAGCTTTCATTTGTTTGGCGGGAAAACCGGGTTTGTTGACATACAAGAAATTAATGGAATTTCGAAAAAACGTTTATGCCATTCGTTTGTGCTTCGTTTGTGCTGGTTTGTGCCGCAAAAATTTTCGTTTGTGCTCTTTTCGTTTTCGATTTATAGACGTTTCTTTTCCCGGGGGGGCTAACTTCACGATCAGCTGTTGTTTACATAAGAGAAATTACATCAATATCCAAAAAACGTTTATGCCATTCGTTTGTGCTTCGTTTGTGCTGGTTTGTGCAGCAAAAAGTTTTCTTCGGACCCTTTTCAAATTTGAATTATAAAGCTTTCATTTGTTTGGCGGGAAAACCGGGTTTGTTGACATACAAGAAATTAAAGGAATTTCGAAAAAACGTTTATGCCATTCGTTTGTACTTCGTTTGTGCTGGTTTGTGCCGCAAAAATTTTCGTTTGCGCTCTTTTCGTTTTCGATTTATAGACGTTTCTTTTCCCGGGGGGCCAACTTCACGATCAGCTGTTGTTTACATAAGAGAAATTACATCGATATCCAAAAAACGTTTATGCCATTCGTTTGTGCTTCGTTTGTGCTGGTTTGTGCAGCAAAAAGTTTTCTTCGGACCCTTTTCAAATTTGAATTATAAAGCTTTCATTTGTTTGGCGGGAAAACCGGGTTTGTTGACATACAAGAAATTAAAGGAATTTCGAAAAAACGTTTATGCCATTCGTTTGTGCTTCGTTTGTGCTGGTTTGTGCCGCAAAAATTTTCGTTTGTGCTCTTTTCGTTTTCGATTTATAGACGTTTCTTTTCCCGGGGGGGCCAACTTCACGATCAGCTGTTGTTTACATAAGAGAAATTACATCAATATCCAAAAAACGTTTATGCCATTCGTTTGTGCTTCGTTTGTGCTGGTTTGTGCAGCAAAAAGTTTTCTTCGGACCCTTTTCAAATTTGAATTATAAAGCTTTCATTTGTTTGGCGGGAAAACCGGGTTTGTTGACATACAAGAAATTAAAGGAATTTCGAAAAAACGTTTATGCCATTCGTTTGTGCCTCGTTTGTGCTGGTTTGTGCCGCAAAAATTTTCGTTTGTGCTCTTTTCGTTTTCGATTTATAGACGTTTCTTTTCCCGGGGGGGCCAACTTCACGATCAGCTGTTGTTTACATAAGAGAAATTACATCAATATCCAAAAAACGTTTATGCCATTCGTTTGTGCTTCGTTTGTGCTGGTTTGTGCAGCAAAAAGTTTTCTTCGGACCCTTTTCAAATTTGAATTATAAAGCTTTCATTTGTTTGGCGGGAAAACCGGGTTTGTTGACATACAAGAAATTAATGGAATTTCGAAAAAACGTTTATGCCATTCGTTTGTGCTTCGTTTGTGCTGGTTTGTGCCGCAAAAATTTTCGTTTGTGCTCTTTTCGTTTTCGATTTATAGACGTTTCTTTTCCCGGGGGGGCTAACTTCACGATCAGCTGTTGTTTACATAAGAGAAATTACATCAATATCCAAAAAACGTTTATGCCATTCGTTTGTGCTTCGTTTGTGCTGGTTTGTGCAGCAAAAAGTTTTCTTCGGACCCTTTTCAAATTTGAATTATAAAGCTTTCATTTGTTTGGCGGGAAAACCGGGTTTGTTGACATACAAGAAATTAAAGGAATTTCGAAAAAACGTTTATGCCATTCGTTTGTACTTCGTTTGTGCTGGTTTGTGCCGCAAAAATTTTCGTTTGCGCTCTTTTCGTTTTCGATTTATAGACGTTTCTTTTCCCGGGGGGGCCAACTTCACGATCAGCTGTTGTTTACATAAGAGAAATTACATCGATATCCAAAAAACGTTTATGCCATTCGTTTGTGCTTCGTTTGTGCTGGTTTGTGCAGCAAAAAGTTTTCTTCGGACCCTTTTCAAATTTGAATTATAAAGCTTTCATTTGTTTGGCGGGAAAACCGGGTTTGTTGACATACAAGAAATTAAAGGAATTTCGAAAAAACGTTTATGCCATTCGTTTGTGCTTCGTTTGTGCTGGTTTGTGCCGCAAAAATTTTCGTTTGTGCTCTTTTCGTTTTCGATTTATAGACGTTTCTTTTCCCGGGGGGGCCAACTTCACGATCAGCTGTTGTTTACATAAGAGAAATTACATCAATATCCAAAAAACGTTTATGCCATTCGTTTGTGCTTCGTTTGTGCTGGTTTGTGCAGCAAAAAGTTTTCTTCGGACCCTTTTCAAATTTGAATTATAAAGCTTTCATTTGTTTGGCGGGAAAACCGGGTTTGTTGACATACAAGAAATTAAAGGAATTTCGGAAAAACGTTTATGCCATTCGTTTGTGCTTCATTTGTGCTGGTTTGTGCCGCAAAAATTTTCGTTTGTGCTTCTTTCGTTTTCGATTTATAGCATTTCCTTTCGTTTACTTCGTGTGAAGTTGGCCCCCCCGTGGAAAGCACAAACGACAAAAACTAGTGGAATCGTTTGTACTTCGTTTGTGCTGGTTTGTGCCGCAAAAATTTTCGTTTGTGCTTCTTTCGTTTTCGATTTATAGCATTTCCTTTCGTTTACTTCGTGTGAAGTTGGCCCCCCCGTGGAAAGCACAAACGACAAAAACTAGTGGAATCGTTTGTACTTCGTTTGTGCTGGTTTGTGCCGCAAAAATTTTCGTTTGTGCTCTTTTCGTTTTCGATTTATAGACTTTTTTTTTCCCGGGGGGGCTAACTTCACGATCAGCTGTTGTTTACATAAGAGAAATTACATCAATATCCAAAAAACGTTTATGCCATTCGTTTGTGCTGGTTTGTGCAGCAAAAAGTTTTCTTCGGACCCTTTTCAAATTTGAACTATAAAGCTTTCATTTGTGTGGCGCGAAAACGGGCTTTGTTGACATAAAATAAATTTCACGAGTTTTAGAAAGGTCTTTATGCCATTCTTTTGTATTTCGTTTCTACCGGTTTGTACCGGCTTGCACCTCAACGATTTTCCTTTTATTCATTTCAGATATATTCGTTTCAGATTTATTGAGCTTCACATTTTCCACCACCTTTCATGTAGCCAGCGAAAGCAGTCTGAACCAACTTTCGTAAAAGCAAGCTGCACAATAAGCCCTTGCAATGGGAGCTCATAAAGGAGGTAAGGAGGAGGTCTTTTCCGCCTTTAAACGGTCAAGGTCACAAATCTAGGTGTCAAGCTAGTTGATATTGACATCTTATCTGTGAGTTAGGAAATATTTCTTCCTTCTGTTAATTTTTATGTAGAGCAAACCTGGCTCAGAACAAGTCGATTCGTTTGCACTAGGGGTGACGAAAGCTGAACTGATTCCACATGCACTAGTATTGAATACTGAAATTAGAAAAAGTATTAAAAAGTGTTGAAAAGTTATTAATATTATTTTATCGCAAATGTAATGTTATTCACGAGTGGGTCCAAATTCAACATCCGCGTTCAGCTTGTTGGATTAAATGTTTACAATTTCTTGACTTCACTCCATGAACTTTTGGAACAATATATTATTCGGGATCTAATTGTTGCTGGTGTTGAGATAGAGGCTGGTGTTAAGATAGAAGCTATAACTTTTGAAAAGCTAGTATAATGGCCTGGCAATGTAAAAAATTTTAAACAGCAGCAAGCAACTTTTAATTTTGAATCTAAGAAGGTCAAAGATGTTGGAATGAAAACGAAACACAAACTATCCCAAAGCTTCTGAAAGGTTACTCAAAATTGTGACAATGTGAAGATCGGTCGGTTATGTGGAAGGCCCAAACCACACGGCCAACCCTAGGGCTTACGGCAGTTTAATGTGTGGCCGGGAGAGGTTAGTCGAAACCGACCTCCACGGTCAGTCACCAAGTTTTAGTCTGCATTTATTTAAAATTCAATAAAGTGGTTACATGGTAAATATTTATATATATATATATATATACAGACAGTAATACAGTTTTACATGTTTTACATAAAATACAGTGGGAAGGGGGGGGGCAAAGAAACGTAGATTTTAACAAATTTTGAATTTTGAGGTAAAAATTAAGTTATTTTCTTAAAATGAAATTAAAGTTATGTAAAAACGTATGGCCAAAAGAATCCGAGCAACCTCGGGAAAAGGGACAATACAGTAAAAACCAACAAAAAGAAAGCAAAAAGAACATGGCTGAACAAAGGTTACATGCAATCAGTTGAGGTAATCGGATAAAACAAAGTTAAATGCAATATAGCAATACATGTACATGGTAAGACTTTCAAATATATGAACAGCCGAGGAACACAGGGAAAACAGATATATACAACAGAGGAATATAAACAGGAAACAAAATATACAAAAGATGGACACCAAAAAGTGTAAGTACAGGAACAATAAGAGACAAACGCCTGGAACAGGGGGTAGACAACATTGACCGAAGAAAATTGAAAGCAGTTGGTACCAAGCTTGCTAAGGATGGGAGAGTTGTCTCGCAATTAAAACACAGTTTTTCAACCTATTTAAAATAATTTTATTGGTTCTGACACCAGAGAACCATGTCGCACGAAGATTATCTGGAGGACGGGTTAAGTGAAATTTTGAGGTATGGGGGCAATTAAAGACATAATGATCTACGTCACCATATGAATTACAAAGACAATTTGAAGAACGTTTATGTTTGAAAAAATGAAGATAGTCAAGAAAAGGACCATGACCCGTTAAAAAATAGATTAAGAATTTGTTATAAATTTGAAAATTGAGGTTGACTTTGGGTAAATAGCTTAGAATTCTGGCAGGGTCAGGAGTCCGGGGGGAAATATAATCATTAAGAAGAGATTGCCAATTTTTAAGAAGGAAAGATTTATAATTATTAATCAAAAAGGAGTAGGGAAAAGGTATAAGGAGTGGGGTGCCGGAGATCGTAGCTTGTTTGGCCAGTTCATCGGCGACTTCGTTGCCCTGAATGTTAGAATGGGCCTTGATCCAGGATAAGTTAATTAATGATTTGTAGGGGTGAGCATTAGTTTTAATTTTAGATAGAAATTTCGTTTTATTCTTGATAGATTTAAAAGCCGAAATAGATGACTGACTGTCCGAAAAGATGTTGATTTTTAAATTGTTTTTGCCGGCCCAGAGGATGGCCTGGTTGATGGCCTCAAGTTCGGCTTGAAAAACTGTGTTTCCAGTTCTAAGTTTAAAGGATAATGATTCGATCAGTCGATCATTTTCGAAAATGCATATTGATAAACCTACATTATTATCCAGTTTTGACCATCTGTGAATACATTAAACCTAGAAAACGAAGAAGGGTTTGAGGAAGAAAAATTTAAAACACGAAAGGGAGGAGGGAGGCTAGAAAGAGATAAATTTTTTTACAGTTTTAAAATTTTAAAGAGTTTTTATTCTTAATATTGTGTTTTTAATGTGGCTTATACTGTGAGTAAACTATTTTTGAGATACTGACAAGTAGTTAAGAAGAATTTAACGAATTGTTCTTAATTTTGTCATGGCGGACTATAGTGGTTCGACTTCAGAAGAAGTTGAGCCAGTGTTACGCAAAGCATTTTTGGAGTGTGCAACTTGAATAACTTGTTCATTTCTGTTTCTGATAGAAAATCGGCCTTTAAACATAGGCTCAGTCTCGATCTCAATAGAGAAAACGCGCTGAAGATTTTTGAACAAGCATTGAATGATAGGAATAAACCTACAGAGCGGAAGTAAGTTCTGATGACAACACACACTTTTCGGATAAAATTAATTAGCTTTAGTGGAACTTTTGAATAGAAAAGTGCAAGATAATGACACTGACCTCCTTAGGAGAGTGGTCAGCATCGAATAAAAAGTATATTCAGGCAGTAATGGTATAAATGGTATCATAAAGACAGAGGTAAATGTTCACTTCGTTGATCGGGAACACTGTTGGATGGATTTGAATGTGATTAAACTACGTTCGGAATTAAATCGAAGAAATAGTATCAGGAAAAACATGAGGGAAACTGTCAATGATGTTGCTGAATAGAGCAATGGAAATGCTGAACAGTGGCCAAATTTACAAGATGGAGCTAGTATTGCTCAACTGCACATACACAGGGATATGTTTATAAATACTATGGGATCTGGTTTTAAAAAGGCGATAAGGGATATATTGCTATACCGAAATTAAAGACAGTTGTAAACGGTTCATGTAAAGTTTCCACATTAGTGGCGGTTGAGAAACGTCCCAGAATGGGAGTAATATTTCTCTTGAGACTGAGTTCAAATGCGAGAGCCGATGATATTGAAATTGATTTAAAGAACGGTCTTATTGATAATTTCATTTGTACGCCATTAGTTACTAAATGTAATACCTACTTTCCTTTTCATGTTGAGGTCCAGGAACAGGACATGGCAAAGTTGTTGAAAGTGATGTTTGGCCCGATGGATGTTTCATTACCAAATTAGTTGGTAAACTTAATGATAAGCAGATTCTTCAAGAGGGTGAAATGCGTGGCCATGAGAATGAAGCAGGGAAGTGACTACCTGATGAGTCTTTGATCACTGGTGGATGTGTTGTAAATTGTGACATGAAAATTTATTATCAGAATGTTAGGGGTCTACGGACAAAAACAAACAAACTATTCTTATCGGTATTAACTCAAAACTATGATGTAATATGTTTAACTGAGACCTGGCTCTGTGAAAATATTAGTAGTGCGGAATGTTTTGATGACAGATATACAATTATACGTGGAGATTGGACTAATATGGATATTCGAGACCTTCGTGCCGGGGGCTTGTTTATTGTACTCAATTCTAACATTGTGTTCAATGAGTTATCCATGGGTGAAAATCAAACGGAATCGGTATGGTTAAAAATTGATCGTGCTTTTGGTAAATATTTGTTTCTCTGTGTGGTATATATAAGCCCTTCTTCCAGTTTTGATACGTATGATGAATTCATCAATTTGTTCGAAGCTAATTTTAATTTTTTCAATTACGACATTGTTACTATGGGTGACTTTAATTTACACGGTATTGTTTTGCCTTTTGTCATGTCAAATGAGGTTAATTAGACTAATACTGAAATGTTACTTCTAAATTTTTTAAGCTTCTATGAATTGAATCAATTGAATAATGTTAGGAATAGTAACGACAGATTTAGATCTGGTTATTTCAAACGTTTTTTCGAAATTCATTTAATTCCTATTATGTGAACAAAACCAATTTGTCCCCCAGAAAAATGAAAGCTTTATATTTTGGATATGAAAAGGGTCCGAAGAAATTTTTTTCCGGAACAAACTAGTACAAACGAAGTACAAACGAATGACATAAACGGTTTTTTGAAATTCAATTAATTTCTGCTATGTAAATAAAACCCACTTGTCCCCCAGACAAATGAAAGCTTTATACTTTGGATATGCAAAGGGTCCGAAGAAATTTTTTTCCGAAACAAACTAGTACAAACGAATGACATAAACGGTTTTTCGAAATTGATTTATTTCCTGTTCTGTAAACAAAACTCACTTGTCCACCAGACAAATGTAAGCTTTATACTTTGGATATGAAAAGGATCCGAAGAAATTTTTTCCGGAATAAACTAGTACAAACGAAGCACAAACGAATGGCATAAACAGTTTTTTAAAATTCATTTAATTTCTGTTATGTAAAAAAAAAAAAAAAAAACTTGTCCCGGAGACAAATGAAAGCTTTATACTTTGCATATGCAAAGGGTCCGAAATTTTGTTTTCCCGGAACAAACAAGTACAAATGAAATTCAAACGAATAGCATTAACGGTTTTTCGAAATTCATTTAATTTCTTGTATGTAAACAAATCCTGTTTTCGCGCCAAACAAATAAAAGATTTATAGTTCAAATTTGAAAAGGGTCTGAAGAAAACTTTTTGCGGCACAAACCAGCACAAACGAAGTACAAACGATTCCACTAGTTTTTGTCGTTTGTGCTTTCCACGGGGGGGCCAACTTCACACGAAGTAAACGAAAGGAAATGCTATAAATCGAAAACGAAAGAAGCACAAACGAAAATTTTTGCGGCACAAACCAGCACAAACGAATTACAAACGATTCCACTAGTTTTTGTCGTTTGTGCTTTCCACGGGGGGGCCAACTTCACACGAAGCAAACGAAAGGAAATGCTATAAATCGAAAACGAAAGAAGCACAAACGAAAATTTTTGCGGCACAAACCAGCACAAACGAAGTACAAACGATTCCACTAGTTTTTGTCGTTTGTGCTTTCCACGGGGGGGGCCAACTTCACACGAAGGAAACGAAAGGAAATGCTATAAATCGAAAACGAAAGAAGCACAAACGAAAATTTTTGCGGCACAAACCAGCACAAACGAAGTACAAACGATTCCACTAGTTTTTGTCGTTTGTGCTTTCCACGGGGGGGGGCCAACTTCACACGAAGCAAAGGAAAGGAAATGCTATAAATCGAAAACGAAAGAAGCACAAACGAAAATTTTTGCGGCACAAACCAGCACAAACAAAGTACAAACGATTCCACTAGTTTTTGTCGTTTGTGCTTTCCACGGGGGGGCCAACTTCACACGAAGCAAACGAAAGGAAATGCTATAAATCGAAAACGAAAGAAGCACGAACGAAAATTTTTGCGGCACAAACCAGCACAAACGAAGTACAAACGATTCCACTAGTTTTTGTCGTTTGTGCTTTCCACAGGGGGGCCAACTTCACACGAAGTAAACGAAAGGAAATGCTATAAATCGAAAACGAAAGAAGCACAAACGAAAATTTTTGCGGCAGAAACCAGCACAAACGAAGCACAAACGAATGGCATAAACGTTTTTTCGAAATTCCTTTAATTTCTTGTATGTCAACAAACCCGGTTTTCCCGTCAAACAAATGAAAGCTTTATAATTCAAATTTTAAAAGGGTCCGAAGAAAACTTTTTTCTGCACAAACCAGCACAAACGAAGCACAAACGAATGGCATAAACGTTTTTTGGATATTGATGTAATTTCTCTTATGTAAACAACAGCTGATCGTGAAGTTGGCCCCCCCGGGAAAAGAAACGTCTATAAATCGAAAACGAAAAGAGCGCAAACGAAAATTTTTGCGGCACAAACCAGCACAAACGAAGTACAAACGAATGGCATAAACGTTTTTTCGAAATTCCTTTAATTTCTTGTATGTCAACAAACCCGGTTTTCCCGCCAAACAAATGAAAGCTTTATAATTCAAATTTGAAAAGGGTCCGAAGAAAACTTTTTGCTGCACAAACCAGCACAAACGAAGCACAAACGAATGGCATAAACGTTTTTTGGATATTGATGTAATTTCTCTTATGTAAACAACAGCTGATCGTGAAGTTAGCCCCCCCGGGAAAAGAAACGTCTATAAATCGAAAACGAAAAGAGCACAAACGAAAATTTTTGCGGCACAAACCAGCACAAACGAAGCACAAACGAATGACATAAACGTTTTTCCGAAATTCCTTAAATTTCTTGTATGTCAACAAAGCCAGTTTTGGCGCCAAACAAATGAAAGCTTTATAGTTCAAATTTGAAAAGGGTTAGAAGAAAATTTTTTGCTGCACAAACCAGCACAAACGAATGGCATAAACGTTTTTTCGAAATTCATGTAATATCTCTTATGTAAACAATGGCTGAGCGTGAAGTTAGCCCCCCCGGAAAAGAAAATGCTATAAATCGAAAACGAAAGAAGCACAAACGAAAATTTTTGCAGCACAAACCAGCACAAACGAAGTACAAACGATTCCACTAGTTTTTGTCGTTTGTGCTTTCCACGGGGGGGCCAACTTCACGGAGCCCCAATAACCCTATGGCCAGCATTAAAACCCTCATTGATTTCATCAAGAAATTTCGTCTTCAGTACTTTTATTTGCTCGAAACTCAAATTTGCAAGAACTGAAAAAAATTATGGAGTTCGAATACTTCATCCTTTCTTTATAATTTTTTCAATAGTTTTAGTAAAAATAGACAAACGGGAAATAGGCCTGTAATTATCGGGATTAGTTTTTTCAGACATATTCTTAGCATGTGCGTCGGGGATTGAACAGGGTGGAAAGACTTCGAGCGCAGGGAGAGAATTCATGGCATGCTCATTAAAACTTACAGCGCATGTGCGTGGATGGGTCTTACAACATACGCGCATGATAGTTTTTACAGAGCACGCGCGTGGCAGTTTTAACAGGGCACTAGCGAAGAGCAATCTTACAGCGCATGCGCGAGGATCTATTTTACAGGTCATGCGCGTGGAGATTCTTACAGAGCATGCGCGTTGAGGATGGAACAGAGTGGGAAGACCACGGAATTAAATTATTACGGTTATTTTAATTCCGTGGGGAAGACTTGGAGTGCGGGGAGAGAATTCATCGCTCATTAAAACCTGCAGCGCATGCGCGTGAATGGTTCTTACAACAAGGCATGTGCTTGGAGGCTCTTATAGCGTATGCGCATGAGTATATTTTTGGAGTGCATGGAAGTTCTTACAGAAAATGCGATTGAAAGTTGAACAGCGCGTAGGAGTTATAGCACCATAAGCATGTGATTTAACAGTACATGCGCTTGGAGGGTCTTTTAGCGAATGAGCGGTGTAGCTCAAAATTCTTACAGCACACATACGTTGTAGCTGAGAGCATGCGTGCAAACGGCTCTTACAACGCATACGTGAGTAGGTTCTTCCAGTGTAAAGGCACTAAGGATTGAACTTCGAATGCGCGTGGAGAGTCCTACAGCGCATGCGCGCGGTATTGCTTACTGAACATGCGCGTGAAAGTTAACAGCGGATGCGTGTTAAACATATTACATCGCAAGCTGGTTGTGAGTCTAACAGCGCATGTGCATGATAGTTCTAACAGCATACGCTGTGTATACTTTTAATAAAGTGTACCCTTGGTAGTTCAAACAGCGCATGCATGTGGAGGCTCTTAGAGTGCAAACGCGTTAAACATTGGAAGAGAAAATGTGCGTGGCGATTCTTACACCGCATGCTCGCGGTAGGGTCATTAATGGGGGGGGGGGTTAAGAAACATTACAATAAAATTCAAAATTCCTTTGCACGTTCTGCACTCAATATGTGTGAAAAAGAAATAAATAATAGATGCGTTGTTTTCAGACTCATGAGGTAACACACCACTTCATATAATGCGGTTTCAGTCGGTTTGTAAGTACTTTTAAGTGGAAATACATGGACAAAATTTTTTATAGAGCCTTTCTCGAGATATTTTAAACTTTATTTTTTCACAAAGTGGGATAGATTTAAATAATGAAGCAAATTGTTCGAAATTTGATACTCTGAATTATCTAGGTATCACCAAAAATTCTCTTGATCTTCAGCGGTTTAATTTGTGTTATTTTTCTAAACATAACAAAATTTGTTAATCTGCAATGTCATGCGTTGGACACATCACATTTTATATTATTTAAAGTCGACTGCCATTATTTATATGGCATTATATATGGCGTGTTTCGTTCGCGCTTAAGATATTGCATATTTTTTTGTTTAAAACTGAAAAATAAATAAAAGAAGTTAAATCCCCCTCCCCCCATGAAAAAAAAACATCCATTCTTTTAACAAGCATTTAGATCAAAATTCACTAAATAGGCGATTTATCAGCTTTTTTTATTTCAATGCAGCTTGCCAATATTAATCGAAACATGAATGGGAAGGGATTGGGGCGGTTAAAATCCTAAAGCTGACCTGATACCTTAAGGACGGTTCATGCTAGAGCTCTAAAATTTATGTCAATCGTTTTCTAATGAAAAATTACATAAGAAATTAATATTTACGTAACTTCATTAAACGTGTTAATTTTTTGATGATTTTTTCAAAATTTAGGTGGGTTCTGAACATTCGATTATGTGTAAAAACAATAGGCTTCCAGTATTCACTAATTGTGATTTTTGTACCAAATTTTCTTAAAATCGCTTTATTCGTTCATGAGATATCGTCTCCACAGACTCACTGACACACACACAGACATCACCTCAAAAACGTCTGACTCGTGTTCAGGAATGCTTGAAACGTGCTTTTTCGTCGAAAACGCGAATTCGAATTTTCGACCCCGTCACAATATTTTCCTTATTCATTATACTATGTATATGAGGAAAGTAATAATCACATTGTTAAACTTTTCCGTAATACATTAAAAAATCTGATGTGGGCAACTCATGACTTTCCTTATATAATGCAATGGATTTACTAGTTTTACAATAAAAAAATAATGTGTAAGATCCACAGCGCTGAATTGTACATTGGGCGATTTTTAGGATGACAACATGTAAAACTATTTAAGAAAAATCTGATGTGGGCATCACATGACTTTCCTTATATAATGCAATGAATTTACTACTTTTACAGTTTAAAAAATGTTATTCTTATAGTAGATACTTATATTCTTTCCAAGATATTCAATTTTCTTCAATGAGTAGTCATTTTCATTGATTTAGCGTCATTTTTATCCATGTGGCGAGATTTTCGTTAATTTGACAACATTTAAAAAAGTCGCCAAGTTGGCGACATTTCGCCAAATTCGTCCCCAAAATATCGCCAAGCGGTATGGACGGAGACATATGTTATTCTTACAGCAGATATAAAATTCAATTTACTTAATACAAAAAGCATTATTAATTATCTTTTCTCGAGTTTAGATTCACGAAAATGATGTCATCGCATGATATTACTTATGAAAAGTGAACATATTTCACAATAGGAAATCTTTTTTAACACTTTACAACAAAGTTGAAAAGTGTTTATGACTTTGTTCATTCTGTCTGTCTGTCTGTCTGTCTGTCTGTCTGTCTGTCTGTCTGTCTGTCCGTTAGCACGATAACTGCCGTAAAAATGAGTTTATCAAAATGAAATTTTAGTATGTTGTTCAGACGGTCTGTAGGACCTATGGGAATATAAATAAATAATATCACCCAATTAGTTTTTTATTGAACCCGGGTTGAAAAAATGAAATACATTGAACCCTATGGGACCTAATTTTTCAAACATTTTTTAAGTAAATTTAAAATTCACGAATTGCTTCAAAATTTTTAGGAAATATTCACATTATCCCATAGAATATATAAAAAAAAATTCAGTAAAATATGTTAAGTAGTTTTTTAATTAAAAAAATTATTTAATATAGGGAAAAAAACAAATTCAATTAAATTCTGACTTTGGGATATCTTCCAGAAAGAAAAGAGAGAGATATTATATAATAAATATCTCTCCATTTGTTTAAACGTTTTGCATATGGGAGTGGCTTCATATTTTAAGATAAATTTGGTAGATAACAATTTTTCATTTTTTTAAAATTTTATATAACTCTTCATGATAAATTTAATTGATGGCATTTTAAATGCACTTTCCTACGTCCTAGAGAGTTAAAATTTGGTACACAGCTTAAATTTGTTGAACATTTTATTCGACAAAAATTTGATGGATCTTTAAATATAGATTATACATTTTCTTTGAAATGGCCTGAAAATAATCCCCGTTCACTTCTATAAATCATTGGTGTAATATTGTTAAAAATTCTGATGTGGACAGCACATGTCTTTCCCTGCAGACTCATATTCGTTCTCTTTATTTATTCAATAATAATTTGAGTTTATCTGCACAACATAAGTATTTTAAATGACATTGAATTTAGACGTTAAACTTAAATTTGGTTCTCATTTGATAGCTGGAGTTATTGTCAAAGGTGGCGTAGCGAAAACGCGAAAAAACTAGAATATCTCAAGAACGGCTAGTCCTAGAGTAATGGGGTTAGTCTTATTCTTTTTGTTGTCAAAAATCACATATAAAATAGGAATTTAATTGATATAATTGAGCACACGTAGTCTTTTATTTTTATATATAACGATTTTTGCTGGCCATTTCGCAAAAATAGCCCGTTCCTTTTTCCCGAATCGTAGTAGAATAACCTACAAATGATTTATATACAACATTTTGTTAAATTTGGTATATAAATCACTTGTAGGTTATTGAAATATTATACTCCAAATTTTGTTAAATTTGGTTCATTAGTTTTTAGCTAGAGTGGATAAAGGCAATTTCTGCGGCCATTTCGCAAAGAAGGCAGATTCTTTTATTACGAATCGTACCATAATCTAATGAACATCAGGATTTCCCACAAAAAACATACCTACCAAATTGTATGAAATTCGGTCCATTAGTTTTTCAATTAGAGTGGATGTAATATCCACACAGAAACATACACAGATACACCCTTACACACACAGACGTCTTCCTAAAAGTAGTTTTTTCGTGTTCTAGAAGTCCCAAAACGTGTAGATACTTTGAAAATTCGAGTTCCGATCTTCGGCACGATTCCAATACTTTGAGTACATACACATACACATATATATTATCTGTGTATCTAAATTCCGTGCCTATGCAATTACAATAGTTGTGATTTTAAATGATCCCTAAACTGATTCTTCAAGGAAGCCTAATTTTAACATATGCAGAATGCAAATATCTCAAGCGATTGTAAGATGAATTACATAAGAATTGCTGAATTTTTTTCACACAAAATTATTTAGCTCTGGAGTCTGGAATACAAGTTATATGAATGAAATATTCATTGATTTTGCATAAAGAATCAGATGATTTATATTTCGATACAGTTTTAAATATTTAAGTATAATAAATTACTGTAGTACTGTGATAATGTAAAAGATATTACCACTGAATGAATCACATTTTAGAAATTTTTAAATGAAATTACATTTCAGTTGGAAAGTGTTTCATAATCAATGCTTATGCATGATTGATCTTTCTTGTTTTTATTTTACATGATTTTTTGATAATTTTTTTGAAAAATGTGCACAATCTCGAGAACAGCTCATGTTAGCGCTCTAAAATTTATGTTAATCATTTTCTAATGAAAAATTACATAAGAAATGTCTATTTGCGTAACTTTATTAGAGATTTTGATTGACGATTTTTTCAAAATTTCACTCGAAAATTTAGGGGGGTTCTGAACATTCGATTGTTTTTTAAAACAATAGGCTTCCAGTATTCACGGATTGTGATTTTTGAACCAAATTTCATTCGAATCGCTCCATTCGTTTATGAGATATCATCTCCACAGGCTCACTGACACACACACTCACACACACACATAGGCATTATCTCAAAAATATTCGATTCGTGATCAGGGATGCCTGAAACGTGCTCTCCCGTCGAAAACTCGAATTCGAATTCTCGACCCCATCACAATACTTTCCTTATACATTATGTATATAAGGAACGTAATACTCAATTGAACTTCGCGCAACTCTAAACAATCATCAATATTGATAGCATCCTCAATAAGCGATACAGTCCATATAAAAAATTACTTTATACTTCATCATCTAGTCATCATTTTCATTAATTTAGCATCATTTTTATCAATTTGGCGACATTTTCGTTAATTTGACAACATTTAAAAAAGTCGCCAAGTTGGCGACATTCCGCCAAAATCTCGTCAAGCGTTATGGACGGAGAAATAAGTTATTCTTGTAGCAGATAACTAACTACTGGCGCGCAAATATAAAAGTATTACTTAAAGCATCATTCCTCATGATGGAACTAGCTAGATCCATGAAAATGATGTCATCCAATTTATCTCATGATATTACTTATGAAAAGTGAACATATTTCAAGATACGTAATATATTTTTTTTATTTTATATGATATTTTGATAATTCCTTTGAAAAATGTACAATATCTCGAGAACGATTCATTTAATTTTTTGAAAAATTTTTCAAAATTTCACTCGAAAATTTAGGGGGGGTTCTGAATATTCGATTGCGTATAAAAACAATAGGTTTCCAGTATTCACGGATTGTAAATTTTTGTTCCAAATTTCGTTTGAATCGACCCATTCGTTCGTCAATTATCGTCTCCACAGACTCACTGATCCACACATACACACACACAGGCATTATCTCTAAAATGTTTGATTCGTGTTTAGGGATGCTTGAAACGTGCTCTCCCATCGAAAACTAGAATTCGAATTTTCGACCCCGTCACAATACTTTCCTTGATATGCATATAAGGAAAGTAAAAATCTGATGTGGGCAGCACATGACTTTCCTTATATAATGCAATGAGTTTACTACTTTTACAGTTTAAAAAAATGTTATTCTTATAGTAGATACTTATATTCTTTCAAAGATATTGAATTTTCTTCAATTAGTCGTCATTTTCATTGATTTAGCGTTATTTTTATCCATTTGGCGAGATTTTCGTTAATTTGGCAACATTTAAAAAAGTCGTCAAGTTGGCGACATTCCGCCAAATTCGTCGCCAAAATATCGCCAAGCATTATGGACGGAGACATAAGTTAGAGCAGATAAATGACTATTGGCGTTCAAATACAAAAGTATTGCTCAAAACATATTTTTTTATGAATGGAACGAGCTAGATCCACGAGAATGATGTCACCAAATTTATCGCATGCTACATATATACAGTGAACATATTTCTCAATAGGAAATATTTTTATTTTATATAACTTTTTGATAATTTTTTGAAAAACACATAATAAAAAAATCTGATGTGGGCAACACATGACTTTCCTTATATAATGCAATGAATTTACTACTTTTACAATTAAAAAAAGTGTTATTCTTATAGTAGATACTTATATTCTTTCCAAGATATTGAATTTTCTTCAATTAATCGTCATTTTCATTGATTTAGAGTCATTTTTATCCATTTGGCAAGATTTCTGTTAATTTGGCAACAATTAAAAATGTCGCCAAGTTGGCGACATTCCGCAAAATTCTTCGCCAAAAACTCGCCAAGCTTTATGGACGGAGAAATAAGTTATTCTTACAGTAGATAAATGACTATTGGAGTTCAAATTCAAAAGTATTACTCAAAGTATCTTTTTTCATGAATGGAACGAGCTAGATCCACGAGAATGATGTCACCAAATTTATCACATAGTATTACATATGAAAAGTGAACATGTTTCTCAATAGGAAATATATATTTTTTTTATTTTATATGATTTTTTGATAATTTTTTTGAAAAATGTGCAATATCTCGAGAACGGTTCCTGTTAGCGTTCTAAAATTTATGTCAATCGTTTTATAATGAAAAATTGCATAAGAAATGTCTATTTGCGTAACTTTATTAGCAGTTTTGATTTTTTGAAGATTTTTTCAAAATTTCATTCGAAAATTTAGGGGGGTTCTGAACATTCGATTGCGTATAAAAACAATAGGCTTCCAGTGTTTACGGATTGTGATTTTTGTACCAAATTTTGTTTAAATCGGTCCATTCGTTCGTCAGTTATCGTCTCCACAGGCTCACTGACACACACACACACACACACAGACATCACTTCAAAAATGTTTGATTCGTGATCAGGGATGCTTGAAACGTGCTCTCCCGTCGAAAACTCGCATTCGAATTTTCGACCCCGTTACAATACTTTCCTTATACATTATGTATATAAGGAAAGTAAAAATAATGTATAAGATCCACAGGGCTGTGTTTTTAGCGTTGAATTGTACATAGGGCAATTTTCAGGATGACAACTTGTAAAACTATTTCAAAATAATCCATTAACTTATACTTCGCGCAACTCTAAACAACCATCAATATTGATAGCATCTTCAATAAACGATAGTGTCCATATATTAAAATACTTTAGTAATTACTTCATCATCTAGTCGGCATTTGCATTGATTTAGCATCATTTTTATCAATTTGGCGACAGTTTCGATAATTTGGCAACATTTAAAAAAGTCGCCAAGTTGGCGACATTCCGCCAAAATCTCGCCAAGCGTTATGGACGGAGAAATAAGTTATTCTTGTAGCAGATAACTGACTATTGGCGTCCAAATACAAAAGTATTACCTAAAGTATATTTTTTCATGAATGGAGCTAGCTAGATCCACGAGAATGATGTCACCCAATTTATCGCATAATATTACTTATGAAAAGTGAACATGTTTCAACAGTAGGTAATATTTTTTTGAAATTTTATATGATTTTTTGATAATTTGTTTGAAATATGCACAATATCTCGAGAACGGTTTATGCTAGCGTTCTAAAATTTGTTTTAATCTTTTTCTAATGAAACATTACATTAGAAAAATATGACAGAAATATATATGAAAGAAATGACTATTTTTGTAACTTTATTAAAGGTTTTGATTTTTTGAAGATTTTTTCAAAATTTTACTCGAAAATTTATGGGGGTTCTGAACATGCGATTGCGTATAAAAACAATAGGCTTCCAGTATTCATGGATTGTAATTTTTGTAACAAATTTCGTTCGAATCGGTCCATTCGTTCGTCAGTTATCGTCTCCACAGACTCACTGACAAACACACACACACAGACATCATCTCAAAAACGTCAGATTCGTATTCAGGGATGCTTGAAACGTACTATCCCGTCGAAAACTCGAATTCGAATTTTCGACTCCGTCACAATACTTTCCTCTTATACATTATATATATATAAGGAAAGTAAAAGTGTAAATTAATTTTTGGGCACAAAATATCTAAAACAGGAGTTATGAAGCTTTTACATAGGGCAAGAATAAGCAAATAATATTAGGTAAAACTCCATTCTCTAAACTGGAGCTAATATCGCAATAAATACAATATTTAAGCACTATGGATTGGTATATGGATAAAATTTTTGCATACTTTATGTAAAATAAATTATTCACAAAGCATAATCACTACAATGTCATAACAATTACTATATCTATTTTAATTTTATTATTTAGAAATATGGGACTTCGGATGTGATGTCCTAGTGTGGGAGAGGGGGGGAGATGCACACCTACCTCTGTAACATTTCCTATAACATTTACCTCTATGGACGCCAATGCCTGCAAAGGGGGGTCGAACTGTTTGGGATAGGTATGTCAAATACTTGCTTTTTTTTATTATTATTATTAGTTTCTTCGTTTGGGATGGATGCTGTCCCACCCGTAAGCAAAAGGTTAAAGTTCATATAAACGATACATCATAGGAAAGGTAATTATTACATCTTTCAATTATCTTACGTAATAAATATATTTTTTATAAATTTTTAGTTTTCTTATTACTTTCCTTATATACAACAATTTATAAGGAAAGTATTGTGGCAGGGTCGAAAATTCAAATTCGAGTTTTCGACGGGAGAGCACGTTTCAAGCATCCCTGATCCCGAATCGAACATTTTTGAGGTGATGTGTGTATCAGTGAGTCTGTGGACACGATAACTGACAAACGAATGGACCGATTTGAAAGAAATTTGGTACAAAAATTACAATCCGTGAATACTGGAAACCTATTGTTTTTATACGCAATTGAATGTCCAGAACCCCCTAAATTTTCGAGTGAAATTTTGAAAAAATCGTCAAAAAATCAAAACCTCTAATAAAGTTACGCAAATAGACATTTCTTATATAATTTTTCATTAGAAAACGATTAACATAAATTTTAGAGCGCTAATATGAACCGTTCTCGAGATATTGCACATTTGTTCAAAAAAAATTATCAAAAAATCATATAAAATAAATAAAAAAAGATTTCCTATTGAGAAACATGTTCACTTTTCATATGTAATATCATGCGATAAATTTGGTGATATTATTCTCGTGAATCTAGCTCGTTCCATTCATGAAAAAAGATACTGTGAGTAATACTTTTGCATTTGAACGCCAATAGTCATTTATCTGCTATTTTAAGAATAACTTATTTCTCCGTCCATAATGCTTGGCGAAATTTTGGTGGAATGTCGGCAACTTGGCGACTTTTTTAAATGTTGCTAAATTAAAAAAAAAAAACTCGCCAAATGGATAAAAATGACTCTAAATCAATGAAAATGACGACTAAATAACGAAAATCAATATCTTGCAAAGAATATAAATATCTAAAAATAATCTATTTTTTTTTACTGTAAAAGTAGTAAATTCATTGCATTATATAAGGAAAGTCATGTGCTGCCCGCATCAGATTTTTTAATTCAAATTCGTTTTTAGTTATTTTATGTTTCAGCACGAATTTGAGCGTTATTCTCCATTTTCACACAAATTAGTTCTTTAACGACCGAAAATATTATCACTGTTTTTGTCTTGACACCATCGGAAAGATTGAAGAACGTTTTTTCCAACAATGTTTGAAACAAATCCGTAGGATAATTCATTCATATTTTTTAACACTTTACAACAAAGTTGAAAAGTGTTTATGACTTGTTCATTCTGTCTGTCTGTCTGTCTGTCCGTTAGCACGATAACTGCCGTAAAAATGACTTAATCAAAATGAAATTTTAGTATGTTATTCAGACGGTCTGTAGGACCTGTGGGAATATAAATGAATAATATCACACAATTAGTTTTGGATTGAACCCGGGTTGAAAAAATGAAATACATTGAGCCCTATGGGACCTAATTTTTCTAACATTTTTTAAGCGGATTTAAAATTCATAAATTGCTTCGAAAATTTTAGATAATAGTCAAATTGTTCCATAAAATATATAAAAAAAAATTCAGCTAAATATATTCAGTAGTTTTTTAAATAAAAATTAAAATAATAATTACACATCTTATATGAAACGATCACGTGACCATGATATGAAACGATCACATGACCCACTTCAAAATGATATATGGCATCCATCTTGTTTCAAATTCGTGATTTTTTAAAGTTCTTTTTAATTCATATTGAGTGTTGTATCCATCCTAAAACTACTTTATTTCTGCTTAAATTCTGTGCATCTACATACTAAAACAACACAATGACAATATATTTGAGTTTAAATTCTCATTCAAATTTGATTATTTCTACAACTAAGCCTATTTTTCACCTATGTAAAATGTAAACAGCAAAATATGTAGAATGAGTTGTATTAGAATTACTGTATTTCTTTAACACAAAATAATTCAGTCCATGGAGTCTGCATGGCTGATATGAATGAAATATTAATTGATTTTATAAACAGAAGGACGATTTTTTTCGATGAAGTTTTAAGCATAAAGTTTATGAATTGTAGCTCCATGGTCTTAATTTTTAAATAAAATAAATTATTATAGTATTGTGACGAATGAAATGGAGAAAGTTATGAATGAAATCCTGCTTTTATAGAGAGATCCAGGCGTGTTATTTTTTCTATGACGTCATTTGAATGAATTTCAGTTTTTTTCGATGAAGTTTTCAAATATAATAAATTATCGTAGTATTATGATAGATTTAAAAATATTACCGTGGAATGTATTGCATTTTAGAGATATTTAAACCACGCAATTTATATTTCAATGCCGTCATTTGAATGAAGTTCATTTTTTTCAATGAAGGTTTAAGTTTTCAAATATAATAAATCAATGTAGTACTGTGATAAGTTTTAAAATATTACCGAGGAATGTATTGCATTTTCGACTTGTTTAAATAAAATTGCATTGAAGTTGGAAAGTGTTTCATAATCAATGCTTTAAGCATGATTGATCTTTCTTGTTTTTTCTTTAAATTCATCGGAATTTGCATTTTGTAGGTAATCTAATTTTTAAAAGCTTGCAAAACGTCCTTGAATAAAGCAGGTATATGTCCGTAAGGTGACTATAATTGTTTCCACGGCGTTATAAGTCCCCTTCATTAGGCCAAAACAGAACAGTTAGAACAGTATTCGCTCTCAACAAAAGTTGAGAGCGAACTGCGAATAGGCAAGCAGTGAGCCATTCAAGTCAAGTCGGGGGTGCAATTCCGGAGCGCCTGGTTCTCCGTTTTCTAAGGTGTTCAAAATATTTTGAATGGACAAAAAGTCCTGGGGGGGGGGGGGGGGTCCTCTTGAGCCCGGGATTGAGCGTCCACAATTTAATTTTCGGAGATTTTTCGGTTCTGCTATTCAATTTATCAAGTGTAGAGATGAGCTGTTTAGTTAAAGTTTCAAAGTGCTTTTAAATTTTTAAGTGCTTATAGAGATTAGAGTATTGTGGACGCTCTGGGTCTCTTCCGAAACTTCCACTGATGGGGGTCGTACTCCGGTAAGTTACAGATTTCTTCATTGGGTATTTTATTTAAATTTTGAAACATTTTAATTGCTAATTTTGAGATGTGTTTGCTAATATTTGTTACTCCGAAGTCGCTGTGGATGATATCGTTCCTGAGGAATCTAGGGGCTTTCCTGATTGCCCGGAGTGTCTTGTTTTGAGCTGTTTGGAGTTTCTTGATGTGGTTTTTCCCTGCGAATCCCCAAATAGCAGAGCCGTACAAGAGGATGGGCCTAATTACTGTCTTGTATAGTAATACTTTGGTGTTGTAGCTCGCGTGGGGGGAGTGGAGTATGGCTGAGAGTTGGCCTCTAGCCGAATGGAATTTTTTAATTGCGCTTTTGATCTGAAGCTTCCAGTTCAGTTTGGAGTTAAAAAAAAGCTTGGACATATATAGCGAAGCAATTCGCAGAACGGGTATCAGTACTTTAAAAACATCCATAAACACATCCATACGAACATATCAAGGAACATATTAAGGAACGGTAAAGGGTCCCTCTCTCATATAGGAAGACAAGGGGAGCTGGCACTGAGAATGAAATCTTAAGCATTGAAATGAAATTTTAAAATCAGAGAAGAAATATAACAAACGTTAAATTATTTATAAAAAATCTGATGTGGGCAACACATGACTTTCCCTGTAGACTTAAATTCATATTTTCTTTATTTCTTTAATAATTCGTTAGATGGAGTTTAATTTTACCAAATAACACTAAATTTTCATTTTTAATTCAATTTTTGTTTTTATTTGGTAATCGAATATTTTTCCGATAGCAGCGTAACAAAAATGCAAGAAATCTGAAATATCTTGAGAACGGTTAGTCCTAAAGTATAATGGAGTGTGTTATATTCCTTTTCTCTTCAAAAATTGCGTATAAAACAAGAATTTAATTGACATATTTCAGCATACGTAGTCTTTTTTTTTTTTTTAGATTTTGGCGATTTTGGGGGGCCATTTCGTAAAAAAAGGCAGATTGTTATTTTCCGAATCGTACCAAAATCGAATCAGCACCAAAATGTCCCACAAGTAACTTATCTACCAAATATTGTGAAATTTGGTCAATTAGTATTTTAGCTAGAGCGGATAAATGAAATTTTTACGAGCAATTTCGCAAAAAAAGGCGGGTTCTGTTTTTACGAATCGTACCAAAACTAATCAGCACCAGGGTCACATCTAAGTGACCCACCTACCAAATTTTATGAAATTCGGTCCATTAGTTTTTGAGTTAGAGTGGATACATACATTGCACAGACAGGCAGACACACACACAGACGTCACGCTAAAAATTGTTTTTTCGTATTCTAGAGGTCTCAAAACGTGTAGATCCGTCGAAAACTCGAGTTGCGATTTTCGGCATGATTCCAATACTTTCCCTATACATTACCATGTATTGCAGGGAAAGTAAAAATGAAAAAGTTTAGAGGAAGAAAAAATAGTCAAAGCCTTGTAAAGGGAAAAAGATAGAAAATTACAGGGGAATGAGGCAGTAATTAAAATAACAAAAGGAAGTTATCGGTTTCTAGAGTTAAATTCATCAGTAATACAACTAAATTATTAACAGTGGTTGAGAATAACTAGGTCAGAAAAGAATATAACACGGAAAATAAGGAAGAAAAGGAAGAGGTTTCAGAAGCTGTATGAGACAACTTCATCCACTAAAAATATCAATCGATTAATTTATTCAAAATTATTCGTGAATGAGACTGGAATTAAGAAGGATGTAACAAAGGATTAAGAAGGATATAACAAAATTGAAAGAAAATTAGCTTTTAAAGTCAAAAATGAGTATACAAACCACCATAGGCGTGCGCAGACATTTTTATTAGGGTGTGCTGCACATAAAAAAAATAAAAATGTATGCGTATATTAGGGAACGTCCATATATTACGTCATCAGTTTTTAAAGATTTTTCGACCCCCCCCCTCCCCCTGTGTCATCAACCGTCATCATCGGTCTACTTCCTCCCCCCCCCCTCTCGTCATCCGTCCTTAATTAACAATTTGTTTTGTAATTGTGTACATTACCCTTGATTACGTCATCATTAACAGAACCCCCTCAGTCATCAGTCCACCCCCTCCCCCCAAAATGAAGACGTAATATATGGACGTTCCCTTACAAGCTAACCGAAGTTGTTTGATAGTTAATTAAAAAATTTATATATATATATATATATATATATATATATAATTATAGAAAATAAATATAGAATAAATTATAGAAAAACATTAATTTAAAGACGGCCGCAATTTTTAAAAGAAAGCAAGTAAAAAAAAATATTAGTGGATTTGAACTATTGGTGCATAGGAGTAACAGACAAATTATTTTTTTTTTATTAAATAGTCGAGCCGCCAACTGAAATTTTGTCACCGAACCAGAAATTTTGTAATTGGACCACTTGAGATGGATTGACCCTATTCACAACCCAAGATAATATAATAGTGAAAGCGAGCACATTATTCATAATAATCAATCTGGATTTATTTAACTACCACAATGAATTAAAGCATCTTGGTACTGAAAATCGCAGATTGCAAGATGAAATAACCGTAAAATTTCAACGACTAACTGCAAAAATTAAAGAGAATGTCAAAGATTGTCGCAATAAAGAAATTTCCGAGCACAAATAAGAATTATGAAGTATAATTCAAAAATTCCAGTGATAACAAGATCAAGATGAATTAGGAAAAAAATAAAAAAAAAACATTTTGGCTTTCACCTCTTGAAGCTGTGATTCAAGAACTTAATAGTTTATTCAGCAGCTATTTTAAGTACTTCAGGTTGTGCAGACGAAGTAACTTTAAAAGCTAATGAAAGTCCATGTGTGGATCCGCTATTTGAAAAGAAGGTATTTGAATTAATGACCTGGAATTTTAGCAGCTCAACATAGTACAATCTTTTCTCGTTACCCGAAGGATATATTGACGGGCATAGATTTTCCAGAAAATATAAAAATTAATGTGGTGACCAATGCTCCAGGTTAAGATAGGGATTTTAAAATGACTAAAATCATAGACAATTTGAGAAATGAAAAAGAAACAATACATACTGCTGGATAAATTCCTTTAATATAGTTTTGCCTCTTAGCATATGTTATAAAATAAGACGCCGTTCACCTGGTATAATAGATTTGAATTCTTCAATTACTTCGGATTAACTAACTGATGAAGCCAACTCCTGTTCAATCTACAAAATCATTAGGGAATCTAAGCGTTGTTGTGACATTGTACTTCTTCTCCTGGGCACTCCGTAAAACCCCGTCCTTGAGAGGAACAACTGGTAACTGGCAAGGTGGCAAAGCACTTGATAGAGTTGTAAACTGAACCATGCATTGACGAACGTTCCGATAGTTTAAACCAATCCAACCACTCTCGGATGATGTTTGTCGTACTTCCTTTTAGAAAAGGACAATTATTACTTCGCAGCAATCTTATTTCCGCTTCTAACTCATCGAAAGATATTTTAAATTGGTCGGAAATTAATTTCAAGTTGTTTCTATCAACATTTAAATTCAACAATTCTTCCATTGCTATGACAAGTTGACACGTCTCCTGTTCAAAACGCTGATCGATTCCGCAGATCATAGAATCAAGGACTGGGTAGAAATAAGTTATTCTGACACACACACACACATACTTTCACACACACACACACACAGACTGTTTGATTCGTGATCAGGGATGCTTGAAACGTGCTCTTCTGTCGAAAAGTCGAATTCGAATTTTCGACCCCGTCACAATACTTTCCTTATACATTATGTATATAAGGAAAGTAAAAATAAGTAAAGCATAACTCACTCAACCCCATCAAGTAATTTTGTATCCATAGTGTGCAGAAAAAAACAACAACAGAGCACTAAAACATTATGTAGTATGACTGCTTTGTGTGTTTTTAAAATCAAACTGAATTTTTTGTTATGGCTACCGGAAGGAAGTGTGTAATTAACGCCATCTACATGTAGGAATAGGAAGCAATATGAACTTATTAAATTTTATTAAGTGGAAATTTAAATGTTATTTTGAATTATGAAGTCTTTTAATTTTGTTATCAATATAATGAACAGGAAAACCATTATTCTGTTGCAGCTCTGCAGCAGGGATGTCCGAACTTCTGGGGTCCTCCGGCGATACTTAGTTTTTTAAAGAGAGTCCGACGATTATTTCTTTATTCTTATTTCTGTCGTTTCTTGACTGCCTAATCACCATATGTGAAATAAAGAATCGTCAGCTCAGTAGTGTCCCCGTTTATTCGAATAGGATTTAAAAACAGGCAAATGTTTTAGATACAACAAAAAATTAGGCGGGGTTTTTTTTTCTATTTTTTTATTTTTCTAGAACGCTTGCTGGCGAATTTTTTTTCATTGGGGAGTCTAAAAAAAAAAAAAAAAAATCGAGCATTAGAGTGTGCTGTAGCACACCCAGCACACCCCGTGCGCACGCCTATGCAAACCACTGTTAAATGAGATGGGAATTAAGAAGGAACTCATTAAATAAATGACCAAAAGACAAACAAAAACTGTTTCGGAAGCTATATGAGCTGATAACTGAAGGAATAAATAAATGAAGCTGATAAATAAATTCCATGCCGGTTGGATATTTTTTTACTTCATTACAATGTCATTCATTTAATAAATTTTCCACCTTTTTAACATAAGTAGAATCATCAAACAAAAGTATTTGGCCTTCTTTGTTAGCCTGGCATGTGCATAGGCGCCGACTACGGGGGGGCAGAGGGGCACGAGCCCCCGCTGAACTTTTCCAGAGCGGGCTTTGCCCCCTCTGGGAAATTTCAAGATTTTTTTCTAACTTCATATTTTACTAAATACCAAAAAATGAAGTTTTTTAAACATAAAAATAATTGAAAGAAAATCCTATCAATGTAAATGTCACGTTTCAGCTCCGTCTTGCTCACATTTTCCTTACCATGGCTCCCTGAACTATCTCGCACACAAACCAAGCTGATCTTTACTCCCAGAAAACATGTTTACGCTAATGACAAAAACACCTGGTTACCAGAACTTTTTCGACTGACCACATAATTCAAAGAGAAATGGAATATTTACAGCCATGTTATTGGCATTTCCAAAAAATAGCTGTTTCCCTCCAGTAATAACTATAAACGATTACCACGAAGTAGAGATGACTTATTTTGTCTACCTAAAGAGATCTCATCTGTAATTACTCCTGGATTCTATATACTCGTATCAGTGCTGTCTTTACAGGTGGCATCCATTCCGTTTGAAGCTGCAAACCCCGCGGGTAAATTCCTTGTGAGCACCGGACGTTTGACGCAGCACCGTAGTCAGGCAAGGGCCAGAGGGAGCTTAGTCCCCCCCCCCCACACACACACATACACACACACTAGGTATACTCAGCCCACCCCATGATAAAAATATTAAAGTTTTAGTTGTGATAAGAATTGTCAACCAACATGTCATCCAAATTTAGCATAAAAATATTATTTATGATATTTTTTTATATATTGCTTTGTTTTAAAGATTTTTTAATTTAGTTGAATGTATGGTTATAGTGATGATCAATTTATTTACATATTTAATTTAAAAATATTTAAATATAGACAATAGTATTTAGATACTTTTGTATTATTGCTGGGTTCATTGTTTTAATTTGTGTCAAAATCACCTGATAGGTAGTTAAGAGTTGATATTAAGCGTTAACGTGTATTAACGTTCAGATTTTTTTTTATTAATTAACAGCTTTGCTACTAGTTAATTCTTATAGTAAAAACCATTGTAATTACTATATATTTTAATATTGATGCATAGTAACTATATCGATTTTCCTAATCAACTCTTAGCTTACGAATATAAATAGGCCTAAAAAGATATAAAAATATTTATCGTACAATAAATAAAACTGCTGATATTTTCTTTCGACCCAGCCCGTCCAACCTACCCGAAGGTGTAAGATATCTGTTTAGACCGCCGAGACAATGCCATCTATTCGCTCGGAAGGACTTTCAAACCCACAAATTTAACGTGCTCGTACACGGGAACAGTTTAGGCAAAGCCGAAAACCGAACTCGGGTCCTCCGAGTACAATCCCGTGACTTAACCACTCGGTTATCTCACTCCAAAACTGCTGCTTGTAAGACAATAACTTGTCAGTTAGGTGACTACAGTTGCTTCGATGGCATTATAACCCCCCCTTTTCAGAACAAAATAACCGTATGAGCTCTTAACAACCACTACTGCCGTTCGTTGGGCAGTTCGTTCTTGGCAGTTGCTAAGGGCGGATACTGTTCTTTTGGCCTGAAGAAGGGGCTTAAAATGACCACGAACCAATTGTAGTCACCTAACTGACATATGCTTGCTTTCTTCAAGGCGGCCTTGTAAGTTGTTATATCTTTATCGACTTTGTAAATCTTTTATATAACTTTATCGGATTGTGCCCCCCCTTTTGAAAACTCGGCGCCTATGGGCATGTGTGTGTGTGTGTGTGGGGGGGGTTAAATAGTCTTGTCAAAGAGGCTCTCAAGACATGTGTCAAAGGGAATTTTAGAATGATCGTTAATCAAGAGACATCATTCTAAGTTATCCATTTCCCAACAGTCTCAAAATCATTCATTTCAATTTTCTAAGGTAAAAATCATCGCGCATGCCCGCACTATATCTGAACTTAATTTGTTAGAAATATCTTTTATTTACTTGAACTCTGATAATATTGTTAATGATAAATCAGCAGTTCTCTACGACTCCTTACTATGGAAAAAAATGTCTTCCATCCTTAACTTCATTTACAGCTCATATAGCTTCAGAAACATATTTTCTGTTTTAGTTTTGTGGTCATTTTTTAACGAGTTCCTTCTCAATTCCAATCTCATCCAATAGTACTTTAAAGTTGTTTGTACACTTGTCTTTCATTTTAAAAGTTGGCTCATTTAGATTTTCTTTATCAATTTTGTTATATCCTTCTTAATTACGGTCTCATTCACGGATATTTTTGAGTAGACTGATTGATATTTTTATATAGTTGATGAAGTTAACTCATATAACGCATCTGAAACCGGTTTTTTTTTTTACTTGTTTTCTATGTTATATCCTTTTTTAACCTAGTCTGAACCAATTTTAATGATTTAGCAGTTTGAGTGATGAATTTAACTCGCGAAACTGGTTATTTCCTTTTCGTATTTTCTTATTTCTTTCTCATTTAGATTTTCTTTATCAATTTTGTTAAATCCTTCTTAATTCCGGTCTTTCACCGATATTTTTGAGTAGACTAATTGATTGATATTTTTATATAGTTGATGAAGTTAACTCATATAGCGCATTTGAAACCTCTTTTTTTCTTATTTTCTGTATTATACCATTTTTTAACCTAGTCTGAACCACTTTTAATGATTTAGTAGTTTGAGTGATGAATTTAATTCGCGAAACTGATTACTTCCTTTTCTTAATTACACCTAATTCTCTGTAATTTTCTACTTTTCTTTCCATTTCAAGGGTTTGACTATTTTTCCTCTCTCTAAACTCTGTAATTTTTTTACGTATAAATAACTTAAAGATTTTTATATTTCTTTTCTGTTTTTTAAATCTCATTTCAATACTTAAGATTTCACTCTCAGTACCAACACCCTTTGTCTTCCTAGGAGGGAGGGGAACCCTTTTTCGTCCCGTGATGCACGGATATGTTTATGGGTTTTTTTAAAGTACCCATACCACCCGTTCGGCGAATTTTCTTGCTGTGTGTCCTAGCTCTTTTGACTTGCTTATTGCTTGCCTCTTCGCAAATCTCATCTTCTATTAAGGTGCATACTTTTATAACTGTTCCGTTTTTGCCTAATGAAAAGGGCTTATAATGCCCTCGAAACAATTGCAGTCACGTTATTGGCACATGCCTGCTTTATTCAAAGAAGTTTTGCAAGCTTTTATCTTACAAGCAGCAGTTTGATTTATTGTAATCTAATTTTTATTCCGCCAAATCTGAAATTAATACAATTTTAGAGCTGGGCAAAAAATTCTGTATATATATATATATATATCTTCCTATTCTAACAAAAAAATTTTTGAATTCATCCGTAATTTTATTTTCTGTGATATTTTAAGCGAGAGAACCTGACTTTCAATGCAATACACTTTTCCCTTCATTTCGGCATCTGCGCATGTGCTTAAAGCCAAGGCCCTCTCTCCTATAAAAGGTTTTCCTTTTAAATATTTTAATTTGTTAATTAATTTATAAATTTTTTGCTTAGTCGCACAAGATAATTGGGGATGTGGTCGTATCGTATCCGTTGCGTGCAATTTGTACTTTTACTTGTACGAATAATTATTTTTTATGGATTAATGAATACAATTAATCGTGCTTTAACTTCTTGGCAACGGGTACATTTTCTAATATATATATATATATATATAATTATTTATTAATTATATAAATAAACAAAAATGAAAAATAATAAAATAAATTAAAAAAATTAGAAAAATAAAAAAATCGGAAAATAAGATGCATTAATATTAATATTTTGAATTTTGTTTTCGCTAAAAAATTGTAACTTTAGCCAGTTTTGAAACTACGATTGAGCGCCCTTATAATGGTGTATAGTGGCACTCTCGTTTATCCAGTTTTTCTATGAATTACTTGTTTAGTAAGAATTTTCATCTTTGCTTCATGTTCATATTTT
The DNA here is from genome assembly GCA_951213105.1 of Amaurobius ferox. NCBI lineage: Eukaryota > Metazoa > Arthropoda > Arachnida > Araneae > Amaurobiidae > Amaurobius > Amaurobius ferox. The sequence goes on along the minus strand of OX578141.1, from coordinate 92,747,047 downwards.
GAACTGCTTATACGCGTAATTGTCCGGTCTCCTGTTCTGACTCACTGGACGGGTCTGGGAGTATTACTGTGAACGTTCGTACTGCCTCCCTGGTTGTATTTCGACTTGTTCATTCCGGAGCTTCTAGATAATTTAAGCTGTTGAGGTTGATAGCGAATATACGGGGTGAAAGAAGAAGGGTGCATGCCACATGGTAATACAAATTTTCTTAATGTTTCCTACCTTCATTTTTTCATGCCTGTAGTCTGAGTTTGAGTATTTATAGTAATGTACTATTGCTCAATCTGAAACAGGCATTTGTTTGGGTTAATTAGAATTAAATACTCAGACCTGAAGAGGAATTTAATTCTGACTAATCATCGAATTTGGGCCGGTGCTGTTCTTTTCTCTTATTGGCATTATGGCCGTGATTTTGTTTCTATGGTGATGTTAATATTACTTGAATTTTTTATTATTACATTTTTCTAATATATATATATATATATAATACTCGAAATCTTGCATCTTGCACCCACAGTGCAAAATAACTTCCGACGCCGAGCCTTCATATTGTGGCAAGTGGTGTGTATAATTCATATTCGATGAAACAATTAATCATTTTTATATTCTTCTGCACACCCATTTCGTACAGTCATGTGCATTTACGAAAAAAAAAAAAATAGAAGTGACATCTATAGAACTAAAAACGAAAATCCCTATGAACACTTTAACCCCCTCAAATTTGATATTAAATCCATATCAGTCATCATCTAAGCTCTATAGCGTAGCCAATCCTCAAAAATGGGCGTTGCAAGGTAAATTTCTTAATCGGAAGACGGGGAGTGGAAATCCGTTGTGAGTTGCACCTGTCTTCTCTGAAATGTGATGCTAAATTCATATCATACATTATCTTAAGCTCCATCTACAGCCAATCCACAGAAATAGATGCTTCAAGGAGCATATTTGAGCCGGAAGTATAAAAGGAACCAGAAGTGAAAGTTCTTGTCAAATCACTCTATCTCTTCCAGAATTTGATGTCGAATCTATACCAGTTCTAAGCTCTATTTAAAGCCCATTTCGAAAAATAAGTGTTTCAAGGAAATGAAAATTTTCAAAGCAGAAATACGAAAAGAACAGGAAGAGGAAATCTTTAGTGTATCCCACTCTATCTTCTCCAAAATTTTAAGTTGAATGTACATTAAGTTCTATTTATAGCAGAACTTGAGAAAAAGATGCTTCAAAAACTGTTTTGATAAAAACATAGTGGCAAATTTGATTGCCACTAATGAAGATCCTGGATGCACTGGAATCATAATTCCAATTTACTTTTTTATAGTGAAAAGTTTGTAATTTAATGTGGAGTAATATATGTAAAATAAACAAAACAAAAACTTGAACTAAATCCGTGAATCAACTATCAGTTTTTCTTTCAATGCATTTAAAAATTTGGTTATTTTCCAATCACATTATAAAAAGTCTGATCACCTGCAACATAAGGACAAGATTTGATATATTTTGCATCCCCTGCTTTTTCCTTTTTTAATATTTACTTCTAGTCAGTACCCATAGGAAATTGTGTACAGCCCCTAATAAGTTTCAAATTTATGAATTTTGAATAATCTTTTATAAAATCTGCTGAAGGGAATTAATTAAAATTTTGCACACTTGAGTACTTTAAAAAACGAGTGGGGGGTCTGTTCTATCGATCACCCCAAAATTTAACCATATTATATTCATACAGATTTTAAAAATGAATTTCATAATTAATAGTAATTAAAATTTATTGTTTTGGAAATGCCAAACGGGGTAGATTTTATTTGGGGTTTTGAGTAGCAAAATATAAAATAAAATCAGTTTGATGAGCTCAATATTTCGGAAAGTGCAATGAAAATACCAAGGCGCCATTTTAAAGAGATCTTAACTCCTTAGTGGCTTGAACAAAATAAATCAATTTTATATGAATTAGAAAAATTCAGTTAGTACGAATTTTAATAAGATGATGGCCCCTTATGTAAATGAAATGTATATGAATTTATAGTAAATATTATTTCGAGTCTAGTGATACTTTTGGTTGGATTGTATGATCTGAGGAGCCTAAATTACAAGTGGTGTTCAGATATTTTTGTGATCAACTGTATATAACCCAAGACAAGATGTTCTTTATATATATAAATGAGTCATTATAAAATTAAATACGCCTTGCAACCTATATCACAGAATTATCTATAAATGTGACTGAAAGTATTTATATTGAATGAGTGTATATGTAACACAATTTTACCAATATGTGTAGAATATATTTTCTATTTATGTGGAAATACTGAAATTTTTGTAACTCAATTTTAATAAATGCCATTTTGTTTAAACTTGTGTAAATCATCAGTGAATACATGAATGTATTTATCTATTAAATTAAATATTCTTTTCTGCAAAAAAAGAGAGAATTCCTCAAAACTATGCTTGTTTGTAAAGTGATAAAATTCATGACATTTCCAGATTTTTACATAATTTGCTTCTCCAGGGTTCAACTTGTAGACCGAGTTCCTGAAACTTGTACCTTTTAAATATATGATCTCTTGATTAAATTAAATTATATGATTTTCTTTTAAAATAAAGTACTGTACGTAACTGTTTTCAAATACATAATATTAAGTAAACAGGACACTTAACACTAATATAAAATCTAACTTTACAATTATCTATTCCATGGTATAACTTGCAAACAAAATATTTCTATGAACCCCCTAACGATGATAATAAGAATCATTATACTTATATTTTGTACTTTATTTTTGAAAACATGTTTAACACTAAGAAGATTGAACAAAAATAGGATGCTAAGATATCTGTAATAGAGTTGAGACAGGTCTTGATTTTTCAGTCTAATGTAGGACAACACAAATTAGCTTAAAATAATAACATCAAGTTGAATGGATATTTATTTTCTCTGTAAATATAAGTTAACTTAATCAGTACAACTGCTTAATGCTTATTAAATCATTAATGTAAATTCGGATTCTCTTTAAATAATTCTATTGAAATTAATCAGAATTGTAAATGTTTTCAATAAATACTTCTTAAATTCAGAAGTGCAGTTTACTGTTAGTTAATTTGAAGCAGGATCATTCTTTGATTGTTTTGTTATTGAAATTTATTCTTACATTTTGTGCATATATTTTAGAATATACAAAGTGTCCCAAAAAGATTGAAACATGCTTTAATTCTTTACCTGTTGGAGATAAGTGGGCAATGTAAGATGCAAAAATGTTGAAAGTAGGGTAGGAAATAAGACTACGTTAATGAAATAGTCCTCCCATTAATTTTCAAAAAGTTACACTTTTAAAATTTTTTTACCACCCCCTTAGACAAATTTGGTCAATCAGAAAATTTTTATTCTTAATGCAACAAGATCATTAAAAATAACTGCATGTCTGTATCTTTAAAATTGAGTGAGTTATATTTAATTGAAAATTGAACATTGTGAATGGGGACCATATATCAAATTAGAAATGTAAATTTGTGACATATCACAAAAAAGATAAAACTGGATGATAATACATAGGAGACATTTTTGTGAATTCCATGTAGGCTCACGATGCAATCACGGATTCTTAAGTACTTTTCAATAGCTCAGTACTTTTTCAATAATTAAGTACTTTTTTTATCTAAACAATTTTCGTTAATTTGTTTATGATCCCTATTTTCACTGATGAAAGAGTCTTTCACATGGTACGGAAAAGTGGCATAAGTCAGATTTTTCCCTTTATCATATAATTCAGTTGATTTTAAAGATACAGATATGCGAGTTTTTTAAAAATTTGTCTAAGGGGGTCGTATAAAAATTTAAAATGTGTAACTTTTTGAAAATGAATGGGAGGACTATTTTATTAACATAGTCTTATTTCCTACCTTACTTTCAACATTTTTGCAATTTACATTGCCCACTTATTTCTAACAGATAAAGAATTAAAGAGCATTTCAATCTTTTTGGGACACCCTGTATACTATTTCTATAATTGTAGAAGTACATTCTAATGCAATGTCATTAGAATTCCTAGCAGTCTCAAGATCATTTCAAAGTTCTGAGGAAAATATATTTTCTGCATATTTTACAGAGGATTTCAGGATGGGCTAAATCCAAGTCTACTATATGACATTTACTGCATGTTTCATAAATAGAGTTATATGAGAAAATGTAAAAATTATTTGTTAGTGCGAGACTAGATATATTAATAAATTAACCACTAATAAATAGCGCTAAAAACTGAAGGTAGTTGATAAACCAAATATATTTTTTCTATGGTTGGAATGTCACCTAGCTTTAGTGTAGTCAACTTAAATTATGTTCATCAAGATTTAAATAAAACTAGTGTTAACAAGAAATGGGATTTCTTTTGCTGTATGGCTAATTTAAGTAGGAAATTTCAAGTTATATTGTCTGTTCATTATGGATACCTAAGAAAGGAACTCAGAATCCAGGACATGGGTATATACAGGGTGTCCCAAAAAGATTGAAATGCGATTTAATTCTTTACCTGTTGGAGATAAGTGAGCAATATAAATTGCAAAAATGTTGAAAGTAACGTAGGAAATAAGACTACATTAATAAAATAGTCCCCCCATTAATTTTCAAAAAGTTACACTTTTTAAATATTTATACGATCCCCTTAGACAAATCTGGTCAATCAGAAAATTTTTATTTTTAATGCAACAAGATCATTAAAAAAAAAAACATGCATATATGTATCTTTAAAATTGAGAGAGTTATATTTAATTGAAAATTGAACATTGTGAATGGGGACTATATATCAAATTAGATATGTAAATTTGTGACATATCACAAAAAAGATAAAACTGGATGATAATACATAGGATACCCAACCGCATAGTGTTGAAGGCCCAGACCACACGACCAACCCAGGGGGTTTATGGTATCCAACCGCATAGTGTGTAACACTGCTTTATATGATCTCTATTACAACCGCATAGTGTGTAACACTGCTTTATATGATCTCTGTCTGTGTAATGCTTTATTTAGATGCATTTGTAAAAAAAAATTTTGACACATATTAACGTATTTTTGATCTAAACAATTTCCGTCGTAAATTTGTTTATGATCCCTATTTTCACTGATGAAACAGCCATTCACATGGCACAGAAAAGTGGCATAAGTCAGATTTTTTCCTTTACCATAATTCAGTTGATTTTAAAGACACAGATATGCGGGTCTTTTTAATGATCTTGTTGCATTAAAAATCAAAATTTCTGATTGACGAAATTTGTCTAAGGGGGTCATATAAAAATTAAAAAAGTGTAACTTTTTGAAAATTAATGGGAGGACTATTTTATTAATGTAGTCTTATTTCCTACCTGACTTTCAACATTTTTGTAATTTACATTGCCCACTTACCTCCCAAGAGGTAAAGAATTAAAGAGCGTTTCAATCGTTTTGGAACACCCTGCATACCTCTCTGTAATTCCAATAATGTCTATTTTGTCTTTTTGACTTCAGGTATAGTGTTTGTTTTTCACTGTAGAAGGAAGCCCAACATATCTAAGAAATAGTTGTAGTGATTATGTATAATTAAAATATTCCGGTTCAGAATCATCTGAAGACATATTTATCTGCTAAAACTCTTCCAAATTTAGTAGGAATACTCTTCAAAATATTTTTTTCCCAATGGCCAGGCACTTGATGTCTAATTATCTGCCAATTGTAATAGCTGAAGTGTAACCCATTTTACCATCATGTAACATTGCCCCAATGCACTACAGGAATCAAAATACATCTTCAAAACATGTGGAAGCAATTTACTTGAAAAAGTATTGGGTTCAAAAATTCTTGCCAGGACTGAATTTAGCATTGTGTATAGTAAAATTGAATAAAATTTTTATACATCACAACTTTTACAAGGCAGTTTATGAATTTATATATCTATTAAGGGCTTTTATGCTAATTTTGATTGTAGAAAAGCACAATAACTCCCACATAAAGGAAAACGCTTTGCTTCAGAATATTTTCAATAAGAACTATAGCAAATATAACACAATTAGTACCTAAAGAAAACTTGAGCAGCATATATAATAACAAATAACAAAATGCGGCATACAACTATTTTGAGAATATACTGGATCCCCTTTATCAGTGCAAGAGAACCAACAAACCTAAAGTCCAAAGGAGAAAGGCCCATTCCTCTTTTGGACTTGCTTTGGAAATGTAACAGAAACATAAATATTAGTGATATTTAAAACAAGAAAGATCAATCATGCATAAAGCATTGATTATGAAACACTTTCCAACTGCAATGCAATTTTATTTAAACATCTCTAAAATGTGATACATTCAGAAGTAATATTTTAAAAATTATCACAATAGTACATTAATTTATTATAATTGAAAACTTAAAACCTCATCGAAAAAAATGAACTTTATTCAAATGACGTCATTGAAATATAAATTGCCTGGTTTAAACATCTCTAAAAAGCGATACATTCAGCAGTAATATTTTTAAAATTATCACAATACTACAATAATTTATTATATTTGAAAACTTAAAACCATGGAGGTCAAGTAATTTAACTCAATGCTTAAAACATCATTTAAAATATTGTCTATTTCTCTATGTAAAATCAGTGAATGTTTCATTCATATCAGATATATTGCAGTCTCCAGAGCTAAATAATTTTGAGTTAAAGAAATTCAGCAATTTTTATACAACTCATCCTACATCTTTATTTGTTTACATTCACCATAAGTGAAAATTAGGCTCTGTTGTAGAGATAATCAAATTTTGATGATCAGTTAAATTAAAATATATTGCAATTGTGTTGTTTCAGACTGTAGATGCACAGAATTTAAGCAAAAATAAAGCATCTTTAGGACAGATACAACACTAAATATAAATTAAAAAGAACTTTAAAAATCATGATTTTAACACAAGATGGATGGCATCAATCATTTAAACTCAAATATTTTGTAATTAAGTTGTTTCAAAATATAGATGCACAGAAATTAGCAAAAATAAAGTGGTTTTAGGACAGATACAACACTAAATATAAATTAAAAAGAAATTCAAAAATCATGATTTTGACACAAGATTGATGCCATATTCCATTTTGAAGTGGGTCATGTGATCTCTTCATATATTATGGGTGTAATTATTATTTTAATTGTTATTAAAAAAACTACAGAATATATTTTGTTGAAATTATTTTCATATTTTTTATGGGATAATTTGAATATTTCCTAAAACTTTCGAAAAATTTGTTTTAAAAATTAGGTCCCATAGGATTCAATGTATTTCATTTTTTCAACCCAGGTTCAATCTAAAACTAATTGGGTGATATTATTCATTTATATTCCCATATGTCCCATTTGTCCCACAGTCTGAACAACACACTAAAATTTTATTTTGATAAAGTCATTTTTAAGGCAGTTATCATGTGAATGGACAGACAGACAGAATGAACAAAGTCATAAACATTTTTCAACTATGTTGTAAAGTGTTAATAAAACTGATGGAGAAAGAAATTAAAACCTTTGAATTATTAACAACAATAAGGGAATAGTTAGAAATTGGAGAAAAGAAGAAATAGAGCAATATATATAAAGAGATAAAGATAGAAAACTTGAGAAAATAGTAACTAAAAAGAGTGAAATATGATGAAAGCAACAAAGACATAAAAATTGGAATAACCATATTCCAATCCATGGAAATATAGTAAATAATAAAATGAAGGAAATAAGCTGTTTCAGGGTGAAAATGCAACAATAATTAAAAATTAACAAAAATTAAGGAAAAGCAGTCAGTGCTACATTAGCTACAATAATTAAATAGCATACAATCAAACTATTACTTTAAAATTACTATAGCAGGTTACTGGAAATAAGAATATGAACAAAAAATTACCAGTTAGATAACCGGTATCTGAAGCTATGTAAGCTAAATTTATCAACTAACTTCAAATGATATGAGATCCGATCTCATTAAAGGTAGCAGTAAAAGTGATAGGAAGTAAGAAGATTATTCCAAAAATAACAGAAGTAACTGGCTTTGGAAGCTGTATATGCTATATTCAAATCATGCAAACAAACTACATAAAATATACCCAAACATAAAACTGGAACTTGGAAGAATATGAACAAAATAGAAAGTTATGGTTTCAGAAGTTATATTAGCTAACATTATCAGTTAAACTCAAATAACAATTGATCAATTTACTTGAACACTAGTGAATGAGACTAGAATTAAGAAGAAAATAGATAAATTGAAGGAAAAACAGCTTTGAAAGCTATAACAGCTCACTTATAAAGTCAAGGATGTATATGGAGGACATTTTCCTGTGCTATGGAGACTTAAGGAACTGCTGAAATGTTCCTGGAATGTTCTTTGATATGTTCAAAAGCTCTTTTTATCTAGCCAATGTAGGTGAAGTTACATTGCTAACTAACAGAATAAATACCACTTTCTGTAGAGCAAACTTATAAAGCAAACTTATAAAGTTCAGGATAGAACTTACTTATAAAGTTCAGAAACTTATAAAGTTCAGATAAGCAAACTTATAAAGTAGAGCAAACTTATAAAGTTCAGGATGTGTATAGAGGATATTTTTTTAGGTTAGGTTACGGAGGCATAACAAACTGCTGTTTTACCATTAACAAGATTACCAGAGTTCAATTAAATAAATGCTCCTTCCAAAAATCTAGTTTAAATGTAGTGCAGGCATGAGCAATGATTTTAGCCTGAGAATATTGAAAGGAATGATTTTCAAACCAACAATGTTGGGAAATGGATGTATTGACTTGATTTACATGTACTGGCTTGGTTTTTATATACATTATGAAATAAGTACTTAAGATTTATTACACAAAAAATCAATTTTGTATTACTGAAATTATACAATAAAATTACTGTTTTATATTCTTTTGAATAATTGGCTAAATTAAAATGTTATATTTACATAAAAAGGAACAAAACTGCACAATATACATATATATAGTGTTTAAGAATAACAATACAAACCTTACTTATATTTATGCAATATTATCAAAGTCTTTGCTGTGTAAGAAAGATCTCAAAACATGAATCAACACAAATTCCTACATCACATACTTTGCATCCATAATAGGTAGTTATCTGGCATTTTTTTTTGTGACACTTTTTGAACAGATTATACTTCTGCCCCGAGACATTCTACCATTAATATTATAGCTGAGAAACAAATTTTGAACATGTAACCCCCTTTCACTAGACACTAGGCAATAAAAATTCAAATTATGTTTAACATATGTGAACTGGACTTCAAAAATGCAGATAACAACATCAGGAACTCCCATATTCAATAATTCCACAATTCCGCAGCTGAGAAAATAAACAAAACTCACATGCACTTTTAAAGAGCGACGGCACAAATTTGTTCACATCAGCATCCCCCCCCCCCCATCAAAATAAACCAAATTTAATGCTACTTTTCTGAAGGTCAACATTCCCAGAATATGACCTTTGGGATTTTTACAGCAAAGCAACGCCATTTGGTATCATTTAAAAATTTAAATAAAACATTTCAACTCTCACTGAGGAATAATCACTTTGGTCCAATAGGCACATTTTCCACACATCGTGGGGAAGAAATAGTGGGCTGATAATAGTAAAATGCTCTGTCACACCAGCTGGTGCCTAACGGGTTATATCCTTATGAACATACTATACAAAAAAGAGCAAGACACATTTAAAATGTTTATTAACAAAATTGAAAAGGTATAAAAAAATGAATACATGTTTTGAAATACACAAGTAATGAATTCCTAATACAGATGAAGATTTTTTTCTTTATGTCATATTTTCTGTAGCTACTGCTGAAAAGTACAAAAAATGTATATTCACTATATATTTATGTTATAAAATATACACAAAAACATTCTCGAATAACAGAATGTTGAAGTAAAGAATGTTATTAGAAATAACATAAAAATACTGTTTAAAGTTAAACACTAAATATAGACACTGCATATAAAAATTACCATAAAATATTGAGAATTCAGAAAATAAAGTTCATTATTTCTGACTGATCCCATAAAAAATAAATGTTTATATAAAATAAGTAAAATCTGATTTGGGTAGAACATGACTTTTTGTAAACTAAAAGTACATTCATATTGAAATTACCAATTAACCCCCCCTGAGATACTAGTTAAGTGAGAACCCTGGAGCTCAAGTGATCAAGTATCTGCTGCAAAGTGGAAAGTAGATAGGTGGTGGTTCGTAGTCCATTTCCACAGTGGAACAGTGTAAATTTTCCTTTAAAAAATTCCCTAAATACATAAATAACTCAATGCATAATAACTGTTTTTTAAAATAGTATAGCATACCCTATGGTCCGCTACAGTATGCTTAGTTAATTGCATAAATCACACCTTTCTATTAGGGTCCGATTGGAGACACAGGCTTGTGACCAGTGTTGCCACCGACAACATTTTCGGCCCCTGTACAGTAAATGTGACCACTCCCTATTTTTCTGTTGGCCTTTTCTTAAACTGTTTATGTGGTCTGGGAACACAAGCCTCCTAAACTCTTATGCAAAGCATCCCTTTTCCCCTACCTATTGGTGGCCCTATTCGAGAAATGTTTGATCTTGGTTTATTCATCAATTGATGTACATAGCCTTTCTTTTAAATTTTTTGCCTAGTCAGTAATTTTTCATTGAACTAATGTATAACCACAGTGGCAGGCGATAATTTTTTGAAAGGTTGCCATGAATATTTTCTGCTACAAATGAGTTTTGCCACAAGGGCACAGAAGATTATTAAATGATGTTTACTACAATTCGCTAGCACAGATATAACTTTTCATATATATTTTTAACTATATATCAACCATAATAACAACTAATATATTTTTTCCTATTCTATATAGAAATATTTTTTCACTCTGTTCAGATTAATATGAATTATTCATTATTGCATGATCATTCTTTTACTATAATTTTCAGTAGAGCATATAAAATATTTATTAATATATATATTATAAATGTTTTCTTTTTTTGATATTTACAAAGGTGTCTAGTTAATTATGGCTGAAATAAGTATTATAAATAATTTTACAGCAATTATGAATTTGTTATTTGTTATAATAACAATCTAATATCAGTATTGGATTATATCAGTTCTTTGGTAATCTGTTAGTAACATATATATATATATATATATATATATATATATACAGGGTGCACCAAAAACATTGACCTCGGCTTTTACTCTCCTTAAATATTGATCTTAGACATATATAATAAAATACAAAGTTGCATAAAAAAGATACAGAATTTTATGAAATCAATTAAAATTTTCAATTTTTATACAGCCCCCCCCTCCCGTACAAAAGCATTTCCAATGAGTAAAATGTGCCCCATACACTAATAAGGTGATGCACAAAATTTCCAGAGTTATGAAAAGACAAAAATGCAGACTTAAACCACTTTTCGATCCATCAACATAGGTTCTCAGAGGAGAAAAATCGTATCGGCTGATCGCATTTCAGGGGCCATACACAAATTATGAAAGAAAACAATGATTACAAAAATAAATAATAATCTTGCTATTTATTGGTACAAAAGAATCTACACTGTGTAGAAATAATAACTTTACACAAAGATTAAAAACTTTGTTCAAAATGTTTTCCATCCATGCCTGATGACACTTCCGTGCACTCGATCAAGTTCTTGTTTGGTTTCACTACAACTATCTTGAATGCGTTGCAACTCTGCTTTATTTAAGTGAGGTGACAGATAAACAGTTGCATAAACGACATCACAAAAAAAATTCCATAGGCATTAAATCAGACAATTTAGGGGGAAATTCGACTGGCCCATACAAGCCAATCCACTTGTCTGGAAACTCATTATTTAACCAGTGTTTCACAACTGTAGCATGGTGAGCTGGAGATCAGTCCTGTTGAAACCATACATGCGGAGGTACTGTTAGGGGCAGTTCATTCATAAAATTAGGAATAACCGCATTCAGAATCTCATTAACATATCTGTCACCCGTCAACATACCATCATACAAAATGGGTCCAAGCAAAAAGTTTCTGATAATACTACACCATACATTCACAGAAAATTGCTTCTGATGATGAATATCATGTACCATGAATGGATTTATGTCAGATCAGAAGTGCTCATTTTGAGGATTTATGCATCCATCTTGTTTAAAACAGCATTCATCAGTCCAAATTACGTTCTTCAGGAAAGAGGGATTTGCATCTTCCTGATTTAGAGCCCAATTACAAAAATCGAGACAACGTTAATAATCTGTTGGCTCCTGTCTTTGCACACCATGAATGTTAAATGGATGCCATTTATTCAGCCTCAATATTCTCCACACTGTTGCACATGATACGTTCATTTCTGAAGCAGCGGTACGAACACTATTACGTAAATGACTGCAAAAGTAAGCCAAAATATGAATTTCTACATCAGTTGAGTGAAGTCTGGGCCTACCTAGTCCACCTACATGATGTATGCTTCCTCTTTCACGCACTTGTCTGCACCAATCGGGAAATAAATCTCCCAGAAAGATGTTGAGAAAAGTATGTTGATATTCATGAGCAGTTTTGTTAGCATTGCGATTGTATAAACTGTACAGCATAAGTATTTCAAAAAGATCTTTATTGCTATTGCAACATACTGCAGTACAGGCTAACTACACTCTCAAAATGTAGCAGAAATGTGAAAAACTTAAAGGGTCGCTCAGACTGCAGGGCTGTGTGTGCTACACTTGCATAAGCAAGGTGACTGATCAATGGCAGAGCAAAAACAACTTTCTCATGTGATGATGTATCTATTGCAATTATGTGACACACCGATCAGAGGCAGATATTTGCATATGCATACATTTCTAAGCTGTTTTAATGTTCATTTTGATTGTGATTTCGAAGTTTTATTCTGTAATTAATCATGTAAAATTTTAAGGTATATTTCAGGAATCATATTTTTTTAAAATTGTAAATAAATCTAAAGATAAGAGCCAGATATTATTTGCCTATGATGCATTTCTGCGTTGCATCATTTGCACTCTTGCTGTAAACATTTACATTTTAATTTGGGATTAATCCTTCACCAACTTTGTTTAAACATATCTCTGGGATGTTTTATGATAAAATGCTGAAATTTTGTACACCACCTTATTAGTGTAAGGTGCATATTTTACTCATTGGTAATGTTTTTGTACGGGGGCCATATAAAAATTTAAATTTAGTATTTCATCAAATTTAATACCTTGAAAAATTTTATCGATTTTATAAAATTTTGTACCTTTTTTTATAGAACTTTGTAATTTATGATATATGTCTAAGATCAATATTTAAGGAATAAAAGCCGAGGTCAATGTTTTGGGGAGATCTTATCTTGAATCCTATACTGAATCTGAAGGCCCTATTACACGACAGTAATTTGGGACAACAAACCGTTCATAAAACAGCTTTGGAACATTTGTGACGTCACTCCATGCAACACAGAATGAACGTGACATCACTTCACTCAACAAGTGGGGAAGTTCTTTCCCCCTTGCATTCGCTTTGTAATTTCCTCATGGGAATACCATTTTAGAGTTCTCATACTGTAAAGATCGCTTTTAACATCCAAAAGGTTCCGTTTGGATTGAATAATGGCGTTATTACACAGGGAAAATTTCATTACCGAACTTCGGTAATACTGCCCATCAATCATACTTTAGGCTCCTTTTCTTTAAAGGCCCATTCTCGCTAATGCCGGTGATTTCATTCCAGCAACCATTCTTCAGTGTATTTTTCGTATAATATAAATCTTTTATATCTCAAAAGTGTCTGTAATTTGATAAAAATTATTTTCTTTTTTTCCATCTGCATTTCCAGACTTCAGCAATTCTGCCTGGCAATGATACTTAGGTCCCCGCCTTTCTAAAGCTCCCCTCCTCTTTAATGACGACGATTTCATTCCAAGAAACATTCTTCAGTGTTTTTTGGTATAACTTGAATCTTTTATATTTCACAGATGTCTGCAATTTGGTAAAAGTTCTATTAATATTTTTTCATCTCCAGACTTTAGCAATTCCGCCCAGAAATGATACTTTAGGTTCCCACCTTTCTAACGCCCCTCTCCTGTGTAATGCCGCTGATTTCATTCCAAGAAACAATCTTTAGTGTTTTTTGCATATAATTTGAATCTTTTATATTTCACAGATGTCTGTAATTTTGTAAAAGTTTTATTATTATTTTTCCATCTCCAGACATTAACAATTCTGCCTCGAAATGATATTTTAGGTCCCTGCCTTTGCAGGGCACCCCTCCTCTTTAATGCCGCCAATTTCATTCCAAGAAACATTCTTCAGCGTTTTTTGCATATAATTTGAATCTTTTATATTTCACAGGTGTCTGTAATTTGGAAAAAGTTCTATTATTATTTTTCCATCTCCAGACTTTAGCAATTCCGCCTGGCAATGATGCTTTAGGTCCCCGCCTTTCTAATGCTCACCTCCTCTTTAATGCCGCCAATTTCATTCCAAGAAACATTCTTTCAGTGTTTTTTGCATATAATTTGGATCTTTTATACTTCACAAATGTCTGTAATTTAGTAAAATTTCTATTATTATTTTTCCATCGCCAGACTTCAGCATTTCCGCTCGGCAATAATACTTTAAGTCCCTCCTTTCTAACAGGTCCTTCCTGTCTAATGCCACCGATTTCAGAAAGCATTCTTTAGTATGTGTTTGTCATATAATTTGGCTCTTTTATATCCTACAGGTGCCTGTAATTTAGTAGAAGTTCTATTATTTTTTCCATCTCGAGATTCTCATTCATTCCAAAGCAGTCTATCGGCTATCTTGATCGCCATTAAAGTAAGAAATAAAATTATTCGAAAACACGTCACTTGTGACGTTCAGATTTACGCACTTCTGATTGGTCGATTTTCGCACAACCGTTTCTGCAACAACATTTTAGGTTTAAACCTAAAATGTTGTGGCTAAATTTGTTGAATGACCTGTTTTGCGAACGGTTTTGTTGTCCCAAATACTGTCGTGTAATAGGGCCTTTATACTCAAATCTTTAGAGTTCAACTTAAGTCTATTCCATTCCCCCTCTATTGATTCCTGTGAACATGTTTATTACCATTTGGATTGATACTAGTTATTTCCATTTCTTAGCCATTTCGTGACATCACTTCACTCAACAAGTGGGGAAGTTCTTTCCCCCTTGCATTTGCTTTGTAATTTCCTCATAGGAATACCATTTTAGAGTTCTCATACTGTAAAGATCACTTTTAACATCCCAAAGGTTCCGTTTGGATTGAATAATGGTGTTATTACACAGGACGAATTTCATTACCGAACTTCGGCAATTCCGCCCGTCAATCATACTTTAAGCTCCTCCTCTTTAAAGGCCCCTTCTTGCTAATGCCGGTGATTTCATTCCAGAAACCGTTTTTCAGTGTATTTTTCGTATAATATAAATCTTTTATATCTCAAAAGTGTCTGTAATTTGGTATAAATTATTTTCTTTTTTTCCATCTGCATTTCCAGACTTCAGCAATTCTGCCCGGCAATAATACTTTAGGCCCCCGCCTTTCTAAACCTCCCCTCCTCTTTAATGCCAACAATTTCATTCCAAGAAACATTCTTTAGTGTTTTTTGGTATAATTTGAATCCTTTATATTTCACAGATGTCTGTAATTTGGTAAAAGTTCTATTATTATTTTTTCATCTCCAGACTTTAGCAATTCTGCCCAGCAATGATACTTTAGGTCCCTAACTTTCTAACGCCCCTTTCCTTTTTAATGCCGCCGATTTTATTCCAAGAAACATTCTTTAGTGTTTATTGCATATAATTTGAATCCTTTATATTTCACAGATGTCTGTAATTTTGTAAAAGTTTTATTATTATTTTTCCATCTCCAGACATTAACAATTCTGCCTGGCAATGATATTTTAGGTCCCTGCCTTTGCAGGGCACCCCTCCTCTTTAATGCCGCCAATTTCATTCCAAGAAACATTCTTCAGCGTTTTTTGCGTATAATTTGAATCTTTTATATTTCACAGGTGTCTGTAATTTGGTAAAAGTTCTATTATTATTTTTCCATCTCCAGACTTTAGCAATTCCGCCTGGCAATGATACTTTAGGTCCCCGCCTTTCTAATGCCCCCCTCCTCTTTAATGCCGCCAATTTCATTCCAAGAAACATTCTTTAGTGTGTTTTGCATATTATTTGGATCTTTTATACTTCACAGATGTCTGTAATTTAGTAAAATTTCTATTAATATTTCTCCATCGCCAGACTTCAGCATTTCCGCTCGGTAATAATACTTTAAGCTCCTCCTTTCTAACAGATTCTTCCTGTCTAATGCCACCGATTTCAGAAAGCATTCTTTAGTATGTGTTTGTCATATAATTTGGCTCTTTTATATCCCACAGGTGCCTGTAATTTAGTAGAAGTTCTATTATTTTTTCCATCTCGAGATTCTCATTCATTCCAAAGCAGTCTATCGGCTATCTTGATCGCCATTAAAGCAAGAAATAAAATTATTCGAAAACACGTCACCTGTGACGTTCGGATTTAAGCACTTCTGATTGGTCGATTTTCGCACAACCGTTTCCTCAACAACATTTTAGGTTTAAACCTAAAATGTTGTGGCTACATTTGTTGAATGACCTGTTTTGCGAATGGTTTTGTTGTCTCAAATACTGTCGTGTAATAGGGCCTTCATACTCAAATCTTTACAGTTCAACTTAAGTCTATTCCATTCCCCCTCTATTGATTCCTGCGAACATGTTTATTACCATTTGGATTGATACTTGTTATTTCAATTTCTCAGCCCTGGGCTTTCAGTATACTATGAGGAATTGTATCAGTATTCATTTCTGAGTTTTATTTCATTTTCGTAATTAATGCACATTTTTCAGTCTGTAGACAGTACCAATGGGGTCTGTAATGGTATACTATTGGGCCATTCCATGTCAATTCAAACAAAAAGATGTTAAAATGTCCCCCACTCTCTTAGATTTTCTGAAACCTTTTTCAAAGCTACATATAATAGTGTTATAATGCCATACAAAATTTTTGTTGATTTCGTGCATTTTTTTAGCAATAAATTTTCAAAGAAATGGAGACTTCACTAGATGCTGCTTTGAGGCATGAAATGAAAACCTTGTGTTTAACAAAATCCTTTCTTGCTCTGAACATAATTGTCAGAAATACATAATTTTTTTCTGTAGATATTCTGGAATATATGCTTACTGTTAAATAGTATGCATCTGGATAATATTTTAATTAAAATATTGTTATTTTTTGCCTCAAAGTTGAAAATTATGTAAAACATTTTTTTTAAATTTCAGCAAAAACATTTTTTTTTTTTTAGTTTCAGCAAAAACAACATTTTTAAAAAATAAGCTTAATATTAAAATTTCCTGTTAATTTTTTACATATTTTTTATACAGTAACCTTCTTATCATAAAAAAAGTAGAGAGATGCTTTTTGAAAAGTGTGAGACAAAAACCCCAGCACTGCCAAGTCGGTGATTTTACTTTCTCGCTACACGAGTGACCTAGACGTGATTTGAACACACAATCTTCTGATGCTATGGGTGTTGGATTACATGAACTATCACACTCAGGACCAAAACCATTAGCATTCTTTTCAATGAGGTTAACATCAGCCAAGGAAAAGTATTCTACATATGATTGGGAACTTTTAGCTGCATATAGGGCTATTTTACATTTTAAACATATGCTTGAAGCAAGAAAACTTATATTACATGTTGATCACAAGCCTTTAACTTATGTCCTGTGGCAAAAACATGATAAATGTTCCCTGCGGCGGTTACATCAGTTGGATTTTATTTCACAATTTACAAATTATATAAGTTTCCTAGAAGGAAAGAATAACATTATAGTTGATACACTTTCTCATATTAATAAAACTGCAACCTTTTCATCAACGGATATGTTTAAATGGGCGGAAGCACAAAAAATGATGAGGATTTACAGTAAGCTTTACAAGAACCATCAAATACTTCATAGAAGTTTAAAAAGACAATTTTGCCTAATTCGGAAGTTCCCCTGCATTGTGATTATACTGTGGAACAGGTGCGCTCTTTAATCCCATTACAATTTCGAAAATTTTTTTTTGATATGCTGCATGGCTTAGCTCATCCTGGGATTAGGGCAACTCAGAAATTAGTCATCTCAAAGTATGTGTGGAAATTGATGAATAAGGACATTGCATTGTGGTGTAGGACTTGCATACCATATCAAATGACTACAGTTCATAGATATACGAAATTCCCAATTGCAAAGTTTTCGGTCTCAAGTGAGAGGTTTTAGCACATACACATAGACATAATCAGACTGTTACCACCATGTAGAGGTTTTTCATATCGTGCCACTTTTATTGATAGATTTCCATGATGGCTTGAGGTGGTCCTATTACTGATATATCATTCATTAATAGCCCTGGATGGAAGAAGCCCTAGTGGCACACACTAGAGAAAAATCCTTTCCTAATTGGACTATAGTTATGAACTTCAAAGTTAAGTTGACATAATTTATTGTTGCAGGGGCTCAGTTTCTAGGAGGGTACCAAATTTCTTTTTCTATACTTTGGGGGAATAATTTCACATTTTGGGAAGAAAGGAAAGAGGGAATTGTTTCTTCAAAAGGAATGATGGTAACTAAAACATATCTAGTTATTAAGCTTTTATATGGTTTTAAATTATACAATTTAGTTATCAATATAGTCATAAGAGGAATATTTAAAATATTTCTTTGAATTTTAATTATTTTTATAAAACTGATAACAATCAATAATGTATAAAAATTATTAATTGCAAGCTCAAAAGGATGCTCATGTCAAATGGTGCAAGGAAAAGATTCAACTCTGGTTTCTCAAAAAGCGTCTTTGACATTGTAACAGGTGACAAAACATTGATTTATTTCTATGAACTTGGAACAAAGCAACAATCTACTGTTTGGGTGTTTCAAAATGAACCAAATCCTACAAAAGTTGTTCCTGTAAGAAGTATTTCAAAGAAAATGGTTGCTTCGTTTTTGGTAAATCTGGCCATGTTGCACCTGCTTCTTTGGAGGATGATAGAACAGTAAATGCAGATTGGTATACAATAATTTGTTTGTCAGAAATAATTGCTTAAATCAGAAAAAATAATGCACAACATCACATCATTCTTCTTCATGACAATGCAAGCTCACACACTACATTTCAAATTATCAATTATTTGAAAAAATTGATAAAAAAATTGATTTGATGAGGTATTGTCCTTATTCATCTGATTTAGTACCCAATAATTTTTTTTCTTATTTCCAACAATCAAAAATAAAATGTGTGGTCAACAATTTAACAGCCCAGAAGAAGCAGTTTAAGCTTATAAATCACATGTTTCTGCTATACTAACTTCTGAATGGTATAACTGGTTTAAAAATTGGTTTATTTGAATGAAAAAATATATTGATGCTAAATGTAAATATTTTGAAAAGAAATAAAATGATTTATTTCCATACAAAAATATTTTATGTATTATTTTCCAAGGACTTAAATACTTGCTTACATAATGGTAATATAATACCAAATTAAAAACATTAAGACAATATCTTTTAAATTTGCAAAGTTAGAAAATCTTGGGAAAATGCACTATAAGGCCAATATATGACATTAGTAGTTAAAACTCAAAGGGTCCTTAAATCAGATGTGACCTGCTACAAAGACAACAAAAATTGAAGACAGACATTGTTAGATTAAAAATTAATAATTTATCAACAGATGGATTTGCGAATTTTTTCTGGAATGATCTATGAAATTTCAAGTAGTTGTTGAAAAAAATGAACATTGGATGGAGGGTCAATTTTAATATATTGTAATATAAAAATCAGGGAAGTTAAAATGGACAAAAAGTATATATTTTTAAAAAATTCATTAAAATTTGTTTATTCTTCATATGGATTCTGTTCAAAGTTTGTTTGAAAGAGAATTTTTTATCCTTCTATTTGTGTCCAGATGTAAACTCTGTGATAACATTTTACATTGCTAAGGAATCGATTTGTGTAAACATTGGCCTACATCAAGGTAAAACATAAAGTAACTGAAAAACTAATTAAAAATTTAAAAAATAACATCAAGGTGCACCTATTTGGGCCCGGAAGAATCTGTGTACCAAACTTAATGGTCATATGATGCTTAGATTTCCTGCTACACACATATTTCTTTATTTTATAAGGTATTTAGGATATAAAAATGTAAATCTCCCTTATTAAAATTTATATTTTATTAGTCTAAGTCTTATATATTACCCTTTTTGAAATCCAATAAGTTCAATTTTTTATAATAGGGAAATGGGAAGGGGAAAGAGGAATTGAAGCTACTTGAAACAAGCAATATAGAAATAAAAAGATCCTAAAATATTGTCTTTTATAGTAAGGATATCAATGGTGAATAAAAGTTAATGTTTTCTGTACTGAGCATTCTATTAGCATAAAAATAAATTACTGATTAAATTGAATAAATATTATAATTTCTTGAAGTCAATTTCCTCTCCTTTTTTTATACTGATATACATTTTACATGTCTCCATCCCAAGAGAATTTATGGTAATGAACTGAGATGTGAATTACTGCATATATATATACAGTACAGGATCATTTATACAGAGATCCGATATCAGGAATGTTATAAAAAAAATTAATTAATGGTTGTGCAGCTGCTTAAATTACAAATTCCTTAAAATAATACCAATATACAACCAAGTGTTATATATTATTAACATAAAAAATCTGATGTGGGCAGCACATAACTTTCCTTATATAATGCAATAAATTGATCCATGGTACTGTGTTTTTAACATTGAATTGTACATTTGGTGATTTTCCGGATGACAATATATAATACTATTTCAAAGTAACCAATTAACTTATATTTTACACAACTCTAAATTAACAATTATCAATACTGGTAGCATCCTCAATAAGCAATATAGTCCACATATTAAAATATTTTAATAATTAATTCATGAATTGGACATCATTTTCATTAATTTAGCATCATTTTTGCAAGTTTGACAAAGTTTTCGTCAATCTGGGGAAAAATATTACCAAGTTGGCGATACTTTGCTAGAGTATTCGCCAAATTTGCCAAATATATCACCAAGTGTTACAGACAAACAGAGAGAAGAACATATCTTATATACTATATCTATATACTACTCTATTGCATGCCCGTCAGATGATGGAAATCAGAATGTGTTCAGCAGAATTTGTGAATCATTACTTCTCATTTGGTGTCAATTTTATCAATTTGGCAACATTTTTGTCCCTTTTGCAACATTTAAAAAAGTTGCCAAGTTGGCGATGGCCTGCTAAATTTCTCGCCAAGCGTTACAGGCGGAAGGAGTAAATGGGTTATTCTTATAGTCTATTCTTTCTAAAATATTGAACTTTCATCAATTAGTCGTCATTTCATTGATTCAGTACCAGTTTTATCAATTTGGTGAATTTTTATCAACTGGGCGACATTTTCGTCAATGTTACGAACCCCTCTCTGTCCATGCCAACAAGACTGGGAAAGGTTATTCTCGGCCAGCGATCTTACTTCTCCGAGAGTTTTGCAGCTGGCCACGCAATTTGATACGGCGGACTGCGGGGGTTCAAGGGCCAGAAATTGGAGGGGAGGGGGATGGCGGTTGGAAGAAGAGAGACTTGCTTTCTGGACTCTGATAAAAACGGACAATGGAACTCGTGGAGTCCGGAATATGATGCATGGTACCGAATAATCTGAGAAGATGTGTATATATGTGTAAATAGTCCAATTAATAAATATATCTTAAGATTATAAAAGTGTTTGCATATGCTTAGAAAAACGAACCACCGAACTGGCTCAAGACAATGAGCATTGGAAATGAGAGCCGAGTTTGTTACACTGTCGCAGCCGACATAGGATAAATGCTAAGCAAATGGAAAGGTGGAAAACGCTTTGAAATAAATTGGATGATGGAATTGGCTTTGGAATAAATTGGATCGAAGTGAGTCATATGAGACTAATTTATGTGTGTGTTTAATGTACGTAATGGAATAATGGTATAGCCTGTGACAAAGACCCCAACCCATAAGAAAGAATGATGATGACATCTGGTACAGAAGAAGAGGTAAGTAGAAGTTTTCACATTTATGGGTGATGCTCTCTGGGCTAGAGCGGATTTAAAATTAAATTGTAAAATTAGTAATGAGTTTAAAGGGGATCATTTGGTTTGTGGGGAGTAAATTATTGAAGGGAATAAATTATGACTTTTAAAGTTTTGCTAATAAATAACGGAAATTCCTAGATGAGTGGTGACAGAAGTAATATATGGATAAAAATTTTAGTTCAATATACAAATGTGTTTAAATGCTGGTTTGATAAGAAATTATAGTAAATTGCTGCTTGAAATTGTGTTACATTTAATATTAATGAGATATTTGTATGTGGAAATATAAATAATATTATGCATAGGGTATTTTAATATTAAGAGAAATTTAAATTATATTACTTCTAGGAATTTGGTTGTATATTAAAGAAAAATGTTTATGTTAAATTTAAGATGGGGGATAAATAGTAGTGATAAAGAGAAATGATTTCACTGTAAAGATAAAAATGATAATTATGGGAAAAGTGCTACGCCAAGTAATGCCTATGAGCAGAATTTATAATCAAAGGAAAATATTGGGGTAATATGATGATATATGTGATGGATAAATGTGATTTGACATGTGTATATATTATGTATTTTGGATCAAGGGGAAAATGCAATATTGTGTATTAAGAGGGTGGTATGGTGTAAATTAGGGTGAGCTATTATTGTTTAGGTAATCTTCGGTTTTCACAGCAGTGGTTAGGATGGCGTATTTATTGGAAGAGAAGAAAATTGATCTTGTGAGGCTCTGTTATGAAATAGGCGAGACGGCGGATTCTGAGTGTGAGGTGGTAGAATTAAAAAATATAATTTGTGGGAGCAAGGAGTATGAGGAAGAAGCGATAAGGAATATATTGTATTCTATTAGGGAAGAGAGAGAAGAGAATGATTAAAACCGGAGCTAGAGAGAAAGCAACCTCACATTTACAGAGTACCCAAATTTTAAAACCAGTGGTAGAAGAACAGATTGAGGAATTACTAGTCAAGAAATTAATAGAGCCATCAGATGCGGAAATTGCGTACCCTTTAGTTTGTGTAGCTAAGAAGGATTTGAGCATAAGGATGTGCGTTGATTATCGGGGTCTCATCCTTGCTAGAAAAATACTTCTTTTCCAATGCAGAACGTCACCGAACTAAGATATAAGGCAGGAGCGGCAAATCATCTTACTACGTTGGATATCTTAAAGGGCTATTGGATGATTACTATGGAGAAAGAAAGTCGAGAGCTAACATCTTTTGTGAGCCCAAAAGAGCAATATCAATGGAAGGTGATGCCATATGGGTTGAATGGGACTGCGGCTACATTTCAAAAGGCCATGAATATAGCGCTCACTAAACATAGAAATTACGCAGATAGCTACATCGACATAATTTATTTGCAGACATGGGAAGAACACATGAAGCATTTAGAGAAAGTTCTTGACACGTTAAATGATTTAAATTTTACCGCTAACCTTAGCAAGTGCCATTTTGTTCGAGGGAAGGTGACATATTTGGACCATGTTGTGAGATCCGGAAAACACGGCCCGAACCCAGAAAAATTGAAAAACATCGAGAATTTAAAAAGCCCAACAACTAAGAAGAAATTGCGCTCAGTGTTAGGGTTTTTTAACTATTATAGGGAGTATGTACCAGAGTATGCGAACATCGCTAAGCCGCTAACTGACCTTACTAGGAAATCAATTCCCAATGAAATACTGTGGTCAGAAGAGGCATAGATAGCGCTGGATAAACTAAAAGAAGCATTGTGTAAGGCGGTGTCTTTGTACACTCTGAATTTGGCTAGACCTTTCGAGATACACACACATGCGTCCTTAAGTGGAATTGGCACTTGTTTAGCGCAAAGAGACAAAAAGGGACAGGTTAGACTGATAACGTTCGCTGGTCAGAAATTGACTAGTACGCAGACAAAATGGAGTACAATCGAAAGGGAAGCGTTTGCAATAATCTGGGCTTTATCAAAATTTGAAACGTGGATATTTGGGGGTTTAATTGAGGTTTATACAGACTATAATCCGTTGAAATTTCTGACGGAAAGCACCTCACGAAATGCCAAATTACAAAAATGGTTATTAGCTCTGTAAAGATATATTGTCATTATCAAATATAAACCAGGAGCTAGTAATCAAAATGCAGATGCCTTATCACGAATTTCAAATTAGATTTTAAGAAAGAAACAAATAATTTTGTATGTGAATTGTAAGGTGTGTAATATAATTAAGGTATATGTGAGTAGTATTATAATGTGGTCAAAAGTGGAAATTGATAATTAGTGTTTTCAGTATAATTTTGGTTTGTAGTATGATTTTGTTTTAAGTGCTAAACAGAAGTGGAAATTGATAATTAGTGTTTAAGAATAATTTTGGTTTAATGTATGATTTTGTTTTAAGTGTAAACAGTAGAAGTGGAAATTGATAATTAGTGTTTTAAGCATAATTTTGGTTTGTAGTATGATTTTGTTTTAAGTGCTAAACAGTAGAAGTGGAAATTGATAATTAGTGTTTAAGAATAATTTTGGTTTAATGTATGATTTTGTTTTAAGTATAAACATTTGAATCGGAAATTGATAATTAGTGTTTTAAGAATCATTTAGTGTCTATGGAAATATACTTTTGTGTATGAAATTTAAATTTGGATAATTATTAGGTAATGGTTCGATCCTGTCACTGGCTTATAGAGGAATTCCGGGTTGCATAGAGCATGGCCTGTGTGTGGAAATTTCCACTATGGGGAGGGGGTGCAGGAATTGGACTTTCCAGTCATCGTTGGTCAATGGATGGACTGAAAAGTGGGGGGACGGTGTTACGAACCCCTCTCTGTCCATGCCAAGAAGACTGGGAAAGGTTATTCTCAGCCCACCATCTTTCTTCTCTGAGAGTTTTGCAGCTGGCCATGCAATTTGATACTGTGGGCTGTGGGAGTTCAAGTGCCAGAAATTGGAGGGAAGGGGGATGGCAGTTGGAAGAAGAGAGACTTGCTTTCTGGACTCGGATAAAAACGGACGATGAAACTCATGGAGTCCGGAATATGATGCATGGAATCGAATAATCTATGAAGATGTGTATATATGTGTAAATAGTCCAATTAATAAATATGTCTTAAGATTATAAAAGTGTTTGCATATGCTTAGAAAAACGAACCACCGAACTGGCTCAAGGCAATGAGCATTGGAAATGAGAGCCGAGTTCGTTACAGTCAATTTGACAACATTTAAAAAGTCATTAACTTAGACATATTCTGAAAAATTAGTCACCAAAATTTTATTCAAATGCTACAGATGGAAAAATAGGTAATTCTTATAGTACTCGTAGATTCTTATATTCTTTCCAAGATATTGAATTTTCGTCAATTTGTCATTTTCATTAATTTAGTATCATTTTTATCAATCTGGAGACAGTTTTGTTAATTTGGCAACATTTAAAAAAGTCATCAAGTTGCTGACAATCTGTCAAATTCATTGCCAAATTCTCGCCAAGCATTATGGACAAAGACATAAGTTATTCTTATAGCAGATAAATAAGTATTGGCATCCAAATACAAAAGTATTACTCAAAGTATCTTTTACCATGAATGGAACGAGTTACATCCACGAGAATGATATCACCAAATTTATTACATGACATTACATATGAAAGTGAACATATTTCACAATAGTTAATTATTTTCTTTTATTTTATGTTATTTTTTGTTAAATTTATTTGAAAAATGTGCAATATCTCAAGAACGGAATGCTGAAATTTTGTACATCACCTTATTAGTGTATGGGGCACATTTTACTCATTAGAAAAATTTTTGTACAAGGGCCGTATAAAAATTTAAATTTTGTATTTCTAAAAATTTAATTCTCTTGAAAATTTTAATCGATTTCATAAAATTCTGTACCTTTTTCTACACAACTTTGTAATTTATTATATATGTCTAAGGTCAATATTTAAGGAATAAAAGACAAGGCCAATGTTTTTGGGACACCCTGTATAACCAGGGACGAATAATCCATTGGGGCAAGTCAGTTTCGGGCCATAGAGTAATCATAATTAAAGCTCCCTAAAATATAGTTTATCTGGGGGAGGAAGCTTAAAATTTTATGCTAAAACCTAATGTAAAAAGACTGATGCAATAAATTCGTATTTATTTTTGAACTTGTTAAAGCACCATGAATAAAGTGTCGGATAATCGAGTTTTTGGATTATCAATTTTCGGATTTATGATGTTTTATTGCATTTATTGTTCAGATGCTGCCTTTCATGAAAGTTTGCTTGGAGCCTCGAAAAACCTGGGGATGCTACTGTGTAAAATTAAGCACTATATATGAAAATAAGCAAGTTTAGTCTGTCTACTGTGTAATAATTAAAGGATGGAGATGGATGGAGTTAGATGGAAAAAGATGCTTGTGAACTCTCTGTAATGCATAATGTTACAAATGAATTGCAGAATCCCACCATTTATGCAATAAATTATTTTGTTTAGTGAAATATTTACTCATTTATATGGGCACACTATAAAAATAATCTGACAATAATAATTAAAATGCGTCACTTTAAAAATATTGGGGTAATTTATGCATATAGAGCACATAAGCAGAAGCCCCGAAGACAAATAAAACTGTGTATGGACAGATAGTCATGAACCACCCACATCAGATTTTTTGTGAAACAAATACCTATCTGTAAAGTTAGCCTTGTTTTTGAATCCATTTTTATTGGGAATGACATGCTTTGAGAAAAATTGAACTGGATGAAAAGACATAGAAATTGAAAATTGTATATGAAAATTCAAACGATATCAGGTAAATGTTTGAAAATAAATATTACATTCGAAAAATATTTATATATTTTAACCTCACTAAGATGCTTGACTAGTTTAATCCCTAGCCGAGTTGCACAATAGACCTCTGGTCGATGTGCTGGGCTCTTCTGGAGCCACCCACCTTCATTTCATTTCATTTCAATCCCTAGCCGAGATCAACTAAAAACATAACTCCCATTGGTTCATTCCCCTTCCATGTTTTGATACATAAAAAGTAAACACTTAGTGAAAATACCATTCTCGCTAATGAGGAGCATAAAAATCCTAATTTCAATAATTATATTTGGAAATATTAGTTTTAGAGCAAAAATTCTTAAGATTCAGAACTTTTTACCCCAAACTGACACTAAAGAAAGTATAATTGAGCAAAAGTTTACCTTTGTAACGAAAAATAAATGTATAGTAATTTATCAGTACATTACACTAATCAACAATCTTCCCATCTTTTTCTACTTTATTTTATTTATTTATTTTCTGGAGAGGTGAAAGGGGGTGTTATGCTTCTTTGTTTTCACTTTTAATCCAGCTAATGAAGTTCGGATTTGAAGGCAAAAAAGTTAAAAAATAATAGTAATCTCTAATATTTTGATAATATTCCTCACAGTGCCGATTTGGACAGTCAGTCATTTCTTTGGTTTCCTTTTGTATTTTGGAATTAGAACGGCAAAATTTGGCAAACATTTTAAGGAGTTTTTAAGAAGATTTGGGCAAAAATAAGGAGTTTTAAGAGCTCTTAAAAGTAAAATGTGAATTCAAAGATTTCTTAAGGAGTTTCTAAGGACCATTCAAACTCTGGAAGCTTCATTTTTCACCGATATTTTCATAGTTCTACAGAAAACGTCCTCATAATACAAATTATGGTTTTTTCATGTTTTTCTATGAAAAATAGCCATCAATCACTGAAAATTTATAGATGTTATGCTTCTTTTAGTTTTCACTTTTGATCCCGCTAATAAGTTCAGATTTGGAGGCAAAAAAATTAAAAAAACCATTACTAAGGGCTTGCTCTTTTCTGATGAGATCCGTGAAATGTGTCCAATTTTTTTTGCCAAAAGAAAACCACAAAAAATTACTACTTTCCAAAAATTTATTATATCAAACTTCTTGTTTCCACACTACAGTGCATAATTTATGCAGATATCTAAGACTCCCACATTTGTGCAATGCAAATTTTGTCTAATATTCTTTTCTTTTTATTGAACATTTACAAAAGAGTTTTAAAATCCCTTTTTCCAAAATTAATTTGATTTAACCTTGTCCAAAATGCTGAGAAAAAAAAATTAGTAGTTGTAAAAAGTAATTTAAAACCAATCTCCTTTTGGCTTCTTCAAGCAGTGCCGTTTTCTCTTGAGATTGTGATTTATACATTTTCTGACAATTTTCAGACAAATATGCAAATCTTTTGATGTTTGAGTTGTTAAGAGTAAATTTTCTTTTTTTTTTTAAATAAAAAATAGCTCACTTGGAAACCATGGCTTATATTTGGTCTAAAATTTTAAACTCTTATGTTGATAAGTTTTTAATGTGTTTTATTTATTTGTTGGCAATTTGGAAAAGATTATCAGGCCATATCATGAAAATCAGCATTAGTATACGATCCTCGCTATATTTCATTTTACTGTAAAGACATTTTCAATTTTTACAATCTGTTTGTATCGACTAAGATTTTATTAATAATTTTATGTTTTATGTAGGAAAATTACTTTTGAAACATGCAATTAATGAAGTGATGAGTTATTTTCTAGAAAAGTGTATCAAAACAATGATTTAGGCACTTGAAATACAGTCATTTTGACAGGATATATTAAAATTTGATGTATTCCCATCTATAAATATGGTGCTATAATTTTATTAAAAATAAATAAATGTTATTATCCTTAGTATAAACTTGTGTTCTATCAAGTCTCAATAATTAATTTCTTTCATGTTTTGATCCTTTTTCAAAATTTTTTCTTAACTAGATCGAATTTTAATTTAATTACATATACCTATATATTTAACCCTTTCCGGATGGCGGTATTCCGGAACTGCCATGGTCCAAAGCGCTTCACTTCAGAACAGTTCCCAAAGGACGGCTAATTTTTTGAGCTAAACCTAACTCTCGAAAAAAATTCATTATAAATCACCTATTCAACACAGAAATCTACTTTTTTCAGTTATAAAAGAAATATTTATTTTCTATTTGATGTATATTTATCATACAAATCTCATTGCAAAATACTCGTTAGTTGCTTCCATTCTTTTATCCGAAATAAATGAATAATTTCACTGCCGCACATTCTTCTAAAACCCAAACTTAAATAAAATAATCTCTTATATTCCTATGATTCACCAATGAAATGATTAAGCTAAAATCAAAATGAGAACCGAAACTCAATTATAAAATAGCTGATGCTACGAGAAGTGCTCTATTTGTTTATAGTACAAAATCATGTTTTACCACTCCAAATGGAAAAATGATTAATTGA
Organism: Amaurobius ferox; assembly: GCA_951213105.1. Classification (NCBI taxonomy): domain Eukaryota; kingdom Metazoa; phylum Arthropoda; class Arachnida; order Araneae; family Amaurobiidae; genus Amaurobius; species Amaurobius ferox. The sequence continues at coordinate 92,717,600 of OX578141.1, read as the reverse complement.
AACCTTCCTATGCTGTAATAGAAATGATCATTAGAAAACGAGTTAGACTTAAAGAAAGCTTTAATCAACTAGAATGATGCATGACAAAATGGCAAAGCAGTATCGCACGCTAGTAGTTGGAACATCAAAACATAGTAGTGTTGCCATTCTTCAAGTACCTAAAGTTAGTGTTGCCAAAACAAGAACATAATATCACATTCACCCCTCCCATAGTGTTAGTCAATCACATAGTCGGCTAAATAGGAAGGCAGGCGTTTCGGTCTGCTGGGACGAAGTGTAGTAGGATCCTGGGACCTCTCCCCAGTATTCTTACAGAAGTTCTCTGATGAGGAGGCTGGACTGCTAGGATATGGTGGTACACTGTCTTGAGCTTCATCTTCTGTCATATTTTTGAGACTCACCGGTGGGGTTTTTGTATGTGCGTTAGACAATTCAGAATTCAGAATATCAGAAGAAGGCAGATGGCTGCTACAGCTGTCTCCGTCGTCATTGATAGGTAAAGGAGTTTCCCCTCTTGGAGCTAAGTGCCGTATAGAGACACTGGTTTCACGTCCGTCTGGGAGTCTAACATAAGCATAGTCTGGGTTTGCTTCAATGAGTTCTACTTCCTGCACAATAGGCTCATACTTATTAGCTCGTGTGTTGTTCCTCATTAGCACTGGACCTGGATGGGTAAGCCAGGTAGGTATGGAGTAACCATTGTAGGATCTTCTAATGTGGGAGAACATTCGTTCATGAGGTGTAGCATTTGTGGAGGTGCATAGTAGGGAGCGAATCGAATGTAAGGCAGGTTGTAAAACATTTTCCCACTGTTCAATTGCCATGTTTTTTGATTTTAGTGCCAGCTGGATAGTTTTCCATACGATTCCATTGTATCTTTCGACTTGGCCGTTTCCTTGCGGATTGTAAGCAGTCGTCCTGCTAGTCGCTATCCCAAGTGGAGTGAGAAAAGATTTTAACTCACGGGACATAAAAGATGAACCTCTATCAGAATGTATATAAGCCGGCATTCCAAAAATTGAGAAGATGTTTTGCAAGTGAGTTATAATGGTAGACGCCGAGATATCAGAACAAGGAATTGCAAAGGGGAATCTCGAAAACTCATCTACTACAGTCAGGAGGAAGCGGTTCCTGGAAACTGTTGGTAAAGGTCCTTTGAAATCCAGATTTAATCTTTCAAAAGCAGCAGTTGCTTTGATTAATTTTCCATCATTTTTACAGAATCGTGGCTTGACTTCGTTGCAACAGGGGCAAGCGTTTATGACCCTCTTAATGTCGTCCAAAGAGAAGGCTAAATTTTTAGATCTGATCCAATGATACATTCGGGTGATTCCCGGATGACACAATGCCTCATGTAATTCTCTTATATTCACTCCTGGGCTGGTAGCCGCCGTTATTCTTGATAGAGTATCCGCAGTTGCATTTCTGTTTCCAGGTCGGTAGATAATATCAAATTTGAAGCAGGTAAGTTCCAATCTCCAACGCATGATTTTCTCATTTTTAATTTTACTGTTATGACACTGATCAAACATGAATGTGACTGATCTTTGGTCAGTAAAAACTTCAAAATGTCTACCAATTAAGTAATGTCGCCAATTCCGTAGGGATTCAACAATTGCATAGGCCTCCTTTTCAATCGAGGAATGCTTCTGCTCAGATGCGTTCAGAGTTCTTGAGAAGAATGCCACAGGACGTTCAGCTTGACTCAAGGAAGCCCCTATAGCAAACTCAGAGGCGTCTGTTTCCACTCTAAAGGGTATGTTGTCCTCAATAGCAAACAAGGAGGCATTAGCTATATCGGTCCTTAATGAGTCAAAAGCCTTCACAGCAACTTCCGGAAGAGGAAAGGGACCCTTAGCCAAGAGAGGGCGAATCTTCTCAGAGAATGTGGGAATCCAACGACAATAATGGGCAAACATGCCCAGCGCACGTTGTAGAGACGCTGTGTCTTTAGGAATAGGTAAGTTCAACAGTGGAGCCAGTCTGTCGGGGTCAGGTTTTATAGTTTTGTTCTCGATAAAGTATCCTAGTAGTTTGATCGATTTAGTAGAAAAAACACACTTCTCATCATTCAGTGTTAAGTTGTATTTCTTAGCAGTAATCATGAATTTTTCCAAGTTGCAGTCATGCTCTCTTTGATTTTTCCCACATACCGTTACATCATCAAGATATGGAAAAGTGCCTTCTAAACCTTCATCCTTAATTATTTTATCAATGATTCTCAGGAAGCATGCTACCCCATTAGTCACACCGAAAGGGACACGTAGAAAATGGTACAGTTTACCTTCAGCTTCAAAAGCTGTGTAATGTTTTTCAGATTCTAATATGGGTACCTGATGATAGGCACTTTTGAGATCAATAGTACTAAATATTTCATATTTAGACACTTGTGAAATTAATTCTTCAATTCTGGGAAGAGGATAAGCATCAAGCATCGTGAATCTATTAATTGTCTGTGAATAATCGACAACCATTCTGGGCTTGTGGTGTTCTCCTTTCACGACAAATGCTTGTGCACGCCAAGGTGAATTACTGGGTTCGATTACACCTTCTTCTAGTAGTCTGTTTACGTTCACAGCTATAAATAGTCTATCTTCTTCCGTTTGACGCCTTGACTTCGTGATCACTGGTCTACAGTCAGGGGTTAAGTTAGCAAACAGTGAGACAGAGGGGACTTGAGCAATTGCCAATGAGCAGATTTTCAGAGGTGGTCTGTCACCGTTGAAATCAATCTCAACTGAAGAATGATTTTTTAGTAAGTCATGGCCGATCAGAAAATCTGCACAGAGGTTTTTCATGATTAACACCTCTACGTTTGTATATGAATGAGTTTGTAATTTTACCGTTATCATGGAACAGCCAGTAATGTCCGAGCTTAAGGAAGAGTTAGCCATAGTTATTCTACCGAAGTATGGCTTCACTAGTATTCGACACTTTTTTACCAGAGATTGGTTTAGAAAACTGAGTGAGCTGCCAGTATCGATCAGAGCATTTAGCTCTATTCCATTTATATCCACTTTAGTAATAGATTTTTGGAGACAACTGGGGATAATTGATGCTGATGCTAAAGTATGAACTGATGCCGCAGAATTGTTCGGGGGGCGCGACAGTCTAGACTTGCAAACTCTCTGGTAATGACCTTTCTTTCCACACCCTCTACATAGTGCATCCTTGGCCGGGCAGACGTTTCGAACATGGCGGTCATTCCCACAAAAAAAGCATTTTCCGGTGCGGGCTGGTATAGCTGCAGTTGCGTGAGTCTCCTCGGGTTTTTCGTCTTTCTGCTCCATAGCAGCCACAGGTACCGAATTCGAATTTGCAGAATATGAAGCGGAGTGATGTTCTGCCAGTTCTAATGCCCTAGCCTGGTCGAATGCATTATCCAACGTAATTGTAGTGTTCTCCAACAGGCGTTCTCGAATTCGAGTGCTCCTTAAACCCCGGATGAATGCGTCTCTAATATACTCATTTTTGTATTGTTCAGCCGTAACAGATTTGAAATTACAATCTTTGCTCATTTGTTTAAGTATCTGTAGATATTCACTCACAGACTCTCCCGATTGTTGAGTTCTCGAAGCCACACAGTGTCTGGCGAATATTTCGTTTCGTTTAGTAACGTAAATAGAATCCAGGGCAGTAATAGCCGTATTGTAGTTTTCTGCTTCGTTGATATGCTGATAAACACCCGCCGACACGTAATTACACAAGAGATGAAGCTTATTTTCCTCAGTCGAATACTGAACTTCGCCCAGGAAATTTGAAAATGTCCGTTTCCAATGTTTCCATTTTGCTTCAGCTCCTACGCACGTTGGATCCACGTCGAATCTCTCTGGCTTGAGAAGTCGTTCCATCTCATGTGAATTTAGATCCAAGGATTCTAGTTGATTAAATTGTAATAGAAATGATCATTAGAAAACGAGTTAGACTTAAAGAAAGCTTTAATCAACTAGAATGATGCATGACAAAATGGCAAAGCAGTATCGCACGCTAGTAGTTGGAACATCAAAACATAGTAGTGTTGCCATTCTTCAAGTACCTAAAGTTAGTGTTGCCAAAACAAGAACATAATATCACATATGCCAAGGTCAAGTATCTGCAAAATACATTGGAGTTGTTCCCATGGACATATAATGCCATCTAGCAGACAAATAAAAACATTCCATATGAAAACATGCATCCGTGACCGCTGTCTTTTAGGTTAGGTTAAGTTTTCTCCAATGCGAATGCGTGACGACAGTCCTTGAATGCAAGTTCGCAATTGACACGCAGATGCCTCAACCGTCCGCAAAGGGTTAATAATATATAATTTTATTAAGTATATATTTTCATTACAAAATAAAGTTTTATGTAATACATTTATGCTTAACAATTGAATTAAAATTTTCTATAACAACATTGTAGAACATCCCAGTAGATATTTGGAAAAACCCCTTATCCAGAAAGCTCAAAGTCCCAAGCATTCCGGACAATATGTAGATCCCATACTGTATATATATTTATGTATCAATCATTAAAATACATTCAGGCAAAATTGCTATCATTTTTATGAATAAACAAATAATACTTAATTTTAAATGAATTAATGAATGTATAATATATAAAATATTATTCATGCATAATAAGACTTAATGGAAACAAAAAATAAATTTTATTTTTATGGTTCTATGAATTGAAAGTGTTAATTCTTTTCAACAGTTTGTAAAGATCTGACAGTGCTGATAATAGCCCTTACATATACCTCCAACCCTCACTTATCCCCAAAAAAATACATTGAAGGATATGATGGCAACAGTTAGATAGGTTTTGTCTGTAAACTTTATTTTACTTTTCTTTGTTTATTCCTAACATTTATATTATAAATAAAACTTATACTTAAGAAAGTTATTCTACACAATTGAAATAAATCATCAATTAGCACAGAATGATAAATGAAACAAAAATAAGAATAAATTGTCCTAACAAATATTCACATCATTTCAGCAACATAAAAACCAAATACATTCTGAATTAAATAGTAAAATAAGCACATGTGATCTTATTAAAGTGACCCACCTTCATTGACAGGAACAGAATTCATCGATGTGACATCAATAACTACCTTGTGTTGTCTTAGCTCAGACAAGATAGAGAGTGTCAGAAGCAAAACAACTCCCATTATACTCCATTCTAATACTGAACTTACTAAAATAAGAGTAAAGCCCTATTAAAAGCAAAACAACATTAGCAATCATACCAAATTTTAGAAAGGCATAAAATCTAGACTTTTATCATACATATAGAAAAGAAATGTATTAGCACTAAGCCATTTTATAAAACCCATTTAAACTGTTTCATAAAAGTATGCACGAGTATTCATACAGCATTAGGGCCATAGGTGTTGCTAAATTTCTTTGACCCATTATTGGCTTAACTTGTTTTTGAATTTTAAAATAAAAATTAATCCCTAAGCTGCAGCTAATTTTGAAATTCTAGTAGTTTTCACCCAAAATATTTTAAGGCTCTTAAATAGTAAAACCATAACTTTTCAATGAAACATTGAACAGTGGCATATCTGTAATTAAAACAATTAAAAAGAATTACAAAATATTTAATTTAAGAACATCTTGTTTATACATAAAATAATATAAATTCACTGTGTACAATAATTTATTCATTGAATCAAAATTATAATTTCATATCAATATATTATATGAATCCAACTTCTGATCATATTTTAAGTTCAGAACTACAGATTTCATGCATGTTAATATAGCTTTTTCAAGTTGTAGTTTATTGGAAAAGGACTTTCAAATTACAAATATTAATATATTATTTATCATTTTCCAATTCCATTGGAAGTTATGATGATTTAAAGTTTCACTCACTGATTTTCGAAATTTTTATTTTTCATTGCCTCTAAGGAAAATGTATCCATGAAATATAAAATGGTAGGATTATATCAGTCACAAAACTATAAGTTATTAAGAAAGACATGGGTAACTAAAATATTGCAACATCTACTTTACCTTCACCTATACACAGTTTAATTAACACAGTAAGCATTTCATCCTCCACAGGTCATCCTCTATTGGGTGGCACTTCCCGGCTGTCCAAACAGTTACCTTATACCTTTCTGGTAGGTTGGACAGTCTGGGTCTCAACAACAACAACAGGTCATCCTCTGTTTGAGGTGGGGGCTGGGGAGTCAAATGATGGTTAATCATGTTCCATACATGCACAATGGATGAGAGATCTGGAGATAGTGATGGCTAAGGAGGCACCTGGATACCTTGCAAGGTTTGTCTGCTGATGTTTGCTGAGTGCGGTCATGTGTTATCTTGCTGGAAAACAGCATTTTGCAATCACTGAAGGTAGGGCAGTGCAACTGGCCACAGTGCCTCATCCATCTATTGTCGTGCCATGATTGTGCCTCTGATACAAACTAGAGGCTATTGAAGCTGATGGCATCCCAAACCATGATGCCACATTGTCGAGCAGTATGGCATTCAACAGTCATAGCAATATTGGATCTGCTTCCACGTCACTTCCAGACTCTCACACGGTCACTGTCATTCAAAAACAGAACAGAGACTCATAGTCGAACACTATTCAGCCATATATGACCACCCAGTCATACATAGGCCTAAAATGAATCCTCTTGCACGACCATCCAACTGCTGAAAAGGACTTCAGCAGCATCGGTCAGGTATCTCTTCATCAACACGCATCTTCCGAAATGAGAAACAGCTTGGAAAACAGGTTTCCATAGGTGACAGACAATAATAGCTCTTGGCTCATCCGCCATTAACTTTATCATTAACTTTATCTGTAATCTCGGTCATGAAATCACTTATTCCCTTGAGTTTGTTTATAAAATTTTCGCTCATATTCACCATAAATTTATTCAACCTAATACTAAACGTGTTGCTGTTATTGACCTAATACTGTACAAATTTAGTCTTCCATATCACCTGACGATTTCACCCTCTCATTCAATTCTGCAATAAATTTAAGTTTAAACCTGCTCACACGAATATTACTACTTTATTCAATAGCATTCGCATGGATAAGTTTAGGGATAGAGATAACTTTAAAATCCATGCTAGGGTGCACATTGTACCCCATTTAACTCCTGATAATGAATATAAGTTCTATATTGGTAGAACTAAACATACTGTCAGTATCCATTTAGCTGCACATGCTCATGATGTCAAGAATGGTAAACTTTCTACAGCTCTTGCCCAATATGTTGTTAATGATAACTTTCAACCCTTGCTTGAAAAAACTTTCCTTTTAATTAGTTGCAATAACCATAATAATATTCTTCTTTATGAATCCCTGTTTATTTATATCTACAGTGATTCCATTTGTAATTTTGATTCTGTGCAGATTTTAAATTATGCTTAGCGACTCGTTCTCGACTCTATGCATGTCAAACCTCTACACAATTATCTATGACATTTCATTTTAATGTAATATATATGCTTTGCTGAAATTTGGGCATATTTCATTTTCTTTTATGTATTTGCATTAAATATTGGTTTAATATTAAATTTCCTGTTTATAATACTATTTAATGTATTTTTGTAATTGTTTAATCTTAAATATCCTGTTAATAATACAATTTAATTATCATTATTCCATAGTTAATTTATGCAAATTTTGTCTGCCGATTTGGTCTGTATGCAAACTTGTTTGCACAGTAATTCTTATATAGCCACTGATGAAGGGTATAGTGATACCCGAAAGCGCTCTGGCCTTTTTAAATATTTGTATGTCATAAAGGATGGTTTTTATTAAATGACCTTTTAATCTACAATTTGTTGTCTTTGATTTAATGCATTATTGAAGTTGACGTGTAACCACTTTAAGTATTGATATTTGGCCTGAGCGATAATAGGACTTATATTTATTTGATCACATTGAATAGGTTTTCTACTTGGAACTTCAGTTGTAAAAATTTTTGAACCTGAATTTTCAGTATTGAAGTAACTATTACTGTCTTGAACAAAATCAGATGACTGCATGCCTCATATAATGACTTTATTCCTTATGAATCATAAATTTTCACTAATGGAATTAACAATTGGTACTTGTGATATTCCATCTCTGACCAAATACACATCATGTTGCTATCATCGAAACTATTACAAGAAATTAAAGCCTTTTGATGTTCATCCTTGGTGTAATTTACTAACTGAACTGTATGAGGCATAATGGAAACTGGTTCATGCATTTAAAAAATTATGCATTGAGGTACTTCATATACTTGAAAATCATGCAAAAAATCAAACTCATCTACATGTACCAATTTGGACTTTTCTTGTTTTCTAACCATTACAGGCAAATTAATAAGATTCTAATCAGACAGGCAAATTAAATTCTTGTTTTCTAACCCTTACAAGCAAATTAATTTTCTAACCAGACAGGCAAATTAATAAGATTGTTCCCAATCAAAATATTAGAACCCTCAAATGTACTATCTGACACCATGTAAAACTGTACGTCCTTTAATTGCACTTTATCAATTTCTACACTTGCAGTAGCTCTTCCAACTGGTTCTTGTCATCATTGAAACATCAGCAGCAGTGTCTATAAGGACATCTATATTGCTTCCATTAACACAAATAACTTTGCTCGTAGTTGTATTCACTAATGGATGAGACTTCTTTGGACATTCTTTTGCACTACGTTCTTTTTTCTTGCAAGTGCAAAATTTTAAACTTTTAGGTTTTATACAATCTCGAGCAAAATGACTTTCCCCATAACAATTATAACACATATTTTGGCTTACAGGTTTACTTCGATCAACATATTTCTTATTTGTATCTTGTTCATTCTTAATAAAATTTCCATTTGTAACCTAATGTATATTTTTACTTTCCTTACATGATCCAAATCCAGTCTGCATTTCGAATTTATTTCTGATATCTATGTATTCATCTATTTTCTCAGACAATAAAATAGTTGCATTCAATTTTGTCCACTGATCAAAGTAATGTTCTCTAATTTCATCTGGAGCTCTTTGTTTTATTTGATTTGCTATAATCAGATCTTTTAGCTGTTCAAATGTATTGACTTCCAAACCTGCAATCTATCCACTAAAATATGTTTCTAATTCATGATAAAATTCCCTCCAAGATTTGTCTCCTATTTTTAAATGAGTTTAATTTATGATGTAACAAAAAGTAAAATATAATGAATCAATATGAAAGTTTTAAGATTCTAAATATAATAGTTCCTTGGAAAATTACAGGTACAGCATTATTATAGCAACTAAAGACAGCATTTTCAAATATAGGTGCATGCATAAGGAAAGTTTTTCAACAAAAAATTTGAAATCTTTCATGTCAAGATGGATTTAACATTATGGAAACTGTATTAAATTACAATAGTTACCTCATCTTCGGGCAATTTTCGGGCAGGAATATGCTTATTATAATTATTCCATCTTTTCTGTGATATTGGGAAAAAAACAATAACTAATTTTTATTTAAGGAAAATATAAATTAGGTAATCATTATTTTTTGTTTAATTTTAATACAAAATATTTTTTTAAACTAATAAAATTTTGTTTATTTAAAATGCATATTCTTATTCTATTTTTCTCATTCATTAGACTAGTTAAGAGCTAATATGCATAGTAATTCAATCATTATCTTAAATAATGAAGTTACATAAAAAAAATCATATTTCTAGAATTATACACTATTTTGTAATCAATTAACAAATTAAAATTATAAAATATATTGGATAAATATTAAAAATTTAGACAAAATGGAATAGTTAAATAAAAGCAGTATCTGCACAGTATAAACTATTGTTGAATATGGTACTTAAAATATATAAAAATGTACACAAGAGTTTCATTTACTTCAAAGAAAACATGCTTTACAACAAGCATATGGAAGAATTTGTATGGACTGAGAAGATAATATAATGTAATGGTGACCAATTTATTTTACTATAAAGAACTATATTATTTTGCAATTACCTTTATTTTAAGAAATATTACTTAACTATCATATTCAATAAAGAAAATAATGTAATTTTTTTTCCCTAATAAACATTTTATAGTCCCTTCATTTTTTTCTCAATATAAAAAATTTTGAAGAAAGAAAGTACTTATTCAAATTAACATTTAAAACTACTTTTCTCACCCACAGATATCTATTTCTTCAACAATCTTTACTACAGTAACAGGAAAACATTTGAAATTATCAATCATTTACATACTTATCCATTCTGATAAAAAAAAAAATATACTTCAATATTAAATATAAATATTTAAAAATGAATATTTATATTGACACTGGAAAACTATCTGGTATCGTTTGGTACCAGTGAACATAACTAATAATAAACTGTAAAATGATAAATTGCAGTGGTAAAAATCCAATGATTTGAGAGTATATTAATTGTTGAATTTTTACAAGAGTGTAAAGAACTTACTGGTGTTGAACAAGAAAGGCATTGTACATGCACACTATTTAACCCTTTGTGGACGACAGCATTCCAGAACTGCTGTAGCTCATAGGACAGAGCATTTTGCATCCGAACTGTTCCCAAAGGATAGCATATTTTAGCCCTATGCCTAGCTCTCAAAAAAATTTTACTAAAAATCACTCATTCAACACAACATACAATTTTTTTCAGGAATAAAGGAAATACTTATTTTCCATTAGCTGTATATGTTCCACACAAATTATCTTTTATTTAAATATTAAATTATTTAAAAATGATTAATTAACATGATTAAAAGGGTTATTTGTTATGCAGGGAAAATATCCAAATGATTGTACTCAATACTTTATATAGCTAATAGAGATTATGTACAATTTTTAAGAAGAGAATAGCATTGTAACTAACTAATATGCTTTTTACATATAATGTATTTCAAAACATGGATTCACACCCAGACCAATATTGCAATCTTTGCATTCATAAAAACTGTCTGTGGCTCAGCAGAAGTACCAAAGTTCCATGAATTCTTACTATCTGCATTATATTCATAACTATCCTGTTCAATTACTATGCGAGTATATTCTTCCATACATAAAACACATTTTGACCCAGCCATTCTTTTATCCGAAATAACCTAATAAATTCACTACTGCACATTCCTCTAAAACCCAAAGTTGAAAGAAAATACTCTTACATTCCAATAATTCACCAATGCAATCATTAAACTAAAATCAAAACAAGAACCCATACTCAATAATAACATAGCAGAGCCTGAGAGAAATGATCAGTTTGTTTATATTACAAACCATGTTTTACCACTCAAGATGAAGAGATGATTCATAGGGACCTTCCTATACTAAGGTCAAGTATTAGTAAAATATGTTGTAAATGTTAGAATGGGCATTTAGCACAATTTAGTATTTAAATAAAAAAGTTCCATATGAAAATGCATATTGGTGTTAGGGTAAATTTCTCCTTGATGCAAATTTATGCATATCATCTTTGAACACAGTTTCACAGTTGATGTGTGGACACGTCTGCCATCCACAAAAGGTTAAGGGGAAAAGATCACATATCCCCAAAGTGAAAAAAAATTAATTCCGACTTTGTCAGGTTAACAACTAGAATACAGATACAGGGTGCATGCTATGAATTTCAGACTATTAGTCAATAGCTTTTGAAAATAATTAAAATAATTAGCCTAATACTAAAGTGTTAGTCAGAATTTTTTATTGTTTTGTAAGAAATAAAAATGCACAATTTACATTGCAACTTATTATATTAACGTGATGCATTACATATTCATATTGGTTATTTTTATAGTGTAAAATTTTATTTATTAAGTTTCATGCTTTTACAGTGTGCAGTTCATAATTTATGGTATTTCAGAAATAGTTTTTTTAAAACTGTAAAATATAAGCCAATATTTGAAAAATGTTTCAAAAAGTTTTAACAGTAATTAACAAGATTTCTAAATCAATCAGAACAAAAAGATTACAAAAGTGATCAAATGAACATTTACAAAATATTTTAGTTAACATCAATTTTTGTTGCTAATTTTCTGATTTATTCACATTTATGGAGATGGCATACACAGTCAGCAAGTACCCAACTGAAGAAAGATTGAGAAGCTATGAGATAGATCATATATATGGAGCAATATCAGTACTATATATGATTTATGGCAATATTTACAACTGTGATGAAATTTTTAGAGTTTAATCTTTCAAAAATTCAGTCCAAATATAATATTAAACTAATTACACTGCTTGCAGTTAGAGGTCACTTTTTGTCTCCTGTGTAGGTCACAACCAATTGTACTCCAGAACATAATTATTTTAACTCACCATAATGTCATACTTGTGTACTGAGACATTGTGTAGTCTGAGACATTTTAAAAGTTAGATGATTTTCAAATATGTAGAATAAGATGCTAGAAAAGTTATACAATAATTTGTTTTTGTTTTCTAACTGAAAAGTATATTTTATTTCACATCATAAAAATCTTAAGGTACAAAATTTAAATACATATTATCTCAATATTTTACATACATTATAATCTTTTATAATTATCAAAATTTTATAAAGAAATTACTTCATTTTTTTTCAGTATCTGCGTTTGAAAATAGGTGGAAAAATCCTAAAACTAATTAAATTAAATCTTAAACTGTTACATTTCCTCCTCACAATAAAAGAAATAATTACATGTTGGATGTACTGTCATGGTCAATAAAATGTATAAATAAATATATTCTCATAAAATCTAGACCTAAATATTTTTGCATGTGCATACAACTTCCATTGATCAAAAATATGGGTACATTAAAAGGTTTATACAATTTCATTAGAATATATCTCTGATAATAAAGAAATATAATAAAGAAATATATAATATATACTCTATATAATAAAGAAATTTAATGCAAAAGTGAATATATTAAAATCTTTAATTTTAAACTTGACAAAAATCATAATTAAAAAAAAGGATACGCAGTGACAGTAATATTATTAGAGAAATACAGAGACCCAATCGTATTCTCATTAATTTTGAAGTACCTTCTGACAGGTAAGTCATGTAAGTGATGCATAGGAAATACATCAACATACCAACAAAATATATGGTAGCTGCAAAAAGGTGAATTGGATAAACAGTAGTCATCTGAAAATAATAACTCTACTATAAAATAATGGCTTACAACACATAAGTAATATGAAAGACTCAGATATAAGTCAATTCAATTAAAATTAGAAATAAAATGCTAAAAAATCATGATAAAATTCACACAGACAAAAAAAATCATTGAAAATTCTAAAAGGATATGGGCAAACAAATGCATTCATGCTTATAATCTACTCCATATAGAACTATTATGACATTTAAAAAAAAATCATACTGGGGAGCAAAAAGCAACCATTATATAAAATACATTTACAGATAATCAGTCACTAAAATTTACAGATAATCAGTTACTAAAATCATATAATATGGCTCTACAGTGCAATTAAGTCTTTGGATCTTGTGCTAAAAAACCCTAATCAACCAGCCAATCTAGTGCAGTTAAAATATGTTTCTTGATAATGAAGAAACATTTTTCTAGAGAGTCAGAGTAGGGCCAACCAGCATCAGAGATTGCTTTTTTATGTTGTTAAGAGTTCATCAGCATTGACTAACTATTAATTATACTGGCAACGCAGGAAATAACCTATATGCCCTAATTTTACAAATCTGCAATGATGAATAAAGTAAGTCATGCAAAAATAAAATGTATCACAAGGTTGGGAAAGAAATACATTTTTTAAATAAAATACAAAATAGATACTATTGAAATCAAATCTTGGGAAAAATACAAACTGTAATTACCTTTCATAAGAAAGGAAATACAGTATCATATTTGGAAAGTTAACGTGGGTATGTATATATACCCTTCTGTTACTTCTATTTGTGACCATTTTATATATTTGACTTTGACTTATTGTTTGTCTAGCACTGATGAAAGGGATCCAGCATATTCCCGAAACAACTGCATGCTGCACTGCTATTATATTTTTAAGTTTTCCTTAAAAGAAATAATTACTGCTAGAATAAATGGTGACAAGATGGTAAATGTGAGAAAGCAAGGAAGTTGCAATCAAATTACTTCTCAATGGATATAACTGAGTACAAACATAAATAAAATATTCCAAAATATCTTTCGGAATATTTTTAATTTCATAATCATTCTGCTTGGTAGGGAAAAAATTGGTTTGGATGCTAATAAACTTAATAGATAAATTGCAAATTATTGATTTACAGCACAGAGATACAGTAATAAGTGGTTGATAACTAGCAATATTCTATATATTTTTATCATTGATATGTTTGCATTTTATATTATTACTTTCTCATGCGCAGTATTGAGAAAGTATTGTTTTTCCAAAAGTATTCAATTTCGAGATTTTGATGCCAATATATGTTTTAAGACCTTCTGAACATGTTTTGACTATTTTTAGAGTGATCCGTCTGATGTCTGTGGTTGATTTCTTGTATACACGATAGCAGACACAGATATTAATGGATTTTCACAAAACTTTATATCTGGCTTTGTCACAAAAAATCTAGAACTAGATAGAATTTTTTTTAATTTGAGCGAAATTTTTAAATTTTGTTTTGAATTTCATATTTTTTCAACATGGCAGCATAATACAAAATTTGACATAATCATACATAAAAAGGTTTATTTATGGTTCAATGATCACAAGACTTAATAGTTTTAATCATTGTTGAGAAAAATAGTCACGGACAAGTGGGTGTGGGCAACTTGTCCCCTCCGAGAGGGGGATATTGCGAAGCATAGTATCAATCGTAAGATTTTTTAAGCCATTTTATTGTGAAGGGTAACACGTTATGGTTGCAATCATTTGGACCCATGATACTAATTTTCCAAATTTTTTCTTGTAAAATTAAAAAAAAATGAATTCTGATGATAGGAAGTCGAGTTGAGCCACACTCCACTTAATTTTAAAATGCAACCTGTAAATCAAATAATCTAAATTTTGAATTATTAATACCATAACAGGGCATGGCATATATAAAGGGGGGGATTCAATCCCCCCCCCAAAATTTAAAAGTGTCAATATGCTTCCTAAACACACATGTGTCATAGAAAAAAATATCTACTGAATCCCCATTCAGTTTGTTGTTCTAAAATCCTTGAACTAGAAAAACAACACATTTTAATCTTCAATAAATAAAAAAAATAAATAATAATAAAAACAATGAAATAACTTCTCAGATTTTAGAAAGTAAGAATTCAAAAAGAAGTGCTTCGGCTACTGCGCCGTAATAGGAGAGAAATTATCCTACTGTAGTAAAACCTGAAGTCTGAAAATTTAGAAAAATTCCAGTTCCTGAAGCTGGCAGAAGAAACTAAGACCAAAAGCCAGTATTTAGTGACAAGAGGTCTGCATGGGTCTAATTTAAATTTTACCTGGCCTGAAAATATTAAGATTTGACTCAGCCAAAGCCCAAGGATTTTTAAAATATTGCATTTGAGACTAATCCATCCCGAAAGCACTTAAAGTCAGTCCAACATGGACCGACCTGAATTTTTTTGCAATACATTGAAGCCAGTATGATGATCTAAATTTGCTTTTAAGGAATTAAACACAAGTTATATTACATATAGCAATAAATTAAAAAGAACCCAAATTTGAAAGATCTGTACAAGTCAAGAATGAGCTTTACTATAAAGTTTTTTTTTTTTATTATTTTGGTTTGATAATATCAGAAATTAAATGAGAAAACAACTCTTAACTGAGATTATGTTTAAAAAAATGCTTTATTCACCCATTTAAGTTATCAGTGAACAATGCAATACTATTTTGTTAGAACTTATCAGCACTAAATATTCTTCACTGCAGTGGTTGTAAAACAAATATGTCATATACAATTGATAGTATTTTAAAAAATATTTGAATGTATTTTAACTTTCTATATAAGTATACATAGATATTATTTTCTTTGATTATGACATAGTTATGAATATTGTTAAAATTTAATAATTTTAAAATAATGGTAGATTTTCAGAATATGAATATAAATAAATTCAAGGACAATAATTCGTCTTACCCATATATTAATTTTAAATTATAACAGTTTGTTGAAATAAATTTTCACTCAATATTTGTTATCGGAAAGAAACCAAAGAAAGTACTTTAAGAGTAGAATTTATTTAATTTGGAATCTAATAATTGAAATTAACTTGGCAAAAAAAATTTAAAATAAAATATCAGTGTTAAATTTAAAGTAAATTAGCTTTTTCATTTATTTTGACATGGCCAAAATGTAATAAATCATGGCCTGAGCCCGGCCCATGGGCCAGATTGGTCCCATGCCCAATGGCTGGGCCCAAGTTTGTAGAGACCTCTAATTTGAACCACCTGAGATTAATATTTAAAACGACCCCCCCTTCCCCATAAATTGAATTTCAAAATAAGCCACTGTACCATACCAAAAAGGGGTTTAAGGAAATTGTTGACCCAAGGGCAGTGAATATCTTTATCTATCACTGATGATTAGCCAAACAATTGTACTTATAAAATAACATATTTACTGGAAATGCTGCAACACCAGCTAATCCCAGCATAGCTATCAACCCAATAAAGCATGATATATTATTCAACATCGAAAACAATCTATTCGCCACAAGGCCAGTCACAGTAACAATGCAGAATCTAATGTAGACCATAATAATCCCTGAAAAGAAAAATAGTAGACAGTTATACAAGTATAATATAAAATTGAATTTATTTTGATATATTCTTATATATGTATTATCAATATGAAATGTACAGTAGATTATCATCCTTACAGACAGAAAGTCATATGAACAAAAATAGATATGACTAAACAGTGCTTATTGGTATGGCTATGTGCCAATTATGAGAGGGGGGGGGTATAAATGATAGATGTAAACAAACCCTTGATTTAACTTCTATTCGTTATAATTTAATTCTTTATTTATAACAAATATGTTTTTTTTGCATAAAATGTCAATTTAAAGCATAGTTAGAAGTTAGAGCTAAGAAAATTGACAATGTACAACACAGAACCAGATACCCACATGAGTTAAATAAGCTGAGGGACTCACATGGCTTCTTTTCACACAAAAGTTCTATGATAAAAAAAAAATGCTCAGGTGGGAGATCATTTAACAGAATGAAGAAGATAGTGAATGAATATTATGCAACAATACTCCAAGAGGCAAGACTGGTCATAGCAGGCTTGACTTGAGGTTGGCAATTTTTACTTTCATTGAGAGCTTTTCATTAAGGGTTTGGTGGCATAGATAAATTTGTGCTTATTCTAAATATGGTATAAAAGAAATATGCCAGAATAATTACATATGTTAATCAATTGTGCATCATATTTATTTAAGAATACTCCTTATAAATACTAATTCAATTTAAAATATATATTCAATTTTCTTTAACAAAAATATGTCGATGGAAAAAAAAATAAATTTAAAGTTATCACTTATAAAGTACTTAAGAAATGTTGTATTTCAGCATGGCATAGATTAACCACTTTTTTCCAGTTCAAATTTCATGATATGGTAGCACTGAAAAACACTGAATACAAATACATTAAATTAAATCAGAAATTATAAATATGTCTGAATAAAAATTTAAACAAAAACCCCTCCTACCAAATGTTTGTGATGCAAATTTGATTCTAAACTTCTGATTCTATTACTTCTGATTAAGGAGAAAGTGTGATCATTTTTCACATTGCTGGTTTGCTTGAGAAAGTATGATACACATTAAATTAGGCGTATGAAGTTTTATTTATGGGTCATTACATTCTGTGATCACAGAAAAGGAAAAAATATTATCAGAGTTTTTGTCTTGATACCATTCGAAAGGTCATTTAGCTTTGTGGCATTGTTACTTTCCTTACATACATAGTATAATGTATAAGAAAAGTACTGTGATGGGGGTCGAAAATTTGAATTCAAGTTTTCAACAAGAAAGCACATTTCAAGCATCCCTGAACAGGAATTAAAAGGTTTTTGAGATGATGTGTGTGTGTGTCAGTGGAGACGATCTCAAGGACAAATGAAGCTATTCCAATAAAATTTGGTACAAAAATTACAATCCATGAATACTGGAAGTCTATTGTTTTAAAACACAATCGAATGATTAGAACCTCCCCAAATTTTCAAGTGAAATTTTAAAAAAATCAACAAAAAATCAAAACCTTTAATAAAGTTACGTAAATAGTAATTTCTTATATAATTTTTCATTAGAAAATGATTGACATAAACTTTAGAACACCAGCATGAACTGTTCTTGAGATATTGTACAGTTTTTAAATAAATTTATCAAAATATTGTATAAAATAAGAAGAAATATTAACTATTGTGAAATATGTTTACTTTTTATATGTACATCATGTGATGAATTTGGCGACATCATTCTCAATATACTTTAGGTAATACTTTTGTATTTGGAAACCAAGCCATTTATCTGCTATAAGAATAACTTATTTCTCTGTCCATAATGCTTGGCGACCTTTTAAATGTTACCAAATTAACGAAATTGTCGCAAATTGATAAAAATGATGCTACATCAAAAAAAATGACGATTAATTGATGAAAGTTCAATATCTTGGAAAGAGCATAAGAGTAAAATATAAGAATAATCCATTTATCCATCTGGCTGTAATGATTGGTGAGAAATTTAGTGGGACGTCACCAACTTGGCGACTATTTTAAAAGTTGCCAAAGTGACAAAAATGTCACCAAATTGATAAAAATGACACCATATGGAAAGAAATATTTCATAATTTCCATCATATGACGAGCATACCTGCTAGTATATAAGAAATGCACTTCCCTCCATTTGTCAATAACACTTGGTGATGCATTTGGTGAAGAATTTAGCAATGCACTGACCAGATTGACAAAAATAGACCAGATTGGCAAAAATGAAGCTAAATTAATGAAAATGACACCTAATTGATGAATTTATTAAAATATTTTAATATATGGACTATATCGATTATTGAAGATACGATCAATATTGATAATTGCTTATTTAGAATTGCGCAAAATATAAGTTAATTGGGTATTTTGAAAAAATTTTTACATGTTGTCATCCGAAAAATTGCCAAATGTACAATTCAAGATAAAAACACAGCACCGTGGATCTTACACAATATGTTTTGTCTGTAAAAGTAGTAAATTCATTTATATAAGGAAAGTCATGTGCTGCTCACATCATATTTTTTATACTTCAATATACATTATAACTTTTATTACAACTAATACTATATTTCTAACAAATGGAAAACTGATTTTCAATATATGATGGAAGCTCCTGAAGAGGTCTCCATGGCTTGAGTATAACACTTTTTTAAAACTAAAATGTGTTAAACGTTCTAGTTCTATAAATGTATTGCCGAAAAATTGCCAAATGTACAATTCAAGATAAAAACACAGCACCGTGGATTTTACACAATATATTTTGTCTGTAAAAGTAGTAAATTCATTTATATAAGGAAAGTCATGTGCTGCTCACATCATATTTTTTATACTTCAATATACATTATAACTTTTATTACAACTAATACTATATTTCTAACAAATGGAAAACTGATTTTCAATATATGATGGAAGCTCCTGAAGAGGTCTCCATGGCTTGAGTATAACACTTTTTTTAAACTAAAATGTGTTAAACGTTCTAGTTCTATAAATGTATTTTTTTTTAATTTTCTTCTTACAATTTCTCTGTTTGGATTTTATGAAAATTTGGTTATTATTTATGAATGCTTGCAATAGCAAAAAAATCATGAAAAATACTCAAATATTAATAATATTTAAATGGAAAAGTCCATTTTTGAAGGAAATGAGCAGTTCATAACATTGGCATAGGTGCACTAAAATATTTGTCATAAATTACCAAATGATGGTAATATGTCATAAATTACCAGATTGACAAAAATAGACCAGATTGGCAAAAATGAAGCTAAATTAATGAAAATGACCATGCATGTTAAAAGTGTCATGCAGTCATGCATGTTAAAAGTGCTTTGTCTCTTCCACCATTAAGAGAATCGTTTTCAGTTAATTCTTCCAATGTTAAAATCACCACTTAAATTATCAAACAGTACTTTTATGGCTTTAACTCTGGAAGACCACAATGTATCGTGATATAGTGATTGTAGAGTTGAAGGGCCTCCAAAAAAGGATTTGTTGATGAGAGAATCTTTTCTAAAATAGCATGTCTTTTATAGTATGTTTCTATGAAAGATTATAATGCATTGAGCTGCTGAAATGCATTTCTAGCAGAAGGAATGGATGAGCATGCACTAACTACACATAAATTTAATCCGACACTTGCAATTTTCAAGTGAAAAGGATAACATCATCCCAATCTTTTTAAGTTGAAAAATATTCATTTCAGCCAGAAGAGAGAAGCTTCACTATGAAGGTCGGCTCTTTTGATGCTCCATAACGTGAGAAAACTGACCAGTGGACAGTCGATAAAAAAGAGAGAAACCAATAAACGACGAGGAAAAGTTTGGGGACGCGACCGCACCCCCTATTTGCCGCCCCTGGCACTGACCAATTCTGACCAATAACCAAAAAAATGTTCAATAAGGGTCCCACATTATAGTTCAATATGATGCCAAATACCTAATTTTTTGTTGTTTATCTCCTTATCCTCCATTTGCTTTTGATGATAATTTTATTTGGATTATAAATGAAAGGTTCTGATTATTTTTGACAACCTCTACTGAAAACAAATGCCACCCCCTCCCCTAACAAAGAAAATTAGATTTATGGAAAAGTCACATAATTGAAAGTGCTTCATTTGAAATACCAACACTCTCATTTACAGAAGTGAGATATTTGTAAATATTAGCCATTTTTACCTGTGCAATAGGTTTGAAAAGGCTAGTGGGCATTAAATATCACACCTACACATGTAATAAAAGTTGTCGAAAACTAGAGTATCGAAAACCCTTTCAGATTTAAACATAAACATGACACACATTTCATAATCCTGGTAACATGTTAAATGGTAAAATATTTTGAATCTTATTTATGCACATGACAAAATAATTTAATTGTGACAATTGGAAGGATTATATTGCGTTATATTTATAATTTTTTTTTCCAGGTTTAACTGTTGGTGGTGAAAAGGATATCAAATTGAGTTTTTATTACTTCTGAGAGACAAAGTGGTGAAAGGTTTTTGAAAATTCCTCTGTATTGTCAATAATTTGAATTTTTAAATTCTTTTATTTTTGTTGATCTGGAAGTTGAGACAGAATAAATGAGATCAAAACCAAGATTTGAGCTAGTGTTGAAGTAATTTGATAATTTGATATTTTTAAAACATTCCTTTGCATCACCTCCCCCCTCCCCTAATTTGAATTTTTGAAATAATAAATATTTCCATTGATCTTGAAGATAAGATAGATCAAATGAGATCAAAACCATGATTTTACATAGAGTGGGAATGTTTGATATTTAGCAAACTGGTTTTCAGTTTTTTTATTATTCCTTCATATCATCACCACAAATTCAAAAGTTCCAAAATATTAGAGTTTTCCATTGACTAAGATGAGAGATTGAATGAGACAAAAACAGCGATTCTGGCTGTAGTTGAAATACTTAATAATTAAGTAAAGTGGCTTTTAGTTTTTTATTATAACTTCGAATTTGTAATCTCTAATCTGAATTTTTTTTAAATATTAGATTTTTCCATTGATGATCTAGAACATTGTTTTTCAAAGTGTGCTTCGCAGAACCATGGGGTTTTGCAACAATGTTCCAGGGGTTCCACAATGTGATAGTTCATTGGAAATGTTCTTAAAAATTAAAAAAAAAGTAACACAAAATTTTGAATGCATAATTTGATCCTAACAAGCACCAATCTTATATCAAAATAACAGTAGTTATCAGTACATTCTGCAACAGAAATCTTTAAAATTTTCGTTGTATTTACAAAATAAACTAGTTTCTTTCTTGCGAACAAAAATTGAAGCAAAGTAGAATATCTAGTTGTGCTTAATAACTGAGAAACTTAATTATTAAATACTAAATATTGCATAAATAATATACAAGACAACATAGTAACTTGTATAATTGTGTAAATTGGATCAAACAAATAGAAAATGATCTTTGGCCCAAACATTTTTTTAAATTAATTTTTCTCGATAGACTTCACATTACCTAAGTTTTGACCTAAAATACTCAGTACATAGATAGAAATTTAAAATTTGGGTGTGATTCATTGTAGCCTAAAATATGACTAGTCAAAGTTAAGGATGCTAAGCTCAAAACTAGCTTTGCTTCAATAAATAAAGAAGTACTATACTAGACTTTTTCCTTTATGAGATTCTGCCATGGAATTGAATTTCTAAAACGGTTCTGAGAGTAAAAAAGTTTGAGAAACACTGATCTAGAAGATGAGATGGATTGAATGAGACCAAAACCGAAATTCTAGTTTGAGTGGAAGTATTCCATAATTTTGAAAAGTGGTCTTGAGTGCTTTGATTATCTCTTTGTATTGTCACCCATAATTCAAATTTTCAAAATTCTTTACTTTTCCCTTGGTTTTGAAGTTGAGACAAATCGAATGGCACTAAAATCAAGACTCTAGCTATAGTGGAAGCCTAGATAATTTGGATACATCAACTTTATGAGTAAGTCTAGTGCATATTATTTAGATAACAAGAAAATTAATTACTTTTCTTTCAGTGTAGGCAAATATAGCATATTTTATTTGCAAGTGTTGCAGGCTCCTTTTGGGAGAGCTAAAGTACCAAAATGTCCTTATCATTTCAGTTGTCATGTATAACATTAAATCTATATAAATAAAATTGAAAATCTGTATTTTTGTGTTTGTTTCATTATCATGGAAGAACAACTGCACTGAATTTCAGGAAATTTTGTAGGTAGCCCCACTTAAAATTTAGTCTGTTTCCAATTTCTATGACCAGGGGTTATAGAGACAATGAAAAACTACCCTTCCATCATAGGAATTTAATCTCCTCCCTTACTCCATGTTTCCTCCAAACCAGAAAGGTTTGAAACTGTTGGTTTAAAACAGGTAAATGAAAACTATCTCCAAGTTTGGCATGAGTTTATTGAGATTACCAATAGCTCGTGGAAATTGCTAGTTTAAAACATGAATGTAAATGGAAACTCTATTTCCATGATTTATTTTGCACAAGTTCTTTGTCAACAATGAAAAGTATAATGAAATCAAAACAACTACTTTATTATCAGTATTTTATGAGGAAGATTATTTCTTATATCATGTTTCTTAGCAATGCAATTACATGAAATGCATTTATATGACGAACAAGTTTTATAATTTTTTTTTCTAATTAAAATAATAAACAAATGGATATAAATATATGTCTTATAAATGAAAAGTACAGTATGTTTTTAATTATATTAATTATGGACTCAACAATTGGACTTAACAATTATGGGAATTTTTGATATTTTCAATTTTTTAAGTTATTTGTTTTAATTTGGCAAAGAATTTTTAAACTCTTATTTGTGTTTAGCCAACTACTAACTTACATATTGCCTTTAGGCAATAAAGTCATATATTGTGTTTAGCCAATTATTGGAACACAATAATAGTAGAGTTTTCAATTTGGCATATACAAATGAATCAATGTTTTGTTCTTCAGATCTGCAAATTCATATCTATGAATTTCGTAGAATATTGTCAACTTGGTGACTTTTCTTAAATGTTCTTTAATTGATGAAAATGTTGTCAAATCAATTAAAATATCACCAAATTGATAAAGACGGTGCTAAATCAATTAAATTAATTGTGTTTTGTTAGGAGAGAGCACTCTAATGATGTTTTGGTGGCATTTGTCTATCACTCCATCCAGGGGGAAGTATTTAAGGGAGGGATTAGGGGTCCCCCCCCCCCCAAATTAAAAAGTTTTAAAATGTTTTCTGAACACACATGTGATAAAAAAAATCTACTCAATCCCCATTCAGTTTGTTGTTCTAAAAACCTTGAACTTGAAAAACAACCAGTTTCAACCTCCAATAAACAAATGAAAATAAATAAATAATAGTGAAAAAATGGAATAAGTGCTCAGATTTTAGAAACTAAGAATTCGAAAAGAAGTGCTTCGACTACTGTGTCTTAATAGGAGGGGAATTCTCCTACTGTAGTAAAACCTAAAGTCAGCAAATTCAGAAATATTCTGGTTCCTGAAGTTGGTAGGAGAAACTAAGATCAAAAGCCAATTATTTGGTGACTAGAGGTTAGCACAGGTCTAATTTAAAATTTTACATGACCCAAAAATATTAAGATTTGACTTAGCCAAAGCCCAAGAATTTTTTTAAATATTTCACTCGAGCCTAATCCATCCAGACAGCACTCAAGGCCAACCTCAACACTGAGCATCCTAAATGTTTTTGTAATACAGTACAACCTCGAAAATCCGGACTCGTCCGGACTTTGCCGATTCCGGATTATCGATTTTTCCGGATTATAGAATTTGAATAAAATTCCGATTTAATATTAACTAAATACGCTATAAAGCACTATTTTTAGTAAAAATAATGGCAAAAGTTAAGTTAATTAATTAAAACATATTATTTAATTTAAAAAATAGGGTAAAAGAAATTTCTAAGAAAAAAAAAATACATATTAATAATTTAGAATGTGTGAACGAAACGAAATGATAAAATTACATTTTATCATTTCGTTTAAATATTTGAATTAACATTTGTTATTTCATTAATTTTGGTTTATGGGAAAGCAGTTTTATTTATCCTGTAGATGGACATTAGCATGATCGATTGTTTGCATAAGATTATCAATGGGTATTTTTTCTTCTCCGCATTTATCGTCGCTACTTTGATCTTTTTTTATTTAATATCATATCGCGAATTATGCCATCACTCAATTTATTTACGATTCGCGCATCATCATCACAGTGCAGAACTTCGGTTATATCGGCTTTGTCGAGATTTAATGAAGCGCCGGAAGATTTAATGAAGTGCCGAGATTTAATAAAGATCGAGGATTAGCACTTTTGATGCATTTAAACCGTTTTCGCTATTAACGAACGAAAAACAAAAAATAAGAACTTAAAAGTTTTATTTATTTTCCAGCATCTATATAATGTTATGTTTAAAAAGGCCAATGACTCTGAAAAAAGTAAAAACTTTATTAGTAATAGTCAAATATGTAAAAAATATCGCAGTAGATAAAATAAATATCTTTTCCAAAACAGAAAAATATTTCTCCTCTCAATGATTTTTCTAAAATACGATGAGTCATTGCTAGGCTGCAGCACCGGAACGTGGTGGGGCAGGGAAAGCGAAGAAAGGAATTTGTTTAGCTCCTAATCGTAACTAATCGTAAACGCAGCCGAACCCTTTGAGAGGTCTGTGTGTTAATGACCTTGTTGCTCGGTTCTGTGCGATACGATATTATTTAGTTATTTATTTGCTATTTATAGTATGTAAATATGGCTTTCTAAACAAAAGAGGCAAAATATACAGTTGATTTCAAGCTGACACGTTCGACGAGAACCAAAAAATCGTCAGATATCGGGCGGGGGAGGAGATTCTGAAGACAAAACAGAATACATTGAAGAATGGAATTCGTACTACGAAGCGAACAAAATAAATTTCCGTGAGCGTTAATATGAATTCTCGGGATTTTTAGATTTAATTGAACAATTTGTGATAAAATGTTACGATAACGTTTTAAAGTGTTTAATATTAAAAATCACATTGTTTCAGAAAAATGTCTTTTTCAATAATGAGAAAAGGAAATTTTGATAATAAAAATTCCGTATTTAAATAACGATGTATATTTTACGCTAAATAATTCATCCGGGGTTGTGATTTGAATAAGGGGGAGGAGGGATTAACGCTAACAACGTAATTCACGCTCCAACCACGAGCGGATCTACGGCCGTCCATCTAAACTTTCGTTTCATTTCCGGGTTCAGAAAGTCGACCGGAAAAAATACAGTATTTGCTTATAAAATATAATTCCATATAAATAATTTAACCCTGTTGTTTTAAATCCGCGATTTCGTCAATCCGGGGAAAAAAAAAAAAAACCCGAAAATTTGGAAAATGTCCGGATTTTGGAGGTTTCCGGATTTTCGAGGTTGTACTGTATAGTGAAGCCTGTTGTCTCATATGATGATCCAAATTTGCATTTAAGGAATTAAACACAAGTTATATTACATATAATAATAAATGAAAAAGTGCCAAAATTTAAAAAATATGTATAAATCAAGAATGAGCATTACTGTAAAAAATGTTTTTATTTTGATTTGATAATATCAGAAATTAAATGAGAAAAGAGCTCTTCACTGAGATTATGTTTAAAACATGCTTTAT
Source organism: Amaurobius ferox (assembly GCA_951213105.1). Lineage (NCBI taxonomy): Eukaryota > Metazoa > Arthropoda > Arachnida > Araneae > Amaurobiidae > Amaurobius > Amaurobius ferox. Next base: position 92,691,261 of record OX578141.1, on the reverse strand, counting down.
TCACCCGTGTAACTTATAAGTTACCAATGTAATGTCCTTTTGTTAGCACTTATCAGCACCAAGTATTCTTGACTGCAGTGGTTACAAAACAAATATATCATATGCCACAATTGTCAGTATTTTTAAAAATATTTCAATTCGATATTTCAAACTTACTATGTAAGTATACATAAGTATAATTTTCTTTATGAGTTATGAATATTTTTAAAATTTAATAATTTTAAATTAAAACGGTAGATGGCTAGAATAAAAATATATAAAAAAAAAAATTTAATGACAATAATTTGTCTTATCCATATTAGGGATGCAACGGATGTCAGTTTGGCTGGATACCGGATGCCAGATATTCAACTGAATTTAAAACCAGACATCCGGAATATCCGGCCAACAGTATAATTTTCTTTTAGAAGTCCTAAATAGTTACTATTTCATTATTTCTATTCATAGGTGCAACCAGGGGGTGGTTTTTAAGGTTATAAAAACCCTCCCCCAGAAGCCCTCAATTTATATGAAGAAATAGTAATTTTTTTGCTAATTTCAAGGTTGTAACCCTTTATAGAGTGAATACCACCCCCCTCCCCAGGAAAAATTTCTGGTTGCGCTACTGTTCCAATTTAATTTTTCTTCTCATTTTTTTTTTTTACATGATTATAGCTAAGTTAAATTCTTAATTCAGAAGAAATACATATTTTAAAATTATTATTATATTTTAAAGCAACTAATACAAACCAAAACCAGCAGTAGCCATGAGACTATTAAAACTTTTTAAATGGCCATCAAAGCTTAAGCGTTTATATACTTAATGATTATCAACTGGTTATTAATATAACTACACTTGTTAGCTTCTTAATATTTAGTAGCCACTGCTTAAAATAAAATTCCAGTTTTGTTTATAGCAACTAAGAATTTAAAAACCTTATCACTCTTGAAATTCCTATATAATATCACAGATAACCTGATAAATTATAGAAATAGAAATCATAAGCACTTTTAATTCCAACATTATAATTTGTTGCAATGATGTCAATAAATTAAGAAATGCTATGTCTTTATATGCAGTGGAAAACAATGAAATAACAAGCTTTTCATCATATCAATGGACATTAATTAATTCAAAACTGCTTAACTCTACTTCAACCTTTTGAGGAATTCAAAACCAAGCAAATAAGTTCCTCAAAATCATTAATTTCAGAAGTAATTCCTATAGTTGTAACATTGAATAGATATTTGTCGAAATCTGAAGTATTTGGTGTTGAAACAATAAAAGATACATTAAAAGAAAACATAAACGTTTTTCAACGATACAGCTTAATGAACATTTTTCAATAGCAACCATTTTAGACCCAAGAATTAAAATTAATTTTTTCGATAAAGATCAGGGTTATGATGAAATGATTAAATCTTCTTTATTATTGATAATGAAAAAATAAGTTTAAGCTTTGAGTTCTCCTGAAGAAAACGAAGAGTCGCTCCTAATAGAATCGAAATTTCAAAGTAATGGAAATTCTAATCTTGCAAATAATCCAACATCTTTTTGGGATTGCTTTACTGAAATAACTGTTAATTCTACCAAATCACTATTACAAGTGCAACAAGATGATGAATCAGCTTATTTTGAAGAGTTGAGAAACCATCTTTCACAGCCAGTAATTGAAAGAAAAATGTCACTATTTGACTGGTGGAAAATGAATAGGAGTAATTTTCCTTATTCATCGCAATTGCTAAAAAAGCATCTTGCCCCACCATAATGCAGTGTATATAGTGAAAGACTTTTCTGAAGCAGGAGTCATTTATGATAAAAAGAGAAATAGAATTTTGCTAAAAAATGCAGAAAACTACTCTTTTTGCATCATTATTTGAGAATTTTAAAAGCGGAAGCAAATTTTTAATTAAAAAAAAAAATTTATGACATTTGAAATATTTGTGTCTTTTGAATGTTGTATTTCTAATGTAAAAAAAAAAAAAAAAAAAAAAAAAAAAAAAAAAAAAAATGCTGTTGACGGGAAATTTATTTTTAATTTGTAATGTAAATCGTAAGTTAAAGTAATATTCATCGTCAAAGACATTGAATGTAAAGGAGAGATTTAGAATTTATATTAAGTAATAAAATAAAGGTTCAGTTTAAGAAACTATAATAAAAACTGAGAAACCTGAAAATTTTAATATTACTATTAATTGAGAAATTAAAAATACTTATTTTGCATATTTTTTATATCTGGATATCCGGCCGGATGTTAACAGGATGTTTATCAGATATCCGTTGCATTCCTAATCCATATATCAATTTTAAATTATAACAGTTTGCTCAAATAAATTTTCATTCAATATTTGTTATAAAAGAAAAAATCGACATAAGTGTTTTATTTTAAGAATATAATTTATCTAATTTTGATAATTTAGAAACATTCAGTATTTAGTAATTGAAAATAAAATCATAGAAAAAATTGAAAATAAAATAGTGATAAATTTTAAGTAAACAGTACCTATTAGCTTTTTTATTTATTTTGACTTGGCCAACTTGACATGAATTTAATAAAACTTGGCCTGAGTCTGGCCTGTGTGCCAGGTTGAGCCCATGTCCACAGGCCAAACCCAAGCCCATGCAGACCTATAACTTGGATTCCTTGACATTAATATTTACAACTGACACTCCCCAATTGAATTTCAAAATATGCCACTGAGTCCAACTGTCCCACTTGCTAACAAATTTGACAACTTTTTAAAATGTCACTAAATTGATAAAAATTTCTTGAAATTGATAAAATCATGTTAAATCAATTAATTGTCTATTGTTAGGGAATAGATTCTAAAGATGTTTCGGTAGGATCTGTCTTTCAGTCACGCCACCCCCACTAGATGACAAATCTGGCAACTTTTAAAATGTTGCTAAATTAAGATCAAAATATCACTAAATTGATGAAAATGATGTTAAATTAATGAAAATTATGTCAAACTGATGAACATTCAATATTTTGCAAAATTAAGAACAATTTTCTTGATAATCACTGGCATTTTGGTAAAAATAAAAAATATTTTTGTAAATTTATTTACAAACAGGACCAGGAGGTTTTATTCTTCAGATCTGCCTGTGAAAATAATTTTGCATAATGAGAACAGAGATTTGCATATTTCTTTTTAAGAGAATTAAATATTTTAATAGAATTTTTTTAAATAGCTATGTCATTTAGAATATTATAGGAATTTGCACATAATTGTGAATTTAAAATTTCTGTGTAATACATATTCCATACAAAAATGGGTATATTGCTAGTATCAATATGCATTTCAAAAATCACTGGGGCTGCTGTTCCTCCCTAGCTGTGCCTATGACTATTAGAGAACTGAAAATAATTTTACTATAAAATCAATGTTAAAGAGAAACAGAAGCAAGCTATTCAAACCCCATGGTATAATAAGGCACAATTAATTATTTAAAAAAAATTATATCAATATATCTAAAATTTAAATTTACAATTGATGTGGATAGATACAAAAAGCATTCTTACCAATAAAGCTACCTATTATGAGAAACAGACTAAATGTGCACATGGAGGGTGAAAATGCACCAGTTTCACTGTAGAAAAATATAACAATTTTTAAAAAATGATATATATGGAAAAAAAATTACTTGAACTCAATAAGAAAAGTACATATATACATATAAGCAAAAAACAAACAAACATTTCTTGCTAGAAATACTAATTATAATTTCAAAAATCTTATACTTTATGCATATTACATTCAGATAATCTGTAATGAAAATTAACTGCATAAATCAGTGGCATAGCCAGAACTTTTGGAAAGGGGGATGCGTAATTTTTTTCAGAGGAAGGGTGGGAACATTTTCTGAGCAAGTGATATTGTGCTAAATTTATTGCCAATAACGTTAATTTATTATAAATTTGTACTAAGCATGACTGACAGATATAAAGGCATTTAACATATTATTTTCAAAATATCTAGAGTTGTCTCCGAATTTTTCAGAAGTTGTTATATCTTTTGTGACCACAGTTCTATCAAAACTTCTAAAAAGATTTTTAAAAATGGTTTAGACTGCACTTTGCAATCTTCATCCGAGTTTCTCATAATAGATATTTAAAGAGAAAATTTTTATTTTATTACAATTCTAAAAGTAGTATGAAAATGCAGAAGATTAATTATTAATCTTTGCAAACACAAAATATTTTATTTGTTTTGCATGTTTCCTCAAAATTTATTCTTGTTTCTAACAAATATCAATATAATTAATGTTGAGAATGAATTTATTTCTCTAATTAATAAAAATTTAAATAAACTTTATTTATTTTCTGCTGTTGTGTGTACCATACCTAAAACTAACATCTAAATTAAAAATAGAAAAATTTTCAAAGGGGTGTGTGTACAGACCCAAACACCCCCCTTAGTTACACCAGTGGTATAAACAATTAGTGTGAAACACATTTCAGCTCTATTGAAATATTAATTATACTGAAAATACAAATATAGCATAAAACCTTTGCATTTTAACAACTTGGCAAGATTAAAATAATATTTCACACACTCTAAATATATATAATAAAATTAATTAAGAAAGTGTATTGAATCTAAACTTCAATATAAACTGATATTTATGAAGAACAGCATTTCACCTTATAAACGGCACATAGGCATTTACATAGCCCCCTGCTAAAGCTATTGAGAAGCTTAACAATGTTCCAAAGACTAAAACTCCAATTTGTATCACAGGAATCCATTTTACAAATTTACTGGGAAGTAAATCAGCCATTATATGAACGTTCATATAAACAAGGATAAATAGTTTCTCACACCGTTGCCATGCTTCAAATCAGGTCTGGTAATTTATTAGCTCAATCACAGAAATGAAAATTAAGTAGATAATATTCATAAAATTAGTCCAAACAATTGATGAAACGGGATATTGAAGGGACTGCTCCTCACTCTATTCAAACACTGAAAAATTTATGAATGTATGGTTTTGATTAGCGTTTAATAAAACAATGCAATTTAGACGTTCCACATGTATTAACTCTACCTGAGATACACAAAATCTGAAATCGTACTAATCAAAATCAAGGTTTAATTTTCTTTCCATTTCAAGTTATTTCAAAGTCAAATGTTAAATTACAATCAAAATAAGAAGTGCTGCCATCTATAGGCAACTATCGAAGATCACCAGCCTTGATAATAGTGCTCGTACTTGACCAACAAAGGTCCAGAGGAGGATCCTTTGTAGGCCAAGGCGCGGGGGCCATGGCCACCACAGTTTTGAACTACCAAATCAAACTCAAGATGGTTTATATATATTTTTTCTTTTAAGAAAATTCTGAAATTTTAAATATACGTATTTTAAAAATTTCATAACTTTCTTAAAGGAAAAAGCTTTCATGAATTTTATTTTTGGAGAATGAATGAATAATGCTCAAGATAAAAATAATTTAATGTTTTACTCATTTATTAAGTAAATAGAGCGAAATATCCAAGAGAGTTCTAGTTCTGGAATGTTCTAGTTTTGATTTGTAGCTTTGAATAATAGTGGAATATACTCACAGAACTAACCTATACGGGGCGTTCTGCAGTTAGGATGGCTTTCCTATAGAAAATAACAGCATACATGGAATGACAAACTTTGAGAACACCCCCACCACCTGATATTTGTTTAATTATGGAGGAGAGGACATAAAAAATTCATAAGGAGGGAACATAAAATCTGGAGTGGGCCTGTCATAAATGTTTAGAGGGACCCACAATTTGTATGGACAGCCTGGTGCTTATTTATGAGCACCCTGGTGTATGGACACCTTGGGTGCTTCTAAATGTCAACATTGGACAATATGCACAATTTGGGTTCGAAGATACAAAATACAGCTGATCCGGAAGAATTCTAGTAACACGTGCTCGACGAGTACGTATATTTATAGGACACTTTTATGTAAAAGCAGGAAATTATTTAATTGATTTGTGTTTAAAAGTCGCTTTAAATCTCTTGAATCTACATATACTTACTATTTTATATCTAAACTTCCAGAATTAAATTTGATTTGCCCTAATTATTGTTTAAATAAAATTAAGTTTAAAGTATTCCGGTTCTTAACTTTTGTTTGTTTAATTTCTGACATGTGTTTGTGTAAATTATTTACAATTATATTTGAATTGCGATAGAGACCAATCAAATTGATTTTCGAGACACAGTTGGGTATTTTGAAATGCCATTTGGGGGGGGGGGGGGGTAGTTTTAAATATCAGTCTCAAGCCCGTGGGCCCGACCTTAACCCCCTAACCCCCCTCCTTTAAATATGACCCTGTCGAGGAAACCTTTTGTGTCCTCGGTATAACCGGAAAAATTTGTAACAGATCTATGCGATAAAGTTTGAATTTTTATGTTTCTTTAAAAAAAACATTTGCAGTAATAACACTTTAAGCACAATATTGTCATTCTATTTTATAACTTTGGTTGATGAATTCAAACTTAAACCAAAACAGAAGTACTATTTCAAATAGAACAATATATTTCTAAAAATAAGCTTTACGTTGTTGGTAAAAAAAAAAATAAATAAAATAATAATAATAATAATAATAACAGTTTGTATGTTATAAGCGTTAATAATGTTAGAATTTTTACTTTTTTAAAAGTTGTAATCATCATGATCATCATCACTTATCGTGCCTATAGGCACGATAAGTGATATGTGCCAATATGTGCCGATATGTGCCAATATATTGGCACATAAGGCCTTCAGCTTGTGTCGCCACCTTGGTCGATCCTGCGTCGCAGTTTTTGTTTCTGACCAGCTCGCCCATTCCATCAGATTTCTCTCGTGTTCTATTAGTCTCCTCCAAGTTAGCTTGGGTCGTTCCGAGATCTTTTTCCCTCGGGTGCCCAAGTGCCACAACAGGGATGTATGCTGTGACATGTCCAGTCCATTTCTATCAACGGTTTTTTTTTATTTTCATCTCTATTGGTTTCTGTCCAGTACTCTTGTAAAGTTCGGTGTTAGTAATAACATAAGGCTAAAATACTCCCAAAAATTTCTTCAGACATTTAGTCTACCCAGGCATTCAACTTATTACATTGGCCCCTTGTTAATTTTCCTGTTTCGGCTCCATACAATAAAACGCTCTTCACTGAGGAATTAAGACGGTTGATTTTGGTTTTGAAATTAAGGTTAGTAGCTTTCCATACTTTATTTAGTTTTCTATAACAATTCTGACCCTTTACAATTCTTATTTTGATTGTTTCATCTGTTCCACTCCACCTTCATCTGTTCCACCAGTACTCCAAAGTAAGTATAGCTATTTGCATCTTTAATGAGTTCATCATCTAGCTTTACATTTTCAGAAGTTTTATCATTAATTCTTAAGATTTTTGGTTTACTTTTATTGATTCGTAAACCAGTAGTTTTAGCAAACTTGTTACACCCATTAGTTTTCTGTTGTGGAAATGTTGTAATAATAACATTTTAAACACAATATTGTTTTCTTGCTTTATTACACTGATTTAATGTAATAGAGAATGGAAATATCACAACAAAATTCATTCCTAATAGAAATATTTAAACTGATAATGCCGAGGAATCGCAAATATTTCAGAGAGGCGTGAATAAAATCTGATGTGGGCAGCACAAGACTTTCGCTGCAGACTCATATTCGCGTTCTCTTTATTTCTTCAATAATTCATTAAATTCAGGTATTCCAGTTGATATATTCCAGTCAATTGTGCAATTTCGATTCAATTTATTCATTTACATTTTTTTATTATTTAAATTGGAAAAGATTTAATAAAAATCGTCTTCCGTATGAACACATTGGATTTAAACCCGTTACTAAGCGACATGATACCATTTTTCTTCAAATAAATTTACGGGAAAAAATATCGTCTGCATAATGCAGAATGCATGGAAGGCTTAATTGGACGTTTTTAATTATTATCTAGACAACCCTTGGTCGTAAAAAAACTCGAAACATGGACAAAATCTTAAGTGGGGCTATTCCAAGCCAACCCATAAAATTTCATAAATTTCGGTTCCGCCGTTCTCCCGTATGATGATGAAGCAGGCAGATTTTTAGTTTTATTTGTAAAGCCTGTTGCTAGAATGATGATCAAAATTTGCTATTTAAGGAATTACACATAAATTAGTTTGAAAAATTTGTACAAATAAAGAATGAGAATTACTACAAAGTGAATTTTTATTTAACATTTAGTTGAATAATCATAGATGAAATCAGAAAACGGCTCTTTACTGAGATTATGTTTTAAAAATGTATTGCTTCATCCCTTTAAGTTAACAGTGAACAATGCAATGCCCCTCTTATTAGACCTCATCAGCACTATTTATTCTTAACTGAAGTAATAGGCAAAACAAACATGTCTCATATGTCATAATTGTTAGTGTTTTTAAACATTCCAATACGATTAAACTTTCTATGTAAATGTAAGTATACATAGCTATTATTTTCTTTGATTATGACATAGCTATGAATGTTTTTAAAATTTAATAATTTAAAAGCAAAAGTATAAGATGTTTAGAATACAAATATAAATAAATTCAAAGATAATAATTCATTTTAACCATATATTAATTTTTAACTAGTAATAAGCCAGATTTTGAGTGGACTTGCATATATGAAGTATACGAACTGAGAAAGATTACAAATTAAAACTGTTTAACAAATAAATTATGAAATTAGAAGTATAAAAATATAATTGCAATATTTGAAAATCCTTATTCAAAAGAGAATATAAGATTTTAGACTTTTGCATTTCCTCAAATATTCGTTTCAAAATATTCGTTTCCTCAAAAATTAAATTTGGAATGCATTCCTTTCTTATTAAATTCATAGATCATATATGATGATCATATATCATATATTATATTATAGAACATGACATCTGATCGGCGTTGTATATTTATTTTGCTGTATCTAAGCCAGACCATATTTTTGTTGTTTTACTGTAGTTTCAACCTACTTGATTCTATAGGTACTGGTCCTGAAAGTAAAACGATTCGAATTAGTAGATGAAAGTTGCGAAGAGCAATCATTTATTTTGATCGAAATGTCATCGAATTTGGTTACTAATTCAAAGAAGTAAATGAAGTATTGATAATATTTTTGTAATTTGACTTTTTTCGAGAGAGGAGCTGTATAAAAATGTATTGTTTTAACTTTTTACAAAAATATGATACAGCATTTAAATTACTATTTCATAACTTCCTACCTTATTTTTATAGTATATTAAAATTGATGTATAGTAGTTATACGGATATTAATTATTATCTCTTAGTTTGCAAATATATATATGCAATTATTCGTTAATAATTTATATGAATTGAAATACCTTCTTTTGAAAAAAAAAAAAAAAAACCGAAGCACCATGAAGAAAGTGAATGTTTTTATTGAAGTTAAATATGCGTACAGCTCAGACACAGGTGATGAAAAGATTACAAAATCAAGGTCGCAGGATCTATCAATGGTTAGCAATTGCACATTGAATTTTCAAATTAGTAATTGGTGACCCCCCCCCCCTTAGCGGCAATGCATACTTGTATATGTCTAGGTAAGGAGTGATAAAGTTTCCTAATGTCATACTGCGATACATTCTGCCATTCTGTCATACATCAATTGTTGCTTCAGATCTGTTACATTTCGGGGTGCCCGAATCTGGTGGCCTAGCATGTCCCATATATGCTCGATTGGCAAAAGGTCTGGTGACCTTGCTGACCAGGGAACAGTATCAACAGCACTGAGATAGTCTACAGATATGCGAGCAGTATGTGGCGTAGCATTATCATGTTGGAAAATGGCCCCAGAATGACGTGCCATGCAGGGTAACGCAAACGGCCATAGGATTTCATCAACATATTGCTGAGCTGTTAAAATTGTACGCAGGATGACTAGTGCGACCTGCTGTCGTAAGAGATAGCACTCCACATCATCATACCAGGGGTAATGGCTGTGTGCCTGTGTAAAACAAAGGTTGATTGAGACCTCTGGCCCTGGCGCCTCCACACACGTACCCGATGATCATCTGCTGAACGACTGAAGCGTGATTCATCGCTGAGCACTATGCGATGCTAGTCTGCTGGCATCCATGATGCTCGGCTACGACACCTCTTCAAATGACTCTGTCGATGTTGCGGGGTTATGGGCAGACGTCTTAAAGGTCGCCGTGAACGTAACCCCACTTCAACCAAGCGCCGTGAGATGGTGGAAGGTACGGGTGGTATGGAAGAGGCTGTATCACGTAAGATGGCGGACAATGAAGCCGTTGGGGCAGTTCGGGTCTGTCGCACAATCATCCGATCTTGCTTCGCATTCGTGCACCTTGGCCTTTCAGAACCTTCATTCCGCCGATGAGTGCCTTCCAGCAATCATTGTTGCCAGCCCAGCACCTTTGCACAGCAGTGTCCGTTCGGTGCAGGTGGCGGCCCATTGTTCGGTATGACCACCCATCTTCACGCAGCCCGAGTATACGACCACGTCCGAACTCATCTAATTGCTTATAAGGTATTCGGCAACGTCGAAACGGCATTATTGATTGTGTCTCTACGGAACTGTAACGCCGATAACGAGCAAAGATAAACCGACCACATTTTTAACCTGTTTTATAGGATTCTGTAGTTGCGCAGTAGAAGCTTCGCGCTATGACCGAAGTTAACACTCATTGGCCTTGCAAGTTTAATCAATTGCATACTTGGTATAAAGGAATTTGCATGCGAAATTTCGAGATGTACGGATTATTTTTTAGGGGTGCTTCGTTGTTTTTGCAAAAGAGTGTATATAATAGTAACTATTATAGTTTATAAATAATAATGATTAATTGTGTTTTTGGTGAGCACTTCCTTTAAGACTGTTAAGTCCTCCATGAATTTCTCTCCAGCCCCTCTTCAATTTTGTCTCTGGCTACGGCCCTGCAATCCAGCCAAGTTCCTAGTCTCGTTTTAACGCTACGAGAAGTTAACACAGGTATAAATATGTATAGGGAGTATTCATGTGACGTCATGTGAGTAGCCATGCACGTGATTTACTGGCGAACATGTTCGCCAGGGTATAACGTAAATCGGGAGTAGCATAGGTTTATACAGTGGTGTAAACGTAACAGACAAAATAATTAATAATTATGGTTATGTGTGAAAATTTTCGCCAACTTGGCGGTTTTTTGTAAAAGTCGCCAAATTGATAAAAATGACTCCAAATCAATGAAATGACATCTAATTAATGAAAATTCAATATTTTGGAAAGAACATAAGAATCTGCAATAAGAATTACCTATTTCTCCGTCTGTAACGCTTGGCAAAACTCTGGCGACGAATTTTGGCTGCATATCGCCAATTTGGCGATTTTTTTTTAAATATTGCCAAATTGACAAAAATGTCGTCAAGTTGATAAAAATGACGATAAATCAATGGAAATAACGACTAATTGGTGAAAATTCAATATCGTGGAAAAAACATAATAAATGACTAAGAATAACCCACTTCTCTCAATCCGTAATGCTTGGTGAATAATTTGGCGGGATGTCGCAAACTTGGCGACTTTTTTAAATGTTTCCAAATTAATAAAAATGTCACAAAATTTATAAAAATGACGCTAAATAGGAGGCAATTCTTTGCAAATTTTTAATTCCGACAGGCTTACTTTCTAGTATATAAGAAATGCGCTTCTCTCCGTTTGTTTGTAACACTTAAAACGATGCATATGGCGATCTTGGCAAATAATCAAGCGAAATATCGCCATTTTTGCGATATTTAGTCTCAGATTGAAGAAAATATCGCCTAAATTGCAATATGTCGCCAAGTTAATGAAAGTGAAACTTAATTGATGAATTTATTATTAAAATATTTTAATATATGGACTATATTGCTTATAGAGGATGCTATCAATATTGATAACTGTTAATTTAGAGTTAATTGGGTACGAAATAGCTTTACATGTTGTCATCCAAGCGCCAAATGTACAATTCAACGTTACAAACACTGTACCGTGGATCTTTTCATAATTTTTTAACTGTGATAGAAGTAAATTCGTTGCATTATATAAGGAAATCCATGTGCTGCCCACATTAGATTTTTTTAAAATTATATTTGTATCATGAGGAATCTTGTCACATAACTGACATATGCCTGCTTTCTTCAGGAAAAAAATATACAATATACAATATGTAAATTATACAATAACCATATCGTTAATCGATATTTCTGAAGCTTCAAAATTTCTTTATTAAATTTCGTATTTTGATTTCATTTAAATATGCAAGTGATAGAGTTTTCATCAAATCTTCCCAGATTCAATATTATGCGACTGTTATAAGAATTAAAATATTTAGTGAACAGATTTTGTCCTTAAAATTTGTAGAACTTTACTAAACATTTTTTACTAAGGATTCTTTACTTAGTACTTTACTAAACATTCTTTACTTAGTACTTTACTAAACATTCTTTACTTAGCACTTTACTAAACATTCTTTACTTAGTACTTTACTAAACATTCTTCTTTCCGGCCGTTCAAATTGCTGCTCATGTCCCAGGACGAGTTGGACGGTCTGGGCTTTCGACTAAACATTCTTTTGTTTTTGAAGTTTGACCTCTGGAATTGTTTGAATTATTTAATACAATAATTTTCTTAATAATAATGTAAGTAAATATTAATGTAATGCAAATATTAATGTAAATATTAATGTAAGTAAATATTAATGTAAGTAAATATTAATAATAACTAAATATTAATAATAATGAAGTAAATACTAATGCTATAGGCATATGAAAGGCAATTTATACTGTTTATGAACTATGCGTATTACAATTGATTTGTTCGCATAGTTTAAAATGAAAACTATTAAGCTCTCTACAGTTGATTTGTTTTTTTTGATAAAGTTGATGAACTAAAAGTATTATTATACTTTTTAAATGAAAAATGCGTACTTTGCTTGTGTCGAAAAAAATTCTATGTATACTGTTAAGCTCTACATTTATGCCATTACTAGATATGAAAGTAACTTTAATGAAAAGAAAAACACAGTAAATTTTAAAAACATTTTATTAACATAATAAAATACGGAATGACAATATGCAGCACAGCAAAACGAAAAGGCACTAATATACGTGATATAAAAGGAATAATCACTTTAAGCAAAATGCAGCAATGTTTTAATCGTATTTACAGCTATGATTCGAATTCTGCAAATATTACAGTAATAACTATATACCTCACTACATACCCAGACATTTTACTTCAATTTAATTGTTTAACCAGGAATCTTACCGAGAACTCTTGTTAAGCGTACCTTCTTTAGCAATTTATGGGGTTGCTAAGTTTCTAGGAGCATTTCGTCAAAACTTTTATACATTGTCTGTGAAACTTGAGATTATCTTTACATAAATATATATTATTTCCTTTTGAATATACTTTAGTTTAAAAATTAAAATTTTACCAGGTTCACAATCTATATATGCTAATTGCCAAGTGTCCGTCTGTCTGTCACGCTTTTTTTAGGCACTTCCCGAATAGATAGTGACTTGCAATTTGGTACACGGCTCAATCGTTCGATAAAACGCCCTGGAAAAATCGAATTTTTCGAAAACCTTCTCTAGAGGGGGTGCTCCACACCAAAACGTTCGAAAAGTGAAATTATAGGAAAGCATACTTTGCCATACACCAAATATTTTCTACTTAAGAGGGTGCAGCACACCAAAATGTTCGATTTTCCAAATAAATGAGAAACGGCTCCTTTAAAATTTGATAGAGGCTTGAAATTAGGTATATGGACTAATCATTTGATGAAAACACCCAAGACGAATATAGCTTTTCAGAGGAAAACGTTCGAAAGGTGAATTGATAAGAAAACATACTTCGGGATGAGATAGAGATTTGAAATTTGGTGTACGGGTAGATAGTTTGGAAGGAAGAAAGTGTACAATTTCAGGTTTCCAATAATTTCTACTTTATGGGGTGTCGCACACAAAAATATTCGATTTTCGGAATGAAGTAGAAACACTCCTTCTAGAACGTGATAGAGGCTTGATATTTGGTATATAGGCGAATCCTCTGATAGAAATCACAAGAAAAATGGAGTTTTTCAAAAATATATACTTAGGGGGGGGGGGGTACTCCACAGAAAAACATTCGAAATGTGAAATGATAGAAAAGGCATGCTTTCCGATGAGATAGAGACTTCAAATTCGGTATACGTATAGATAGTTAGAGATTAAGAAAGTGTGCAATTTCAGTTTTCCAACATTTGCTATTGTAGGGGGTGCCGCACACTAAAATGTTCGATTTGATGAACAAAAGAAAAACTCCTCCTTTACATTGTGATAGAGGATTGAAATTCAATATATGGGATAATCATTTGATAAAAACCCTTAAGATTATTACGGTTTTTCAAAAATGATCATTTAAGGGAGTGCAACACAGAAAAACGTTCGAAATATGAAGTGGTAGAAAAACATGCTTCACGATAGGATAGAGACATTAAATTTTGCGTACTGGTAGATAGTTTGAAAGGAAGAAAGTGTGCAATTTCAGATTTCCAATATTTGCAACTTTAGGGGGTGCCGAACGCCAATATGTTTGATTTTCGGAATAAATGAGGCACGTTTCCTTTTAACTGTGATAGAGGCTTGATATTTGGTATATGGACTAATCATCTGATAAGAAACACAAGGCGAACAGAGTTTATCAAAAATGTTCATTTATGGGTGTGCTCCACAGAAAAACGTTCGAAAGGAGAGATGACAAAATAGTATGCTTCGGGATGAGATAGAGACTTTAATTTGGTGTTCTTGTAGATTATTCGAAAGGAGGACGTGCGCAATTTAAAATTTACAATATTTTTTCTTTAGGGGGTTCCGCACACTAAAATATTCGATTTGCCGAATAAATGTGAAACGCGAATTATTAAGAAAATGACAATATTCAGGGGTTGCTTATTGCGAAACTGTTGATTTTCAACGGGTATTCAGCTAGTAATACTTTAAATTTGCAGGTAAAATCTTCTAAATATGCTCAAAATATTTGGTAAAAATTTATGCATTCAAATTCAAATAAATATTTTCACAATTCCATTTCTAATAATCCTTGAAAATAAAATTTTCATTTTATGCTCCCTACCTAATAAATTAATTTTTTTAGCGATATTGCAAAATTGCACACACAAAATTCATTGAAATACATTTTTGACGTGAGTTTTAAGACACTCGAAACTAAATCTTTGGTTGACACGTCACTGTAAGAAAAGGTGGTGGAAAAGTTAAATGCAAGAAATCTGCTAAAGGTCTATGAAGTGATATAGTTTAAAAATTATTTTATTAATTATTAGATCAAGATGTCTTTGAGATAATACATCTTTTAATTTCTCGAATTTAAACAAGCTCGGTTTCTTTCCTAAAATCATAACAAATTTATTAAAAGGATAGTCCTAAATTTACATTTAACGAGAAAATTTTGATCCTGTAAAATGTCTTTGACTTTGTAATCAGAAAGCGGAATATACCTAACATACTTAGATGGAATTTTACTTAGATGGAATTCTTTTTGTGAATCTATAATTTATAATATACTAGAAAAGGCAATTTTATTGAGGGCATGTCGTTAACCTCTACGCATTTTTAATCTTAAGAAAATGGCTCTTTGGGGATATTTAAAACATATATGTGCTTCAATTTTGATCATTGCCCATCACGCTTCAGAAATCTAATTTCTCCATTGGTGTTCTCCATTGGTCTCCATTGGTTTAGTGTATTTGTGCATTGACCTAAATATGACACAATGTTTGATGTTCATATGCATATTGGACCTGTCAATGCAATAGTCCATACAGCTACTTCTTTATATGTAATGGCAGAAAATGGCTCTTTGGAGATATTTAAAACATATATGTGCTTCAATTTTGATCATTGCCCATCACGCTTTAGAAATCTAATTTCTCCATTGGTGTTCTCCATTGGTCTCCATTGATTTAGTGTATTTGTGCATTGACCTAAATATGACACAATGTTTGATGTTTACATGCATATTGGACCTGTTAATGCAATAGTCCATACAGATATTTCTTTATATGTAATATTGGGATTAGCTACTTCTTTACTGAAATTAGCTACTTCAGTATGGAAACTAGCTACATTCTTATCGAGAATAGTTTTCAAGAATTGCTATAAACTATTTTAGAATAGTTAATTTTTGGGAAATTGAATATTTTAAATTTCTTTTTGTTAAAAATACCACTCTCACCGGGAGCAATTCGTAAAGATTTCTTTGATAGAAAATAAACGTTTGTTAGCTAATTCGAAGTAATTTCTTAAATGGAGTGGTGTATCTGGTAGTATAACTGAAAGTGTAATCCAGGAAATGCGAGATCAATTCTCGGTTTCGACCAATTGCTATATTGAAATAAAATTTTGTCTATATGCATTTCATACTACTAAACTAGAGTTTAAATCTGTTTTTTACGTCTTATATTTCCAGAGTTTGCACCGAAATCTTAATTTTTGTAAGTTAAATATCCCTTTAGAAATGAATTCTATCTAGTTGGTATGCTTTTGTATGCGAAAGGGCAAAATATTTTAAGTTAGGAACTGTAACGAGAGGAGATTTAAGAATAACAAAAGGAGGTTTAACAAAAACTGATGAGCAACATTAACCAGAAAATAGTACATGTTACAATATACTACTAGTAATAAACCGAACAAAGTTATAACTATTCAGATGGGAAAAATGGAAACAAAAATAATATTATAAAATAATTAAGTAACATTAAAAAATATAAAAAATAATATAAAACAATATTATCAAAAATTATATTACAATAACATTTACGCAAAATAAAATGTATCATAAATAATACACCACAAAATATACAAGATTGTTCAAAATAAGTGAAAAGTACAATCACTGCGTAAAAATATTTTTAAATAGAAGATAATAGACACAAATAAATCTATTAAATGCAGCCATTTATAAATAGAGAGAGCTGAAATGAAGTTATTTATAGTTTACTGATTACCTCAAATTACTTTAACTTTGTTGTCATTCATGAAAATTATATTTATTTTGGTTCCTTATTTGAACAAATTAATGTGGTTTAAAAATATTTTATGACAACTATTTAAAATAAAATTAACATTTGAACTATCGAGTCATGTAATGATTTTTCATTTGATAAGATATAATAAAATGAGTTTAGAAAACTAATTTTGGCAATTATAATGTTTAAAGAAAAAGCGCAAACATTTTTGATTGTATTCATGTAACGTGTATTGCTTGGAAGATGCTTTTCAATAGATTAATTCAGCCAGCATTTAAAAAAAATATTTTATGACAACTATTTAAAATAAAATTAGCATTTGAACTATCGAGTCATGCAATGATTTTTCATTTGATAAGATATAATAAAATGAGTTTAGAAAATAATTTTGGCAATTATAATGTTTAAAAAAAAGCGCAAACATTTTTGATTGTATTCATGTAAAATTTATTGCTTGGAAGATGCTTTTCAATAGATTAATTGAGCCAGCATTTAAAAAAAATAAGCTGTGCTAAAATAATATGAAATGATATCTGTATATATTGAAATAATATAAAATTATATATATTCAAAAATGATGAAAGGATATATAGGCAAAAATCCCAAAATGATATATATATAAAACATGAAATGATTATATAGGAAACACAAAATGATATATTCTGGAATAATATAAAGTAATATATACAGAAGTAGCGCAAACAGATATATACTCAAATAACATAAGATTATATATACGAAAAGAAAAAATTCAAAAATGATATATGCAATAAAAACACAAAATTATATATACAAAAACAAAATACACAAAATCAGACGTACTGGAATTGTATAAAAAAATATACACAAATAAAATAAAATTATGTATACTAAAATAGCATAAAATGATATATATTCAAATACCACGAAATTAAGGATATATAGATGTAACCCTAAAATTTCAATCCATTAACAAGATTGATTTTCAACATTACAGACAATAAACCAAAGAACATATAAGAAACTAGCGCCTTAGTGTAATTACAATTATCGATGATATATTGATAATGTTTTTCAAGTTGTGCATCATAAACTGAGCTAGTTAACACTGCTGACTAGAAATGTTGTCTTTCTTTTGCGTAGAACGGAAACACCTTTTTTGTGCAGGAGTTCTTGTAGCTAATAACATTTACAATAAAGATAAAAGTTAAGGATTAAATAAAAAATATTTTGTACACTAAGGTAATTGTGTGAAAATATCCTAGTGTTATAGAAGAAAATAAAATCTTCTCAATAGTTTAATAAATCGTCTGACCACCTGGAGATGACTGATTATATTTACACTTAGACGAGATTGCTTTACATTTACAATAAAAGTCCTTCCTAAAATATCATCATCTCGAATATACAGTTAATATACAGTTATATACAGTTATATACATATATTAATATACAGTTAAGTTAAATATTTCAGTATTTTTTCGATGACAATATCTCGTATCATAATCACTATAGTGCTATATATTGAATAGGGATCATTTGCAATCCTATCTAATCATTTGCTTGGATGTCCATACTCTCCCATACATCCGAGGGATGTACGGGAGATATCCATTATGCATTTTGTTCTATGAAGGAAACTATAATTGGAATGAAAATTTGTAACGAAAGCTTAAACATATTAAGTGAAAAATACAAGGGCTTTTACAAACATTTTCCAACATATATACAGGGTGTCCAGTGCTATCTGTGCCCAACCGTTAGTCACAGAGATATTCTTCCAATTGCAAAAATGTTTAAATTTCAAAATCCATTATCTTAGAAGCAGTTTAAATCAATAAATACATTTCTGAAAGAAATACGAAATATAAATTTTTATACGGTCCCCCAGTCCTACTAATTATATTTAGGAAAATCATCCTCATACAATTTCATACAAAATAAAAAAAAATCTTCCTTTTATGACCAAAATTCACCCAGTTATGAAGCATTAAACTTTATGACTTAAGTCGCTTTTCCACGCATAAAAATGTCCCGTTTCAGGCAACCAACCAATCAGGGACCGTATTGACCATTTCTCAGTACAAAAGTGCTCCAACTTTAATCAACTATAAGTCAGTCAATTTTGGTCGTTTTTTTCGTTTCGGCGGCGTCAGCTGCTTTCTTTTAATATAGAGAGATTCAATCATAAAATATTTTTGGAGTGCTAGTCATTAAAAGGAAAAATGGCCAAGAAACTTTATACCTCAACTTTTACTAGATATTAATATCAGAATTCAATATATCTCCTTAAGTCCTTTTCATATTAAATATATTGTTCCAGATATGAATTTTTAAGGTAATTTTAATTTATAATTAAGTCTTAAGGTTGATTCAAATTAAATTTAGTTCCTTGAAAATTCTGTGCAGGTAAACTACATTAAATTTAATTCTTGGATAATTTATTAGACAGATAAGACCTTATTTAATTTTTTAAGTAAGGTTTCGAGTAAATTCGATTTTAAATCGAAAATGTGTAAAAGTTCAAATTGGAATGCCTGAAAATTATTCTTTAAGAAGAAAATTTAAATTTTACCTTTTCTAGACTTCCAAAGTAACTATTTTAACGTTCTAACTATTTTTTCCTGTTTTGTTATTTTGTCCAAAACACAGGAAAAGGCCAAGCTACTCTAATTTGCAAAATCCTGTTTTATATGATTTGCACAAGTGCATAAAATTTTATACATTTGCATACAGTTTAAATATTTTATACAAGTGCACAACACATTTGCTTTTCAATGATAAAGAAAATTTAAACAATATATAATATATACTTTTGCAAATTTAAAAAAGTTTTAAATATTTCATTAAAATTGGCATTAAACAATACTTATGAATAAAAATCTTTTTTGAAAAATAATACAAAGCAAAAATGTTATTTTCTGCTTTGTTATGATAACATAAAGCAAAAAATGTAAAAGTGTTAAACTATTTTCGAGGTAAAATTAGTATATTTTCTAAGAATATGCAAGACAGGGTATAATTTATAACAAAAGACAGGTGAAAAAACTTGAGCAACGTATTAAAGCACACCTAAAATAAAGTTGTTTCGAGGATATGCTGAATTTTCTTCGTCAGTGCTAGAGAACCAATAAACCCGAAATCAAAAAGACGAAATGAGGGACCATTTTTAAGCCATTTTTGGCTTATTTCTTCTCTTTGACTTCGGGTTTAATGTTTCTCTAGCATTGATGAAGGGGATCCAGCGTATCTCCGAAACAGCTGTATGCTACATTTTTTTTATCGATGTATTTATGTATTTTTATGCTTGAATACGTTTCTTAAGTTTTCCTTATTCTTTGCAAGAAGTGTTTTTTACTCATTGACAAATGACAGTGATTTCCTGTTTTAGCTGAAATATCTTGTCTTGTTTGTCTCTCTCAGGGAGGATACACATTGAGAACGCATGCTGCATGGTTCAAAATGCGGTCCGTTTTGAACAATAGTTGCTATCTACTGTCCATATATTGAAGACACATATCTATACGCTGTACTAGAGACGCGAAATGACATTGAAAATCTGATGTGGGCAGCAAATGACTTTCCCTGCATACTTATGGCCACGTTTTCTTTATTTTAATTAAATTTAATTCACTTTTAATTCAATTTTCGTTGTCATATGGTAACTGGACTTATTTTCAATGGTGGCGTAAAATACGAAAAAACTAAAATATCTGGAGAACGGCTTGAGTGTAATGAGTTTGGTCTTATTCTTTTCTTCGTTAAAAATTACGTATAAAACAAGCATTTAATGGATATATTTGAGCATACGTAGTTTTTTATTTTAGATTTTGACGATATTTGCGGACCATTTCGCAAAAAAAGGCAGGTTTTTTTTTTTCGAATCATACCAAAATCTAATCAGCACCAGGGTGACCCACACGTGACTTATCTACCGAATTTTGTGAAATTCGGTCCATTAGTTTTTTTAGCTAGAGTTGATACAAACTTTTGTGGGTCATTTCGCAAAAAAAAGGCGGGTTCTTTTATACCGAATCGTACCTAAAACTAATCAGAACCAGATTCGCCGACAAGTGACGTACCAACCAAAATTTGTGAAATTCGGTTCATTAGTTTTTGAGTTAGAGTGGATTCGAAATCTGCACTGCCAGACACACACACAGACGTCACGCTAAAAATAGATTTTTCGTATTCTAGAGGTCTCGAAACGTGTTGATCCGTCGAAAACTCGAGTTGCGATTTTCGTCATGATTCCAATACTTTCCCTATACATTACCATGTATTGCAGGGAAAGTAAAAAATAACGTTTTCTAGTGCATATTTGAGTAACATACGAGACCTACATGACGTACAGTGCGTCCGAAATCCTCAATGAATGAATCTGAATATTATACTGAAGGAGGGTAGTTTCGCTTTCAAAACCTGTTGATACTCTTACATTTTTGTTCTATGCTGTTTCATTAACGACTATTTTTATTCAAAGATAAAACAGTATTTAATGTGTGCTATTTCTTTTCATTTTCAAAGATGCAAATCTATGATCAAAAGCATAAAGATATATTATACCACATTTTACTATGCACATGAGTTACAACTGCAGGTCGTATGAAGTTCGAAAATTCTCTTTGAAGTGGTCAATATTTTGGAATATAATTTGATTCTATGTATTGGCGCATATATGAATGACCAAATTATTATGGTCATTAGGCCATTGTTTGCAAAACAGTTATCTTATAGATATGTATTATGTTAGATCGTGTAAAATATCGATATAAAAAAAGAAAAGCTGAATGCAATGGAAGACCAACGAAGTATATTGCTTAAAAAACAATGCGTAAAAGTCTCAATTTGAATAATTTCAAACGTTGAATAATTCTGGACGTTAGAAGCAGTGGTGCAAACATTAGAAAATTAGTTGCACATGTAATTTGTTCGGCGACATAAGTTATTATAGTTTTCAGGGAGTCATCATACAAAACGCCGTGTCTGTGCGTAAGGCGTGTGGTTTTCAATTTCTCGATATTCGAAGATTTGGCAGGTTTGTTTAGCCCAAAAAAAGAGTAACAATTTATCAAACTACAGATAATCAGAATCGGAGATCATCTGTGATGGCCTCTTAACGTTCAGTTTGCCGCATATTATCACACATGGCCTGCAGAAGTAAAAGTACCAACCAGGTGGTAATAACAATTTTCAACCTTAGTGTATATCCGAAATGAATTCTTAATTTTGTACTCTGCATGTTAAAAATAAGAACTTTACATTGTAATCCTTGTTATACAGTGAAATAAATTGATTTAAAGGGAAAGAAAAATTGAGTGGATGATTTAAATTTTATCTGCTTAACAGCTTACGTATTTGATAAAAAGCATCATATACTTTAGACAGCAAATTCAGCGAATTTTTATATTTAAATTTTGGTGTCAAAGCACGTTATCTAACCTTAAACGATTCACTTTAAATCTTAAGTAATTATAAATCATTTAACAACATTTCAGAATAAACTTTGATATTTGGTAGAAACATATCACTGTTGTAGTTTGAAGACAAACATGAAAAGGAATAAAAAGACGTGGAGCGGCAATAAGAAAGTACCAAATATAATCATAGTGTAAAACGAGGGATGCAATCATAACTCAAATTAGTTTTGATCTGAAAATTTAAGAACGCAATACTTAACGATAAATAACTTCTTTGGGGTTCACTTTAAATATTGAAGGAAAGTGAATATTTTTTGTAGCTCAATGGATAGTGCCTCATTTGGCCAGTCAGAGATAGGTGGATCGACTTTCCACTTGAACAACAATTTTTACTTTCCTCATATACATAATGTATAAGGAAAGTATTGTGACAGAGTCGAAAATTCGAATTCGAGTTTTCAACGGGAGAGCACGTTTCAAGCATCCCTGATCACGAATCAAACATTTTTGAAGTGATGTTTGTGTGTGTGTGTGTGAAAGTATGTGTGTGTGTGTGAAAGTATGTGTGTGTGTGTGAAAGTATGTGTATGTGTGTGTGAAAGTATGTGTATGTGTGTGTGTGTGTGTCAGTGAGTCTGTGGAGACGATGACCGACGAACGAATGGACCGATTCGAACGAAATTTGGTACAAAAATTACAATCCGTAAACACTGGAAGCTTATTGTTTTTATACGCAATCGAATGTTCAGAACACCCCTAAATTTTCGAGTGAAATTTTGCAAAAATCGTCAAAAATTCGAAACCGCTAATAAAGTTACGCAAATAGACATTTCCTATGTAATGTTTCAGTAGAAAACTATTGACATAAATTTTAGAACGCTAACATGAACCGTTCTCGAGATATTGCACATTTTTCAAAAAATTATCAAAAAGTTATATAAAATAAAAATAAAAATATTTCCTATTAAGAAACATGTTCACTTTTCATATGTAATAGCATGTGATAAATTTGGTGACATCATTCTCGTGGATTTAGCTCGTTCCATTCATGAAAAAAGATGCTTTGAGTAATACTTTTGTATTTGAACGCCAATAGTCATTTATCTGCTCTAACTTATGTCTCCGTCCATAACGCTTGGCGATATTTTGGCGACGAATTTGGCGGAATGTCGCCAACTTGACGACTTTTTTAAATGTTGCCAAATTAACGAAAATCTCGCCAAATGGATAAAAATGACGGTAAATCAATGAAAATGACGACTAATTGAAGAAAATTCATTATCTTTGAAAGAATATAAGTATCTACTATAAGAATAACACTTTTTTTAATTGTAAAAGTAGTAAATTCATTGCATTATATAAGGAAAGTCATGTGTTGCCCACATCGGATTTTTTTATAATGCTGTCTGAGAAACATAACCCTGTAGGTTAGGTGAAGTGCATAATTAAAGCTGATAAATACTGAATTGAAAATTTTCAAAGACCATATAATTTATAGTAGTTGCTTCAATTTACGTAGATTTATGTTGATCACGATAAATTCCTGTGTAAAGAGAATCAAAGAAAGTAGAAGGTCGCACGAATCAGAAGATGAATAGAACTTCTTCTGTCTAATCAGATATTGGTGGCTCGATCCGTGCTACGATAAGATCTCTTTTACACTTTGTTTTGCAAAATAATATGTAGGGCAAATACGACATTTGAATTTGCATACACTTAGAGAGATTCTTAGAGAGAAATTATTCTCATCCAAGATTTATTGCTTATTTTTGTAATCAATTAAATATAATAATAAATGTAAAATAGGCATATTCGTTCAATAATTATGGACGAAAGGAAAACTTTCTTTAATTTATATAATTTTTTCTTTCAATATTTGGAGCTATTATATATAATTGCTTCTGAGAACACAATATGAAATTATTTCTCATCAGTTCAATAGAAATCAAACTTATTTCAGATCCGAACAAATAAAACTATACATGTTTTCACTCCTAAGACAAAATCACATCGTTATAACTATTTTAGCATATATTTACAGCAAAAAATTTACAACAAACATTTTGTTTTCATTTCCTTCAAATTTCTCACTCCATGTAATATTAATAGCGATAGAGGAAATTTAAAAGTAGAAAAAAATACAGTCGAACCTCATTAACGTGAATAGTCAGAGCGATCGAGTAAATAAATGTTCATGGTAAAAGTAATTCGTCAAATCAGAGCAAAATAAAACGTTTTACCATTCACATTGAATTTGAAGGGGATTTCAAAACCAGCTCATGGTAGCTTGTTTACGTTAACGAGGCCCGACTGTAATAACTAGAATATTCAATATGAAATTATGCTACAATTGTTTATAATTATTTAAGACATTCGAAATATTATTAAAGATAATTATATTTTATACATAAATCCCAGTTTAATGGCTGCAAAAGATCATATTCAAACCTGTAGTAATTGCAAGGACTTCAAAGTTTCTCCAAAATTAAACTTCTTTTTCTAATAACCAGACACTTTGAATCCAAAATCAAACTAGTTCAACTTAAATAAAAACAAAACAAAAATACAACAACAAATGATTTGTGCGTTAGTTTCAATTCAGAAACTTTTAGTACTGCAATTTTTTTCATGAATAAGAACTTAATTTCATTCCATTTATTCTGAACATTAGAATTTCTAGACGGACACATTAGAATTTCTAGACGGACACATTAGAATTTTTAGGCGGACACATTAGAATTTCTAGACGGACACATTCTGATCACATTATAATTTAAAGACGGGCAGCATCATTCCGTTCCTGACTTCCATCCAGCACCCACCAATTGGAGTGCATACACATATTGCTTTTATTATCAGAAAACCATATTATGGACATTTCATATTTTCTGAGATGGAGGTAAGAGTTCTTGGACCCAGGAACTTCGTAATGAAGCATCTTGGCTTGGCTTAATTTCTAGATAAGAAATGCTCCTTCAGAATGTATAAAAATTCACTCTTTATGTTCCAAATTATGAGTTTTTACAAACACTTCAATAGGTATTTTCAGAATCATATATTGAGACCTTACTAAAAAATAAATCAAATAATATTAAATTTTGGAGCATTTAATTAATTACAGCTAACATAATGTCATGGCACTAAAATTCTGTTGATATTGCTATTGTTTAATCGTGTACAAAATTTTGACGTTTTCATAATTACAAATGCATTTTAAAAGAGCTCAGTATTATTTATTTATATCTATTTCCGGTGAAATAAATAATGTTATACATTTTTAATTTCCTCGTAGGGATATAACGGTAACTAACGCTAAAGTTGCCAAAATAATGTTGCTAAAATTGTCAAAATATTCTTCATTACTGTTCTTAATCATAAAAATGTATTTTTATGTTCTAAAAATGTAGACAGGTTTATAATATATAAATTACGTTTGACGAAGCTGCTACTTCAGTTAAATAATAGTAGGATTTCTACTGATCAGTTAAATAAATACTTTAAGTAGCGTAAATTGCTCTTTCTTTGACTAAGATGACTGCTTTGTCTTATTATGATGAAGAAGGAGGATTTTGCCCCAGAAACGGGTTAATATCTTTTATCAATTGAGTGCTATTTTTAACAAAGTTTGGGTGTTTTTCTGTACACAGGTTTGTTTGTATACCATGAAATATACGCCTTTAATTGTTAAATATAATTATTTCTAAGATAAATAGTAAACAAACGTAAAGTCCGTGGCATGTCGATTTGAATATTTTCAAAGATTTTTTAAATATATTAAAACACTTTCATAAATGGAAAATTTTTCCAGTTAACTTAGCATCAGAATGCACACATGTCTTCGAAGTGCATTTAATTTCACAAATATCCTCAAATGAAAACACAAGAAATTATCCGGTAAGGCCTAAAGTAGGTATCTATGATTACTATTATAAGAATGGAACTCTAGGATAATATGTGAAATAGGCGTTTTAAGAAAGTTTAAAAAATGACAGACCTAAAATGACCATTAGGACATAAAGGATTAATATTTTAATCTACTTGACAATTCGGAGAGTCTATCACATCCACTGTGAAAGCTTTACTTTTTCAAATGCATAAAATAAGTACCATGAATTATTTAACTTAAGTATTTAAGCATATTTACAGTCATTGATAATATACATTCAATATGAAATATATAGAATAAGTGTGCTATGAATATTTGAACTTAAATCACTAAACATATCTGCAGTCATTGATAATATACATTAAATGCCAAATACATAGAATATGTGCCACGAATAATTGACGTAAATCAATAAGTATATCTACAGTCATATATAATATACATTCAGTGCATATATATGAATAATTTAATAGGCAATGTGGATCTTAATATACAAAAGCTCATCTAAATGAATTTTGTTCCTTAAAATCGACTCACAGAGAAAACTTCCATATACAAAACATTAGTATGACTATTTTTTATGACTAATTACAATGCGTCTATACCTCAAAATAATATTGTTAAAGCTGAAAAATAATTCTGCTTTTATACTTTGTGAATTTGTTGTAAAATCACACTTTAATATACAGTAGGGGAGGTTTGTGTATATACAAAATTTCCCAACATATGACAACATATATTTTGCAAATATGCTTGAAATATAATTTTTTGAATAACACCCATATAAACTAGATCTTAAAGCCAAAATACTATTAGATTCTTTTGAGTTTTTATGAATTCTCAGACTTCTAAGAAAAAATTTGACATATCCTTTCTTAAGTTTGCATCATACGAGAATTAAATACTAATCGAATGTAATTTGTTGAGGGTTAAATAGCATATCCTTATAGTTATTTTTATAAAATAAGAATTTGCGCGCCATGAGGTATTACGATTTGAACTAAGATATAGTAGCCCTACTATGGTAGTATGGGGAGGACTGATACATGAGATTTGGGGATGTTTGATGCATATCAAAATTCATGTATTTTCCAATCTAATTTACAAATTAACTCAGCATACTGTTTTAATTACTAAAAATAACTTAAAATTATTGTTTAAATCTAGGTATAGCGATATAAGTCTGCTAACAATGAAAAGGAAGCTAAGCATTTACTTTTTTTAAATGGAAAGTTCTAAGTATTTGTCACATAATTAACTTTTTAAATTTTCTTATTTCTTTCTACTTTTCAATGTAAAACTGAACTGAATATTATGCTTTGAAATTCAAATGTGTGTGATTTACTTTTTTTATTTTTTTTATTTTTAATTAAAATTGTATCAAACCACCTCAATACACGTATCAAGGCTCCCTACAATTGGGAAGGCTTGATACCACTGCAGTTGTTCACTGTAAATGTTATAGCTTGAAAAGTACGAACTTGAAATTAATTACAAGTATTTTATGAAAGTAAAAGAACTGCTTATAATTTCGAGTTTAGATAATATTTAAATACACTTTACATAAAAAAGGTGGATTCTGAAAACTGTATCAAACCTCCCTTACCTTCCTAACATTGCAAGTAAAGTAAAAATCTTGAGATGTGATTTCGGAGACATTATGTGTATAATATTTACGATTGCTTAAGACTATTATTTTATCTGCAAAGATTGCTTGGGAAAACAATTAAATAACAAACTTCCACTTTCCAGGTTTTCATTTTTTTTTGTTTAAAAAGCTGTTGACAATAACTTTTCCCTATGGCAAATTAACTTATACCCAGATGATCTATCATTTGAGCTCTATCGAGAGCTGTCGGAATAAGTTTTATACTTCGCTGTAAAAATTTTTAGAATTTTAAATTATCCTCTTCCTCATCTAAAATGGTGGCTTTCATTCCGGGTTTACTATTTATTTCAATAGTGGTTTTTAATCAAATTCTTAATTTACCTGCATTTGTTCTACTCTTTGTTCTTAATTTACCTGCATTTGTTCTATTCTTTGTTCTTAATTTACTTGCATTTGTTCTACTCTTCATATTGCAAAGTTCACTTCAACTACAAAAGAAAACACAAATATCCCATTGGCTGAATTGATAACGCGTCGACTTATCCGGAGGATATCGGTGGTCCGAATCCCGGTTCGGACATACATTCTTTGAACTGGCACCCGAGTTGTTTAACCCTACATGTTAGATGCAGTGGATCACAGTGGTCTAAAAATAGTGAGTTTCTATTTTTCAATGGACCCAATGATTTATGGTGACGAATTTCAAACCTGGAGTATAACGGTGCACAAGGTAATGTCCTGTATAAAAGTGGTAGAGAAATAAGGAGATCGTTCAGATTTGAAGTTTTATTGCGATCTGTAATCTGACAAAGAATTTAGGACCCACTTCAACTATAAAACAAAGATTATCGTGCGTGGAAGGGTCAATTAGCTAGGCTAAGATTCGTGGTTGCAATCATGGTCGAGGCATAAGTTCCTTACAATATCTATTACTTAATATTCTTCAATAATAATCAAATTACAAGATGTTATTGAGATGAATACTTGTCTAACTAAGCTACGAAGAGCTATATAATCCAGATGACTTCACAAAAAACTATCAAATACTTGAAAATATTATTGTCCCCAAAATATATTCCTGAACAAGAGTGGACTCGAACGGCCAAACTGGCCAGATTATTTTAAAATTTAGCCACTCCTGAAATGCATCATAATATAAAATATTTAATAAATTAATAAAAACACATCATCCTGCCTTCAACAGGGCGTTAGCCTCCCCAATTTAATGATTGAAATTATTGAGGTTATATTACTAGTTAGTCCTTATAACTTTGGCATTGTTATACCTCACTACATTTACTTTCCAGTACGAAAATTTATATTCTTCCCTGCATAATTTGGGATTATTTTCTCAACAAATCCAGTTTTTTCTTTTCCTAAAATTACATATCCAAACTATATTTCGCACTTCATCAAGCTTTACAATATATTTCACACACCCAGTTTGAAACCCTGAACAGAGAAGGACTCAAACCCCAGATCTCTGAATCTCAAGAACAGCGCTCTACCAACTGAGTTACCAGGTTTCAGAGGGGGAGGGGCAGCATTATAAACTTAAAAATATTCCTCTTGTTATTGGACGTCTTCCCTTTGGATAAAATTGCGATTATAAATGCAAAACTACTCATAGTTTTTTTATTTATATGGTAACATGTTTGTATATATAAATTAGAAGTTTGTGCATTACATTAACTAAACATTTGCATAAAGTAATCGTTTATTGAAAGAACATTTAATAAAACCAACGTTTGTTCAGAGGATACTGAATGCGTTGATTTTTAATGATTCTAATGAATAATAAATATCCGATGGCGAACATACACACACAATCATTTATGAAACTTGATTAGATAATAATAAGCATATGATAATTGAGCTCAATCTTTTGAAATCTGTCAACATTTTGATACAAAAATTGATAAGCTATCACATGCATGCTTAAATTGCTACTCATAGTAAAAAAATATAGACTTTGAATGTGAAACAAGAGCTTAAATTATACTTTGTAGCAGCTTGTCAACATGAAGGAATCCCTGATCTAGTTATCACTCTACAGTTTCAAATGTATACCGCTATAAATTTTCTGATTTATAGAATTTCACAACACCATTACTTGATTGCACATGAACATTGCGTGATTCTATATTTTGCTCATATCAGTCAAGGACGCAATGGAAATTCGTCGGCCAGTAATAAGATGTCTGAAAGTTATTACAACTGATATTCTTTGACTTTCTTTCACAAAAGTCAAGAAATATGTTGCAAAGACAAACACTAAAAGCCACTCGCAGACATTTCGAACAGCTTGAGGTTCCTGAAAATGGAGGGAAATTACATTGGTACAATTTAAATTTGATTACCAGTGATAATTAAAAAGATATAAATGTGAAAATATATACAGCAGCAGAAAAAAAGAAACTGCATCATTTGTGATGCAGTTGGTTTGTCCAATGCAATTGCCGTCACAATTGCAATCCAATCTAGCCACAATGTGTGCATTGTAAGTGTGCAAGACTCAGGCCGCCTGACTCACCCGAAGGTATGAGCAGCAAAGTGAGCGGCCGAAGCATTGTAAGTGAGTAGTACCCCGAACTTAGGCTACCGTAGATGTTGATTTACTCTATGCCAGACTCCTGCAAGCAGCTCCAAATGGCTGAACTAGGTATTTATGACTTATTTTGCTTCTTTGTATTACATGATACTACCATGTCCTTTAATCTGTGCACGTACAGTACGTAGTGTACACATAAATGCCCTAAAATGTATATATGGTTGACTTGACTGACACATGCATTGTTTCTTATATTTCCATTAATTGTACTCGGGGAAGATATTTATGGCAAATAACTATATCAGGTGAAGTCTTTTTATTGGAGATATATCCCATCTAATAGACGCATTTCGGACATTTCTGCGACTCATACATCGTAAAATGCCTTATTTTTGTTCCAAGTAATGCATTTCCCAAGTAATAGAATTCTTTCGTCCGCCGCTGTCCATTTGTCAAAGTCAGTTTACATTTTCAAAAATTTCAGATCATATAAAACTAATTTATTTCCAAATAGAAATTTAGTTATCAAGTAGGGATCTGTTTAAAAGTAATATGGACCGTTTCAGGTAGTTCGCAGATTTAATGCTTTCACGAAATTCCAAATTTTCAAAACAGTCTTCACAAAATTCAAACTAACTATTAATATTTTACTTCTTTTAATTTTAAAATTTATTTAAAGAAAATTTTCTAAAAATTACCTTAATAAAATTACTCGTCACGTAGATTTGATAAACTACATAAAGCAAATCATTCACAAAATATGAACGCTAAAAAATTTTATAAGTAAAAAAATCTTAATCGCTAAAAAATCTGCAGAGTGCAAAAATAAAAATCAACCGAGAAGCAAAATTGGGGGAATATGTTAGAATGCATCCGCGCCATTTTTTTGAGTTTCTGGTAAAATTAGAAAATGTTCACATAAAACAGGTCCTGTAAAAATTCACTACTGTTTAAACAAAAAAAAAAAATGTGTTCAGTAAAAATTATTTAAGTCCCCTCTTAAGAGTTATTAAGATGTTATACATACAACTATAATTACTTATTATTTAAAAAAATATATAATTGATTTTATGGATGTACTTACTTTTAAAGACTTTGCCGTGATGTCCGGTTGTAAATAAATATTAGACGAAAGAGGGTTTTTGCCTTGTGATGCAGTGCAAAGTGCAGCTTAAAAGAATTAAGAAATGCAACAAATCCAATAGCATCAAGAATTTACATTTGAAACGTATATATATCGCGCAAACAATCATAACAGGGTAAAAGTAATGTTCAGAAAATAATTTATAACAAGAACAACAAAATGTTTGCTTTAGACAGCAGTCCCATACAACAGTCAAACGGAATTTTGGGTTACGAATTAAATGTTTTAACAACTAATCTGTGAGAATTGGTAAACGTTGCTCTTTATAATTTAAGATAATCTTAATAAAAGTTATTAATTGAAATTTCGGTCATGCTGCAAGTCACCTGGGTGGAAAACATTAAAAAGAGACCCTCAAAGAGCTGAGCTTTTACTGTCTGTTTCTTCTCTAAAAAGACAGAAATTAGAATCAATAAACAAACTATCGTCGTGTTATAGAAACAATTTAATTTATGATAAGCTATTGCAATTTATTTCAACGACTTTCCTACTGTAGAATCATTTGAGTTCTCGCCAGTTCGGCAAAGAATTAATGTGAATTTGAATTCAACATAATATGAAACTCAGATGCTTTGACTCATTGTTAAAAGCCATCGATTGAAAGGTCACACAGGCCCTAAATCGGACTTCAGTTCAAGCGGGCGTTACATTGAAGAGGCAAGCATTAAAACTGAGCGTTTACAGCCTGTTTCTTCCTTAGAAAGATAGAAATTTGCATCGAAAATAAATCACATTGTCGAATTATAAACGCAAATTGATTTATGATAATTTATTGCTATTTATTTCAATCTGTTTTCTACTGTAGAATATCGTATGATTTCGATTTTCGCGAATTTTTAATTAAGTATAGTAAAATATAAAAACAGAAAACAACAATTGAAAGGATACATGCAACAAAACATACAGCACATAAAAGGAATAAGGAAAACCGTAGAATGACTACTCTGCAATTGCCTTCGTAGAAAAATAGTGATAAACAAGTTTGGAACAAGAGGTACAAAGCTCCAAAGAAGAATGCAAAGAAAGCTCCCATGATGTGTGGCACAAACATTGATGACGTCTAAAAAATAAATAACAAAATATTTTAGCACATTAAAGGCATGTTTATCAAAGTCTATCAAACTGTGTATTATATCAGATTTGAAAATAAAAGTACAGTAAAAACTGAAAATCAATAATTTGTTTAATAAATATTTTCTGCCATTTTTCCCATTAAAGGAGAAAGTGAAATGTTGACTGAAAAGCAAGAAATCTTTCGCTTATTACAAAAATAAAGGGAAAAAGAATACACTCAAAGATAAGATACTTTAATGCAGTTGCAAAGAACTGTAATGGTAATAAAACATCTAAGACTGGGCTTTCGGTTACTTACGCTGTTATAAACTAGCACCAACAACTTACAATGTTAAAAACAAGCTACAAATGTTTTACAGACCAAGTTTATATTTAGTAATAGAACTAGCCTGTAAGAGGCGTTCCCAAAGTTCCAGCACTAGGCGTATTATGAATATGGAGGTGTAGCGGTGCCTCCATAGAATATAGGAAAATAGGCGCAGTCAAAATTTGTTCGTATCAGAAGCTAAAAATAGAGTTTCTGTGGCACTGCAGATTACAGAAGAATGCATCGAACCAGAATAGAGCAGAAATAACCAGAACAAAAGAAGACCGGCTATGTGATTGGATTTGAACCTTTGACCCTGTTACAATAAATTTTCAATACCTATACTGTATTGAAGAGAAAGTAAAAAAGTGTTCTCCTGCATAATGTTACAGCACATTGTAATCTATGGAAGTTATCTTCTCCATACCGGAAAAACTGAACATTTAACAAATTGCCATGGATGTACCTAAAACATTTTCAACGATCTATGTATAATTTTATATTTATCCCTTCATACGAGAAAAAACGATTAAGCATTTCTTCATCAACAATCCCAAGATGTTAAGCTTCCATAAAATAAAAGATGGACGCTGAAGTTGCCGAATGTTCTGAAATTGCGAAATCTAACTTACATCGCGTATGTTCATTATGGCAGTTTAAGTTGATGCGGCAACATTGCCCGATTACGTGCTTAGTTTTTATTTAACTCACAATGTTACGATTGAACATGTATAATTTGTATTATTTAAAGCTCATTTAATGCAGTTAAGGCCGTATCATAAAGCTGCAGATTAAGAATTTTGGTTACCGGCCAGTAGGTCCGAAAAAGTTACCGGCCCAAAATATTTTTACTAATCAAATATTTTTACCTTGAATTTAGCCTTTTCTGTTGCTTATTGAAATGTTTAAATCCACTGAAACATTTTAAATTATTCACTGTGGGCATATATTTTAAATTTAGTATTGCATGCATGTAATTATCAGTAATATTAACATTGACATTTTAATTTTCATTTGACATTTTAATTTTCATTTTCACATATAATACCGCGATTCCGCTTTTATACTTAAATTATGGGTGTCATACAAAACTGTGTTTAATTTTGGTTGAAACATTAAAATTGCGCTTTGAAATACCATAATTTCAAATTCAAGATTAGATCCATTACTTAGATTTCTATTTTTGAACCTTTTTTTTCCTTTTCCTGTTAGTTTTACAGTGTCCCACATTTTATAATCGGCCATTTTCGTTTTAATACAATGTAAAGATGGTGATATTTTTGGTTTTGCTAGCATCAAAATCTGCAGAGTGCAAAAATAAAAATTTACTTACCACTTTTGTGGAGCGTCATTTTCTTACTGGCCATTATTGAAAAGTTACTCGCCAATTGACTAGTGTGGCGAGAACTAATCTGCAGCTCTTAACATGTAATTGTCGTAAACACGACGAACTGAAATTTTTATAATGGAACTCGTTTTAATATTAAAAAATATGGCTGAAATGGATTGAATACTTACCACGCGTTCCTGTTCACTTTGCGGCATCGAAACTCGAAAAGAAGCAACCACTATCAAACCAGCAAAGCATGCATAGCCAGATGTGAGTCCTAACTTGTTTAAAACGCTGAGTCGCCAATTTTTTGCTTCGTTTTGACTTGACACGTGAACATAGCGTACACTTGCCATGACAGTACCTTAGAATATAAAGATAACATAAGAATTCCTAAGATTCAATGTTCATATATAACATTTTCAAGAATATGTACTGATATTCTCATAAAAAAGTGTCACGTAATTTCTTACTCTTAAAGATAGTAATTAAAAGAGAAGCTAAAAAGTTACTGAAGGAATATTAAGAAATGAAATGTGTATAGGTATATATAAAAGAATAAGATCTAATTTAGATTATTTAATATTTTGTAATGCAAAACTTAATGAAGTTTATGTAACTTGATAAAAGTAGCATCAGGAATGTATTGAACTTAATTTGAGGAGCATCATGCAGTTGATGCCCCTTAAAGATGAGAAGGCGATTAAACATATTAAGATAACAGTGGACAGACAACACGTGTTCCTTGATTTTTCTTAATGAACAAAAGTGAAATCATTTAAACATTTTAACTATTCACAGGTGAATAGTGACATGGCTATAATCATATATTTATAATTTTAATATAAATAATATTCTATTGTATAGTTACAATTAAATTGCATTTACATTCTGAAACACACTTTAGCTTTTGCACAGTTAATTACTTATTGCATAATTATTTAATTATAATTAAATTAGATATTTGAAAGATAAGAACCTGCACGCATAATTTATTGATTTGGTTTTCGAGAAATTTTACTAAACGCTAGTCATATATAGCAAACACAATAGTGTTCCCTAGAATAGATATCTTTTTAAATTTATGGACTACGGAAGCCTAATGATATGTTTCTCATGTAACAGTGTCATATACTAAAAATAGGTTCATTCAACTACGAGTACAAGAGTCAGTTAATTAATTTCTCATGCTATATTCGCCAGCAAATACAGTTAATGAGTAAAAACTTAATATATGAGTGCGCAGTGGTTAATACAAGACAAAATATTTAATGGTTTTTAATTTCAATAAAATGCATTTTTTCTATTTTTATATTTGCATATTTAATTCTGACAACATCACAGTAAATTAACAACCATTGACTATATTTTAGTAAACGAGCGTCGTATGAAGCTAATATAACAAAACTAGAGATATTAAGAATAAACTACAGGATCTGGGAAATTCTGAGATGTTTTTCGCGTAGCAAGGGGGTATTCGGGCGCGGTAGCCCTGTGGTTAGCGCGCGGAGGTTGCACTCGGTAGTCCCGGGTTCGATTCTCGCCGCTGCCCAAACTGCCGCCGTGTTCACGCGGAGTACGATCACGTTAAACATGTGGGTCCGAAGTCCTTCCGAGAGGTTGGTGGTAGGGGAAGAAGGGTACGGTCCCTGTGGATGCCTCCCCCACTGGGTTCCGGTCTAAATTGGGTAGCACTTCCCGGCCGTCCAAACAGATACCTTACACCTTTCTGGTAGGTCGGACGGTCTGGGTCGAAGAAGAAGAAGAAGGGGATATTCGCTCTGACCGAAACTATAGTATACACTTTAAAAAATATCTTTTCTGCATTCACATGTACGCAATGTACCAGCATACCACCCAAATTGAACCCAAATCGCTTTAATTGAACCCAATTCGCTGAGTTCCATACTAAGTTCCTTATAGTTTATATTCCTAATTTACGTCGCGATAGTGATTTCACCGTATTAATGACATTTTTATTATTTTCATCATATCTCATCGTCAATAATATTTTTATTTTATAAACGTGTATCACATATCAATGTAAGGATGATGTTTCTTAGACAAAGAAATACAGACAGTGGTCGATAATCGAGCCAGATTTGATTTTAAAGGTGGACAACTATTTATGATATTTCCGCACGTCACATGATGTTTGTGGACTCGAGACTGTGAAAGTAGCCGGCCAATGAAGAGTAAATTCCGCTTGGAATAAGAGGTTGTCTGAAAGAAGTCTAAATCAGGCCACCTCACAGATGCCTGCGATCCATTGGGCAGCCAAGGCAGAATTGGCAGAAGACCTTGTAGAGAGAAGGAAGGATGAGAAGGGAAGACCGATTTTAGAAATTGGCGAGTTAAGAAGTAGTGTCAAGACGGAATTCAAAATTGGTGAACTAAAATGTAGAGTGCAGACAATGTTCAAAACTAACTACCAAGTCCACAAAGGACATAAATACCCACGAGTCTGCAATTACGGTTCATGAGATCCAACACCTACTGACCATTGACAAGAGCCAATGTAACCATGTTTCATATCATTTTTTAGAAAAAGTATTTAAACTCTGACTCTAAGTCACACGAAAATCAATCCTGTATCACGCAAATAAATGTCACCAGAAACATTGTTATCTATATAAATAAAAATGAAAATCTGTCTGTCTGTCTGTCTGTCTGTCTGTCTGTCTGTCTGTCTGTCTGTTTGTCACACCATCACGGGAGAACGGCTGAACCGAATTTGATGAAATTTTGTGGGTAGCCCAGAAATAGCCCCACTTAAAATTATATCCGTGTTTTGAGTTTCTACGACCAGTGGTTCTCGAGATATTAGTAAAAAACGAAATTTTCGTTTGTCTCATCATCACGGAAAAACGGCTGAACCGAATTTAATGAAATTTTGTGGATAGCCTTGAAATAGCCCCCCATAAATTTTGTCCAAGTTTCGAGTTTCTAAGACCAGGGGTTGTCGAGATATTAATGAAAAACGGAACTTTTTCCTAGGAGTTCTACTCCCTAACTCCGTGGTTTATCCAAACGAAAAGCTTGAAAATCGTTTGAAAGTGAATTAAAATTTAATCTCTGAGTTTGATGGGAGATTTTTTGCGTTAATTAGTCACTTTCTGAAAACATGAATTGTTTGAAACATGATTTAAAGGGGAAATCTATCTCCATGGTTCATGGTTTATTTAAAACAAGCTTTTACGGAACAATGAGAAGTATAGAGAAATCAAAATCGTTATTTAATTTCGCAGTTTATGTTATAAGACATGACATATTTAACATGTTATAAGATTCTATCTTATATCATGTTACTCAGAAACGCAATTAAATTAAATCTGTCTGTTAATTTTAATAATTATTTTTTCGATTTGAGTAATAAATAAATGGATATAAAAATATATTTTAGAAAAGAACGATTTGATTTTTCTTATAGCATTTTTGACTGGATAATATCAATTACGGTCTTCAGGTTTAAAAATTATTATTATTTATATATTCGGGGATTATTGATTCAAGGATTATTGATATTTTCAAGTTATTATGCAATTATTTTATTATGACAAAAATTGTTTAAACTCATATATTGTATGTTGTACGAATCTTCTACAAATACACGTGTATATCTTTTAATCTACGAGAATATAAGTAGTACAGGTACATTGACATATGTTTTGATATATATAGGCATATATTGGAATCAATTACGACCTTCTGGTATAAAGAGTACGGATATTATTGATGTTTTCAATTTATTACGTCATCTCTTTTATTTTGGCAAATATTTTTGAGACGCATATTGTAATACGGGTAATCTTCTACTAACACATTGGCATATTTTCTGATCTGCGACAATATAATTAGTACGGGGTTGCATATATTCATTCAATTCCTATTTTTTCTTCTGTAAATTTGATTACAAAAGGGTGCAGGATGTTTTATTCTTCAGATCTGATCGTGAAGATAATTTTGCATAGTGAGAACATATATTCTTAAACTTCTCTTTAGGAGCAATAAATTTAATATTTTAACAGAATTTGCACATGATTGCGAACTTTAAGTTTCTTTAAATTATACACTCCGTACGAATAACGGGTGTGCTGTTAGTGGTTAATAAATTTTAACATTTTAGGAGGATATATCATGTTGCTCGGCATCGCAATTAAATTAAATGTGTTTGTTAATGTTTTTATTATTTTTTTTCGATTTAAATAATAAATAAATGGATAAATGGATATAAAAGTATATCTTATGAATGGACGGTTTGATTTTTCTTTTAATTATATTAATTGCTGACTGCGTACATCAATTTCATTTATTTTGGCAAAGAGTTTTCAAGCTTATATCGCATTTAGCTACTAAACTCATATATTGTGTTTAGCCAATAAATTCATATAGCCGATTGTTGAAACAGAAAAAGAGTAGAGCGAGTATTTCTTCTAATACAATTGTAGTGTTTTCATTTAGTATATTGAAACGGGATAAGAATGTTTCATTCAGATCTGCAAATTCAAAGCTACGAATTTGGAGGGATATCGCTAATTTGACAACTTTTCTTAAACTTTGCCAAATTGACGGAAATGTCGCCAAATTGATATAAACGACACACAAACAGCTGCCATAAACCTTCGGGTTGGTCGTGTGGCTTGGGTCTTCTACATATCAATGAAATTTTTTTTTGTTTTGTTAGAAGAGAGTACTGAAATGATGTTTGGTTAGCATTTATCTGTCAGACCAACCATCCTACTTAGCAATACATTTAGCGAATTTTTAAAATGTCACCAAATTGATAAAAATGTTTTCAAATCTATAAAAATATCTTGAAATTGATAAAATTGCGCTACATAAATGATATTAATTGTTTTTTGTTAGGGGATAGTATTGTGATGATATTTCGTCAATTTGTCGCAAAGTGGAACTGTCAGTTCTACAGTCCCACTTGGCGATAAATTTGGCGATTTTTTAAAATGTCGCTAATTTGACGAAACTGTCGCCAAATTTTCCATAGAAATATAACTATTTAGACGATATTTTTTCTACCAATTTATTTGAAGCAAATGATATCATGTCGCTTAGCAACGGATTTAAATCCAATGTGTTTATGCGGCAGACGGTTTTTATTAAATCCTTTCCGATTTGAATAATGAAGATATGTATATAAATAAATTCCATTGCCATTTCATTTTGGACTGGATAATATCAATTATACTCTTCAGGTTTAAACATTATTATTATTGATATTTTCCGGAATTATTGATTCAGGGATTATTGATATTTTTAAGTTATTACGCCATTGTTTTATTGCGGCAAAAATTGCTGACACACGCATATTGTACGTTGTACGCGTAATCTTCTAGGAATGCACGGGTATATCTTCTAACCTACGAGAATATAAGTAGTACAAGTATATTGGCATATATATTGGAATCAAGTACAGTCTTCTGGTATGAAGATTAAGGGGATTAATTATATATTCAATTTATTACGTCGTCTGTTGTATTTTACCAAAAAACATTTGTGACTCATATTGCAAAACGGGAAATCTTCTACTAATAATCGGACATTATAAGTAGTACGTGTATATCTTCCCATATAATTTTAGCACTTTAATTTTGACATATATTGGAATAAATGACTGTCTTCAGATTTAAAGATTACGGGTTTATTGGTATTTTCAATTTATACATGTAATCTACTAATACAGGTTATATTTTCTAATATTCGCGTATATAATTAGTACGGGTCCCATACAATTTTAACGCTTTTATTTTGCATATATTGATTCAATTCCATATTTTTTTTATATTTGCCTACATAAGGGGTCCAAGATGTTTTATTCTTCAGATATGTCCATGAAGATAATTTTATATAGTGAGAACAGAGATCCTTAAACTTCTTTTTAGGAGCATTATATTAAATATTTTAACAGAATATTTTGATTAAACATGTCATTTAGTATACTATAAGAATTTGGGCATGATTATGAATTTCAAGTTTCTTTATATTATATACTCCGTACGAAGAACGGGTATGCTGCTAGTCTATATAAATAAAATTGAAAATCTGTCTGTCTGTCTGTTTGTCCCGTCATCACGGGAGAACGGCTGAACCGAATTTGATGAAATTTTGTGGATAGCCTGGAAATAGTCCCACTTAAAATTTAGTCTATGTTTGGAGTTTTTACGATCAGTGGTTCTCGAGATTTTAGTAAAAAAGAAATTTTCGTTTGCCTCATCATCACGAGAGAATGGCTTAACAGAATTTGATGAAATTTTGTGGATAGCCTTGAAATAGCCCCCCATAAATTTAGATCAAGTTTCGAGTATCTAAGACCAGTAGTTGTCGAGGTATTAAGGAAAAACGAAACTTTTTCCTAGGAGTTCTACTCTCTAACTCCATGGTTTATCCAAACGAAAAGCTTGAAAATCGTTTGAAAGTGAATTAAAACCTTATCTCTGAGTTTGATGGGAGATTTTTTGCGCTAATTAGTCACTTTCTGAGAAACATGAATTGTTTGAAATATGATTTAAATGGGAAATCCATCTCCATGGTTTATTTTGCACAAGTTTTTACTGAACAATGAAAAGTATAAAGAAATCAAAATGGTTATTTAATTTCGCAGTTTATGAGGAAGATTTTATCTTATATCATGTTGCTCAGAAACGCAATGAAATTAAATTTAACTGTTAATTTTAATTATTATTTTTTCGATTTGAATAATAAATAAATGGATATAAAAATATATTTTAGAAAAGAACGATTTGATTTTTCTTATAGCATTTTTGACTGGATAATATCAATTACGGTCTTCAGGTTTAAACGCTATTATTATTGATATTTTCGGGAATTATTGATTCAGGGATTATTGATATTTTCAAGTTATTATGCCATTGTTTTATTATGACAAAAATTATTTAAACTCATATATTGTACGTTGTACGAGTAATCTTCTACAAATGCAAGGGTATATCTTCTAATCTAAGAGAATATAAGTAGTACAGGCATATTGACATATGTTTTGATATATATTGGCATATATTGGAATCAATTACGACCTTCTGGTATAAAGAGTACCGGGATTATTGATATTTTCAATGTATTACGTCATCTCTTTTATTTTGGCAGAGATTTTTGAAACTCATATTGTAATACGGGTAATCTTCTACTAACACACTGGCATATTTTCTATTCTGCGACAATATAGGTAGTACGGGATTGCATATATTGATTCACTTCCCTTTTTTTTTTGTAAATTTGCTTACAAAGGGGGCCAGGATGTTTTATTCTTCAGATCTGCCCGTGAAAATAATTTTGCATAGTGAGAACAGATATTCTTAAACTTCTCTTTAGGAGCAATAAACTTAATATTTTAACAGAATTTGCACTTGATTGCGA
This sequence comes from Amaurobius ferox, assembly GCA_951213105.1. Lineage (NCBI taxonomy): Eukaryota > Metazoa > Arthropoda > Arachnida > Araneae > Amaurobiidae > Amaurobius > Amaurobius ferox. Next base: position 92,649,555 of record OX578141.1, on the reverse strand, counting down.
ATTATAAGTTTCTTTATATTATATACTGCGAACGAAAAACGGGTATGCTGCTAGTATAATATAATAATCGACGATAAGTACAATGTCAAATAATAATGAAAATTTTAATCATTAGAATATCTACAATACAAATAACAATTATAATAAAAATTAAATTTGAGCAAAAGATGTCTCTTCAGATTTCAAAGTTAAATATTTTAATTATATTTCAATATAGTTACAGGTTAGCAACCGGACGACACACACTTGTGGGTAATTGCGGCTACGAGCAATGTACACAGTAACCAATACAACAACATAAATACAAATAATATAATATTAATAAAATAAATTACACCACATTTTGGTGGGCTTTCCAATATATCTTCATCCAATATATCTTATTCCAATATATCTTATTCCAATATATCAGTTTCTTCCAAATAAACGTTACTGTAGCAAATACAGTCGGTTAGTAGGTCCAATTAAGTTTTTATTCTAAGATTATAATTTGACTAAAAGCTTCCTCTTATGTATTGAATATTGCTATACAAGGAAACTTCAATCGTACCTTTGGAAAACGAAATGAAAAATGAGATATTTAAAATACTAACATAGCAAGAAACTATACTCACCGACTAATGCTGTGGCGTACAGTGCCATACTAAATAAACCGTTTCCAGATTCTGTATCACTTTGTTGGCTGAAAAAATATCAATGAAGAATTCCATAATTAAATTTAGGTAAAGTGATAATTTACTGAAATAAATGGTTTACTTCTTTCAACAGAATACATAAATCATCAAAATTATTAAAAAAATAGAGATTGAAATGGAAGTATAAACACTGAAAATTGAATTTGACTCTATAGTTACTTATATATATGGATAAAAAATGTAGAATGACATATAAAATGTAAATAATCAGAAGTTTTTAAAGTTATTTTAAACATTTAAAATTAATATAAATTATTTATCCATAGCATCCTTTATACTTAAATGCATTAGTATTTAAATTGTTACTTTTAAATATATACTAATAAATTAGTGTATGATTAAAAGTGCATGGTTTAAATTCATTAGTATACGCGAAGTTTGCAAATTATTGATTTTTACAATCAATTATTATTTCTATAATATTGAAGAAATATGTTCAATAGCTTTTAATGCCCATATGGCAGGCTTACTTGTCATCTTTTACGAAGATAATATATATTCAATTCCGTGTTCAGAACCTAGAAACACTTTCTGCAAAATATTTTAAATGAAGTCTAAAAAAACAGTGCTAATTTATTATCAGTTATTAATTTATTCATTTAGTACATTCAAAGTTAGATTTTTGTCCTTATTATACTCTATAACTAGAATTAATTACCCTGTGTTGCTAGAGTCCAAAATAAGCAGCCTCTAAGTAAATAATACAGATACAGATAACATCACTCAATTTCCAAATTTTGAGGATCAAAATATTTTCCGTGATCCGTTTTTTTCTATGCGTCACCATGTCAATTATTAAATGCGAACGTAATAAGCTGATTTAATGCGTTCTAAATAAGCGCACTAAAAAAAAAAAAAAAAAAATAACCTTAGGGCCGATGCGTCGGCGCCTTGGCTCTATTGTGGCCTTTGTGTTGTCTGCATGCTGGTGAAAATTGCATGTTCATCAGATCATATCAAACCGTAGATGAGAATATGATAAAATTAAAGAAATTAAATACTATTTCGGCACATATTCATCGAAATGTTGTCTTTTATCACAATACTCATAATGACAAAGTAATACCAAATAAAAATAAATTAGAACAAAATATTTTACACTTGCAAAGCTAGAAAACTGATAAATTAAATTCACTATGTTTGCAAAACAGCTATATTTTTGTCTCGACAAAATGCCTGCCATTTAATCAAAACACATGCTTTCGTATCTTGGGAAATCGTCTGCTCGAATGAATGTGATTTTAAAGCGGAAATTTCGACGGATTTCCGTCTTCAAATGTCCATAACTTTTAAACTAATTCGAATTAAACGAAAGGAATCTCGTCGAGCCGTATCGTTCAGGGACTTTGAAGTATCTCTGTGTCGAATTTCGACACTGGCTGAAGCTTTGTTTCTCCGCTGTAGTCGACACACATGCGCAGACATACAGACATACGCATTATTTTATTATGTGTAGATGAAGGCAATGCGTTTGTTATCTTTCAATGAAAAAGAAGTTTAGCTTTCTTATTAGACTCTTATTCAGTATAAATTACTATAAGAAAATTGTCGTTTGGAACATTTAGAAAATTCAATATCAAAATGCAATATTTTATTTCTACTGTATGCATTGCTATATATTTTCTTTAAACTGCATATTTCTATTGCTAATATGTTCCGATTAAATTTCAGTTCAATAACATAGAAAAACAGAAAATAGGCATTAAAATATTGTTAAATACATTTATAGGTGAGTTGATTTACAGAACATAACGCAACACAGAAGAAACAATATTTTGCACAAGAAACGGAAAGAAAGAAACGCATTTAAAGCATTTGGTTATACGTCTAGACATGCAGGTAGACATTCAAGTTGATTCTTTCATTCTAGACATAGACATTCTTCCACCTAAACATGAATAAGAAGAACATTTAAAATTGCACACATTCAAGAAATTACTCATTCAAATGAAACAAACATTGCACAAATTATTTATCACACTATAGGAGAAGAACTAAAGTTATTTAAATTTCATAATGTTGACACTTAAAAATTAAGGACAAAAAATTCTTATTATAGAATAATTAAATATAAATGAATAACTGAATAACGTAACAAGAAATAAGTTTTTATATTAGTAAACCGCTAAACGCCAAACAGTGCCTTATCATTGGCAGGATTTCAAGTCCTAGTTCTCCTACCATTTGTAATTTTTACAATATTAATTTGCTCCCCGAAACACTACAATCCCCCCCCCCTCCTCACTGATTACAATGTTTAATTTTTTTAATTTAAATTTTCAACAGTATTCTAAATTGTGAGGGCTAGAATTTGCAAGAAAAAAATATTTCTTGAATTCTTTACATGACGACATAATTTCCCCATTTTTATATTATTGAAATTGTCTATTCATTGAAATTGTCTATTCGAGTACCGGCTAAAAGAAAAGGTGCCCTTAGCCCCAAGCTATAGAAGTATTTTAAGAAAAAGAGTTCTGTTTATAACATCAGGCTCCATGTAGTTGACACATTAAATGGCTTTTCAGTAAAAAAATAATGGGAAAGGGGCCAAATTTACATTTACCTCCAATTTATTCTATTTATTGTTGCCTCCCAAGCTCTATACTCGACTGTTAAAAACATATTTATAAACAAAGGAAAACCACACATAATATATATATATATATATATATATATATATATATATATATATATATATATACATATATACGCCCCTGCTCATTATTAAACGTAAATTATTAAAAAAAATTGTTATTTTATTTCTTATAGTGCGGTTAGTCCTTAGGGCAAAATTTTGAAAATTGATTATTTCTGTTTGCAGAATTTCTGGATAGTTAATTTATAATTACAGTAGTATGCTGCGAAATTTCCTTTTGGCGTCTTAACAGATTCATTAAGTTCAAAGTTCAAATCAAATTGTTTTTCATTTAAAGTTATTACGAATTTTATATTTTTGCATGAAAATGTGGACTGGAATGCGTCATTGTATAATTTTTTTTATAGTGTAAATGATTAAAAATCTCATTTCATCTAATTTGTTAATAAACATGTATTACGGAAATTCAGAAAATACAACGCAAAAATGCGGTGTAATACATATATAACGAACTAAAATTCTAGAAAAATATATGCAGTAAAAATGACCCAATAAAAAAAATTAGATTTCTATAACCTTAAAAATTCAGAAAAAAAAATTTGCAAAATTTTTTGTTTAATTTAATAAAGGTAAATGCTTTTCCTGCATTATGACTCCCAATTTTCTACTCTCAGATAAACTAAGTGATGCCCAACATTTGGGGTATCGAGATCTACTTTTGATATGCAATTAAGCTAAATATCGACTTCTATCTGTAGATAACATAGCATATCACTAGGGGCGTATTTAGGGTGGGTGTGCCTCAACCTCCTCTTCCAAACTGAAAATTTTTCAAGAAAATCTAAACAAATAAATAAATAAATAAATAAAATTATTTATTTTCATTTATTTAAAAAAAATAGCCATTAAAAACCCTACCACATCTATATTCAAAGTACGACATTAATATTTCATAAATTAGAGAATGAGAAAGAGAGAGTATTATTTCTTTAACTTGCAATGCTGCACTAATAGTGTGAGGAAATTTAAAATTCTACTTTAAATATCCACCACTTTTTAACGAAATGAATTAATTTTATTTGATAAATCCTTAAATCCATTAATTCTCTCTATGAACTACATCATTTAAAGTGAAAAAATAATTATTCAAAATGTAAACGTATTTAACCCCATTTGTTTACCTAACGAGAGTTTTAAGGTAATTTTAAATTTTTGTTCCCTTAAAGTACAATGCAAAACTCCCACTTTCCTCATAATCATCGATTCCTTTACAAGACTTATACAGGGTGTCCCAAAAACATTGACCTCGGCATTGACCTCGGTACAGAATTTTATGAAATCAATAAAATTTTCAGGGGATTAAATTTGAAGAAATACAAAATTTAAATTTTTATACGGCCCCCGTACAAAAACATTTACAACGAATAAAATGTGCCCCATACACTAATAAGTTGATGTATAAAATTTCAGCATTTTATCATAAAAAGTCCCAGAGATATGTTTAAACAAAGTTGGTGAGGGATTAATCACAAATTAAAATGTAAATGTTTACAGCAAGAGTGCAAATGACGCAACGCAGAAATGCGTGATAGGCAAATAATATCTGCCTCTTATCTTTAATGGATCTTTGGCATGGATGGAAAACATTTTGAGCAAGCTTTGTGTAAAGTTATTACACAAAGTTAGTTCTACTCAGTGTAGATACTTTTGTACCAATAAATAGCAAAATTATTATTTATTTATGTAATCATTGTTTTCTTTCGTAATTTGTGTATGACCCCTGAAACGCGATCTGTGGACATGATTTTTCCCCTCTGTGAACCCATGTCGATACATCGAAAAATGGTTTAAGTCAGCATTTTTGTTATTTCATATCTCTGGAACTTTTTATGATAAAATGCTGAAATTTTGTACATCACCTTATTAGTGTATGGGGCACATTTTATTCATTGGAAATGTTTTTGTACGGGAGCCGTATAAAAATTTAAATTTTGTATTTCTTAAAATTTAATTCCCTTGAAAATTTAATTGATTTCATAAAATTTTGTACCTTTTTTTAAGCAATTTTGTAATTTATTATATATGTCTACGATCAATATTTAAGGAATAAAAGCCGAGGTCAATGCTTTTAGGACACCCTGTATATTGGTTTAGTGAAACTAAAATGCAAATATCATATTTTAATAATATGGAAAGTTTATTATTCAGTAATATTTAAAGGAAACTAAAATAAAATGCCTGCATAATGAAAAACAGTGGTCAAATCCAAAAGTACAGCATGTTGATGATACCGTACCTGATAAGTGGTAATAGAGGTTTCATGCTTCCTTTGAGCAAGGCTAATGTATAAGGAACCAAAATGGCGATGACTAGAAGCAGTGAGAATAGTAATGCAAATTTTCCACTGTGTCTCCATCCAAACTGCATGACACGGGTATGAATACTAAAATCTGCAAAAGAAACTGCATTAGAGATTTTCTGCCCTGCGCCGTTGCACTGTTATACTCTTTTAATATTTGTACTGATCCTCCCCCTACTGCTATTTCCAATTTTGGTGCTTTAAATAAATAACTAGGATGAAACTGAAAGGAAGCAGGATATCCTACATGTTTAATAACTGAGACGTTTATTTCATGAAATTAGTAAAAACTCTATTAAATCTAAAAAAATCTGATGTGGGCAGCACATGACTTTCCCTGCAGACTTATATACACGTTCTCTTTATTTTAATTAAATTTAATTCACGTTTAATTCGATTTTCGTTCTCATTTGGTAATTGGGCTTATTTTCAAAGGCAGCGTAGGGAAAATATGAAAAAACTAAAATATCTCGAGAACGGCTAGTCCTAGTGTAATGGGGTTGATCTTATTCTTTTTTTCGTTAAAAATTACGTATTAAACAGGCATTTAATGGATATAATTGAGCATACACAGTTTTTATTTTAGATTTTGGCGATTTTTGAAGAGCCATTTTGCAAAAAAAAGGCAGGTTATTTTTTTCCGAATCATACCAGAATCTAATCAGCACCAGGGTGTCCGAGAAGTAACTTATCTACCGAATTTTGTGAAATTCGGTTCATTAGTTTTTTAGCTAGAGTGGATACAAGCTTTTGCGGGCCATTTTGCAAAAAAAAGGCGGGTTCTTTTATCCCGAATCGTACCCAAAACTAATCAGCACTAGATTCGCCCATAAGTGACTTACCTACCAAATTTTATAAAATTCGGTCCATTAGTTTTTGAGTTAGAGTGGATATAAAATCTGCACAGACAGACACACAGACACACACACAGAGACGTCACGCTAAAAATAGTGTTTTCGTATTCTAGAGGTCTCGAAACGTGTAGATCCGTCGAAAACTCGAGTTGCGATTTTCGGCATGATTCCAATACTTTCCCTATACCTTACCATGTATTGCAGGGAAAGTAATATTAAATATTAAATAATTAATGTACAAGACAGCTTAGTCACTTGTACAATTGTACAAGTTATACTAAACAAATATAAATTCTGTTTGGAGTACGAATTTATTATTTTTTCTCCATAGACTTAACATTATCTGACCTTTGACCTCAGGTATCTTAGTACATAGACCGAAATTTAAAATTCGGGTTTCGTCATGATCTGAAATATGATTAGTTCAAGCTATGTACAACATTTTATTTGAATCAGTTGCGTTTTAATATATTATCGAAGCTTTTGCACACAATTAGATTTGAGTCGGAATTAAGGTAGCTACGTTAGGAACTCACTTCACTTCAATTAAGTCAAAAACACATTTTTTAACATTAATTTTTAACAATAAAATTAACAGCATTTTCATTTGGCTAGCAACACAAAAGTTAATTTGAATCAGGATTATACCACTTCAGGGGATTATTTACTTAGTTTCTATACTCAATTTCAGAGAATTATTTTAACTGGATCACGGGATATTCTGCGCAAAAGAACAGAAAATAGCGTTTTCAGGTAGATGCTGTTAAAGCTTCAAAATAAGCATCAAAACAACGAGTTTAGTGCTTTATTTTTTTAAACAGCCGAAGTGGTTGTCGAGTGGTCAATGCAAGCGTTTCCGTAGCAATCGCTCGACCGCCACGTTGTGGGTTCGAGCCCCACGTAAGGCATGGATGTTTGTGTTATGGGCGCAATGTGAACAGCCCCCCTCTGGGGCAACGTCAATGGACGGCTAAATGGTTCACACTATGGCTGCTGTAATAAAGGCGAATGACGAAGGTCAAAGTGCATGGCCATTTGAAAAAAACAAACATTTTAAACACATCATTAGAGAGAATGAAAGTACAATAATGTTATTGGCATCAATCTTTACAGAATATATTTGGCTATAAAACATTGTTAAAAATAAAAAATATGTTAGTACAAAAATTAAAAAGGTTCCCTTACATAGTTGACAAAAGCAGAGATTCTGTGGTGAACATTTTGTAAACAGAACTGCTAAATTTGAGATCATTTTAAAAATTTAGTAAACGGAACTGTTAAAATTAGAGATCATTTATAAAATTCAGTAAGCGGAACTGTTAAAATTAGAGATCCTTTAAAAAATTTAGTAAACGGAACTGTTGAAACTGGAGATAGTTTTAAAAATATAGTAAACTGAACTGCCAAAATTAGAAATCATTTTGAAATTTTAGTAAATGAAACTGCTAAAATTAAAGATCATTTTGAAAATTTAGTTAATGGAACTGCTAAAATTAGAGATCATGTTAAAAATTTAATAAACGGAACTGCTATAATTAGAGATCATTTTGAAAATTTAGTGAAAATGTTACAGATACAGCGGATTAAGTGCAGAGAAATCTACATGTAAGGAGTTCAGAATTATTCTTTAAAGTATCATGTTTGTTGCACGTGTGTACGATATAATGAAAGAAAGGTTATATCATTTATATATTTACACGATTATATATTTACAAGCTTTTTCCTTTTGTTAATTTGAAGTTCCTATTTTAAAGTAAAATTCAGTGCAATGTTAATTGAAACTACACAAAGCGAAGTTGCTCCTTAGTGAACCTTTGTGTAGTTGCAACTACACAAAGGAGATTTGCATTTCCGATTTTAGAGATGTCACTTCTGGTTTTTTTCAAAAATAAAAAAAAAACTTATCCGTATTGCTTCGAAGTCAATAATTGCTTTGAAGTTAAAATGCTCTATTAATTTTTTTTATATGCACTCATATTTTGGTTTACGAGTTACACTTAAGCTGTGTTTCCTCTGGACGAGTCGGACGGCCTGGGGTTTCCACTTAAGCTGTGTTTATACAACTCTAACTGTAAACATTTTAAAAATTCGGTTTTAATATACTTACGAGGAAATGGTGATCTAGGAATGTCAAATCTGATATGAGGCACAGAAGCGCTTCGAAACTTTTCAATAGCTTTAAATCCCATTTTTTCAAACCTGTAATTGAAGGAAACATTGAATCATAGAAAACAAGAAAGATCAATCATGCTTAAAGCATTGATTATGAAACACTTTCCAACTTCAATGCAATTTTATTTAAACAAGTCGAAAATGCAATACATTCCTCGGTAATATTTTAAAACTTATCACGATACTACATTGATTTATTATATTTGAAAACTTAAACCTTCATTGAAAAAAATGAACTTCATTCAAAAGACGGCATTGAAATATAAATTGCGTGGTTTAAATATCTCTAAAATGCAATACATTCCACGGTAATATTTTTAAATCTATCATAATACTACGATAATTTATTATATTTGAAAACTTCATCGAAAACAACTGAAATTAATTCAAATGACGTCATAGAAAAAATAACACGCCTGGATCTCTCTATAAAAGCAGGATTTCATTCATAACTTTCTCCATTTCATTCATCACAATACTATAATAATTTATTTTATTTAAAAATTAAGACCATGGAGCTACAATTCATACACTTTATGCTTAAAACTTCATCGAAAAATATCGTCCTTCTGTTTATAAAATCAATAAATATTTCATTCATATCAGCCATGCAGACTCCATGGACTGAATTATTTTGTGTTAAAGAAATACAGTAATTCTAATACAACTCATTCTACATATTTTGCTGTTTACATTTTACATAGGTGAAAAATAGGCTTAATTGTAGAAATAATCAAGTTTGAATGAGAATTTAAACTCAAATATATTGTCATTGTGTTGTTTTAGTATGTAGATGCACAGAATTTAAGCAGAAATAAAGTAGTTTTAGGATGGATACAACACTCAATATGAATTAAAAAGAACTTTAAAAAATCACGAATTTGAAACAAGATGGATGCCATATCTCATTTTGAAGTGGGTCATGTGATCGTTTCATATCATGGTCACTTGATCGTTTCATATAAGATGTGTAATTATTATTTTAATTTTTATTTAAAAACTACTGAATATATTTAGCTGAATTTTTTTTTATATATTTTATGGAACAATTTGACTATTACCTAAAATTTTCGAAGCAATTTATGAATTTTAAATCCGCTTAAAAAATGTTAGAAAAATTAGGTCCCATAGGGCTCAATGTATTTCATTTTTTCAACCCGGGTTCAATCCAAAACTAACTGTGTGATATTATTCATTTATATTCCCATAGGTCCTACAGACCGTCTAAACAACATACTAAAATTTCATTTTGATTAAGTCATTTTTACGGCAGTTATCGTGCTAACGGACAGACAGACAGACAGACAGACAGACAGACAGACAGACAGACAGAATGAACAAAGTCATAAACACTTTTCAACTTTGTTGTAAAGTGTTAATAAAAAATGTGAAAGTTCTTACTTCTATGAAGTCATTGTAATGAATATTTCACAATGGTTGTTTTGCGAGAAAAAAAAACTATCTTGAAGCATCGATTTCTTCTGATCTGCTATAGATAGAGCTCATATAATATTATATTACATATACAACAAGAGTAAAACTTTTTTGATTTAAATAATAAAGAAATGGATATAAATGAATTTTATTGAAATGGAATTTTTGATTGGATTATATCCATTACGACATTAGGGTAAATATTATGGGGATTGTTGATATTTTTAAATTTATCTCTCTTATTTTGGTGAAACATTTTTCAAATCCATATATATTGCAGTACGGGTATGTCTTCTAATACAGTGGTATAATCTTCTAATCTACGAAAATATAAGTAATATGGGTATATCTTCTAATCCACGACAATATAAGTAGTACGGGTATATCGTGTTTAATACAATTTTAGCGCTTTTGTTTTGGCATATATATTCAATTTCATATTTTCTGTGAATTTGTTTAGAAACGAGAGATAGGATGTTTTATTCTTCAGATCCGCCTGTGAAGATATTTTGTATAGCAGGAACAGAGGTTCTCAAACTTCTTTTTAGGAGCATTAATTTAAATATTTTAATACAATATTTTGAATAACAATGTCACTTAGAATGCTATAGGAATTTGCACATGATTGTGAATTTTAAGTTTCTTGTATATTCCGTACGAAGAACGGGTATACTGCAAGTAATCAATATTATATGACGGAATCTGTAATTATATACAAAGAAATTGTGCGTCAGTTATCAGCTCTTAGTCAGCTAATGGTATGAAATAGTTTAGAAACAGGTGCTTGAGAAACTACATAGAAAATCTGAGAGTCTTGAAAGATATCTGTCTCAAATTTCTGAGGAATTAAAATCGTCCAAGCATGAGTAACCCTTTTAAGTAAATGGGCCAGATGAAATAATTTCTAACTTGTGGCTAGCTATATGGCATGATTTTGAACCTGTAGCTGAATAGATATACAGAATATATACACTAATAGAATATATACATTCCAACCTTTATTTAATCTGTATTTATCACATATAAAAAAGCAAGCCCTTTTAAGAACAATTAATGATTGCAAGAAATATATTGAAGGTTGCGATCAACTTTAATTATCTTTCCCCAATACAACTATATATCTCAATTTAATTAATTCAATTAACGGTTCCTTGCGTTTCAGTATGTCTTTATATTTAGAGCATTTGGCACTGGGGAAGAATTAAAAACTGGTATTTCGGTGTTTTTGATTTTCGTTACTGTGCACTGTGTTTTTCACTTACCTAAGCAAACACGAAGATACATTAATAACCATGCCCATTACTTAAAGTATTGTAAAAATAACTGAAATCTATGAGATATAAAAGCTGATAGGATAAAACATTTTAATAAATATTGAATAACTTTTAACATAGTAATACTTTTGACTGAAGGATAGAATTTCAAACATATACAGAAGTTAGTTGGATATATGGTAAAGAACAAAATGACAACATTAATATGATGAATCATGGGAAATAGAGATAAAACATTTGAAAATATATTTTGTTCGCAGACTTAACAACGAAATGAATTGGACATTCTAAATTAGCATAAATTGATTATAAGAATGAAAAAGTGTATTGACTTTTTCAACAAAATGATACAATCAGTATTATTTTTTACTTATTTCTACTTATTATTTTTTGTTAAGAATTTAAAATAAAATAAAAGTAACTGCATGACATTAAAGAGTAGTTAAGTTTTCTCTGATAACTTAATAAACAGCAATTACCGGTATTTTCCTATTAATACCGGGATTAAATTTGACAGGAAAACTTATTTTTAAGATAACGGTTATGGATGCCTTATTTGCTTACAAATGTGGATTAATTCATAAAATGCAGAAACTTTAATATATATCTTTATTTTATTTCCTAGAAAACAATATAAATATACGTCGCACATATATCGAAAGATTACTAGGCAGTGCCACGTTTTTCAGTTTAAAAATTATTCGTTCAAGAAAATCAGTTTCATTTATGATTTTATAAATAATTATCACCTCTCTAAAAGCACGGTGTCAGTATGTCAGAGCACCAAATGTAGCCCTGCGGGCTGAAAAAAAAACTCATGTATACTAGTAGTTTTACCATGATAAATCCAAACCTGAAATCAGTTTTTCAAATTAACGTTTGGATCCGGAGAAATAACCTCTCCGGAAAGTTTATCCTTTTTTGCTATTTTTGTGTTTATAAACTCAGGCCGAAGGCGTTGCCACAGCATAATTCAATTGCATGGTTATAAGACTTTAGCTTAGATTCAGCTCATGGAGTTAGAGATGAGACCCTCCCTCTTCCATATTCCAGCTGAATAGGAAAGTTAGTATTGAGAAGTCATCCCAGTTTAAAAATTCAGAATATGAATATTTAAACCGTGGAGTTAGAGAGACTTGTTTTCTGCTTTATCTTCAAATCCCCCTTTTAAACAATGCAATTAATGCAAACTTTGTTTGTTGATAGATTGGTTGGAGCTGAATTGTATGATCCATACAGTTAGAGAAAGTTAGTCCCTTTTCTTCCATTGTATGACCAGAAATTGAAAGGAGGGTATTAAACTTGATAAATTGGTTTGTTAGAGGATTTAGATAGTATATTTAGATAACAAGATGTTGTTGTTGTTGTTGAGACCCAGACCGTCCGACCTACCAGAAAGGTGTAGGGTAACTATTTGGACGGCCGGGAAGTGCCACCCAATTTAGACCGGAACCCATGGGGGAGGCATCCACAGGGACCGTACCCTCCTTCCCCTACCACCAAACTCTCGGAAGGACTTACGGACACACATGTTTAACGTGATCGTACTCCGCATGAACACGGCGGCAGTTGTGGCAGCGTGCAAATCCAGCGCGCAAAGCACCGAGCTTCCGCGCCCGAAATGTGCCAACAGCACGCGGTGTTCCCAGGTGGTCACCCACCCAAGTACTAACCGCGCCCGATGCTGCCTGACTTCGGTGATCTAACGAGAACCGGTGTTTTCAGCACGGTACGGCCGTTGGCAGATAATAAGACGCTGTAAAAATTAATGAAGTAGAGTTATAAAATAAATTTTAAGGTAGAAAAAGAAGGAGACAATAAAATTCTCCCACATATATAACTTATCAGAGCATTGAAGCTTGGAACTGTAAATGCACGTTGGTTTTAACACATAATTTGCGTCTGAAAATATTGAAAATTTAAGGAAATTGTTTTTAATAATTTTATCAAATGCATTATACAAAGTATTGGGCTATTCAAATATTTAAATATTTCAATACTTTTTAAAATATAATATAAACTGCATCAATTTTTGAACTATTAAACAGATTCATGTTTCATAATATGCAAATGTATAGAAGATATGTCTTTGTTTATAATATGTGCATATTATTAAACATGAACATGTTTAGCGATCTACAAAAGAGCGTTTATGTTGCAATATTACAAATTAACTCTTTCTTTGCTTATATATAAGGGATATTTAGGATGTACCACTGGAACTCAGTGAATCAAATTGCAGACCTTAAGTTGAAGTTTTCGTTCAGAGTGAATTGACAATTTGAAAGAAAGCCGAAAGTTTTAATAGTTTTTCAAAATATTGCACGAATATGTCAGAGTTTCTCTTAGAAACTTTCCTCACTCCTTTAGCAGCATCGCTGGATGTGACATTTGCTATATTCTTATCTTCATCATTAATCTTTATAAAATTAAAATTTACTGCAATATTAGGCGTGAATAAAGCAAGGACAGACATTAAACAAGCTATATTTATAAACCTTTATGGGGTTTTCACACTACATATTTGTATACTACGTATCCTATACGTCACTGAAAATTATGACAATAAATCCATACAAATCTGGGGTATGCAAAAAGGTTCAAAGGGGTAAGTTGTTGAATATGTTAGCTTTCGATTTTAACCGACAAAAATAATTATTTAGTAGAAAAATATATAAAAATTCAGCAAATTAAAATGTGATTTTTTCATCAAATATCAGCTTTTAAATGTAGTTTACAAGAAAAGTTTTAAATTGCTTAAATTTCAAAATTAAATTTAGGACCGTGTTAAGTATAAGCTTTAAGGCTGATTTTAAAACGAACTGCATATTTTTACAATAATTATAACTAATCCTAAAAATTTTGCAATATTAATTAAGCTAAAACATTAAAGCAGAAAAAAACAGCCTTAAAGTTTTTCGGTTGATAGCAAGATTGCCTGGTTTAAATCCCAGTTGTTTAAACCATGGTTATTCGTTTAAAATTTTTTTTGCTTACATCAGCGTTAAACCAAGGTTTAATCCATAGCTTAACCCTGGTTGATAGAAGAAAATTTATTTAGAGGAACTGACAACACGTAGAGCATAATGAAAACGTTTCCCTTATTTTAAAACATGCTGTTACCTAAATGCTCTGAAAACTGAAAAAGGGTACAGTTATTGGTATAAAGACTATATACCACATAATAAGTAAAACTACCTTTTTTTTTTATCCTACGCCCAGCCTGGGCCATTCGGCCATACGCCGTCTTGCTGTCCAATACAGATGCGAAAGTCCAAGTGAAATTACCGACAACTGGACTATTTTCTAGTAAACAATCACAAATATTCTAGTTCTTCGTAGAAGAAAAATTTATATTATTTCATTAAAAATAAAATTTAATGGATTAAAGTAATAAAATTATTATTTTAATTATTACCATAACTTCTATCAACGTGACTTGTATATTTTTCTTATTCTTAAAGACTAACTTCTAGTATATTTATAGCGAATCAAAAGAATGACTCTTCTGTTATACAAAAATGGTGAACAAGTAACTTACTTTTTATATACAAACTTGTCATGTTCCGAAAAATGGCCAACCGACATTACAGAAGCTAACCGAAGAAAGTGTACATTTTTGCAAACAATGTATTAAAGGGGATAGATACACCGACAAGAAAGAGGGGTACGCCGAAAACATTAATGCTCTAAACGGGTAAACGTACGTTCCAAATTTGGGGAAAACTAATTCCTGCAATTCCCCGATAAAAGGATCTTAGATGTATCGTGTGGCATACAATTATTTTTGGATATATTCAGAATTTATATATATCATAAAAATATGATTGTGGGATCCATTTTATGTAAAAATACAACTCTTAAATAATTTTAGGGATTCATAGCGTAAAAAAGACAAAAAAAAAGTAAAAAAAATCACCTACCTGTTTGAAATTGAAGATGCCCCTTTTAATTTCTAATCTACCGCAGATTATCACTTGAGGTATCCAGTATTTCGCCCGTTCAAGAGAGGTCAACTCTAAAGGATTCAACTGGTGGTTTAAAGACAAGTGTTGTGAAGAAAACAGTGTGTCCTAATTTAGGTTGCAGTGTGGCCTTCCTAAGCTTTCACGAGACATATCAAAGGTCGGATGGCTCAAGTCTCGGCTCAAGGTTAATGTGAAAGTTCGACGAACGAAAACTGAAGCTTTCTTATTCTTCCAGATTTGATGCTTGAAACCAAAGTAGACAAACAATCTTGAGAAACAAGTAAATAATATGTAAATGTGGAGGACATTTTTTGTGCATGGGATTGTTAAAAGGTGTATTATTTTTATTGGTGTCGATGTCATTTCAACAGCTCAATAACGAATGCTTTGTTCTTGTAAAATGGTCCATAAAACCAATGGCATTTCCAGTGGCTTTAGCTATAAATTTTATATTTTTACTTCCTCTACGATACACTTCCCCCTTTACCTAAGTAAAGGGAAGGTATTTTCATGTTAACAAAAATACGACTCGTATTTTTATGGATTTTATATAGTTTAAGCATCATTGAATACGAATAAATCACTTTCACTTATGTCTGTGCCTCTCTATCAGCGGATACTCAAACTTTAGAACAAATTGAGTAAATCGAATGATATCTCGTATTATTCGAACGAAATTTAGTAATATTATTTCAGTTGGTAACAGTAATTATGCATATTGATATTCAAGGAGATAAGACCAGAGTAAGGACTTTAATTTATGAAACATTTTCTTTCCAAAATTGATAAAACATTGCAGAAATATGTAATTACGTTAAAAATGTAACTGAAATAGCCAATTTATAAGAAACCTCTATTTTAAAAACGAATGCCATTATTTATAGGATGCTAGCAGTATTACTTTCTCCATAAAAAGTGTTACTTCTGGAAAATGTAAGCGATCACGATATTAAATATTTTATTTTTCCCATGCGTCAAGTGCCTGGCCATTAAAAAAAAAAAATTCCCATGTACATTAATCGTAATGCATAAAATGCATTAAACTGAAAATGCAAATAAATGTGAAACTCTATCGCGCTTGGTATTTTAAAATCAGTTCAAATTATATACCTGAAACATTATGTATTTACTTCTTTTTCAGTTTTCTATGAAATGACAAATCATAAGCTTATTAGCAAATAATTCACAACTTCAATTTGACCCAGAAAATAACAATCATTTCAAATAAAGGATACAATAAAAATAATACCATATATGTCAACAAGAAAACTTTATTAATTAAGATAGGATCTAGTGCATTGGATGCTAATGGAGTCACGAAGGACAACTTTTGCTTTCAAAAATGAAAGTGAGGTTCTGTTAAACCTGTTTTAAATATTCATAACCAGTTAATATGGCTAATGACCTACCTTTGGAGCACTTAATCAAGACTCAATAAACAATATGTCTGAAGCTTTAAAGTACGTGACAATTTTATTTACTTTATATATAGATCTTAAAATTACTAAAAATCTATTTGCGCGTATTTTTAATTAATTTTAATGTTTGTGTGAAGTACATAGACTTTTTCTGTTCTTTCAAGTTTCGTATTTTAACACACATGGTATAATATTTTATTACTTTCCTTATATACATAATGTATAAGGAAAGTATTGTGACGGGGTCGAAAATTCGAATTCGAGTTTTCGACGGGAGAGCACGTTTCAAGCACCCCTGATCACGAATCAAACATTTTTGAAGTGATGTCTGTGTGTGTGTGTGTGTATGTTTGTGTGTGTGTGTGTGTGTGTCAGTGAGTCTGTGGAGACGATAACTGACGAAGGAATGGACCGATTCGAACCAAATTTGGTACAAAAATCACAATCCGTAAACACTGGAAGCCTATTGTTTTCATACTCAATCGAATGTTCAGAACCCCCCTAAATTTTCGAATGAAATTTTGAAAAAATCGTCGAAAAATCAAAACCACTAATAAAGTTGCGCAAATAGACATTTCTTATGTAATTTTTCATTAGAAAACGATTGACATAAATTTTGGAACGCTAACATGAACTGTTCTCGAGATATTGCACATTTTACAAAAAAATTATCAAAAAGTCATATAAAATAAAAAAAAAATATTTCCTATTGTGAAACATGTTCACTTTTCATATGTAATACTATGCGATAAATTGGGTGACATCATTTTCGTGGATCTAGCTCGTTCCATTCATGAAAAAAGATGCTTTAAGTAATACTTTTGTATTTGAACGCCAATAGTCATTTATCTGCTGTAAGAATATCTTATTTCTTCTTCCATAACATTTGGCGAGATTTTGGCGATGAATTTGGCGGAATGTCGCCAACTTGACTTTTTGAAATGTTGCCAAATTAACGAAAATCTCGCCAAATGGGTAAAAATGACACTAAATCAATGAAAATGACGAGTAATTGTTGGAAATTCAATATCTTGGAAAGAATATTAGTATATACTATAAGAAAAACTTGTTTTCTTTTACTGTAAATGCAGTAAATTCATTACATTATATAAGGAAAGTCATGTGCTGCCCTCATCAGATTTTGTTGTAATATATGGGGATGAATAATTTACTTTATAAACAATATTTTCCATAATTTTAAAAAAAGGTATACTTTTCACAAAAATTTTGGAAGACAATTAAATAGATTATCGTTTATTAATTACATTAGCCCGCGAAATATAAGCTTTATTTATGATCTCTATTTTGAAAGTTGACTTTGACCTTTTTTCTATGATCTCTGGCTTGAAAGTTGATTTTGACTTTTACCTATCATCAGTAGTTCGAAAGTTAATTTTGGCCTTTTCCCTATGATCTCCAGTTTGAAGTTGATTTTTACCTTTGTCTATGATCTCCAGTTTGAAAGTTGATTTTGACCTTTTTTCTGAGATCTTCAGTTTGAAAGTTGATTTTGACTAATTTTTGCACACTAGGTGTAGAATTTTCGTCAGAATTTTTACATCATGCCAGTTTCGTTATATCTGATTAGACGCATATTCTTTTATAATGTGCCTAAAATCTTAAAACTACTAAACCTATTTTGTCAGAAATACATAGCTAATTTTATTTTAATGTATTTCTTGACTTATAGCTGAAATTTTCAATTATTTTAAAATACTTAAAATTATACTTGAAGCTTTATAACCATAGACTATTTCTGGTTTAACTAGACTAATTTAATTAATTTTAAATGTTCCGAAGACAAGATTTTCAAGAAATCATGATCTGTAAGATTAGAGAGCGATAAACACATATTTTATCAATTTCCCAACAATATTTATCTGATAATCATTCCTTTCAATTTTCTGTAACAAAAACCATTGCTTACACCGCAGTACATCGAAACTACATATTTTAGGAGTTTATTTTTATTTTTTTGAGCTCTGGTAATCTTTATAATGGTAAATCAGCACATCTTTGCATCTTAAAAAATATTCTACATACACATATTTTATAAATTTAATTTAGATAATAAAATAAAGTGTACGATTCTCATTTAATTTAAATTTATATAATATGAATCAAATGAGAAAATACATATAATATATTTAAAAAATGTATATGCAATTTACATTTATCATTTTTATAAAAATGCATTGAAAATATCTAATGATAAATAAATACACCCTAAGACAAAAACATCTACACACCCTGCAAAATAATCCGATAGTAATGAAACTTTACATGAAAACACATTTCGATTGAATATGCAAATGATCAAAAATTCGCAGCCAATGAATGAATAGTCGGAACTACAGCGCATTGAAACTGAGCACCATGGTGGTGTATATAAGGAGCGAACCTCTCTTTCAGGAACAAAACGTGCAGTGGATTTCGATTGCGTACCTTGCTTGTAACATTGCCTCGCCGGCGAATTCGCGGCCACTATGAGCATACGAAGGAGTTTGAAAGAGGGCGTGTGGTCGGATTGAAGCTGGATGGACACACCGACGAATTGCTCGGCATTTGGGTAGGAGCGATGCAGCAATTAGACGATGTTGGCAGGAATGGGACCATAATGGCAGATTTCAGCGACAAGCGGGCTGCGGACAGCCTAGAGCGACGATAGAACGGGAAGATAGAGCGATTGTCAGGACAGCTGTGACAGTACGAGGTTCGTTGTTATCAACCATCCAACGTGTGACAAACACAAAAGTGATCACCCGGACCATTAATAGAAGACTGCGGGAGCAGAATCTATACTCGCGGCGCTCAGTACGCCGCCTACCACTGACCAGTATGCACCGTCAACAGCGATTGCAATGATGCCGGGCCCGATCAACTTGGAATTGTTCGGATTGGGACATCGTCTTCAGTGATGAGTTCCGTTTCGAACTGAGTCCCGACGACCAGCGCCGACGTGTGTGGAGACAGTCCTGACATCGTCAGGATGCTGCTCTTACTCTCACACGCCACACGGCCCGACAACAGAGAGTTATGGTCTGGGTTGCCATTTCGTTTGATAGCCGGACCCCTTTGATAGTCCTCAATGGCACCATCACAGCACAGCGGTACGTTGCCGACATTCTACGACCCGTTGTATTGCCAATCCTTTCGCGACATCCCGGGCTACGAACCTTTTTTCAGCAAATACTCTTTTTGTTTACAATATCATCATCTTTGAGAATTTTTAGATGCTTTCCTCCGTGTGGTAATTCTATGACATGAAAATCGAATGTACATTCTTTAATATCTAATTCTTTGTATTCAATTTTATGTGTTAAAACATCTAAATAGGTATCA
Source organism: Amaurobius ferox (assembly GCA_951213105.1). NCBI lineage: Eukaryota > Metazoa > Arthropoda > Arachnida > Araneae > Amaurobiidae > Amaurobius > Amaurobius ferox. The sequence goes on along the minus strand of OX578141.1, from coordinate 92,629,443 downwards.
TAAGCCTCTCTAGTTGACATCATTTTAGGATGAAAAGGTTGACTTAATGCAGGATTGTGTACTATAATATCTACTTTTCCTTCTACTGTACCTATAGCTTTTCTAAATAAATCCTTTAAAATATTATGATATTGTACAGGTCTGAGTTCATTGATTTCTACAATTTTATAAATATACCTATATGTGTTATATTTTTTAATATATTTTTGACTAATTTGAACAATTTCATAATCAGGTTTAAATAAATCTTCAAGATTAACTTCTATTTTTTCTACTTTCTTTTCTTTCTTTTTTACCAATTCTCCGTCTTTATATTTCAAATCAAAATAATCAAATATATTCTTAAGTTTACGCCTATTTTTAGGTTCATTAATAAATTGTTTCAATTGTTCTGTAAGATCAGGAGTAAATAATTTTTTAAGATTCACTTCTGTTTTAATCTTTTTTTCTTCTTTTGACTTAAATTCCTTATTATCAAATTTCAAATTAAAAGAATCAAAAAACTTTTTAATTTTATTACGTTTTTCAGGTTTTTCAATAAATATTTTCTTCTTTTTTTCCAAGTATTTTGATATATCTATATTTAATAAATCTACTAAAACATATTTATATTCTCCAGTTTCTTTAATTAATAATCTAATTAAATCATCCTTCTTACAGCCTTTAGATTGTTTAATATTCAATTGTTTTACTACTTTTCTAGGCTCACCTATAGTCTTTGACTTTAAGGTGAGCTCCATTTATTAGGAAACATTTTTTACAATACTTTTTCCTGGAAGATGCTTACTGTGATAAATACTTTTTAAATGTCTCTTTTTGAGTATATATGTATAGGTATATTGCATACCACATTCACATTTAATTTTTTTATATTTGATTATGGAATCACAACATTTACAATGACTTTGGAAATAAATATTTCCATTTCTATGATATATATAAAACTCATTTACTGATTTCATAGTCAAACAGTGTATACACTTTTTTGTTAGCTCCATTTATTAGGAAACATTTTTTGAAATTCATTCCAGATTTTTTTATATTTCTTTTTGACTTTATAACAAAGTCTTTGAACCTTTATATTATTTTCAATTTTAAAAATATCACAAATCTTTTTCATAAAATAATAATAATTAACTGATTTCTTATAATACATAAAATTTAAAAATTTTAAAAACATATCCTCAACTTCTTGAGTAATATTATACCTCCTTTTTAATTGATTAAAATAACAAACTCTACTATTATATCTTTGTTTTAAACTCTAATCTATAATATAAATCTATAATATAAATCTATAATGTAATCTATAATATAAAAATATTCATCATCGGAATACATTAATTTCATCTTATATGCTACTTCTGAAACTTCATTATCTGAAACTTCATTATCTGAAATATCAATCGATTCAACCATTTCAACACCGTCAAAGAAGTTGACATTCATTTATTTACTACGAAATCTTATTAATAACAGCTTTTATTTTCTAAACTATCACATCTCCTGATTCATTAATAAATATAGTTGAAATCATGACATCAATTAAACTTTTCAAAGATGTTAAATATGCCAGATCTGGGGGTTTATAAAGACATATCTACTCATCTTGGATTTCTAAAGATGCTCCTATTCAACCAAGACATCATAATTTAAACATTGTATAAATCAGATGTCCAACTATTAAATTCATCTGGATATCCTAAACATTTTACAAAATATTTATTTCCTTTCTTTTTTATGATTTTTTTAATTTTATATACATCATCTTTTTTATTATATTTTACCATTTCATTTTCATAAAAAGTTCCTTCAATTTCTTTACTGTTTAAATCTTTTAATCGATAAGTAATAGGATCTGTTTTTAATACTTCAGATACTATAAAAATCTCTTCAGTAAATGTAGAATCATCTACTTTCCTGAATGTTTTTTAATTGTTGATATTCTAACACTATCCCCTATCTTAAATTTAGGTTTTTTTATGATCTTTTGAGTATATAAATTTTTATAAACTTGAGATTCATTCTCGTCTCGACTAGCCTCAACGGGTGTCATTTTTATTGATCTATGATATGAATTGTTATAATTTTTAAGTAATTTGGATAGTACATCAATATATCTTTTAGTATTGTTAGCATGCATATATTTTATAATTTTTTCTCTTATACTTCTATTAAATCTCTCAGCTATTGCAGATTTTATTTCTTTATTATAAGTCATAAACCAATGTATATTATTATCTTTGAATAATTTTTGTGTAACTTTTCCTGTAAATTCAGTACCTTCATCTGTCAAAATGAATTTTGGCTTTCTTTCTTTAAAAACTTGTTTGAAACCTTGTACGACTTCTTCAGATGTTTTTCTTTTTATAGGGAAAGCCCAAGCATATTTATTAAAAGCATCTATAACTGTTAACAAATAATTAGTTCCATCGTTATATTTGCTATAATTTTTTATAAATAACAAATCAGCGTCAAATTGATTATTACTGTTTGGAATATAAACTCTCCTTCTTTTAAATTTACGAATGACAGGTTTATATCTAGTATATACATCTTGTTCATGTAAAAATTCTTCAACATTAGGTAATCCTGTTTTTCTTTTCAATTCTTGAATACCACAATAACCTGTTTCTGGATTATAATATGTCTCTTTTAAATTCCTAAAAAAGTTTTCTTTTTACTTCCACAAATTGTACAAATACCTTTACCAACTGGTTTATTATTTTTAGTTTCATAATAATTTTTAGTTTCGGTTTTCTTTTTACACTTGACACAATACATATTAGGAGATATTCCTAACCCAAAAGTTTTTTTAGCTTTAATAATAGGTTTAATAATTCCTCTATCTAATCTTTCTCGAAATGTTGGATCTTGTATTGCATTTAAATCATCTATTAATTCTTGATCAGCAACATGTCTCTTTTTTGTATCTTTTGTTTTATTATATTCAATATCATGTTTTTTACATGCTTTATCATCTTTATTTATTCCAGGATCACCTCTTTTTAATCTTTTTTCTAATTTTGTAAATGGACCACAATATTGATATCCTGGTAAATGCATTTCTGGAGGATTTATTTTATCTTGTAGCCATCCAACAATATCACCACCTTTCATTTATTTAGGATGAATAAATTTATATCCATTCAATTGCATTTGTTTTACATATTTTTCAACTGGATTAAATTTTAAACTTTTTATGAAGTCCTTTTCTCGCATATAAATTTCTTCTTCTGTCATATCCTTAGCTTTAAACGAATTAATGAGTTCCTTATAAAAATTATAACAATGTCTATATTCTTCTTTCCTTTCTGCTATTTTTAATGCAAGATCAATAGCTTCTACTATACCAACCGATAAACTTAAAAAAGCAAGCGGAAGAAAGGCAATAGCTAATAAACCCGTTCCACTTAGAATGACCTTACTTACTGATAATGAAACACTTATCTTTTGATATAAATTTCTACTCTTTCTGTAAACATACAATCTTTTTTCTAAATATTCTTCCATTTCATTTATATAGGATCAAATTTTTTTCTGTATCTTATTTTTGGATTCACTAATTCTAACATTAAAAAATCGTATTGTTTTTTAACACTTTTATTATATATTTGTTTGAATTCTTCAGTACTTAATTTACCATCTATCTCTCTTATAATATGTTGAATTTATTTTGGTTGTAGATTGAAAAATATAAAGTAATTACAGTTCTTTCTTATATTGATAGGTGTTGTATAATATGACTGTGATAAATAAATAATAGATGCGTTTTTCTTTCTACCTCTGATAAGTAATTCTTGAATGGTTTTTTGATCTTTTTCAGTCACACAATCATCGAAAATAACTAAATTCTTTAATGTAGGATTTAAATCATCTACAGTAATAAAATCATCTGAAGAAAAAATTACTTCTTTTTTGTATTTATCATATAATTCTAATAGTGTTTTCTTATTCTTCTTACATTTCAAAATATCTTCTCTTTCTATATCTTCAAACAATGTATATATTTCTTGTAATTTAGAATATTTAGGTTCGTATAAATCTTTTGCACATATATATAGTGCATCAAAATTTAAAAAATCATAAATCATATTTAACAGTAAATTTGTTTTACCTGAACCTGAAGGCCCTGTTATAAGCAATCTAAATGGATGTTTAGGTAACAAAGGATGTTGATTAGGATCAGGTAACTCATCTGGTTCCGTGTAATCTTTAATTTTTATCATTTATATAACAGTAAAAAATAATTTACTCGCTGTAAAAAAATAATCTACTCGCTGTAAAAATTAATATTATATAAATGAACAAATTAGAAAAAGAACGAAAACACAAGTTTATAAAGCAAATAAAAGATTCAATTAAATTAGTAAAATTAGAAAAAGAAATAGGAAAGAATAGTGAAGATCAACTAAAAGAAAAATTAGGTATTCAAAAAACCTTAGAGGAATTTCATAAACCAGTCACTCAAGAAATTGAAAAATATGAAAAATCAAATAAGGAGGTTGTAAAAAGTATTCAAAATGCTGTAGAAAATATTTCAGTTCCACCTCTTGATTACACATCAGATGTTAAACAATTGATGGATAGAGCAGAAGGAAAAATTACATTTTACAGTGATAAATTTATGGATATATCGTTTATCAAAAACGAAAATTTAGAATTACCTTCTGATCTTATAAATAAATCTAAAAAAGATCTTGATGAAATAATAGCAATAGCTAAAGAAAAGCGAGATACATATAAACGAATGAAAGGAACTAATACTAAAAATTATAACTATTCTAAAGCTGAAAGTGATCTAGAAAAAATTAAGGAATCAGATTATAAAATGGAAATGATGAAAAAATATATCCACGTCTTACATCTCATGAATGAGGCTAAACCTTGGTATGGTGAAGGTATAGATAAAAAGGATGTATTATCAAATTTAACAGAAAAAATATGTAATGGAAGTAAATCAAAGAAATTGTATAATCAAGTAGTTTTATTGTTAGATATGTTATTAAAAAATGGAGAAATGACTTACAATGATGTACAACGATATTATAAACAATTTCTCCTATAATAAATGAAAGTTTATTTAAGGGGGCATAGGACCTTTAAACCTTCAAAAAATCGATTTTTCAATTTTATTTTATTCTGAATATTTGAACATTTCTGAACACTGTGCAAAACACCGAATTCAAAAATTCGCATTATTTCGAAAGTTATGAGCTTTTATGCAACATACACTTTTGAAAAATTTTTCATGTCAGCCATCGCCGCCATTTTTAAAGGGATATCACTGTTTGTTTATGTTTGCAGTTTGCTGATGTGTCACGTAAATCTAATACTTTTTCGACCACCATGTCTTAATTACTTATTTAATTATTTCTACAGCAGTAGGAAGGCAACTACTCACCTCTACTGAACTGCTCAGCCCAGTTTGTTTATATTCTAGCGCTGTTAACTTGTTTACAACGTGGAGAATTTCTTCTGAGTTTCGCAATTTTTTTTCATTATATTTTCTTACTTTTTACGATTGATTTTCTGCATTTATGTTGTTTATGCATAAGAACTTTGAACTAAAATACAGTTAATCTATTTTATAAGTATACATTACAAACTTCTTCACGTTTGCATATTTATTTGTGTAAACTTCAACGTACAAGACTGTTTGGTGCAATTTTTTAATATAAACTTTTTGCTTTTTGCTTTCTAATAATGGATACACCGGCAACTAAATCTCGTTCTGGTAAAAGAACGAAAAGAAGGCGTTTTCAAGGAAATATGTATGTAATTAAAAACAAAAACAATCCGAAAGTGTTCGAACGGCAAAATGTTGATTCTACGCCTAAGCTAAGTGCTTCAAGTAAAAAACTGTTCAGCTCAAAAGATGAACTTTCAGTTGATAAGTCATATATTTCATCTGAAGAACATGAATATAGAATGGTTAATATATCAGTACTTTTCAAGGAGCTTGCAAATGTTTTGTGCTGTAAAATATGTCATGGAACAATAAATATACTTTAAAAATCTTCAATGGGTTTAGCATCCACATTTCTTGTATATTGTGATAGCTGTGATGAACTAAAGTCTGTGAAAAATACAAAAATGCTTGGTGTTAAGAAAAATATTCCAGAAATAAACAGAAGAGCTGTGTTTTCTATGCGATGTATAGGACAGGGTTTATCGGCTTTATCTACTTTTTGTTCTACTATGGGTCTTCCAGCGCCTGTTTCTCAGAAATCATATAATAAAATTAATTACAGGATTTTAAATGCCACATCTGTTGTAGCTAAATCTTCAATGAAAACTGCTATCCAGTACGAAAGAGAATTATCAAATGGATCGAAAGATATTACTGTAAGTGGAGATGGTAGTTGGAAAACTAGGGGGCATTCGTCTCTTGTAGGTGTGTGTACACTAATCGGAGCAGAAAGCGGGAAAGTTATTGAAACCGAAGTAATGTCTTCTTTTTGTAAAGATTGCAACAGCTATAGAAGTAAGAAAAGTGGCCCTCGATATGAAAAGTGGAAAAAGAATCATAAAATAGTGTGTTCAAAAAACCATTCGGGTAGTGCCGGAAAAATGGAATGTTACGCATATTCAACAGATCAATTGAAGACCATGGTGTTCGGTACAAATTTTATATTGGTGATGGTGATACGTAAACATTTTCACAAATATCGAATAACAAACCATATGGAAATGAAATAGCGGTTGAAAAACTTGAATGCACAGGTCACATTCAAAAAAGAATGGGAACTCGTTTGAGAAAGCTGAAAACCCAGATGGCTGGAAAGAAGCTATCAGATGGAAAGACAATTGGAGGAAAGGGCCGGCTGACGGAAGCCAATATTCAAAAATTGACTTCCTACTATGGAAATGCAATTCATGGAAGCAAAAATGATTTGTTTAAAATGCGACAAAGCATATGGGCTGTATGGATGCATATGGTATCCTCTGACAGTGACCCACAACACTTTTTTTGTCCTAAGGGACCAAATACTTGGTGTAAGTACAACCATGCAGCATACTCGAACACAGTATCAAACTTCAAGCATAAGAATTCCCTCCCAAAATCTGTCATGGAGTTGGTAAAACCAATATTTAAAGACCTTTCAGACCCAAATCTATTGAAACGCTGTCTTGGAGGGAGAACTCAAAATCCTAATGAGTCTTTAAACTCCCTCATATGGAAATATTGCCCGAAAAATATAAATACTGGGAGAGAAATTGCACAAATAGCAACAAATATTGCCAGTATAACATTCAATGATGGTGGTAACGGTATAATAAAAATTATGAATGCTTTAAATTTGAGTATAAACAGAAATTTACTAAATGTTTTGCATCTGAGTGATAAGAAACGGATACACGAAGCAGATTTTCGAGCCTCTAGCAGTACATATGAAGTTCGAAAAGCTCGTAAAAGGCAGAAAACATTTGATTTTCAACGACAAGAGGAAGAGGAAGGAATTACTTATGCGTCTGGTGCATTTTAATGCTACATTAGATATAACGCAGGATGTATTATAAACTACAGCCAAACATTAATTAGCCGAACTGCGATAACTCTGAATATATACTGAATATAACTGTGAATATATTTTTAAACTTAAAAGCGGGTTTCTCAGATATGTGATTTTAACTCTTGCGCGCAATATATTTTAAAATATATGTAACCAATCACTTTTAAATTTTTTGCTCTTACTTGTTTCATCTATATACATAATTTATAGATAAAAAATCCTCATAAATAAGTAAAAATTTAGTAAACGTTCTTCATCTGACTAACAAGAAACGACTGCATGAAACGTCTGTTCGAGTTTCCGAAGCAACCTATAGAGCTCAAATAGCCCCTAAAAGGCAGAAAATTTTTGATTTTTCTTACATAACAGACATAGGAAGGTGCTAATTATGAGCTAAAGGCATTTTAAGGTACAAAATAAGATAATAAGTAACATTGAAGCATTTTTAAATTATAAAGCTGTTTTTCTCAGATATGTGATTTTAACACTTGCGCGCAATATATTTTAAAATATATGTAACCATTCACTTTCAAATTTTTTGCTCTTACTTGTTTCATCTATATACATAATTTATAGATAAAAATTCCTCATAAATAAGTAAAAATTTAGTAAACGTGCTTCATCTGACTAACAAGAAACTACTGCGCGAAGCGTCTGTTCGAGTTTCCGAAGCAACATATAGAGCTCAAGTAGCCCCTAAAAGGCAGAAAATATTTGATTTTTCTTACATAACAGACATAGGAAGGTGCTAATTATGAACTAAAGGCATTTTAAGGTACAAAATAAGATAATAAGTAACATTGAAGCATTTTTAAATTATAAAGCTGTTTTTCTCAGATATGCGATTTTAACACTTGCGCGCAATATATTTTAAAATATATGTAACCAATCACTTTCAAATTTTTTGCTCTTACTTCTTTCATCTATATACATAATTTATAGATAAAAATTCCTCATAAATAAGTACAAATTTAGTAAACGTGCTTCATCTGACTAACAAGAATCTACTGCGCGAAACGTCTGTTCGAGTTTCCGAAGCAACATATAGAGCTCAAGTAGCCCCTAAAAGGCAGAAAATTTTTGATTTTTCTTACATAACAGACATAGGAAGGTGCTATTTATGAACTAAAGGCATTTTAAGGTGTAAAATAAGATAATAAGTAACACTGAATGTATTTTTAAACTTTAAAGCTGTTTTTCTCAGATATGTGATTTTAGCCCTTGCGCGCAACATATCTTAAAATATATTTAACCAATCACTTTCAAATTTTTTGGACTTACTTGTTTCATCCATATATATAATTTGTACTTCAAAAATTCACCATAAATAGTAAAAAAAGAATTGTGAAGAGGTTTATTTCATGTTTTTTAACACTGAAAATGAAAATTTCATTTTGTTTAAATTTTAAAAATATTAAATTTATTTCAAAATTTTAAAAAGTGTGTACAAATTAAAGATGTAATAGTTATAAATATATTATTATCAAATTGAAGTCCATAAGTATAATATTATTTGAAATATCCTGCGCGCGGCTGCTACATACACCATTATGTCTGTCAAAATTGTATAAATTTTAAAAAACAATATAAAATGTACATATAATTATATGACTTCAGTAAAATTTGTGTAGTAAGAAAGGTTTTCTATATGTTTAGAGAAAAAATTTGAACATCTGGGATACACCTGGTTAAAATTAAAAAATTGTAAATATAGCTCTATTTTCAATGAATTTCGACTGTTTAAAGGTCCTATGCCCCCTTAAGTGAAGGTCAGAAAAATAAACTTAAATCAGCTTTTAGAAATAAAGAAGAACTTACATTACAAATAGATAAATCTAAAACTCCTAATCATGAGATGTATTTAACTAAAACTCAAATTAATCATATTAATGATGGAAAAAGAATTACTATCAGTAAAACGCAATTAGATAAAAATGGAGGATTTTTACCATTTCTAGCAGCACTTATACCCTCTTTAATAACCGCTGCTAAATTTGCAGTTCCAGCATTAGCAACAGGTGCTTTATCAGGATTAGCTAGTTCAGCTGTACAAAAAAAAGGGATCTGGAAAAAAAAAGCGTGGAAAGGGGATATATCAACCTTGGGAATTAGTAACAAAATGATTGAAGAAAATATGAAAAATGAAAAAGGATTTAAAGGTGTATTTACCTCTGATTTATTACGTAAAACAATAGAAAAATTTGAAAATGGAATCATTAATTTAGATGTAACAACAGGTCCTGGAACTCATTGGGTTTGTTATTATAATGATGCTAAATATAAATATGTGGAATATTTTGATCCGTTTGGTGAATATAACGATATACCTAAAAATATCAAATCATTTCTTGTTACATCCAATAAAAAAACAAAAATAGGTCATAATGATAGTTTTTTACAGAAACCTACATCTGTGAAATGTGGTTTATTTTGTATGAAATATATAAGAGAAAGGAAGAAGGTAAATCACCTAAAAATGTTCTCAAATCATTTCCTCCACAACAACCCAGTGACTATAATGAAAATTTTGTTCTGTATAAATGATAATATTAAAATCTGAAGGTCATGAGAAATCAGAGGAAATTACTGTAAATTTTATTACATCTCTTAAATTAAAAAAATTAGCTTTACAGTCGTTTTCTATGGAAGTTTCATGGTTTAATATAAGTGAGAATTATAGCAATAACATATTTAGAATATATACATTAGGCACAGATAGAACAATTACTATTTCAAATGGTAATTATACTGTAGGAGGTTTAAATGAGTATATGATGAAAATATTCGGTGAGGATCCACCTGTGAAATTTGGTATTATTGAAGCAAGACAAAGAATATCTATTAAACTGAAAAAAGATTGGGTAATTGATTTTACAAAAAGTAACTTTCATAAAATTATAGGCTTTTTAAAACAGACATATGGAAGTTATGAAGAAACAGAGGTAGAAGGTGAACATATAGCTAATATATCCAATGGAAATGATAATATATATATTCACTGTGATGTTGTAAAGGGGTCTTTAATAATTCAATAAAATTCAGAAGTCATTTATTATTTCACTAATAAAAACCCTCCAGGTAGTATAATTTCAAAAGAATTTAATAATTGGATATATTTTCTTGTTAAAACGGATCCTGTTGAAAGAATAAAAATGAGGATTACTAATCAAAAAGGTGAATTAATTGATTTAAATAAAGGAGCGGTAGAATTTAATTTTATTCCTATTTTTTCTTCTTAAATAAATGAATAAACATAGATTATATAGAAAAAGTAAAAAAATACAAGGATTTTTAAAGGTGAAAACTGAACCTATTATTAAAGCACAGAATAAATTAAATGAAATATTTTCAATGAAAAAGAAAGGAGGCGGTTTAAAAATTCTTCCTAAATAAATGCAAAAGATTTATGATTTGAATGATACTCATTATTATTATAATGATCAAATTAAAAGTTATGAATTAATAGAAATTCACCCAAAAGAACATAGTTCAGATGAGAATGCCACCTATGTTTTTCATATTAATGATACTAAAGCAAAAATTTTATATTCTAGAAGATATCTTGAACAAAAATTAAAAATTACAAAAAATGATAAATCATCCATTGGAAACGAAAATGTGAGTCTGGTAAATGGTGGAGGTTTTATCAAAACTTTAAAAGTACATATAGGAGATACCGAAATTGAATCAAATACACAGTCCAATTTTTCAATCATGAATCATGCTTTAAGATTAACTCATTATACTCCTGATTATACAACATCATAAGCTCAAGATGAATTTTTTTATCTAGATACATCTGATTCAACTGACCGAAAAGAGTTAGAATATGAGGGTACTTTACAAGATACTACTAAAATAACTGATTTTTTTAATAATTTGAAAATGAATAAAGATTATAACGAAGGATTCGCAGAGATGGAAACTAACGAAAGATAGCAATGTCATTAAAATATGGACACCTTTAAAAGATATAATCGATTTCTTTAGAGAATATGTAAAGGTTATTTCTGGTTTTGAGGCGAAAATAGATATTCAAAGAAATGAAAATAAGAATATGATATATACTGATATAGGAAATGTTAATTATAAGGTAGTAGTTGAAGGTTTAACCTTGCATTTACCTTATATAGAATTTAAAAATTCTGCAGAAAGCGTATTTATGGAATCATTTTTATCTGGTAAAGATATAGAGGTAAATTGGGATCGATATAGATTTAAGATGGTAGGTCCCTATAAAAGTGATAGTGGATCTGTCACAGCAGCAACAGCCTCTGATGAAGTTTTAGGTGTCTATGTTATTCCTCAGTACGTTGAAAGAGATGGTAATTATGAAAAAAATAACATGATATTTGATAATATAGATATGACTGAAGGCTGGTTGATGATTAATAATAAACAAATTCCTCTTATGCGTTACAAAACGAATTTTACCAATAAAGATTATAATAGAGTGTATGAAGCTCTTTTACATGCAGGATTAAATTATATTAATACAGAAACAGGATGTTTAATAAATAAGAAGAATTTTGGAAAACTGTATACTATTTTTTATTTTGACTAATGATTGATAATCTAATTTTGACTAATGATTGATAGTTTTCATGATTTGATAATCATGAAAACTATACCGATTTAAATAATTTAGATATTGAATTTAATTGGGAGAGATTAATGAATACTCAAAAGGAATATAAGTTTTATTTTATTTTTAAAGAAAGAAAGAGATGTTTTATAAATTTAAAAAATAAAACTATAACAATGGTTAAGAGTTTAAAATCATAAAATTAATGCTATAATAAATGAGTGCTTATTATCTACCTTATGATGATCAAATGAAAGAAGGGCCTATTGGACCTCCTGGTATAGGTTTTAAATTAATGGATGATGGAAATTATGATATGGAAAATATAATTTTAAAAAATTGTGAAAATCCTATAGATGATTTAGATTTAACCACTAAAAGTTTCGTTTTGAATAAAATAGAGAATAATCATTTTGAATTGAGAGATCTTATAGAAACTAAATATGATAAGGATTTTTTATCCTTTACTGAAGAAACAGGTAAGAGAATAAAAGAATTAGATGAAACAACTTTACATTCTTTAGAAGGAAAAGCTTTTGATGCAAAAGCAAAAAGAATAGGAAATGTTGCAGATCCTATAGAACCTAAAAATGCTGCGAATAAAAGATATTTAGAAAAAAATTCATTAATATTAAAGAATGATAAATTTGATGCAAAAAATAAAATAATTACGAATGTTTCAGAACCTGAAAATGATAAAGATGCTGTCAATAAAATATATTTAGACAATAGAGATATCTGGATTACCGTAGAAGATGATTTTCTTATTTTTACAGATGGAAAATTTACAAAAGTAAATTTCAATATGATGAGTTCTAAATTACTGGATCAAGAGATGCGATTAACTACAGATATGTATATGAAAATTTCTATATATTTAGTTATATATGTAGAAAGTAAATATATATATGATAAAAGTCAAGATCTACATATATCACTCGAAATCAATGGTAAGGAAATTTTAGAAGCTCATACAAATACAGTTACCTGTTTTGTTTATGGTAAACGTGATGATATCATCACATTATGGATAAAAACCCATGGTAAATCTAGCACTTTAAAACCTTAGATGCATATTGAAAAAATCCCTTTCTAAAATACGTTCACCAATAAATAGATATCGATTGGAATGCATTTTTCAGAAATAATTTATCTGAAGATGTAATAAGAAATCTTAAAGATCATGTAAATATGGATTTAATTTTTCAATATTCATCACTGTCTGATTCTTTTATTGAAGAATTTGATCAACCTGATGATTGGCCTAAAATTTCTAGATATCAAAAATTATCAGAAGATTTTATAGAAAAATGTAAAGATAAAGTAGATTGGGAAAACATTTCTCATTATCAAACTTTAAGTAACGAATTTATCATAAAATTTTCTAATTATTTAGATTTATATAAAGTATCAATGTTTCAAAATCTTACAGAAGATACCATGAGAGAATTAAAAGATGATTTAAATTGGTTGTATATAACTAGATATCAAACATTTAGTGAAAATTTTATAGAAGAATTTATGCATAAATTAGATTTTTGTTATTTGATTAAATACAAATTTGATCTATTACCTGATCACTTTTTTAATGTTTATTGGAAAAAAATACAAGCTATACAGATGAGTGAATTAAATAAAAAGTTTGGTCATCATGAAATAGAACCTTACAGAGAGAAAATTATTGAAGAGATTTGTGAAGTTAAGAAAGTCTTGAGAGAATGTGTTTATTTTTTGAGACAATTAACTAACAAAGATGAAAAATAAATATTTTATAAATATGTTTTTAAATAAATGAATGTTATATATAATAATGGTATAAATAAAACATTTATATCTTTCTTAAATATAGAGAATCCTACTGAAGTGATATCTATTTTTTTATTAAATTATCTTGATGGTATAGAATATTTAATGAGTAAGTCACTTGAAGGTATAGAAAATTTAACTAATTTAAAAGAATTATATTGTGAGGGAAATAAATTAACATCAGTTGAAGGTATAGAAAATTTAATAAATTTAGAAATATTATCTTGTGGAGGAAATAAATTAACGTCACTTGAAGGTATAAAAAATTTAATAAATTTAGAAAAATTATTTTGTGGAGGAAATAAATTAACGTCACTTGAAGGAATAAAAAAATTAATAAATTTAGAAATATTAGATTGTGGAAAAAATAAATTAACGTCACTTGAAGGAATGAAAAATTTAACGAATTTAAAAGAATTATATTGTGGAAAAAATAAATTAACGTCCCTTGAAGGAATAAAAAATTTAACAAATTTAAAAGTATTATATTGTGGAGAAAATAAAGTAACTTCACTTGAAGATATAGAAAATTTAACTAATTTAGAAGTATTATATTGTGGAGTTAATAAATTAACGTCACTTGAAGGAATAGAAAATTTAACTAATTTAGAAGTATTATATTGTAGAGAAAATGATATTGCATCCTTAAATGAATTAATATTTTTGCCTAGAATAAATGAAGTATGGTATGATGAAGATAAAATAAATTTACCCCCGATTTTAAGAAGACGTTATAATAGTGTATATAAAGACTCTCAAAATGTGCATAATACATATATTCAAAAATCTTTGAGAGATACAATCAAAAAATTATTAAATACAGAAATTACATATGATTTAGATGAATGCATTAAAGTATTAGGTATAAAAATTAAAAGACACTTACTAGAGGTGGAATTCCATAATATTAAATTTAGAGAGATATTAGTTGTTGTGTTTAATAGAATTTTAAAAAATGAGAATAAAAATGAAATAATAAAAGTGTTAAAAGATGAACTAAAAGAGAGTGATGATAAATGTTTTGTAGGGAAAGTAACTAGAATAATTAATGTACTAAATGGATTTGATCCTGATGTTTCTATTACTATTTCTGATAATGAACAAAAAATATTATAGCTGAAAAAATATTTAGAGAGTCAAAGTCTGATGAAGAATACAGAGAAAAACTCATAAAAGAGATGGAAGAAAGAGGTTTTACAGATTATGAAGAATGGATGGATTTATATTTATAAAAATGTTTACTAATAAATGGATGAGTGTTTAGGTGATATTCGAGCTTTAAATTTTACAAATTCTGAAGAAATTTACTATTTAACTTATCTTTGTAAAGAATTGTATGATATGTATATAAAATATGATCATGCTAAAAAACTATTATCAGAAAGCTTTCAAAGGATGACTGTATTAATTGAAAAGGAAGAAAATGAAGATATTAAATTGAATGGATTAGGAGTTTTATATGTTATATCAAAGAACTTATTTTATTATGATTAGCAGGGTGGATTTATATTTATAAAAATGTTTACTAATAAATGGAAGAGTTCAATAGACTGAGAGGTTATCCCAAAACGTTTAAATTATATGATTTAAATCCTGGGAAATATGATCTGATATCATTGAGAAAAATTAATACTAAATATGGAGATTCAGTAATCGTAAAGTTAGATGATGAAGAAAAAGAGTATTACCTTGCGAATAAACATGGAAAACTTTCTGATGAATCAATAAATAAAATCAATAAAGGAAGATATATATTTAAGTATTCGGGTATGATTGATGATAAATACGAATATGAAATAGAGAAAGCTTAATCATAATTATGAATTTTTAAAGATTTTGTTAAGATCTTTCTTTAATTGTCAGGTAGGGATACATTTCCCCACCTGAAAATTTATTATTATATATAAAATTTCAGGTCCTCATTTTGTCATCTTTTTAATTTTATAAAAATGTTTAGATTTAGTTAAAAATTTTTGAGTTTTTAAAGATATATGTGAAATAAATGGGGGGGGGGTCTCAACCCCACCTTTTAAAAACAGAGCATTTTGATAAAAATATCCAATTTTTGATAGATTTGGTCTCTATAATGTCTCATTTTTTAAGTTAAAATGTATGAGGAGTCTTAAAACTCTCTTGATTTTTTTAAATATACGCATTTTTGTATGATTTTATACATTTTTTAGCCTTAAGAGGTTGTCCAGGTTTTAAAAAAATGGAGAAAATTGTCAATTTTTGATAGATTTGGTCTCTATAATGTTCATATAACTCATTTTTAAAGTTAAAATATATGTAATTTTAGAGTCTTAAAACTCTCTTGATTTTTTGATTTTTTTAAAAATACGCATATTTGTATGATTTTATACATTTTTGTATGATTTTATACATTTTTAGTCTTAAGAGGTTGTCCTGATTTTCAAAAAAAGGGGGAAAGAGTAGTGTATGGGTATGACTCTGGGTGCAAAATGACATAGTCATTTTGTCCCAGAGTCATACCCATGCACTACTACGACATGCCTCAGAACACCATCCGGCAACTTTATGCATCAATGTCACGTCGGGTTATAGCATGTATCAAGGCTAGAGGTGGACCAATGCCATATAGACGTGCTCACTTTGTGTAGATCTTTCAGTGCAATAAATCATCCAAGTGTTCTGAAATTCTAATCATTTCTTTTTCTGTACATCCACATTGCACGTACCGAATTTTGTCTCCCTTGGATAATTCTTTATTGGTGCATCGAATTTTTTGCCTTAGTGTATTTAAAATTTAAAATCTCTCATAAATTTAAAAGAAATTAAATTACGTTTTTCTTCCTCAGGAACTACCTATATGCTATAATAGTCATCTCATACAGCTTCTGAAACCGTTTGTTTTCTCTTGAATTTTATTAAATCATTTTTAATTTTAGTCTCAAGCACTGGTATTAATTAAAGTAATTTGATCGAATGTTATTTTAATTTAGTTGAGGATGTTGTTTTATACCGCTCTTTAAAACAGGATTGTTTCCTTAATTTTTATTATTTTCTTAATTTTTTCTGTCTACTTTCTTGTTTTTGTAGTCACTGACTAGCTTTAAGCCTATCACAGACAGGGAAACAACACCCTAAAATATCCAGTCGCAACATCTTTAATAAGTTTGATTTTGTTAACAATATATGGTGATTGTTTATCGTCGAAAGTAGTTATCTCAATTGAAGATTGGTCCAGTTAGGATCAGCCCAGCAGTCGAGCCTTTCTTTTATGTCCTCGGTGGGGGCTTCGGGGGGCTCTGAAAGACTTTATCGCTCCAGGCTCCATCCCCATTTTGTCCACTCTGGAAAAAATAAGAATTTCGGTCCAGAGGTCCATACTATATGTGTACAAAGATTCAGCTTGCTACGCCACAGGAGGGCTTCATGAGAATCTGGAAATATTTTGAGGGAAGTATTAAAAATTCGACTACGGTAGGACTTGATGGTCGAATCTACAAGTCTGCAAAGATTCAAGCATTCTAGGTCACCAGGTGGAGATGCTTCTGGAGAGTCTGAAAAGATTTTTCGAAAAAAAAAATTTCTACCCCTGTGGGGTAAATTGAAAATCCGGCTACGTTAAGTTCCTTCTGATGGTAGATACTGTAAATGTTGTTGAGACCCAGACCGTCCGACCTACCAGAAAGGTGTAAGGTAACCGTTTGGACGGCCGGGAAGTGCCACCCAATTTAGACCGGAACCCAGTGGGGGAGGCATCCACAGGGACCGTACCCTTCTTCCCCTACTACCAACCTCTCGAAAGGACTTACGGACCCACATGTTTAACGTGATCGTACTCCGCATGAACACGACGGCAGTTGTGGCAGCGTGCAAATCCAGCCCGTAAACCACCGGGCTATCGCGCCCGAAATGTGTCAACAGCACGCGGTGTTCCCAGGTGGTCACCCACCCAAGTACTAACCGCGCCCGATGCTGCTTGACTTCGGTGATCAAACGAGAACCGATGTTTTTATCACGGTAGGACCGTTGGCCAGATACTGTAAATGTGTAAAGATAAGATACTGTAAATGTGTAAAAATAAGATCCAGCTTTCTAGGTCACCGAGGAGTCTTCTGGAAGGTGTTGAAAATAGTTTTTTTAATCCGATCCCATTTCCTATGCTCCGTGGAGGGGGTAAATCGAATTGAAAATCCGGTTCAGTTAGGTTCTGTACCTCAGTTGATACCATAAACGTACAAAGATTCAGCCTTCTAGATCACTAGGATGTTTCTGGAGGGTCTGGGAAGACAAAAACACGTTTCACAATTTTGTATATACATATAGTGATAATTTTACAGGAAAGTTTTTGATGAAGTTAACTCATGCGCCTTTTCCTTCATTTTGTTATATACTACATAAGTATAGAACGTGATTTTGTGCACAATCAATAATGAACTACACAGCACAACGTAGAATGTAGCTCAAATAAAATCAAGTCAGCTGACGAATGTTTTAGAAATCTTTGGATTTCTTTTTCAGGGGTAACAGGTCTGGACTTGAAAACCCAAATAAACACTAGACTATACCGGCTAAATAAAAATTGGCTAAACGACAGAACCCAATATAGTGGCTCCACTTAGTGTGCCGAAAGGGAAGTAAAACAAAAAATATATATATAATGAAGAAAATATGAACTTGAGAAGCAAACAAGAAAACTGAAATGAAATGCATACTATATGAACTCAATGTGCGCAGCATATAAAGAACAAAACAAAGAAACAAAAATTAGATATAGCCATGCCATACATCGGAGAAATATGGTATCATTAACAAGATTACTGGAATGTTATTGGTTTGAAAAGCTTCAAAGAAATTCAAATCGAAACAACACATCCCAATCAAAAAGCACTTTTGAATAATGGAGAAAAATCAAACTGGTGACTTGTCATCCAGCAATGATTAGCAATTGAAGTTTTATTAATTTCTTGCTTTGTGATACAATTTTGAAGATCTTTCAATGGGTGCTTTCACGCACGTTTAGTTTGATCAATATACCACGGTCCGCATTGACAAGTAATTTAATTCATACACCAACTATGACCTTTTTAGTAAGGTAGTTAAGAATTCCTCCTCGGTTCAATATCGAGTATTGAACTCGAGCCACCTGAATGAAATTCAGTTATGCTACCAGATGCATCACTTCGATCGTGTTACGATTTACCTTGATTTACCCTACATTTTTCGTCTTCGTAATAAGCCTAGAAGTGACACCCAACCCCTTTCGGCTACAACCACGCCATATTTTGGCTAAATTATATATTCTGGTTAACCACACCATATTATGGAGTCAAATGTAGAGAATTAGACTTATTTTCACCTCAACATAACATTTGACTGGAATCAGAAATTAAACCCAGGCACCTGATTTACGCTGAGATAGTCTATCAACACACAACTCAGTCATTATAAGGAATTTACTTAAATTATTTTGCAAGTGCATGTGTAGTAAAGATATCTATAAAAAGATCAATTCATTTATCAAAAATATTTTATTTATAGATTTTGTTATACAGCGGATGGCAATGAAACACAATTTACAAAATATTTTACTGGTGAAATATTTAATACATATAAGCATGACATAAAAAGTCTGTCTTCTCATTAATAATCTATTAAAGCAATACTGTTCTATACATGATAAAAGGTTTACCTGCATTGTTCTAGAATACCTTTCAGTTGATAAATAAATACATAACTTAAAATGAGCTAAAAGAAGAGATTAAAAATTTAATCCACAGTTCTGAGGTATTGTTAAAATGTCTCCCTGAAGAAGTTCAGTTACATTTTTGTTATCTCATCATGTCCATTGAAAGTGGTATGAACTGGTGGTTGTACACTGTCTAAGTTTAAATGAGTGATGGGCTTGCGATGGAGTTTGAGCTTCAACTTCATATTCTTGAAATCTCTATAGAATGTCGCAATGAACAATACACTGAAGAATGTAAATGCCCATTCAGACAGAGAACTGATGATGTAAAAGAAACTGTACTGTAAAATAAAATAAATATGAAATTAATGCGTACAAATATGCATGTAACATTTGAATTTATAGAGTATTGAGACAACATGCATTCACATATTTAAAAGAACTTTATTTTAGCACTAGTATCTTAAGCTTGTCACAGTCTTGAAAAACAAAGCCGTAACTTTTCTTAGTAAGGTTTATTCTGTATTACAATATATAGTGCTTAACGTCGAAAATAGTCGTCTTAATCGAAAAATGGCGCAATTAGGTTCTGCCCCGTGATCGCGTTTCAGCCTTTTAGATCTCCAAGAGTGGCTTCGGGAGGGTTCTGAGAGTTTTTATCTTGTTTCCCCTTTTTGCCAACCTCAGGGAAGAAATAAAAAAATATGACTCCGTTAGGTTTGATCTAGTGACTGATATTAAGAGTGTTGTTGTTGTTGATACCCAGACCGTCCGACCTACCAGAAAGGATATTAAGAGTGTGCAAAGATTCAGCCTTATAAACCACCGGAGGGCTGCTTGAGGGTCTGGAAAGTCTTTTCGAAAAGCCCATACTCTTCGCTTCAAGCCGAGGTGATGAAAATTAGGTTACATTAGGTTATTTCTGACAGTCGATATTATGTGCAAAAATTCAGCCTTCTAGATCACCAGCGAGGTTTCTGGAGGGTTTAGAAATATTTTTCGACCCCCCCCCGGATGGTTGATACTATAAGTATGCAAAAATTCTTCGTCTAGATCCCCAGGGGGGGGGGGGTTCTGAAGGGTCTGAAAACAGTTCGATCTCATTTTCCCCCTTCCAAAATGGGGAGAAAGTCGAAAATACAGCTTCATTAGGTTCTGTTTCATGATTAATTGAGTGTTGTTGAGACCCAGACCGTCCGACTTTTTAGAAAGGTATGATTAATTAAGGGTGAAAACGCTTAATCTGATAGGTTTCCAGAGGTCTACTTGAAGATATGAAAAGAAACAAACACATTTGACAATTATTATATAGATAAAAATAGTTTCGCGTAGTCCTGCATAATGGATGCGGAAAGTTGTGATGCGATCTCTTGGTTCCTTGATGGTTGAGCTCAAGCTGACTTACAGGCACGATATACAGTTGATACATCCGTAGGTGGAACAAGGAAGTCTACAAATTAGAGCACTAGTATGATGAGAACTTTTATGAAATCATAATATTTCACGAAGAGTTTGGTTATAGTGATTAAAAGGCATTACTGTAGATGCAAATGAAAATTAGGAAACAATTTTGTCAAAAATGGTGAAATGGCGTGATAGAGTAATACGTTGGAATTTATAAAGTCTAGAATAAGCTCGGGTTCGTGAGAAAATAATTTTTTGATAAAGGTTAATGCAAAAGAGCGAGTTTTGTAAGGGATGTTAAAATTTCTTATAGAGTAAAACATGCTTATAAAGAGTAGCTCGTTACCCACTAAATGCTCGCAGATTCCGGAATCTCTCTGAATATGAACGATCGCAAAATCCAGAATGTTTCTGAATATGGACAGTCGCAAAATTCTGAATATTTCTTAATAAGGACCAGAAAGGTGTAATCTACCAGAAAGGTGTAAGGTAACTGTTTGGACGGACGGGGAGTGCCACCCAATTTGGACCGGAACCCAGTGGGGGAGGCATCCACAGGGACTGTACCCTCCTTCCCCTACCACCAACCTCTCGGAAGGACTTACAGACCCACATGTTTAACGTGATAGTACTCCGCATGATCACGGCGGCAGTTGTGGCAGCGTGCAAATCCAGCGCGCAAACCACCGGGCTACCGCGCTCGAAATGTGCCAACAGTACGCGGTGTTCCCAGGTGGTCACCCACCCAAGTACTAACCGCGCCCGATGCTGCCTGACTTCGGTGATCTAACGAGAACCGGTGTTTTCAGCACGGTACGGTCGTTGGTCCTGAATAGGGACTGTTGTTGTTGTTGTTGAAACCCAGACCGTCCGACCCACCAGAAAGGTGTATGGTAACTGTTTGGACGGTCGGGAAGTGCCACCCAATTTAGACCGGAACCCAGTGGGGGAGGCATCCACAGGGACCGTACCCTCCTTCCCCTACCACCAACCTCTCGGAAGGATTTTCGGACCCACATGTTTAACGTGGTCGTACTCCGCATGAACACGGCGGCAGTTTTGGCAGTGGCTGGAATCGAACCCGGGCCTACCGAGTGCAACTCCAGCGCGCTAACCAATGGGCTACCGCGCCGCCTGAATAGGGACTGTAGCAAAACTCGGAATATTTCTGAATATGGATGATCGCAAAATCAGGAATATCTCTGAATATAGAAGACCACAAAATACGAAATTTCTCTGAATACGGACACTCGCAAAATCCGGAATCTCTCTTAATATGGACACTTGCTAAATCCGAATTATCTCTGAATGCGGTCGCTCCCTAAATCCATTCTGCTTCAAAACTATCAATAATTTCAGGAACGGTTAAAAAAGTGTGTGTAGAAGAACATGAGGATCATAATACTCCCAGACTGTTATACAAATAGTATGAAACAATACTGTGGATACATATATATGCTTACCTCATACACAACCTAGAAGGCTACTTAAATACTATCCCCCCCCCCCCCACCACCACACACACACATCCAGAAAAAAAGTCAGTTTTAAATAATAATGGCTCAAGTAACACATTTTCGAAACCTTATCTCAGATTTTTCTTGGGCATATTTTTTTACTTGGAAACATGGATTCCATTCCCTTTCATCAATGCAATTTAATGGAACTCAATTCAAAATATTTGTTTCCAACCTTGCACCTACCATGCCAAAGACTTAGTATTTATATGCTTTCTTCGGAATGTTTAATGCTCAGATATTTAATGCCATCTTCAACCTATTTTATACTTCTTACTCATTAAGCTCAGCTCTTCATAAAATAAGTAAAAATTGCTTCTTCTTATCTAATTTTTACTTTCCTTATATACATAGTATAATGTATAAGGAAAGTATTGTGACGGGGTCGAAAATTCGAATTCAAGTTTTCGACGGGAGAGCACGTTTCAAGCATCTCTAAACACGAATCAGATGTTTTTGAGGTGATGTGTGTGAGTGTGTGTGTATGTGTGTGTGTAGACGATATCTCACGAACGAATGAAGCGATTCGAAAAAAAAATGAATTTGGTACAAAAATCGCAATCAGTGAATACTGGAAGCCTATTGTTTTTACACACAATCGAATGTTTTTCCGGCCGTCCAAATGATTGCTCAAGTCCTAGGATGAGTCGGACGGTCTGGGTCTTCAACACAATCGAATGTTCAGAACCGACCTAAATTTTGAAAAAATCATCAAAACATTAAAACTTACTTGCGTAAATAATCATTTCTTATGTAATTTTTCATTAGAAAAAGATTCTCGAGATATTGAACATTTTTCAAATAAATTTACCAAAAAATCACATAAAATTCATAAAAAGTATTAACTATTGTGAAATCTGTTCACTTTTCATATGTAATATTATGAGATAAATTTATTATCATCATTCTCGTAGATCTAACTCGTTCCATTCACGAGGGTTTAAATTCCAGGTAAGGGCGAAAAGTTCTATGTATGCATACATATGCCAGTAATTGTTTGGAATTTACTTTAAACTTGGTGTTGGTCAAACTAATTCAGAAGTGCTGGATGTGGAAAAAAAACAAAAAAAAAAAAAAAAAAAAATAGTGCTACAAAGTAATATAATTCGATCAAATTCAGGAGCTATAAGCATATCGACAGCAGAAAACCTTCTTGTTAAATTCTTTATGTAGCAAGAACACATTCTACTTCTAAACGAGCAGCTGGGTGCATATTTTTTACAGAGTAGTGTTTCGCTCATTCATACTAATATATTGATGCATTGATACAAGGCAAAACGACGCCAATAATGACTATCATTTTCTAGTAATGGCAGTATCAGATGTCTCTGCAAATCTTTCGACATGTTGTAAAATCTAAATGTACCTACCACAACTTTAATCATCATCACAATTCCACAGGACTATTTGGGTCTTTAGGCACTGAAGCTTTTACTACTTTTGTGAAATTATCTATTTCACTAATTTTCCCGGTTTTATAACGCCCACTAATAGCTTTATCTAATTTATCATTTCCTCAATCTGGCAGGGCTGTCCATATAAATTATGGGCCCCTACAAAAATATTTCAAGGGTCCCTCTCGATATTTGATATTTCATCACTGGCATCCTTTGATATTTCATCTTAAACATGATCAAGGATCCCTCTCGATATTTTCCCATCTTTGTAAAATTTTCATGTCTTCTTCTCCATAAGAAAAAAGAAATTGGGGGTTCTAGGCCTCCTTTTGGGAGTCGCCCCTCCCCTCACTCGAGAGGTGTTTGTCTATCGCTGTTGGCAGCTCTAATTCCGGAGCTCAGTTGTATTTATTTATAAGCCATCTTCCCAATCTTAATTTTTCTAGAAAAAAGAAGAAAAAATAAAAGATAAAAAGATAAAAGAAAAAAAAACATTTTCTTTTATCTTTTTTATGCTTTTAGCTTTCTATGTAGCTGTTCCGTTTTGGCCCCTATGCATCTTACCCTCTCCCCATTGCTAGCTCTGCAAGACTGCGCGTTGCGCCACTGTACACAGTTTTACCTTCTGCAACTAAATCTTTACTTTTTACTCAAGCTTTACACTTACGTGTGATCCGCGAGGTTGTAAGTTGTAAAGAACGCAGAGGATTTTTTTGTACCAAATGACTGGACCACCTTGCTAAGAAATAAGACAAACATAATTTTGTCACTAGCCAATGGAAGATGGTTCCGCGGCTGCAAAACAACAAAAGCCGGTCTCGGACGCCCTCGAGGCCCTACCTGTTGTTTCGAAAGGCGAAGTAACGAATTTATTTCTTCCCCAAACTTCCTTCGAAAACACGTGAGCTGACTTAGACAAACAAGGTCGCATTGCTGCAACTTTCCGCCTTTGAAACGCCCAAAGAGATATCTTGAAAAAAAAAAGTATATATTTTTTTAGGATCAGGTATAATTGCAGGTTGTTGTCAGGTATTTAGTAGATTTGAGTTCGCTTGTTAGTACATTTTTACTTTCCCTACAAACGTAGTATAATTTATAGGAAAAGTATTGTGACGGGTAGAAAATTCGAATTTTCGACGCACGTATTAAGCATTTCTGAAATCGAATAGAAAAGTTTTGAGGTGATATCTTTGTCTATGTATGTTAGTGTATGTATGTATGTTAGTGTGTGTATGTTTGTGAGTGTGTGTGTTTGTGAGTGTGTGTGTTTGTGCGTCTGTGAATGCCATATCTCACGAACAAATAAAGTGCTTCGAAAATAATTAGGTACAATTATTGCAATCAGTGAATACTGAAATTCTACTGATTTTAAACGCAATTCAATGCTTGGAAGCCCTTCCAATTTCTCGAATTAAATTTTTAAAATATCACTAGAAAATCAAGATTTTCAATAATCACAAATGCATTTCCATTTTTTTTTTAATTTGAGAGCGAATTATACCAGTTTTAAAATGTTAGCATGGACTCGAGAGATTACACGTTTTTCAAATAATTTTTTTAAAAAATTACATAAAATTACAAAAGTAGTAAGTATTATCAATATGTTCACTTTACACATGCAATACTATACAACAAATCTCTTAACACCATTTTTGTGGATGTAGTTTATTCCATTCACTAGATGAGATGCTTTATGTATTAGTTTTGTATTTCGACGCCAGAGAATTCGCCGAAAGTGACTTATTTCACGAAATATTCATTAACAGTTCATTGCATTTAGATGAGGATTTTGCATGTGAGTATGAATGAGTCAGTCTGTTTGGACACATAAATTGTCAATTTATGTGTCCAAATTTATTTAATTTATTTAGTAAATTGACAATATTTATTGACACATAAAATTTAAATTTACCCGGTGTTAATTCAATGCCAAAATGATTGTACCTTGGACCTTTTTTTTTTCCAATGGCCAGGCACTTGATATTTCATCATTTGCCTATACACTGGCCAGAACCGTCAACCTTTTAGCCGTCACAAGACGTTGTCCCGGCGCACCAGTGGGGGTCGGAACACACTGCGCCCAATGACACAACATCCATGCCTGAAGGTGGGACTCGAACCCACAACCCGGCCGCGGAACGATCGCTAGGAAACGCCTGCCTTGACCGTTCGACCACCGCGTCGGCGTACCTTGGATCTTGTACACCATTATTTCGCTGTCAAAGAAGTAAAATAATTGCATTATTTAGGGACAGTCATGTACTGTTCACATCAGACTTTTTATAATGAAAATTTTTATCTAAACCTGCAATTCCTAACCATTGCTTCGTGTCCGGAAAGCCACACAAATTGCAATATATATATATATATATATACACACATACATATATATATATATATACACACACACATATATATATATATATATATATATACACACACACACACACACACATATATATATATATATATATATATATATATATAACTTGCAATGTTTTTTGTAATTCAGTGAAAAAATTTAAATTATTATTTAACATTTTAATCTCTTAATAAATCAGCGCTTTGATAATTGACATTTTAATCTCTTAACAAAGCTGTGAAGCATTTTGAAATTTTAACTTAGTTAGCTTTATGCAGCGAATGCCTAACTTGGGAAGATAAATTTTGTTAAAGCGGGGGACTACTTTTGCAGCAGCAAGGAGCTTAGTTGCAGTAATGAGTATTAGCAGCATTCTCGCAAAATCTCGCAGGGTTGTCAGGTAAAAATTTACCCCCCTCCCCCCCCCAATAAATAAATACATAAATAAACCAGTTAAAATACATTTTTCTGAATCACATCACATGAAAATGCGAATGCTTCATAAAACAATAAATATAACTTTTATTCTTAACAATTTTATCAGGAACAATGCAATGATTAATACAAAATCATTGCGAAAATATATGCATAATGTTTGTTTGTAACTAGTAAATCTGATGTAAAGTAACAGTGTTTGTAAATAACTGCATATGTCAGTCAGGTGACGACAATTGCTTTGAGGCGTTATAAGCCCCTTCTTCAGGCCCAAAGAACAGTATGTGCCCTTAACAGCCTCTAAGAATGAACTTCTTTGGATGAAGAAACGGGCTTGTAATTTTCCGTCGCATTTGTACGATGAGATTATACTTGTTTCTTTTAATAGGAAATTCCTACTAAGCGCCCCTTACATTTTCAGTCGTATTTGAGGGTACAGCATAATGGGTTGCTACTTATTTCTTTTAGTAGAAAATTCTCGCAAGCGTCCCCCTGCAATTTCCACAATTTCCTGTCGTATTTGAAAGGGGAAGATCGACGGCATTCTACGGTATGTATATTTTAATTGGTAACAGCAAAAAGCCTATTGATTATCAAGGAAAGTGAGTTTTCCCATTGAGGTCCTATTCGCGTTTTTGTTTCGCCACAATATAGTAATTTGTTAATGTCTAACGGAAATCAAGTATTGGACACGCTAAATTATGTTTATTGATACTGCCGCTATTCAACTTCAATACATATTTAAAAACAAAGTTGATATTTTATTCAAGATGAGATAAAAGGTTTTCAGATTCATTTTCCGTCAAGCACCGCCACGAAAAAAATATTTTGATTATATTTCCTCTATAATTCAAGTTCATGAATTGTATTCTCATCTTTTCCAGATGACTGCTTGCAATTATGACAAGTGACATTTTTCCGCATTAAATATTTAAATCTTTGCAGCTATACCTCCAATCGAATATTCTGCAATCAAGTTAACAGTAGGAAAAAGAACCTGCTTCGCTCTTATCCGATTCGCCGATTATTTCCTCCGTAAATGATGTAGCGTTAATAATTACTGTTTCCTTCCTTTCACATCTGCACAATTTTATAAAACTAGAGGGCTCAGTACAAGGTACTTTAAACATAAGGTAGGTCAGAGACAGGGGGTTGCTTTTTGACCGGAAGAGCAAGTTGAAGCGTGACGCCACTGACTTACAAGTCAAGAATAGGGGACACAGCGATATGTGTATAAAATCTAAAAAGTTCGCGTTTATAATTCGAAAAGGAGATAAGATCATTCGTAATAAAATTTTAGAAGAATGAAATTAAATGATTCTACTCATACATGCATAGGGCTATCATTAAAATATTATAATACATATATTATTTATAATAAAAGCTGAAATATATCGCGAAAAGTGTAGTAAATATAAAAATCTGATGTGGGCAGCACATGACTTTCCCTGCAGACTTATATTAACGTTCTCTTTATTTTAATTAAATTTATTTCACTTTTAATTCAATTTTCGTTCTCATTCGGTAAGCGGGCTTATTTTCAAAGGTGGCGTAGAGAAAGTACGAAAAACTAAAATATCTCGAGAACGGCTAGTCCTAGTGTAATGGGGTTGGTCTTATTATTTTCGTCGTTAAAAATTACGTATTAAACGAGCATTTAATGGATATATTTGAGTATACCTAGTTCTTTGGTTTAAATTTTGACGATTTTTGCGGGACATTTTGCAAAAAAAGGCAGGTTATTTCTTTCGAATCGTACCAAAATCTAATCAGCACCAGGGAAAACCACAAGTGACTCATCTACCGAATTTTGTGAAATTCGGTTCAGTAGTTTTTCAGTTAGAGTGGATACAAACTTTTGCGGGCCATTTCGCAAAAAAAGGCGGGTTATTTTATTCCAAATCGAACCCAAAACTAATCAGCACTAGACTCGCTCACAAGTGACTTACCTACCAAATTTTGTGAAATTCGGTCCATTAGTTTTTTAGTTAGAGTGGATACAAAATCTGCACAGACAGACAGACACACAGACACACAGACAGACACACAGACTGACACACAGACACACAGACACACTCACAGACGTCACGCTAAAAATGGTTTTTTCGTATTCTAGAGGTCTTGAAACGTGTAGATCCGTCGAAAACTCGAGTTGCGATTTTCGACATGATTCCAATACTTTCCCTATACATTACCATGTATTGCAGGGAAAGTAAAAATTACATTTCAAGTGTTTTAATACAGATATGAGTAAATATCTAATCATCGGATTTTTAAAAATATAGTATCCATTATCTTAAACATTAATAATGCTTTCTACATGTAATTTAAATATGTATTTCAAAAATATCTAATTGCGTAAAAAATCCCACATACATATAACATATATTGATGACTATGAAATATCATCAATCTAGTAGTTACATAACTATATATTATATTAAAAAGCGTAGATCGGAACTTGGGAAAAGGGGGGAGTTGAAGGTCGAATGGACGGTCAATGGCAGTAGCAATTTATTTTATTTACTCAACAGAAAGACGATGCATTTTGTGAGCTAGTAGAATATTATGACTGTTGGCTACGCCACTGGATATGTCAGTTTTCACAAAGATATTTTAAGCATGCAAAATTGATGTTATTAAACTTTATAGAGTTTCAAATATATTAACTATGTACAGTTTTAAAATTGTAAAGCAATGTTCACATGGATCATAAATAATAAATCAATACATACCATTTTTATGCTATGATACTGTTTTTACACCATTTAGAAGCTTTCTTTGCTTTTTTCTCTCTACTAATTGTTGCATAATGCGAATGAATGTTCTGGTTCGTGAAAACAAAGTTATGGCTTTTAGTGATATAGAAGGTGAAATGTTTGCTAACTTTGACTGCAAGGTCTTAATGACGCACTTCTCTGTTGATATATATGCGCCATGCATTTCTAAGAAAGCAGCTTCCCACTTTTTTACTTCTTCTGAAAAATGTGCCGTTGGCTTTTAGTTTTATGCATTATATTTCAACTTTGATAATTTTAGTTTTGCATTCAAAGCATTTTACATATCAAAACGAAATGTCCCATAACTTGAGATGATGTGAATATAATGTCAACATTATGATTAGTAAAGAATTGCGTTTTATGATTATGTATATTAATAACAAAGTAAAATGCTTAAGGCATTTAAAATTAACTTTACATACATTTTGCAATAAACTAAACTGTGTAAATTAGCTTACAAAATGCTAATATCTCCCCCCTCCCCTCCTTCAAAAAAAAAGAAAGAAAACTCCATAATGGCTAGTATCAGAAATATAAATTATTTTTATATATTTTAGACACTGCATATGAAGTCGATTTTATTTTATTAATTTTGTTTTTTGAATTATTTACAGGACCACCTATTTTACATATCAATGAAACATGCCAATCATAATTATTTTTTATACTGCTATATTAAAAACATTATTTTTAACTGCTATATTAATGGTATGTGAGATTTTTGTGCCTTTGGTTCCTTGTTTTAATCGTTTTACCGGCTTCAAATTCAAAAATTTAGCTCGAAAATCTTCTTCAAAATCTTCATCAGAAAAGTGACTCGAACAGACAGTTGCGTTAGCAATGGTTATTTTATCCTTTCCTTTGCACTTCACGATCCATAATTTTTGGAGTGTAGGATCTTTTGGCAATCTATGAAAAATTATACATCCCATTGACTTCTTATAATAATTTGAACACAAAGCAACCGCGCAGCAACCAGGCATTTTTGCGCTCACAACACACAATTTATATACAACAATTAATGAAAATTATACTTTATATACGTGAAAATACTAATATATATACATCTATAATACACAAATTTACACTTAAACTTCACTTTTACTGTAGAATTTCAAATTATATTAAAACAAGGACTGACACAGTTTATGTTTACCCATAGAACTGAATACTACTCGGAGAAACTGGCACTTCTCCTTCTAAACCAGTGACGTCACAAACGGCAATAACGTCCACGCTCTAGAATACTGTCAACAGCGGCATTCTGGTCTTTTGATCTCTGACCCTCCCTGGGATCAGTCCCCTACTCATTCCGCTCGTCGATCCCCTAAATCGCTTTGCCAGTCCAGTGGCTTCGAACCTCACTCGCTGTCGCTTGATGAGCTCTTTCGTGCAGCCTGTTGCGCAGATGTAATACGCCCGCTGGGGGGTCCGCAACTTGTGGCTTGAACCTACTAACGCCGGGAAGCTTTTACATGAACTATTTCAACCCGTTCAACGCAGGGGCGCGGTAGCCCATTGGTTAGCGCGCTGGAGTTGCACTCGGTAGGCCCGGGTTCGATTCCAGCCACTGCCAAAACTGCCGCCGTGTTCATGCGGAGTACGATCACGTTAAACATGTGGGTCCGAAAGTCCTTCCGAGAGGTTGGTGGTAGGGGAAGGAGGGTACGGTCCCTGTGGATGCCTCCCCCACTGGGTTCCGGTCTAAATTGGGTGGCACTTCCCGACCGTTCAAACAGTTACCTTACACCTTTCTGGTAGGTCGGACGGTCTGGGTTTCAACAACAACAACCCGTTCAACGCATGTCCCTCGGGCTCCCAATTGGCTCGACCGATTAGATTTTTGTCAACACTGATGAAAAATTTTCACTTCAGAAGCACATAAAAATAAAATCAGTATTTTACTGTAAATCAAGTTATGTTCACATTCAAATCCTTCAAACCATTTCTCAAAGTAATAAAAACAATTTAAATTGATTTAGACAATTTTAAAACCTTCAATTTATATAACATTTTGTCAGATTCAAAATGTTTTGACACTTAGAATTTGTTGTGAATGTCGATTCATTGTACAAGTTTAATGTACCGTACTGCCATTATCTAACACTGGAATATATTATTCAAAGATAAGCATGTTCTAACGAGAGCTCCCCTGACTTAGTGGTGTACCCATATTCTCAAGGTCTCAAGGACGGGGTATACGGAGTGCCCAGGAGGGGAAAGGATTCCCCCCTTTAAACTCCGAGCGAAGAGAAAAAGAAGTACTAAGAAAGTGAAGCATAGGTTAAGAGAGACATCAGAGCTTTGCTTGGGGGGCAGGGCGACGACCGAAGTCGAGCCCCACGCCAAGTCTTACAGAAGGGTAAGGGTATGCTAGAGCCCAAGCAGGCACCTAGCGAGAGTAAAAAGGAGAGAGAAGGATAAGCGCGTCCCGAGGAACGCAGGGCCTTGAGCTTGATACGGGGGGGGGGGGACGTACTTAACAAAAAAAAAGGAAAACGGTTCGTCGATAAATCGCGAACTCCCAAATGCTAGGGAGGGCCACGGAGTTAGCAAGAGTTCATAATAAAAGGGGGAGAGCAGATATAAAACAATGCTAGACGAGCCGCCTCCGCTTAGGAGGCCGAAGAAAAGCATCCATTGTGCGGCGCCCCACTAACGCCCAGGGGCGCTTTCGCGCCTTAGGGTGTGTCGGGTTATACCGCGGGATACTGTCTAGCGTGGAATTATTTACTCTACTGAGATATCTGAAAAAATTTTGAGAGAGTTTTTGAATGTAGTCTAAAAATGGCCTAATATTGAGGTCTCTGTGCAGAACTTCAAGCCGGACGTAGGTTGGAAACCTGATAAACATACGAAGTGCTTTATTTTGAATAACTTGAAGCTTCCGTAGGTGAATCTCAGCTGCGGTTCCCCAGACCGGAGATCCGTACGTCATAATTGGACGTATGCAGGACTTCTACAGCAATAACTTATGTCTCGTTGACAGGCGGCTGTTTCCAGCCAAAAGGGGGCGAAGCTGTGCCAGTGCAGACTTCACTTTCTGACAGATGTTAGAAATGTGAAGTTTCCACATGAGATTGGAATCCAAGTACACACCAAGGAACTTGCAGTTAGTTTGCCAGGGAATCGGTTCATCGTTCAGAGTTAAGTTAGTGGAGGGGGTTCAGCGAGGGGATGGGTAACTGACGGCGGCACACTTGCTGACATTCACTTTGATTCTCCAGTTAGTCAACCATTGCGTCAACGTGTCGAGGTAAGATTGAAGAGTTTCGTGCACGACATGTGTATGCTTGTGTTGTGCAATCAGGGCTGTGTCGTCGGCGTACAGGCCTAAGGTGACACCGGGGAAACGTGGAAGGCCATTAATGTACAGGTTGAACAATTTGGGGCCGACAAGGGAACCTTGAGGGACCCCACTGAGTATATTCCTGGGGGAGGAGAGAGAGGAGGAAACTCTTACCGCGAAGCTACGCCCCGTTAGGTAAGAGTGAAGAATTTTAAGGAGATGAGCAGGAAAATGTAGAGCGATTAGCTTAAAGAGGAGCCCGGATATCCAGACTTTATCGAAGGCTTTTTGGATATCCAGGTAGACAATAGTGGTGTTGAGATGCTTGGCGCGAGCCTCATGTATGAGCTCCACAACCCTAAGCAGTTGATGCTGGGTAGAGTGTCTACTCCTGAACCCATATTGCTCAGGAATAATGACGTTGTTAAGGCTGTAGAACTCATCCAGGCGCTGCACCAAGACATACTCGAATAGTTTAGAAATACAGGAAAGGAGAGAAATAGGTCTGTAGTTAGAGGGTTCAGAATGATTTAGGCCAGGCTTGGGGAGGGGCCACGATAGCCACCTTCCAAGCCCGTGGAAAATAATTTATCTTAATAAGATGATTAAAGAAGAAGACAAGATATAAAAGATAGGCTTTAGAGAGGTTTTTAAGCATGTTAGTAGAGATTTGATCTCCCCCAGGAGCTTTGTTACTCTTGCGTTTTTGAATATAAGGGATGATGTCAGGAAGTTCAACTTTCCTGAGCGTGTTAGGAGAAGGTGTGGAGATAAATTGTTCAACCGTGGGCTCCACCAATGCAACCGTCAGGGGGTCGATTACATTGTGGTGAGGTTCAAACTGTCTTCTAAGACTGCCTGCAAGCAGCTCAGCCTTCTGTGCATTTGAAATTGCCCTGCAGTTGGGGCCGGTATGTAAGTTTTCTGCCGTGAGGTTGCCCTCCAAATGGTGTTGTCCTGAGTCGTTAGGGACTCTACGAAGTTGTTCCATCGTGCACGGGTGAAGGCCTTAATCCGTGAGTTAACTTGCGCTCTGAGGAAGTTAAGCTCATGTTTAATGTCAGGATCTCTGCTTGCCTGCCACTCGTTCCTGATGCGATTTCTTTCTCTGATCAAATCTTGTATACCGGGAGGCAGCTTGTAATGATTGACCTTTGCGGTCCTGGGCTTCGAGGATGCAGAGTAGGTTTCTCTAAGCCTATTCTCGAGATTTTCTATCTCTGCATCCGCGAGGTCCATGGTCCAGTTCTTCGACACAGGGAGGGGGGGCGGATTTTTGCTCAGTAGATCGGTAAACTTAGTCCAGTTGGTTCTAAGCCTGGCCGGGGTATTCAAGGAGAAGTAGACAGAGTGTACCCATATTAATGATGCATCATACGTAAAAATACCCCGCTCTATTTTTAAATACAAAAAATTGCTATTTCTACATTTTGCTAATATTAAGCTATATAAGCTATATTAAGCTAATATTAAGCTATATAAGCTGTATTAAGCTAATATTAAGTTTAGATGCAAACAATATCCCATTACTAGTTTCACAGTTTTTTTTTTTTTTTGCAATTAAGCGATGTTTATTTCTGTGTTGACAATAAAAGAACAGGGGTCTTTGCCAGCTTTCGGAGCCACAGATGACAGCTTAGTCTGAATATAGGTAAATTCACCTTGTTTAAATTACATATTAAATATGGAAAATTAGTTTTTAAAATACTTTTTTTTTATAGTGGATCACTATTTTTCCGTGAAAGACAATTGAAGAAGAGATTTATTAGAGAATAACTAATGGAGTATAACTGTGTCGCGTAAATCATTTGTACGGGCCGGTCTGACGGTACCAATTCGCCTTTACTAGTATGTCAAGTATTTAGTCATGTGGGTATGTTTTAAGATGTATTCTGCATGATCTCTGCAGAGTCCACTTCAAAGATAAGAACTTGCAATTTCGTGACAGTACCTCAACGGTAGAGCGTCGGCTGGCCAGTTCGGAGATTCAGGGTTCGATTCCCGGTTGGGGAAACAAGGTTCCTTACAACTCGCTTCCTGAATGTGCATGACTTACTGTGTTTTCCTCTTTTTACATTAATTATGTATATACTGCGCGACCAAGTTATTATGGTCACTTCATTATTTTTTCCACTTCTGTGTACGTAATGTACGTTGTGAGGTTATCTGACTTAGTCCCTGATTCAACTAATGTGTAATTTGACGAACTGTTGCTTTTATGCGTTAGACTAAATAAGACTGCTAACTGTCATTTCAGTTCTAGCATCCAGTGGAAGTTGTTCAGACCCGTGTGTCTTGTGATACACTCTTTGTAAATAATTATTGTAACTTCTGAAATCGGACCATTCACAAGTTCAGCCGTTTAGATAGTGTTCTACACATATGTCGAGTATCCACGAGAATTCCACGTTTAAAATCCGTTAAATTGCGTCTTTTACCCATTATTTCTTGAGCAATCCATGTCATTTGTCTTTGAACCCTGAAGATTCTCGTTTCTATACAGATTCAGTGATCTGACACAAGCGATATCTTCGGGATAGCAAATCTCTATAAATTAGCCTGGTGGTCACAATAATGTGGCCACTTGGTGTATGTTGCGTCCTTGACTATTTAATCTCCATTTAAATCACTTAAATATATATATATATATATTACG
The DNA here is from genome assembly GCA_951213105.1 of Amaurobius ferox. Lineage (NCBI taxonomy): Eukaryota > Metazoa > Arthropoda > Arachnida > Araneae > Amaurobiidae > Amaurobius > Amaurobius ferox. The sequence continues at coordinate 92,594,039 of OX578141.1, read as the reverse complement.
CTTACGTACGTTGTGCAAAAAAATCTAATTATCGTTTGCCGAATGACATTTAGTCTTAATGAAAACAAACATGATCACACAAATTCTGTTCTGTTAGGCCTGTGTGTTGTTGCTGAGACCCAGACCGTCCGACCTACCAGAAAGGTGTAAGGTAACTGTTTGGACGGCCGGGAAGGGCCACCCAATTTAGACCGGAACCCAGTGGGGGAGGCATCCCTCGTACCCTCCTTCCCCTAACACCAACCTCTCGGAAGGACTTACGGACCCACATGTTTAACGTGATCGTACTCCGTGTGAACACGGCGGCAGTTTTGGCAGCGGAGGAAATTGAACACGGGCCTACCGAGTGCAATTCCCGCGCGCTAACCACTGGGCTACTGCGCTCCGTTAGGCCTGTGTGTGTGTCTCTGTCTCTGAATCCTCTATTTACTTAACATTGGGAATGGAAAAATACTGATTTAAATACCGAAAAAATACCGAGAACTTCAGGTTGGAATCAAAATTCGTAACTCGATGAGAAGGTTACTATGGGCTACATCTTTTAATATTTGAGCATTAAACATGGGAAAACTTGCAGCCTGTTATTATCACAACCACAAAATTATTCTAAAACAAACTGTGCATTATCTTTTGTGAGTACTTTATGTAGAGAGTCAATCGAGATTTTCACGCACAGCTGTAAATCTAGAATTAAACTGGTTTATTAAAATGTTAAAATATTCATAGATGAATTTTTGATGATCATTTTATTAATAATCCCTAATATTCAATAAATGCTGCCATCTATCCATGGAATTAGACTAAAGCAATTCCATTTGTAAAATCGATTACAAAAATTTCTTTTTGTTGAAACTACAGTGTTTTAATCTAACCAATTGAGTGGGAATGAAAACAAAAATACGGTAAAAATAAGATTGCATTGTTATTGACAATTTTTTAGAATATTTTTCAGAATTTTAAAGACTCTAGAGCGCAGATGCTCTGAGTGGGGGTACAGTTAGATATTCATTCTTTTCTTCTTTTTCTTTTTGACTAGTTGAGTTTTCACTTTTCATGCATGTTTAATAATATTGCAAAATATCCTACCTGTAACGCATAGTGTTTCAGATTTGCAACACTTTGATAATATTGCAAAATATCATACCGCCAACGAACAAGATTGCTAATCTGTAATATAAGCAATTTTAGTTTTTTTTTTAGGGACAGAATTTAATTAAAAACTCGATGCTGACAAAAAGCAAAAAGATCATATTTCTTAGCGACAAATTTTGTTTATTAAAAATATCTCCACTACAATCTACAAGCTTATTTTGGGAGCACAGTGGCTTTTAGGGCAGCACATGGTAATGAAGAGCTAAAGACTGATTTTAGACCGTATGCTGTTAGCAACTGGTCAAATGCAGAGTAGAGTAATTTTCTTTTATTTACGTTGCAGAATTCCAATAATGTGAATTAAGTGGTTTTTGAACATTTTAGCTGCTATTATGGCGTAAATATATACAGTAATTCAATACTAATAAAGTTAAGAGTTAATCAACTTCAAGCATAAAAGAAGTCAACAGCGGAAAAGAACAAGGTAGCATAACAACATCAAAGAAGACAACAACATAAGGAATACAATAGCATGGAAGACAGTAAAATAAAAGACAGCAGCATCAAAGGGGAATGCACCATAAAAGACAGAAACAGCAAAGAAGACAACGTAAAAGAAGATAGCAAAAATAATGATTGTTTCAAGGTTCCAAGACCATGGACGTGAATATAATGGAACTGTTTCTCTTTTATTCTAATGGCTTTACATTTTACACTAGCCGGGTATAAATCGGATGTTTTTTAATTTGAGAAAAATAGTTCTAACCTTTAAACTACAGGTATTCGTAAAATTGTTATGTAACTTCACATAGCATTACGTTCATAAATTTATATGTGCAATATTATTATAGTAATACATATGTTACACACACAAAGCGAAATAACGAAATTTCTGAATAAGAGGAAGCGAGTCTAGTAAATATTTACCTCTTTCGATTCCAGACTTATTTCTCCAGTCTCTTCATTTATTATGCGTGGAACCATTTCACGCATAGCAGCATAAAAAGGAAGACAAGCTGAATATATATTAAAGATAATATGAACAATAGCATGAAATACTTAGTGCAGCAAATTCGTATTTTGGAAACAAATATAAAAGCATTTTGCCAATACTCTTAATTTTGTTATGTCAATATATGTCAAATATAATACACAAGGCTTAAAAATTCTATAACAAAATCTTTTAAAATTTATATTTAACGGACAGGCGTGCTATTATATATGGAGCGAGATGCGAACACAATTTGCAGTATAATAATTTTTTTAACTTTCTTCAATCAGAAAATATCTGATACCAAAACTGTTGCCATGAAACAAGCCAATATTAAATTCAGCATCGAAAATTTTAAATGTCACTGGAAATAAAAAATTCAAATATTCAATATATATTTTTTTAAGAGAAAACTATGAATATATTTTATAAAAACTAGAACTAATTATCCGGCATTGCCCAGGTTCTAAAACACCCAATACGTAAATAACATAGATACTGACAACAGCACTCAATTTCTAAATTGCCTAATTTGAACCAGCACCATTCCTCCTTTTCGTTTCAATCCAAATCCTTTAGTTTCAACGCATGTACTGTCGCGTGCAGCAATTTGAAACACATGCACACAAACGTCCACTACGCACTATAGCAATGCCCAGTTTGAAGTCAAACGCCAACCGAAAGAAGAATGGAATCGGAAATCTCAATAGTTACTCTTTTAGTTGAAAACTAACAGAAAATCAAGAAATAGACTAATTAAAAAATTATTATAATGCGAAGATATATACTCATATTTTTGCCAAACTAAAAGATAAACCATGCATATTTCGAGGTATATATATATATTTAAAATTAAATAAATATATTGAAGGAAATGTCTTATGGAATCGGTTCAAGAGTCCTTAGAAAGAACATTCTTTGATCTGACCGATAATGTCAAGATGGAAATTCTGTGATAATATTTTTGATCGTTAAGGAACTGATTTACGTGAAAATCACCCAAAATCGTGCTTCAACATAAAAAATACTAGAAAACTAATTCGAATTTAAAAAACATCTGGCCGAGGTCTATCGTGCAGCGAGTTCAGATAACCCAGTACCGAATGAATTTAGCGGCTGTCCAAATTTTAAATTTCACGCTAGAAGCTACACACATAGCCAGATAGACAAGCATCTTCTTTTATCATGTAAGATAAAAAATTAAAAATGAAATATTGACCAGAAAATAAATGTTCAATGAATTAATTCGCTGATTGAAAAATATCTCTGCTAAAGTAGTATTGTATATGTGTAGTGTTAAAGAAAATTTTAAAAGGCAAAAGGGTAGAAATATACATAATGACTAGAAAGATTATTTTCTTAGAACATCGAAAAGATAACCATATGTGACTTGGCAACATATATTCTTACCAATATACTAAAAATATGAAAAACTCGATCTGTGGTAAAAATTTCCATTTAACCGGATGTAATAAATAAGAGGTTATTAACGTTATAAGTAATGGTTATAAACATTAAAAAGTTTATAACCATTTGGTAATAAAAAATTTCGATTCTTGTTTTAGAAACTTCTCTAAAACGCATGTAATGTGTCTGTAAAGAGTTTAGATATAATGCATCATGAACATTACAATTCCTGAAACAGTAACAATCTAGAACAGAAAAATCTGAATAACATTGATATACATGCTATGAGTAATTCATATGTATTATTTTTTATTGTTCGTGCGATTGCCATCAAAGTAACAATCTATTTGCACAATACTCAAGCAAAATGCTGGCTGTAAATGAAATGTTGAGTTTTCGGTATTTCTTTTATAAAGAAAGCAACAGTTGATAATATTCTATGGTAAAATGTAGTCTCAGTTATCCCGCATAGAGAATAGTTTAAAACGGTCACACCTTTTCATGTCCGGCCATCCAAATAGATGCTATATGTCCTTGGATGAGTCAGGCGGTCTGGATCTTCAACACCTTTGCACGTTAATAAGAATTTAATGATATTCTACAAACTTCATTTTTTAAGAAAACTTAGCATGTGCTAATGACGATATGAATAAAGAAGATTAACTGATACATGTTTTAGACAAATGCCTTTTTGCAATTAGCTCACTAGCTCTTGAATAGCTACAAAGTGCATTACACAAACGCAAGTCCAAATTGTCGGCCTTCATTTTTTTTTTTTTTACATAAAACACCAAAGGTAGACTCAGCAAGTCCAGTTTTACAAAGGTCAGCTCCAAAACAATCGTGGCCAGTCAAAAGTCTAAAAAGCGCCACTGCGTCACCCCTGAGAGAATTTAGAAGTTTCTTAGGAGACGACAACTCCAATTTTTGTCCTATGAACAGAAAAACATTTTAAATTTATATTCGTTTTTCATTTTTATTTTTATGAAAAATTTGGGAGAATAGAAAGGCATTGCTCTCTATGGCTTCTGTGCTACAGAAGGGCCCTTTTAAGACAAGTCCGTTTTTTCTTTACCTCTTCGTTACTGGGGGGTTGTAACGTAGCAGGCCTTTTGTGATGCAGCCCAATTTAACACTAAATCTGCTTCAACTTTGTAACAACCCTTTCTTAATTGATTACATATGCATTCTTCAATAATTTATCTTACATCGAATCATGAATATAATTGCCAATCATTTGGCCATTTGACGACATCAAATATAATTGCCGGTGAAGTGTAGATGTTAACTGATAAAATAGTAGTTATACATTTTTATAGAACAGGTTGCATCATGTAAGTTCATAATTTCATTTGTGCTCTAGATGAAAGTAAATTGTTGCTATGTGATTACATCACTTTATAAGTGTTTCTTTAATGATTTCATATTTTATTGTGCTCTCATATCAGATCTTTCTTTTAAGATTTGTTTCACATTTAATCTAGTTGTAATCAACTTATTTTTAACTTGAATCACATATTGGTGAAAATTGCATTCCTTCTATATGATACTGAATACATGGATATTTTATATTGTTATCGTAGTGGAACTTAAAGGATCTAGCTAGCACTTTTAGGATACGGTCAAAGAAAAAAACTCAGTCTCCCAGATTAAATTTGTGTTAATTATAAAAAAATGTTGAACATTTGAAAAAATGCAATACATTTAAGCTTTGAATGCTTCTTTATAGACAATAATATAAATTACTGTATCTGAAGTATCGTAAAAATGTCACCATTCAATATTTATATCAATCCGAAAATTGCAGTATTAATTTAAAAAATGAATTTTCTTCCTATCTTGTAATATTTCAAACTTCTGTTTTCTATAATTTATAATCACTTTTTATCATACAATTTTATACAACTTTATGCGCTTTGGAACACAAAATGGTAATGTTTTACTACAATTGCAATCGTAATTGATTGTCCTTTTCTACATAAAAAAACCTGTAAGGTAATTTAAAGCGATACCTTACATGGCCGGAGTAGTATAATGGTTACCATAAATGGGTGCAATCCAAGAGACATATTTTTTTATCTGTGTTTTATTTATCAAATTTGGTTTAATTCTCTACAAATTTTCAGAATATTATTGAAGAATACTCACATTTCCATCTCTTAAAACTACTTATTTATTATTTATTTATTATTATTAGTATTTATTTATCTAATAAAAATGAAAAGCCATTGTTACATGTGTTATGACGATGCTTTGATTTTATAAGGTATTTTTAATGCATGAAATTTCATAGTTTAATTCTTAAACATCTCTTTCAAATAAGACAATCTCTAAGATACAATAAGAAGTGGCCATGGTTTTTAAGTCCTTCTATAGAAATTTTTTATATAGAATGCCTAAAATTCTCTACAATATCATTTAGAATACTACTAGAATTTGAACATATCATTTAGAATATTACTAGAATTTGAATAATATCATTTAGAACATTATTAAAACAATATAATTAAAAATGCTAGTAGAATTAGAACAATATCCTTTAGATTACTGGAATCAGAACAACATAATTTAGAGAATACTATTAGAATTAGAACAATATAATTTAGAATACTACTAGAATTAGAACAATATCATTTAGAATACTGCTGAAATTATAACAATATTATTTAGAATACTACTAGAATTAGAACAATATCATTTATAAAACTACTAGAATTTTTATATATTTTAAGTCCCTAGCAACGTCGGGTATATCTGCTAATGTTTTAATAAAAGTTGAATTATAAAGGAGATAGGTTATTTCTAACAATCTGAATAATGAACATAATACGTGTTATACTAAAAGCATTAATACATTCATGGTATTTATTGCATTTTACTGATTATTGTATTGAAATAAATATAATATATAATTGATTGAGATCATTTCAACTACTTACTAAGTCATATGTTTAATTTACTTAATAATATTTTCAATTTTCTAAATACTTTTATTATGTCTAAGGTTACTCAAAACATACATATTGCTGACTGTGTTTAATTCATTACTGCAATGAGAAAAAAAACATAGTTTGAGAATATATGTTACTACTATTTTAACGTCTTTATTTTGGTATATTTATCAACCTTCATATTCTTTGTAAATTGGTTTACAATCGGTAGCAAGGTGTTTTATTCTTTAGATTTTCAGTGAAAATAATTTTATATATCGACAATAACAATTTCTATGCTTTTCATTTTTTTATGGAATTGAATATTTTTACGGACTTTTTTTGTGAAACAATTCAGGATACAATTAAAATTCACAAATATATATTAAAACACAAAATAAAATGAACCGTACGACTGTATTTATGCAATGGATGAAGGATACATGTCCAGTTAGTGATGACGACACACATAGCAAGAGCTGCATGAACGAAGACATTCTTTGCAGTTTTTTTCCTATGAACGTAAGTGAGGTAGGCTTGAATCAAGACATACACAGTGTACAGTGTAATTAGTAAAGTAGTACATGAAAAATGAGGAATCACAACAGATCTGATCTGAAATAGAAATCAATTATTAAAAACAGGAAGAAAACAAATGTGTGGTATGTTAAAATACAGCGTGTCCGAAAAAGTCCTTTACCACCCACAACAAACGCCCACAACATTTTACCAATTCGGACTTTTCGGACACCCTATATATATATGGATGGAGCTTCATGAACATCACTCCACTCTACCATCTCAGTCAACAAGTATAAAAAGCTGATAAATATTGTCTTATTTGAAAACATTCTGCACAGCGGAATGGGTTTTTATCGCCAAATACAGGGCATCCCAATGGGTGGGGGATGCTCCTCCATTCTTGCGGGTATTTACTTGAACAAGTATGAACAAGGTACTTATTTGGTTAATGAATTGCCATTCTACCGCTTTGTTGACGATGTGATAATTGGACATACAAATCAACATGATCATATTGAATTTGGGTTTTACCCTAAATGCCTGGAGCTTATAGAAACTCAGTATACAAATCAGGGAACTGTTGATTTTCTGGATATTAGTATTTACTATAATGAATATGACAAAATGTGTTTTAAAATTTATGACAAACGGGTCAATTTTGATTTCGATATTAATTATATAATAGACTGGAAATCCAATTTAAGTAGTGGTATATTCAGAAATGTTATCATTAATCATTTAAATCGATATAGACGTCTTAATACAGAAGAAGAGGAACAGCAACACTGTATCAATAAATTACTCCAAGAAGCAGCAAAATGCCATTATCCGCTTCGATATCTAAGGCACTATGTAGACCTGGTCTTTAAGAAGGAAAGAAACAGTTTTACATGATGATTGCATATCGGTGCAGTATCGTTACATGGCGTTACTTTTGGTCTTCGAGCATTCTGCTGTATAGTCAGGTTAGGTTTATTTTCATATCTTGAGCCCTTTTGTGCTTCATGGTCTTTTTACTTCGGGATGTTTCATTGATTTCAACGGACGGAGGAGTGCTTCGGGAAGACAGAGGCACCGGGAGAGTTTCTGGAGTAAAAGCGCTTTAAACGGGAACGGGGGTCACAATTCCCCCGGCCTTTTTTCTGTCGTTCCTGTAAACACTTTCCATTCATTCCCCCCTTCCTTTATGCCTCCCCCCATCTTTTTTCAATCTGGTTTTGTATTTACTTTTATATACCTGCTATACATGAAAGTGCGGCATTGCGCCTTAATATTATGCAGTGTTATGATTATGTATTTTATGTATCGTATTTTTAGATACTTTTCTTATATATATATATATATATATATATATATATATACTTATCAATATAACTTTTATCTCATCTAAAACAATTTACTGAAAATATACCCAAAGGCGCTAAGCTGCTCAAACAAGTACATTTCTATACTACATAATAAATAGAAAAAGAAAAATGAAGAATGACATTGTATCAAAATTTCGCCGGGGGGGATTGTGACCCCCACTTCTCCGTTTAGCCAGCTTTATGTCATGACGACACTCCCGGAAGCGGATACAATGTAGCCAACCAAGTACATATACATAAACTATAAATGTAAAAAAGAAAAGATTTGAAAAACCTATACAGTCCCTACACCTATACAATAACAACGAGGATTACCACATCCAAACAGAAACACTAAATACTATAAAATAACCTACATTCAATACCAATACCAAGAAAAACAAGCCACGCATACATCTCACCGAAAAGCAAAAGACTCTTACTTTGTACAAAAAGACCTCTTTCAGACAGTTAACCCTGACTCGGCAATGCAGCTGCTATCCATTTCCATCACAGACTGAAAGTGCCTTCCCATTCAAATACAAGTCGTAGCACTCAGTTACGGTTATGCCGTAAAATTTACATAAAATGTCACTGAGAAAACGTAGAGGGTAACCCATTTCGATTGCTTCCTTAAGATAGCCCAGATCACTTATATAACGATTTTCAGCACTGCTATTTAAACGTTTGCTTCTTGTTAAAAAATTTATAATAATGTTCCTGAAAACATTTCGATGCAGACAAGAATTCCAATTAATCATGTAATTATTTTAAAATTAAATGCTTTTCCTTTATCATATAATTTAAAACCAACTTTACCATATTAGAAAGTTTATATAATGTCAAATCCAAAAAATTAATACTATTATCAATGTTACGGGAAGTTTCTGTTAATTTCAAATTTGAAGGAAAAAAAGTAAAATCTAAGTGATCCCGGTCATCGTGGCATGCATATAATATGTCATCCACATAACGAATGTATGCATCTCATTTAAAATATGTGTTCCCTCCTCGTATTTGCTCAAGTATATATCAGCCAGAATAGAGGAATATGCACCCCCCATCGGAATGCCATTACGCTGTTTGTAGAAATCAGTTCCATCATAAAGCACAGTTTCAAACAAGACCATTTCGACAAGACATTTGTATATATGTTTTTAATGAGGTTTTGCATCTCATACTTTTCATACATCTCCGTCAATATGCTGAACAGATCATTTATATCTATATTGCTAAAAAGGTCGTTGAAATCACGAGTTTAAGTATATGTACTTGGTTGGCGACATTGTATCCGCTTCCGGGAGTGTCGTCATGACATAAAGCTGGCTAAACAGGGAAGTGGGGGTCACAATCCCCTCCGGCGAAATTTTGATACAATGTCATTCTTCATTTTTCTTTTTCTATTTATTATGTAATATATATATATATATATATATATATATATATATATAGGGTCCGAATTGGTATAGCATATATCGAGTGTTTGCTAGAGCGTTTAGAAGTCTGTGAGGAATTGCGGGTGGTAAAATATTGTGGGCGTTTGTTGTGGGTGTTGACGTTAAAGGACTTTTTAGGACACCCTGTATTACTTCTACTGAATTTTTAAATAATTATTCCATACATATAGAATAACTAGAAGATGTACTTCCCGTCGTTGCTCGCAATATAAAATGTGTGGAAATTCTAGGAGTATTCAAAATGAAATACTGTTCTTCAAGAATTTCTATCAAAATACTGTTTAATTCTTTAAAAAATATAAACTTCAAATTATATATCTCTGTTAATGTTGCAAACAGAGTGCGCGTCACATTTCAAATAATGAGAAAACATTTTTAAGCACAGATACTTGCAGATTGCACTTTCGTTTTAATGAAATGTATAACCTCAAATTTGACAAATACTTTAAAATTTGTAAATGTGTTTTAAAATATTAGTGTGGCAGAATACTTCTAAATTACAGTAAAAACACCGTTTATACGTTTCTCAAGGGGTCAGTGAAAAACCGTATAATTGCAAAAGCGTATAATCAAGACAAGAAATTTATAAAACAGCTTTTATGTGTTGTCAAGCGGTTACACTTCAATTTCGATGGAACTATTAGGAATTTTTATTTTATTTTGCACACTTATTTCGTACAGTTATGCGAGTTTTCGGAAAACCCGGAAATATGAAATCTTTCGTGAACCCCTACTTCCTCCAAAATGCGATGCTGAATCCATATCAGTCATCATCTAAGCTATACCTATAGCTAATTCAGAGAAATAGATGTTGCAAGGGAAATGTAAATTTTTAATCTGAGCTGAACTGTAGAACCAGAAGTAGAAATTTCTAGCGAGACCCTTAATCCCATTAGAATTTAATGCTGAATGGTTCAGCATTAAATTCTAATGGGATGAGATCAATCATCATTTAAGCCAATTCTGAAAAAAAAAATGGTTGTTTCAAGGAATTTTTTTTAACCGTAGGTAGAAAGAACCGGAATTTGAAGTTCTTAGTGAATTTCCCAACCCCTCTTTAAATCTGAATCCATATTAGTCATCATCTAAGTTCTTTCCATATACAATCCTGAAAACAGATGTTGAAAGATTATATAAATATTTTAATTGAAAGTGACATTTCGAGAATCAGAAGCGGAAATCCTTAGTGAACCATCCTAGTTCTAAAAAATTTAAGGCTGAATCCACATCGGCCATTATTTGAGCTCTATCTATAGCCAATCATGAAAATAGATGTTTCAAGGCAAATTTTTGTAAAGGAAATGAAAAAGGAACCGCAAGTGGAAATTCTTAGTGAGAATTCTTAGTGTTACTCCAGAATTTGATGCTGAATTCATGACAATTATCAGCCAAGCTTGAAAAAATATATTTCAAGGATCATGAAAATTTTTAAACCGGAATTGGGAAAAGAACCGAAAGTGAAAATCCTTAGTAAACACCCTAACATCCTTCGAAATTCGATGGTGAATTCATATCAGTTAAGTAGAAAGAAGCTCCATAGAATCTAAGCTCTATAGTTGTATCAAAACAACATAGATGGCAAATTTAATTGCCACCAATTAACGTCAACAGATAGGAATGTCTGAGGATTGACAGAAAAATTCGTATAATTAATAAACGCTTCTAAATAAGCGAACGTTCATATGGCAGCATTGAATGCCTTGAGCTGGAGGCGTCTTTAGCTAAAGGCAATCATACCGTCTTATGAGCGTTTGCTACACGTATAAACTAAGGTTCCTAAATATACAGGTTGGCGCAACATCAGCCATCTTGACTCCCGATGGCTGTATATGACGAAAATATGGTTTCCCTTTTTCGGGATTTCGAGAAAATCAAAACTTCCTAGACAACTTTCTCGAATGATTGGTACATTTTTTTTAAAACAGAGTCACCTATTTTACAGCTAAATTGCGTACAGTATGCGTGCGCTATTGAAATAGCACGGGAAGACGATAACTGACTGGACCGATTGGAATCAAAATAGCGATTGCGTCAGCCTGTATATTTAAGACTTAGTTTAAACGGTGCTTTACAGTATTTTGGTTCCTTGATAAGCAGTAGAAAAGATTCCAAAGATGTAAATGTATATTTATGCTTTAAAACTTTAAAATGAATATGACAAAATATGGAGAATATTTTGATTTGTATATGAAGAGTGCTGCAGAAAGTTTCTTAAAACATTTTAAAAATATGGGCAAACAAATTTGTTATGCATATATTCATAACCTGATTTTGTATTGGGAGATATAAATGTAGAAAGTTTTATGGTGTCCCATCCACTCTAACAATTCATTTCCAACAATTTCTCCTAAATTAAACGTATCAAATATTTTACAAACAAACTGTTGAACTATACGGTTTATTCTCTCCAGCAATACTAATAAAATTTTAGGGTTAGTTTACTTGCATCTAATTCTTTTCTGAATCCAGCAAAAACTGAAATTTGGTAAGTGACAATACTCAATAAATTTCCATTGTCTTAAAATTGAAATTTACTAAGGTACACCTACATTTGCATACAATACTGATGATAAATACTTCTTATGGATATTTTAAGACAGGTAAAATACATTGTGTAATATACTTAAAAATTGTTTTTGAATAAACTCTCGGACGATGCTATGTATTGAAAATCTGAAAATAAAAATTCTACCCCTTAAACGTTGTAATAAACTTTCTAAGACCCCTCTCTGACTTTGCATATTATTATTTGTACAATAACAATAAAAACTATAGCGATGTAATACACAATATTAATTAGCGCCTATTTTACCTTGCCGGGACACCTATGCAAAAGTAAATTCTTGTACTCCCCCCCCCCTCCCCATAAAATTTTACAGTAAAGATAGGTACAGCTTTAGAAAAAAAAACGTATAAATTTCGTGTAAAGGATATTGCTTTGTATCCAGTTAAGAAAATTTGTCTAAGTGTAGTATAGATGCATCTTAATAATAAAAGTAATTCTATGACCTTTTAAAATATTATTTTACAAGGGAACCTCAACTTTTGTTCCGACTAGTTTCAGCTAGAATTGGAGGGAAACGGTAGGTACTAGCGAGGAACTAATGTCCCTAAAATATATCTTGAATTGAGCGTGGAGATCCGTAGAAAAAGAAATCCCAAAGTTTACATGGATTAGCAAGGGAAAAATTTCTTCTTTTCTTTCTACTACTCTTTCACAGATTTCTACGAAAAGTATCATTATTGCGAAGAATATGTTGAATAATTTTAATTTCATCATACAGTAATTTGTATTCGTAATAAAATATTTGGTTTCCATTACAAAAATAATGTACAATCATGAATGTAATATTGCGTCATTTTTACATAAACATATCACATATGCGTTTGTTTCTGCTTAATTACATACACTACGTAAATATACATATCATACTTCAAATAAGAGCTACCAAACATGCTAATCCATGTAAACTTTGGGATTTTTTTTTCTACGGATCTCCACGCTCAATTCAAGAGATATTTCAGGAACATTACTTTTTCGCTAGTACCTACCGTTTCCACCTAATTCCAGCTGAAACTAGCCGGAACAAAAGTTGAGGTTCCCTTGTTAGATTAAAGAAATTACAGAGCTGAAATTATGAGCTAATGAATTGAGGGAAGTTAATGAATATGAATTTAGAGCTGAAATTATGTCTAACTATATAAAAGTCCTTCTGAAACTATTTACATCAAACTATACCAAGGTTCATACTCATATATTTTTAGTCGAATATTAATTTCATAATTCATATTACATGCGAGAATTGATATTGAAAATGCAAAAAACACGTTAATTTCTGTTACTCGTTTAATGTTAACGCATTCAAAAGTAAAAAATATTTTTGATGATATGAATAAAAGTCTGGCAAACTGATTTATCATTAGAAGCTCAAAATTGTATATATATTACAATTCAGAAGCAACTGTAACGAAACTCTTCAAATTTACCATCACTCAGGGTGGGGGATGGGATAGATTTTTTTAAGGAAATTCGAAACCTGAGTTAAACTAAGGTGTTGGCAATGGAAATTTAGTAGATGTGCTTATTTAGATATAAATAGGAAATTTGAAAAACAAAAATAAGATGCAAATTTAAACATCCAACTCTCTCCAAACGAAAAACACAAATAAATAATAATGAATGCCTGAAGGATATTTGAGAAATCAGTACGATTTTAACTAAATGCATCTGTGGTTGAAAATGCACACGCACCACCTGGACATCCTAAACACCGCAAAAGTCATTTCTTGTATTTAGGTATGTATTTTTGGTGAGAACTTAATTTGTAATTATATAACGATCATCATACTTTTTTTAAACTACGTTGGTTAAAATAAAAATCTACTTAATCTACTGCTAAAAGCTCTATCAAGAGAAGTGGTACAAGTCACGACCACTATCGTTATCATCATACTTTCTTCTATCAGCGCGAGGAAAGTAATGAGGTTTAAAGAATATTTCAAAGTGTTTCCTTCTTTTACACAGTAGGAATCACGCGGTATAAAATTAGATTATAAATCATATCAAATTAGCTTTTGTTATAAATTAATATTACGTTTTCCTTTTCTCGGACTGTTTCAAAATGTCGTTTTTATCTGTTTTGCCTATCTGTTTTGACACATTTCACGATCATTAACACATAACTGTCCTTGCGTGAATTCTCATGTGATTAGGATAGCGGATTTCAAATTATCTAATAATACATCTTCAGCTATCACAAACAAACCTGTCATAAGTAATGTATAACATGCTGTTTATTCTAATTTGCCTTGACAATACTCTTCCTCTAATGATTTAGAAAACCATTGTACTCACAGATATTTTTTCTTTGGGAAAATATGTGTAAACGGGCAAGAAGGAAAATTTTGGTAGATGATTATGCGGAAAGTTGAAGACAGAAATATTGAGGTCCAGAAGGAAAATCAATGGCATACCAGATTGTTTGATAAATTAGATGTCATCATACACACATTTTGAATAGGTAATAATTTTAAGAATATACAAGTTATTTTTCTTTCTGAGTGTCATATCTCACCGTAGCCTTATCAGATAGCTTTCTTTAATATTCTTCCAAGGATTAAAATTGAGCTTGATAAATACACTGAGTGTGCAAATTATTATGACCACTAGGCCCTTTATTGCAAAGTAGTTATCATAAAGATATTGCTGACATTAGATCCCTGAATGGTATAATAAGTGAAAACTGACGGCATAAGTTCTTATTTCTTTCTGGGTCTCTGGGGACTTAAATATCAGAGATATTCCCTTTGTATTTTTACAAAAATCCAAATTTAACTTTATTGGTAAATACAATGAATGGGCTAATTATTATGGCCACCATGCAATTTTTTGCAAAGAAGTTATCCCGTAGACATTGCTGACGTTAGATTGATGAATAGTATAAGGGAAATCTGACAGCATACATTATTATTTCTTTTTGCGTATCACATCTCACTGAAATTTTAAATATCGGAGATCTTTCTTTCATATTCTTCTAAAGATGAAAATTGAACTTAATTTTTAAATACACTGAGTAAGCAAATTATTATGACCACCAGGCAATTTTTATGCAAAGTAACTATAAAGTAGATATTGTTGGTGATAGATCGCTGAATGGCATAATTAGGGAAAGCTGAAGGGATGCACTTATGAATTGTTCAATAGTTAGTTTACAGAAAATGAACTTCATACAAACAAGCTAAAACTGTCTGATAGTAAGGCATGTAGTCGTCATCGGCTACTGGATATTTAAGCTAAGAAGAGAGTTGGCAGCCTCGTTCGGTTAAACTAAAAAGTAGCAATTGCTCAAATTGTTATTAATCTGAATCAGGGACCAAATTAGATATCTTCTTGACGTACAATTTGTCGCAAGTTATATCGTGTGAGCTACAGAAGCAGTACTAGCCTGTGGTCATAATAAGTTGAGCTGTCAGTGTATATCACCTCAATCACATTATGACGTATCTCATCATTTCGGATTTGTAAGCTGCAAAATGGCTGTATCATAACGTGCAGTAGACATCTGGATCACCGTTTTTTTTATAACGTCCTGCATTCCTACACCAGATTAATAAAACTATATGGTCCTGACAATTCCTTAAATTGATCCGAAACAAATCCCAATACGCTTTTCTGTGTTTTGAGTGGGGATGTCTCTATGGGATGTCAGTTAAAGAGACTAAATATTTCTCACTTTTCAAATGTTCAAAATATGTGGACGTTAGAAAAGCGCATATGTGACTACTTTTTATTACTTAATCGGAAACAAATCATAAAGTCTAGAGAAGGAGACATCGATTTTGGAATGCTTCGACTTTCTGATTGAGAATTAACAACAAAACGGGAAAGAATGTTATTAAATCTACTCTTGCCTCATATCGATTTTAGAATGCGGCAAGTTCTTTCCACAATCAAATATAATTAATTATGGCAATATGAACTATCACAGGAAAACTGAGGATATACAATCATGCTAAACAAATTTGTAACACTGTCTAATTATCTTATTGGAAGTAAACTTACCCAATCGTATCGCTCATGAGTGACGAATCCTATTGGATAGTGACTTGCCAATAGCATAGCAATAGCTGCTAGGATGCCAACTGTTAATGCAAACATATTTAGGACACGAATTTTCTTCGGATCCAGCCTACTCCTCCGTTGGTCAACAGCTGCAAATCTCAGTAAAAATGTTGGAACACCTGTGAAATCCATTAAAATTCACACCAGTTCTACTTAAATGTTACAGAATGTGCAAAATTATGTGTAATCATTTACATATTAAATATTTCAACCTTTATATACAAGGTGGATATAGAGTAATTTTTCTACTTACGAGGATCCAGCGACCGAAACTTTTATATGAATAGAGATCATGAGTGAGATTTAGAGACTTCAACGTTTAAAAATATGTGATCAAGATTTATGCAGGAAAAATGAAGTAAGCTCTCGCAGTTACGATCACGAAATACGGAAATTTCTAATGGCAACACTTTTTTTTTTTCTATCTCATTGTAATCAGCAGCATGCAGAACCATAAATGGCACTAAACTTTTATTGCTAACCTTAAAAACAACTTGAAATAGCACTTTCAATTGTCTTGAGAATTAACATTAAAAATCAAAATAGGAAAAAGAAGCATTAAGTTAACTTTTCCTTTCCTCTTTTATTATTGATTCCAAACATATTTGAAAGTACTGTCTTACATAATAAAGGAAGATATCTCTCTGTGTGTATGCAGTCTGTAGCGGAAAATCCAAGCGTCATAAGACCGTGTAATTTGGTGCACAGGTATTTCAATGGTTGTAGTCTCGCCCCTTCATAAGTAATGCAGATTGAGGGGCAAGTCTTTGATTGGGTTAGCGCGCAGGGATCGCACTCAGACGACCAGAGTTCGATTTTAGCTTCTGCCGAAACTGCCGCCGTGTTCATGCGAAGAACGATCACGTTAAACATGTGGGTCCGTAAGTCCGAGAGGTTGGTGGTAGGGGAATGAGGGTACTTTCCCTGTGGATGCATCCCTCACTGGGTTTCGGTCTAAATTGAGTGGCACTTTCCAGCTGTCCAAACAGATAACATCCACACCTTCGGGAAGGTCGGACGGCCTAGGTCAAAGAAGAAGAAGTATTTGAGCGGATGCTGGTTCGCCCTCCCCCTCCCCCCCCTATTAACATGGATGCTTCGGGTTGGGCCCCCTGTTTGGAGTCAGTTCATTCAGACTTTATGTCTCTGTTGCTTGTTGACTTCAATATTAATTATGATATATATTGGTTATAAACAACAGTTTGATTCTCAGTAAATGTGGACGCCGTCCGTAAATTCATCTTTAGGTCTGAGTATTTAATTCTAATTAACCCAAACAAATGCCTGTTTCAGATTGGACAATAGTACATTACTATAAATGTCAAATATATATATATATATATATATACTCGTATATATATATATATATATATATATATATATATATATATATATATATATATATATATATATATATATATATATATATATATATATATATATATATATATGTATATATATATATATACCGGGTGACCATACATTAACGTGAGGTGTTCAGAGCCCTCTAGTGAGTAATGTATTGGATAAAACATAACAAAATTTGGTGGGCGTACACAATGGAACATGCAGTTTTGATTTCTAAAAAAAAATTAGTTCCAAAAGCCGCCTCCAGGAGAAATTTTAGTGCTGCAAAAATTTAGTAGTGGTAACAATGAATGAGTAAATGCCAAATAGGACAATACATATCAATTTTGTTAACAATGCATGACAACGTTTATTGTTAATTACAAATAAGGTTCAATATGTCCACCATTCTGATGTTCCAAGAACTGCATAAGTTGCATGACATTTTGCACGGCGACTCTCAACATATCAGAAGTGATTTGTCTCATGTGTAACGTTATTCAACCTTTCAACGTTGCGATATCGGGAACATATCCTTGATACACGACGCTTTTAAGAAATCCCTACAACCAAAAGTCACAAGGATTGAGATCGAGCGATCTCGGTGTCCATGCCGTGGGAAATGCACAACTAATGATTCTGCTGGCAGAGTAATGTTCCCTCAATAAACTCTGTACCTTAAGTCCGATGTGGGATGGTGCACCATCCTGTATGAAGGTGATCGAATCAAAACATACTTGTTGCTGCAGTTGTGAAACCACAAAGCTGCGTAGCATATCGGCATATCTGTCAGCATTGACGGAACAGGTCACTGGTCCACTTTGCCGACTTTCCTCGTAAAAGTAAGGACCGATGATAAAAGGTGCCGTAAAGCCGCACCACACTGTGACTTTTGGCGAGTGGAGAAGTTTTTGCAGACAAGCGTGTGGATTAGTCGCAGCCCAAATGCAGCAGTTGTGTGTGTTAATACCACCGTTCAAATGAAAGTGCGCTTCGTCACTCCATAAAATGTGCCACGACCATGCATCATCCACTTCCATGCATGTTAAGAATCTCAAAGAAAATTCAATTCGGCTTGGAGAGGCATCCACAGGGACCGTACCCTCCTCCTCCTCCTACCACTAACCTCTCGGAAGGACTTACGGACCCACATGTTTAATGTGATCATACTCCGCATGAACATGGCGGCAGTTTTGGCAGTCGAACCCGGGGCTACCAAGTGCAATTCCCGCGCGCTAATCACTGGGCTACTGCGCCCCGCATGCTCCATAGTGTACGCCCACCGAATTTTGTAACCGAATATATATATATATATATTCGGATTATATGGCTATCACGACGAGAGCACAATTTTGAACTAATCGCCATTTTTATGTAGTTTCAACAGATTGTTCTCCATGCCTTGATCTGTTATCTTGAGCTAATTATTATTACCTTTTCTCATTTTTGCCATGTTTGCTCTTTCATATTTTATATACATATATATATATATATATAATTATGATTTTTGTATACTTTTTGTATACTATTATTCCCCTCCTCCCCATTATACGATTATAGTGATAAGTTAAATATTATTTTTATCCTTAGTCTTGCTCTATAGTTACTTATTTGTAACAGATACGCTAGAGATGGGTCTTTTGTACTTACTGTAGTTTATGCATAGTTTTCAATATTAAAAATATCAAATTATATATATATATATATATATATATATATATATATATATATATATACACACATATTTTTTCGATTATAAAGTATTATTCGATTATTCGATTCATAGTATCGAAAAATCGATACTATGAATCGAAAAATTCTCTCAGTAATAAATTTTACACGGTAATTTGCATTCTTTATAATTTTGCTTCTCTCTTTGTTTTTATACACTCGTTAAAAAAAAATATTCGCACCAAGAAAGAGTCGTTTAAATCGAATGATACTTTATGTGTGTGATCGCAATAACGGTGGTAATAAGTAATTACAATATCATAGTAGCGGGACAATTTTCTACAGAATGACGGCACAGTTTAAAACTACCTTGTGGAATCTCGTCTTGTTGCGACACATGCGACGATATGGATGGGTATGAACTACGAAGTCACAATACTCTGCTTGTTATGATCGCTCTCATCTGCATTAAGTTACTCTAAAACAACAACTTATTCGATCTTAGGATTTTATGACCATTCACAGCGTTGGCTTGATAAACGTGCAGATTCTTTCTGGGAAGGAATTAAAGTTTTCGGCAGATCACGTTCTGGAAATGAGTTCAAACGGTGTGCTCTAGCGGCAGAAGGTTTCTACAGAGCGGTCTTGAAGATATCCCAACTGTCAAGACAGTTCGGCTAGACAACAAATAATGCGCGGTTCACGTTCGTCCTAGGCAATTGTCATGGAGGTAATCGTTTTCACAGTGGGTTTCGCTGTGGTTGATACAGTTCGAAGGGCTGCCCCTAACTAAGGGTTGCCTGTGTGTAATCCCCTAAACGTGTTGCGATTGTTTACTTTTCAGCAGGACGGAATTTAGAATTAATTTACAGTAGGTAAGAGAAATTATTCTTTTATTCAGTACGCTACAGGAGCCACACAGGTGTGAAGTATGATATCTTGCGACAGATCAGGATAGCATATGGTGTTCTCAACCATAAAACTTTAGTTAAAATATTTTGTGACAGTCTAAATTAAATTTTGTATTTTATAGTTTACAATAGCGTCGGCAAGTTATGACCCCCCCAAATCCCCGAAACAAATTGAAGTTAAGAAAAATGATATTTGGCAAAATGGAAAACAAAATATTTTGGTACCAACCTTCTCTCTTTCCAATTTTTTTTTAGACGCTACTAATAGTTTACGTGATATATGAATTTTTTGTTACATTGACAACATACGGATTATGCTTAGAAAATTTTATTAATAATAATTAAATTGAAAAAAGCACTTACCAAAAAATGTTCCGATTGCCATGAAAATACTGAGGAAAGCAGAATACGGCGGAAAAGCAGCAGCATGACTGTAAACACAGTATATTTTCAAAATTGGAAATAACATATTAATATGGATGTATTTAATTCAGAATAATAAAACCTATCGATACATACGAAAAGTAATTCCAAATAAAAATCAGTATTCAAACATCTTAGAATTCTTTTAATTTACACGTAAGATGGAATAGGATTTAATACTGAAATAATTTCGCGTATGAATAACGAAAAATGCAAAAAAGTACAATCTTAAAAATAAAAATCCTACAAAGATTGTTATTTATGAAATTAATGAAATTAAAGTCTTCATTAATTTCATTGCCTCTTGGAATAATAACTGGACATATAATCTATATAAGGAGTCATCTTTGTTTTAGTATAACATTGATTTAAATTTTTTGATCATATCACTTTACTTTCTTTTTAATTTACATTAATTACATTTTATTTACATTTTATTTAATTTGTGATTTTCCAGGGCAAATTAGCCAGGAATTCATGTAAACGTTAAATATTTTGATACAGCCGTTGTCACGTTTTGAGTGCTTCATGTATTGGGGGATTATCCTTTATGCAGAATTTTAATCCCTATATCTCAATAGTTTGAGTCTAAAATTCTGTACTGTTGGAAATATCCCTTTTCTTTTCAAATACACAATTGCAGTTTAAGGGATTCTTGAAAATAAAAAATGAATTTTAAGTTGAAATTAATATTGTTATGACGTATCCCTTGGAATCTTGGGTGTACGGCCAGGATACAAGAATTAGTCCAAATTTCTAGATAATGTTTATTTCAAAGAGTATTTCTTGCTATTTATGACAGAAGTACTTCAATATAACGATAAATTGCATAATTATCGCTTTTCGTTGATCTTATTCTTTATTCATTGATATTATTCTATTGTCTGTGTACATGTTAAGTGTTAGCCACACGTCTTAACACACTAAATAGAGAAAGCTCTACAACTTTATAATGGAAAAGTTTCGATTATCTTGCTTTGTTTTCGAGATATGATTTCTAACTTTTTTAATTTGCCGTTAGAGGCACTGCAAATTTTCTCAATCGATAGCGCATAGTCGCTTTCTCATAAGTGGGACTAAAGGGCTGCATAAAGTTCTTGAAGTTAATAGTGGTATTTTACTCCACTTCTCTTTTGCTTTTTTCCATAATCCATCTTTTGTTTTAGGTCTGCGTTTAGAAAACACTCGTTGACTGGCCAATACAAAGATAAGTGGTTTGATTCCCGGTTGAGACAGCAAGGTTAATGGTATCCAAATATATATATATATATATAAAGAAATACAATCCCAAAAAGTATGAAATCCAAGAAAGAGAAAGGCGCAAATTGCCGCACTATCAGAGTCTTGAAAAATAAGATTTAAAATGAAAAAAGAAAATATATAGATGGAATGATTGTTTTTACAGGTTTTCTGCAACCCTGTAAAAACAATCATTCCATCTATATATTTTCTTTTTTCATTTTAAATCTTATATATATATATATATATATATATATATATATATATATATATATATATATATATATATATATATATATATATATATATATATATATATATATATATATATATATATATATATATATATATATATATATATATATATATATATATATATATATATATATATATATATATATATATATATATATGTATATATATATATATACATATATATATATATATATATATATATATATATATATAACGCTGTGCTTTTTCCAGGTATTCATTTTTTCTTTTTTATTCCTTCTTTATGTATGTCGTCCAAGTAGAAATAGTTTATAGATTTAATCTATCTATTTCTTCAGAAACATACATTTTTGTGTTTGCTTCTACAAAAAACTTGGACATGATTAGATTTTTGTAGAGGTTAACAATTCATGATTTAGGCTTAGAGCCTCGTCCACGTGTAATGCGTTTGTGCTTGATTTCGTTTGTTATACTTATTTCGATTCCATACCTTTATATTTTTCATTGACTTGTTGATTCGATATTTATTTTATTTATTTTTTTCCCATTTGCTTGAGGATTAGTTGATTTTTACTTTTGTTTTGTAAGCCTGTTAGATAGTTGAATTTAGCTTAAGTTTTTCTTTTTTTGTTTCCATACCTTTTAATTTGGTTGATTTTCTGTAACTTGATAGCTTGTGTTTTGTATTTTTTATCCATTTGATTGATGATTTGCTGTATTATATTTTATTCTGTGGGTGTTTTTAAAAAAGTTAGGTTTATCGTGTTACATCTTCTTACTTTTCGTTCATTGGATTTTCAAACTTCTATTATTATATATATATATATATATATATTTATATTAGAAAAATGTAATCATAAAAATTCAAGTAATATTAACATCACCATAGAAGCAAAACCACGGCCATATTGTCAATAAGAGAAAAGAACAGCACTGGCCCAAATTTGATGATTAATCAGAATTGAATTTATCTTCAGGTCTGAGTACTTAATTCTAATTAACCCAAACAAATTCCTGTTTCAGATAGAGCAATAGTACACTACTATAAATGCTCAAACTCAGACTTCAAGCATCAAAAGATGAAAAAATGAAGAAACATTAAGGAAATTTGTATTACCAAGTGGAATGAAGCCTTCTTCTTTCACCACGTGTATATGCGATCAACCTCAGCATATATATATATAAAGACATAAATGGAGATAAAAAGAAGGAAGGTAACGTAAAGTGCTTACACAAAGGCGGTAAGGGGTAGGGACCTTACTCCCCAGTTATCAACATGCATGTCTTTAATGCCGCGGCATGCACTCCTGGACGCCAGCACTGACATTAGCCAACCTCCGGAGTGACAATCAAAATTATCACAAGACCCTTGATAAAAGACGGTGATATGAAAAAGTATGGTCCAAGTCATAGAGACAGCCAAGTTCCTGCACATGCCACCTATTTATAACATCAAAACATTCAAATCAGCAGATTAGATGTCTATGATGTCATAATTTACAAAGATGTACGATCAGAATTCATAATGATCTCAAATATTTACACAAACTCAATCCATATATTTAATTTTTTCCGTAGTAATTTTTGATGTAATGTATCATAAATTGCTTTGGATATTTTTGCATGAATGCCTGTAGTAAGAATTTTTTGTCACTTTCCAATCTGGTGACGTCACTGCTTACTATTCTTTTTGTTCTCGCTAGACCACCAATAAATACATTTCTAAATATATTCAAGTGTAAATTAGAGGTCCAATGTATGATTCCTGCTGTAGTAATATTATAAGTTATTCTTTTATCATATATATAGAATGAAAGTATATTATGGCTGAAATCAATACTGAGATCTAGAAAATTTACTACATTATTCTGGGTTGGTGGATTTTCTTCCAATATTAAAGTTGAGTGCCATACTTTTTTATATCACCTTCCTTTATCAAGGGTCTTGTGATAATTTTGATTGTCACTCCGGAGGTTGGCTAATGTCAGTTCTGGCGTCCAGGAGTGCATGCCGCGGCATTAAAGACATGCATGTTGATAACTGGGGAGTAAGGTCACTACCCCTTACCGCCTTTGTGTAAGCACTTTACGTTACCTTCCTTCTTTTTATCTCCATTTATGTCTTTATATATTTTAGGTGTTTTATGCTGCTGTGCGCAAGTACACTAAAACTTATTTCAATAATTTTCTTTAGAAATCTTTCTATTTTTACATATATATATATATATATATATATATATATATATATATATATATATATAAAAGGCGAAGTATTCACTGGCATTCACTCACTCATCACCGTATCTTCCTGACCGCTTGAACCAAGAACTGGATTTTTGCAGGGATGATCCGCACGGGTCATAGATAAAGACTAAGAAGTTATATTACGTATCCAACCCTTAAAGGGGTCAGGAGAGATGGGATGACCGTGAGGCATGACCTCTGTATCTCTATAACACCTCGACCTAGTAACATTGACATGCAAATTGACAATCTGACTGACCACGTCCTGTCATTTTTACCGCAGGTTAACCTCCTGATACTACTATATTTACCTAGGTTAGTGTCCTGCGTGGTCGTTGGCGTCCCTATTTGAAATCGGTGCCCAATATGCCAGAGTCCGCCGAATCCGTACTAATCACACTAGTGTCACTTTCAGACTTCCAACATCACTGAACTAACCTTCAGGGTTAAGTCTTTTAAATGCCAGTAACCTTGCAGTTACAACCGGGAATCAAACCACTGATTTATGTATTGCTCAGTCAATGCTCTACCGTTGAGCAAACTCGGACGGATTTGGAAGCTCTTAACGTCGAAGTGAACTGTGCAGAATGTTAAAAAGAGTGTTTTCCAAACGCAGACCTAAAACAAAAGATGGATTATGGAAAATAGTAAAAGAGGAGTGGAGTAAATGGGTACGTTAGTTGCACTTAAGTACGTAATTAGTATATTTTGGTACGTAATCTAGTGCGTAGGTTAATAATCTGGATAAAGTGCAATCAAATAGAACATTTAAGAAATAAGTATTTGTATTTAAAATAATAATTATATTGCGGAAAATTCGTACTAAAAATGTTGAAGACCCAGACCGTCCGACTCATCCTAAGACATGAATGAGCAACAGTTTGGACGGCCGGGAGGGCGTACTAAAAATGTATAAACATCCTCTGTAGAAACCTAAATTTTCGCAAGAATGTTCTTGAAGGGTTACAGATAAACACTAAGAACACTAACGTGATCACAATGTCTTCTTGGCGATTTATTCTTCCCTGAGGTCTCTGTAGCTTGGGACAATGCCCAATTAAAGGTTCTACGACTGAAAGCCACCTTGTTCAAAGAAAGGGTATTCAGCTATTGCTATATATAAAATATTCAAAATTTCAACAAAGAACATTATCAATTAAAGTTACATACTATTCAGACTGAAGCATCATATAACTAGATCTCCTTATGATAAGAAAATATAAATACCTTATGTATGGCAGAAACATATGCACTTTTTCTAAAGTAACAGATGCTATATAAGGCACAGAAACGGATATCAAAACGCAGGCAGCCATCATGATAGGTAGGAACTTAACTTTTTCCATTATTAATTCAGCCATTTTGCACCACTTTCTTGACGCTCTGAAAATATTCAAGTGTATAACTTTAAAACATGTAAATTTGACTTGTATTTTTTGTAATTATATTTTCATATACTGATCAGAAAAAAAAGTTAAAATGGAACGAAAATCGTCTCAAAAAAGGTGTGATCATAGTGGGATTTACGTACTTGCATTTGTTAGTGAGCATTCATTTTAAGCTTGTTCATTAAAAACTGCCACTTGCGTGAAGTGATCTGTTATTTAATTATATAAAACACATTTTAATTAACTGCAAATTATATTTCGAATATCACAACATTGAATGGCAATACGAGTTTATTAAAATTTATTTGATTCAGCTCAAGATGCTTTTTTACCATAAGAAACAATAAAGTCAAAATATGAAATTGCTTTTATTTCTTTAAAATTTTAACTTATTTTAATAAATTTTGTCTTGACGAAATTTTAGCTATATGCTATATATTAAATTTTATAAAAATTATATGGCATCTAGCTATATATTAAATTTGTAGTTAAGTTATAGTATATTCGCCACCAGTTAAATTTCATAAAAATTAAACTGGTGGCTTTTGCCATGCTGTATGCGGACAGACGGACGGATAAACCGATAACAATAGATTTGTGTTTAGTACACTCACGGACAATGAAAGTTGCGAACACAATTGAGGAAGTGTAGGATGTACCTGACATTTTATTGATGGAAGGATACAGATGAATGATATACATGATCACAAAAACAGCGCAGCAGAACACGCACAGAGGGAGCTATGGTACACGGTCCGGTTATCCTCAATAGCGCGTCGCACCGCCTCGTGCTGCGATACAAGCAGCAATACGGTCCGACACGTTGTCGAACAGATGCCTGATGTTGTCCTGCGGCAGACGAGTTCACACCTGTTGGACGTTACGCTTCAAACCCCGAAAATTGCGGCAACTAAGCAGCTGGCGTTTCAACTGGTTCCACACATGCTCGATAGGGGCAGGTTTGGGGAGCGGGCAGGCCATGGAAGTGTCTGGACACGACTCAGGTAGTCCTGGGCGACCCGAGCCGTGTGAGACCGGGCATTACCCTGCTGGAATTGCGCACCTAGAATCCCAGCAACGAATGGGAGCACATGGGGCCGTATAATCTCATCCACGTGCCGCTGGCTCGTCAATGTTCCAGGTACCACTATTTGAGCGGATCGGCTATCGTAGGCTATGGCTCCCCGGCCCATGAATTCTGCAGTGGGGCTGGTGTGGCGCTCGATAAAGAGGTTGGGATTGTGGCGTTGTGCAGGGGACCTTCATACCCGGATACGCTGATCACCGGTCCCCAAAACGAAGCGGCACTCATCGTTAAACATCACATATCGCCAATATGTGGCTTTTCGCGTTGCTCTGGCCCGGCACCACTGCAACAGGAGCCGCCGATGCTCCCGTGTTAACAGCAGCACACGTAAGGGACGCTCTGGGATCGCAGATTCGCTACCTTCAAGCGTCTGGATATGATTCGTGGGCATACAGGAGCCGCTACGTGTGCCTGTATTGCGGATCGGGTCGCCGTGGGCTCTATAGTGCCTGCCGCACGATCATTCGATCCTCTCTACTCGTGGTGTGCCTGATCCGTCCAAAGCCGGTCCTCCGTGTCTGGGCGTCATTCACGAGAGTAGAAGCTGAACTACTGATCCCCCCCCCGCACTTCGAATCGTAGGAGCTGTAGGCCCAAATCTGGCCTTCGAATTTCCTCGCCTGACCTTTTCTAGAAATTCTCCCCTAGTAGCCCACACAAAGATATGTGCTGCATGTGGGCTCGTGGATGTACAACGGTTTTTTAACACTTTACAACAAAGTTGAAAAGTGTTTATGACTTTGTTCATTCTGTCTGTCTGTCTGTCCGTTAGCACGATAACTGCTGTAAAAATGACTTAATCAAAATGAAATTTTAGTATGTTATTCAGACGGTCTGTAGGACCTATGGGAATATAAATGAATAATATCACCCAATTAGTTTTGGATTGAACCCGGGTTGAAAAAATGAAATACATTGAGCCCAATGGGGCCTAATTTTTCAAACATTTTTTAAGCGGATTTAAAATTCACAAATTGCTTCGAAAATTTTAGGTAATAGTCAAATTGTTCCATAAAATATATAAAAAAAATTCAGCGAAATATATTCAGTAGTTTTTAAAATAAAAATTAAAATAATAATTACACATCTTATATGAAACGATCACGTGACCATGATATGAAATGATCACATGACCCACTTCAAAATGATATATGGCATCCATCTTGTTTCACAATCGTGATTTTTTAAAGTTCTTTTTAATTCATATTGAGTGTTGTATCCGTCCTAAAACTACTTTATTTTTGCTTAAATTCTGTGCATCTACATGCTAAAACAACACAATGACAATATATTTGATTATTTCTACAACTAAGTCTATTTTTCACCTATGTAAAATGTAAACAGCAAAATATGTAGAATGAGTTGTATTCGAATTACTGTATTTCTTTAACACAAAATAATTCAGTCCATGGAGTCTGCATGGCTGATATGAATGAAATATTAATTGATTTTAGAAACAGAAGGACGATTTTTGTCGATGAAGTTTTAAGCATAGAGTTTATGAATTGTAGCTCCATGGTCTTAATTTTTAAATAAAATAAATTATTATAGTATTGTGATGAATGAAATGAATGAAATCCTGCTTTTATAGAGAGATCCAGGCGTGTTATTTTTTCTATGACGTCATTTGAATTTATTTCAGTTGTTTTCGATGAAGTTTTCAAATATAATAAATTATCGTAGTATTATGATAGTTTTAAAAATATTACCGTGGAATGTATTGCATTTTAGAGATATTTAAACCAGGCAATTTATATTTCAATGCCGCCATTTGAATGAAGTTCATTTTTTTTCAATGAAGGTTTAAGTTTTCAAATATAATATATCAATGTAGTATTGTGATAAGTTTTAAAATATTACCGAGGAATGTATTGCATTTTCGACTTTTTTAAATAAAATTGCATTGAAGTTGGAAAGTGTTTCATAATCAATGCCTTAAGCATGATTGATCTTTCTTTTTTTCCTAGCCAATGGTCCTTTATCGTATATTTAAGTGTCTAATATGTTAGTTCATGATTTAATAAGGATTTTGACCTGCATACCTTTGATTACATACCTTATTACATTGGATATACTACATATTGGACTTGGATATTGCAAATGCTCTTTAGAAGTAAGTGCTTACCACTTTTTGCTTATTATCATGTTATTTAAAATTACTTAGAATTTTAAATATATGGCATTTAAATTATATTTTTCTTTCTTGTATAAATTTCTTTTCAATTAAACCTAACTGGATTCTAAATTGTTTTGTTGCTAACTATAACGTCAACGAACCTTTTAGAGTTTTCTTATTTTGTTTTAAAATTTTATTGTTGTCACATTAATTAAGAAAACTGCCTAGGCACTTGTAAAATTAAGCTTTGTTAAACAATTGTGAAGTATTTAAAACCATTCAATGTTTAAAATGTATATTTTATCAGATTAGCTTGTGTCAATCATTGCATTTACCTAGTGTACTTAATATGTTGTCATAAATTATTCAGTTTCCTGCAAATATTTTAAAATTATTTTAATAAAGTTGTTAGTTGTGTGATATTTTATAATAGACTAGCAGTATGTCCGTTCTTTGTATTGATTACATAATACAAGAAACTCAAAATTCAGAATTTGATGTGAAGTTTTAATATTTGGGGTCTCTATTTTTGAAATTTTATAATAATTCTAATGAAAAGAAAATATTGCGGAAAATATCGTGATAATAAACAGACACATAGGTGTACAACATACAATTTTATGTATACTGTTAGTAGCAGATATACCCGACATTGCCCATGATTTAAAATATGTGCAAATTCCTGCAGTATTCTAAATGACATTCTTACTCAAAACAGTCTATTAAAATATTTCATATAATTCTCCCTTCACTAAATTCTTCTAATTTTAATTCTCCTTTCTTTGTTTTTTATACAAAATTATCTTCACAAGCAGATCTAAAGAATAAAACATCCTCGTTTGAAAACAAATTATAAAATATATATGAAATTGGATCAATATGTACTAAAATGAAAGCGCTAAAATGGTATAAAAATGGTTATAATTTTTTTTTTGTATACTGTTAATAGCAGATATACCCAACATTGCCCATGATTTAAAATATGTGCAAATTCCTGCAGTATTCTAAATGGCATTCTTACTCAAAACATTCTATTAAAATATTTCATTTAATTCTCCCTTCTCTTAATTCTTCTAAATTTAATTCTCCTTTCTGTGTTTTCTATACAAAATTATCTTTACAAGCAGATCTAAAGAATAAAACATCCTCGTTTGAAAACAAATTATAAAATATATATAAAATTGGATCAATATATACTAAAATAAAAGCGCTAAAATGGTATAAAAATGGTTATAATTTTTTTTTATATCAATTTTTTTATTATTTAAATCGGAAAAAAATTAATAATAATCGTCTGCCTAATAAACACATTTGATTTAATTGCGTTGCTAAGCATCATGATATAATTTTCTTAATAAATTTGCGGAAAATATATCATCTGCATAATTCTATTTTTATGGAAGGTTTAATTGTGGGACTTTTATTCATATCTCGACAATCCCTGGTCCTAGAAACTCGAAACATGGGCTAAATTTTAAGTAGGGCTATTTGAAGGCTACTCACAAAATTTTCATGGAATTCGATGCAGCAGTTCTACCGTGATGATGAGATAAATAAACACATAGACAGATAGATGTATTTTCAATTTTATTTATATAGATAAAAAAATCTGATGTGGGCAGCACATGACTTTCCCTGCAGACTTATATTCACGTTCTATTTACTTAAATTAAATTTAATTAATTTTTAATTCAATTTTCGTTCTCATTTGAAAACTGGACTTAATTTTCAAAAATGGTGTAGGAAAAATACGAAAAACTAAAATATCTCGAGAACGGCTAGTCCTAGTGTACTGGGGTTGGTCTTATTCTTTTCTTCGCTAAAAATTACGTATTAAACAAGTATTTAATGGCTATATTTGAGCATATGTAGTTCTGAAGTTTAGATTTTGATGATTTTTGCGGGCCATTTTGCAAAAAAAGGCAGGTTATTTTTTTCGAATTATACCAAAATCTAATCAGCACCAGGGTGGCCTACAAGCGACTTATCTACCAAATTTTGTGAAATTCGGACCATTAGTTCTTCAGTTAGAGTAGATACAAGCTTTTGCGGGCCATTTCGCAAAAAAAGGCGGGTTCTTTTAACCCGAGTCATACCCAAAACTAATCGGCACCAGATTCGTGCACAAGTGACTTACCTACCAAATTTTATGAAATTCGGTCAATTAGTTTTTTAGTTAGAGTGGATACAAAATCTGCACAGACAGACACACAGACACACACACAGACGTC
Organism: Amaurobius ferox; assembly: GCA_951213105.1. Classification (NCBI taxonomy): domain Eukaryota; kingdom Metazoa; phylum Arthropoda; class Arachnida; order Araneae; family Amaurobiidae; genus Amaurobius; species Amaurobius ferox. Next base: position 92,562,782 of record OX578141.1, on the reverse strand, counting down.
ACGCTAAAAATAGTGTTTTCGTATTCTAGAGGTCTCGAAACGTGTAGATCCGTCGAAAACTCGAGTTGCGATTTTCGACATGATTCCAATACTTTCCCTATACATTACCAAGTATTGCAGGAAAAGTAAAAATGTCATTCTCTTTTTAAGATATTGTCAATAGTAAGAAATTGTAGCAATAAAAATGCTACACTAAAGTTATGAAAGTAAAATAATGTAAAATGGAATATTTCACACATCAAATAACATATTTTTAACCGTTTGATAAGTTAGTAATTGCATATAAAAAATTTAGTATCTTAATATAGTGCATGTATATTTTTACTTTCCCTGCAATACATGGTAATGTATAGGGAAAGTATTGGAATCATGCCGAAAATCGCAACTCGAGTTTTCGATGGATCTACACGTTTCGAGACCTCTAGAATACGAAAAAACCATTTTTAGCGTGACGTCTGTGTGTGTGTCTGTCTGTGCAGATTTTGCATCCACTCTAACTAAAAAAGTAATTGACCTAATTTTATAAAATTTGGTAGGTAAGTAAGTCACTTGTGGGCGAATCTGGTTCTGATTAGTTTTGGGTACGATTCAGTATAAAAGAACTCGCCTTTTTTTGCAAAATGGTTCGCAAAAGCTTGTATCTACTCTAACTGAAAAACTAATGGACCGAATTTCACAAAATTCGGTAGATGAGTCACTTGTGGGTTACCCTGGTGCTGATTAGATTTTAGTACGATTCGGAAAAAATAACCTGCCTTTTTTGGCAAAATGGCCTGCAAAAATCGTCAAAATCTAAACTAAAGAACTAGGTATACTCAAATATATTCATTAAATGATTGTTTAATACGTAATTTTTAACGGCGAAAAGAATATGACCAACCCCATTACACTAGGGCTAGTCGTTCTCGAGATATTTTAGTTTTTCGTATTTTCTCTACGCCACCTTTGAAAATAAGTCCGGTTACCGAATGAAAACGAAAATTGAATTAAAAGTGAATTAAATTTAATTATATAAAGAGAACGTGAATATAAGTCTCCAGGGAAAGTCATGTGCTACCCACATCAGATTTTTTATTATTTGTTATGGCATGCTGAAATTTTAAAAGAATGGGTTAAGAAGTCATTTGTGTTTAGGTTGTGCACATTTTTTTTTATGTAGCGAGTTATTATGTTATTGAAAATTGTTAAAATTATTTGGAAAAAAGCAAAGTAACCAAGTTACAATTTCAAGTTACCATTGCATATTTCATTATATTATAGTTAATGTTATTTTAATAATACGAAGCTAATTTAATCTTTCTCACATTTTCACTTCAATGGAATTGTAAATGAAATATTATAACCCAAAAGTCCTATTATGCAGCTTTATTAAATTTTCACAGCCCCTGAGGTATTTCAAACTCTATAATTAAACAAAATTGTTTACAATTTGTTAATGTGTAGTAGTAAAAAAAGGAATATAAGATGTGCTATATTAGAAAACCTGAACTTCTACAAATTATAGTGCATAGGTTAATGAATGACATTCAACGAGTATTTTATCTTAATTCTAAATCATTTTAAAATTTATAACAACAAAAAATGAATAAAATAAAATGAAATAAAAATAAATGAACACATAAGCATATTAAAAGTTAAATTCTGAGTTTCTTTTTAATGATTATCTTTTGATATTTAAAGATAAAGATTGTATTCAGTAATCATTTTAGTTTCAGCATACTTTATCTATAAGTACGCATACTTTAGCTGAATGTACTGAAGAATTATTCAAATAAAATGCCTGATTAAGTAATAAATATACAGGGTTATTTTTAAAACTTTTATTAAAACACTGACTAAATGGAACCCTTTCATCTTTGTCCCCAGAGTGAATTTGAGTGATTATAAATACTTTATTTTAAGGAAATGTACAGCAATATTAATCTTTTAAATCACCCATTTTATTGTACATTATCGAAAATACTGATAAGTACACCAAGACCTACTCGCAGTGAGCCTACAAAACCTACTCGCAGTGAGCCTACAAGACCTACTCGCAGTGAGCCTACAAGCAGAGACGTCAAAAGTTAGTGCTCCGGCCTCTACTCTCGGAGGTGACGGTCTGGGTGTCGTCCCGTGACCAGTGCTCCCAACACCGTCGGACGGTATAATCCGAACGAACCACGTGACGGGCTATCTGGCGTGCTGACCACCCTGCGGTTTTCAACTCGGCCTCTCTCGAAGTTCGTCAGTTGCGTATATCGACGTTTCTGTCTACCCACCATTATTTTCACTCCGTACTCGTGTTTGTGTCGGCTGAAGCTTCTCGCATAAATGAGGCGTCGACTACACGCCGTTTATAAGGCCGCTGGCTCATGCTTGTAGCGCCACGCACGGATGTACGGTCATGCGCAATCACACCAGACTCTGATCATTTGCATACCCGCCCGCCCTCTAGCTATTTACATCATTTCACGGTTGCACCATGTTTTCTTTTTGGTGCGCAACTTTCATTGTCCGTGAGTGTATTTGTAAGGTACGAATACGCCTAAAAAGCTCTTATAATTTGCATTTTTGTGGGTGGTGACAAGTTGTAGCTCCTTACAATTAACAGCAAATTACTTTCTTCGTAAAGAAAGACGACGCTAAAATTCAGATAATTAAATAGTAAACATTAGATGTGAATAATAATTTTTAAACGTAAAAAAATGAAAACTTTTTGATAATTTTATGTGTTTTAAAATTTTAACAAATTGGTAACTTGTTATAGTATATTCGAAATTTTATTTCTAGATAAACATGTATTTTCGCAAAGAGTATGCCACCTATTCATATTATATCTCATTTTATTGGATACAGTAACGGATATGACCATGGGGCATTTTGATATTTGATAGGAAATTTAAAGTTTAGCTTAGTTACATAATGAATTAAAAAATTAAGGCCAAATGCACATTTCTAGAGGATATGTGTATTTAGTGATTTACATTGAAAGTTATTCAAATAATTATATTATCAGTTTTTTCCTTTTCTCAACAAGAGCCAAATTTTTCGACTACTTACCGGCATCGAATCACCAAATTCGATTAATACTTTTTTTTCCCAAAAAATATATATAATTATAAATTGGAATAGTGAGACATGACCAATAACGTCTGTAATGCTGCTTTTACTGCATCATTGAGTGTATAATACAATAACAGTGTATAAAACGAATACGCATAAACACTGAAATCCTGATTGCTGTAATTTAAGGTTAAACTGCAAACGTCTGTGTTCTAGTTTTAAGGAATTTCTTAATAGTTCAAATATCAAAAAATACTTTTACTTTCATTTCGGATTTTTGTTATATTAATCCCCTCCAAAACTAAACAAGCAAGCTCCAGGATTTTTCCCAGTGGTAACATTGGAAAAACTGAACACAAGTGACGGAGAGAGTCTTAGCAAAAATATTTTTTTTCACTGCAAAAATCGCACGCTTGTATTAGATTCGTGTCGTTTCACCTTCACGAGGACCCTAATCCTAATTTGAGGAAGGATTAGTATATTTCAACAGGGTGCCCTAGACTTGAAGTAGTAGCAGATTCAGTTTTTTTGACATGATCATTTGAGATTTCATAACTTTCTTGGAAATAGGTGTGTTTTTTCCCTTGTACTTGGCAGGGAGGTTCTTATCATGAAGTGATGGTTTTTGTGAGATTTAAATCCTTTTTGTTGAAATATTTATCAACTTGGTTATGCAGCAATGATATTACAGACATTGTAAATAGTACTTTATCACTAAGCGCCATTTATTTATGGTTTTTCAATTTTTTGGGATTCTGAATCAAATTTATCTTCAAGTTTAAAAGTGTATATGCGTTCCGCCAGAACACATAAAGTGAGTCTTCATCGATTAAAATCGGTTCATTAGTTTAAGCGGTGCGTTAATACTAAAGTAATAAGAAAAACATGAGCAACGTATAAGAGCACAGAGAACACAATAAAGCAGCATACAGCTCTTTCGATGACATGCTAGATCCCATTCGTCAGTGCAAATCCTTAAGGGGGATGGGCTCAAAAGGAAAAAGCCGGGGGGGGGGTTGTTGGTTCTCTTGCACTGACGAAGGGAATCCAGCGTATCCTCGAAACAGCTGTATGATGTTATTCATGCTTTTATAATTTGCTCAAGTTTTTCTTATTCTTCGCACAAAGTGTATTGTACTTACTGAAGAAATAGGTCAAAATGACAATCGCAATCATGTTTTTTCAATTTTTGAAATTCTAAATCAAATTATTCTTGTTTTAAAAAAAAAGTACTTAACTCCAAGCAGAACATAGAAAATGAGCTATCCTTCACTAAAATCGCTTCAACAGTTTAGGTTGTAGGTCTGTCAACACTTAAGAAAAAAGACCGGAAAGGCAATAATAAAATGCGTTATTTTAAGATTATTTTTTCTCTTGTGCTACCGCACCAACTGTACTTTTTTCGCACTTTACAAGTTGAAAAGTGTTTATGACTTTGTTCATTCATTCTGTCTGTCTGTCCGTTCACACGATAACTGCCGTAAAAATGACTTTATCAGAACGAAATTTTAGCATGTTGTTCAGACGGTCTGTGGGACATACGGGAATGTAAATGAATAATATCACCCGATTAGTTTTGGATTGAACCCAGGTTGGAAAAGGGAAATACATTGAACACTATGGGACCTAATTTTTCAAATATTTTTTAAGCGAAGTTAAAGTTCGCAAATTGCTTTGAAAATTTTAGGAAATATTTAAATTATCCAATAAAATATATAAAAAAATATTTGAGCAAAATATGTTCGGTAGTTTTGTCATACAACAAACTGTAAAACATCTAAATAAAATATGGCATCCATCTTTTTTTTTCCCAGAGTACAAATCGAAAATTTTAAAGTTCTTTTAAATTTATATTTGGTGTTGCATCAGTCTTAAAACCGATTTATTTTTGCGTATTTTCTGTGCATCTATATTCTGCGCCAAACTAATTACAATATTTTTGAGTTTAAATGATCATCAAACTGTGCTACACCGAAACCTAATTTTATTGGAAGCAGAATATAAACAAGTGATTGTAAGATCAGTTGTATAAGAATTCCTGAATTTCTTTCAAGCAAAATTATTTATCTCTGGAGTCTGAAATAAAAGTGTCTGAATGCTATATATTCACTGCTTTTACATAGAGAGCCAGACGATTTAAATTTCGATGACGTCATTTGAATAAAGTTAATTATTTTCCAAAAAGTTTGAAGTTTTGAAGTAAAATAAATTATTGTAGTTCTGTGATAATTAAAAAAGAAAGATCAATCATGCATAAAGCATTGATTATGAAACACTTTCTAACTGCAGTGTAATTTTATTTAAACATCTCTAAAATGCGACATATTCAGCGGTAATAGTTTTAAAATTATCACACTGTTACAATAATTTATTATATTTGAAAACTTAAAACTTCATCAAAAAAATTAACTTTATTCATATAACGTCATTGAAATATAAATCGCCTGGTTCTCTATGTAAAAGTAGTAAATATTTCATTCATATACTTTTATTCCATTCCTTTTATTCATCACAATGCTATAATAATTTATGTTACTTAAAAACTTAAAACCATGGAGGTAAAAGTACTTTATGCTTAAAACTTCATCGAAAAAATCGGCTATAAAATCGTCTGTTTCTCTACGTAAAATCAATGAATATTTCATTCTTATCAGCTTTTTCCAGACTCCAGAGCTAAATAATTTTGCGTTAAAAAATTCAGCAATTTTTATACAACTCATCTTACAGTTTAATGTGTTTACATTCTGCATACGTTAAAATTAGGCTTCGTTGTAGAAATAATTAAAGTTTTATGATCATTTAAACTCAAATATATTGCAATTGCGTTGTTTCAGAATATAGATGCACACATAATTAAGCAAAAATAAAGCGGTTTTAGGACGGATACAACACACAATATAAATTAAAAAAAACTTTAAAAATCACGATTTTGATACAAGATGGATGCCATATTTTATTTTGAAGTGGGCTTCATATAATATGGGTGTAATTATCATTTTAATTTTTATTTAAAAAACTACCGAATATATTTTGCTGAATTTTTTTTTATATTCTTTATGGGATAATTTGGATATTTTCTAAAGCTTTCGAAGCAATTTGTGAATTTTAAATTTGCTTAAAAAATATTTGAAAAATTAGGTCCCATAGGGTTCAAACTATTTTATTTTTCAACCCGGGTTCAATCCAAAACTCATTGGGTGATATTATTCATTTATTTTCCCATAGGTCTCACAGGCCATATGAACAACATACTAAAATTTCATTTTGATACAGTCATTTTTACGGCCGTTATCGTGCGAACGGTCAGACAGATATAATGAACAAAGTCATAAACACTTTTCAACTATGTTGCACAGTGTTAAAAAATATTACCTCTTAATGTATCGCCTTTTAGATATGTTTAAATAAAATTGCATTTCATTTGAAATATGTTTCATAATTAATGCTTTATGCATGATTGATCTTTTTTGTTTTATTTTTCTAGGATTAGTAGATACGACTTTCCAGAGAAAACAAGAAAGATTAATCATGTATAAAGCATTGATTATGAAACCCTTTCTAACTGAAATGTAATTTTATTTAAACATCTCTAAAGTACGATATATTCATCAGTGATATTTTTTAAATTATTGCACTACCACAATAATTTATTTTCCTTAGAAACTTAAAACTTCATCATAAATGGCAATGCTATAAAAACGTCTGCTTCTCCATGTAAAATCAATGACTAATTCATTCATACCACTTATATTCCAGACTCCAGAGCTAAATAATTTTGCATTAAAAAATTCAGCAATTCTTATACAATCTATCTTACAATCGATTGATTTGTTTACGTTCTGTATACGTTAAAATTAGACTTCGTTGTAGAAATAATCAAAGTTTAGTAATCATTTAAAATAAAAAATATTGTAATTGCGTAGGCACAGAATTTAGAAACATAGATAATATGCAAATATAAAGCGGTTTCAGGAAAGATGCAACACTAAATATAAATATAAATATAATTAATTATTATTTCAACTTTTACTTAAAAAACGACTTAACATATTTTGATGAAATTTTTTTTACACATTTTAAGTGATAACTTGAATATTTTCTAAAATTTTCAAAGCAATTCGGGAATTTTAACTCCGCTTAAAAAATGTTTGAAAAAATAGGTCCCATAGGGTTCAATGTAGCTCATTTTTTTAAACCGACTTAAATCCAAACTAATTGTGTGATATAATTCTTTTACATACCCATATGTCCCACAGAGCGTCTCAACAACATACTAAAATTTAATTTTGATAAAGTCATTTTTACTAAAATTTAATTTTGATAAAGTCATTTTGATTAAGTCATTTTTTTGCTAAAGTCATTTTGATTAAGTCATTTTTTTTGCTAAAGTCATTTTGATAAAGTCATTTTTACGTGCGAACGGACAGACAGACAGAATGTACAAAGTCATAAATACTTTACAACTATGTTAGGGAGTGTTTAAAAATAATTAAATTTTGATTTTTCATGGGGTCTCAGTTATAGACACTTCAAAATTGGATTTAAGCGGGAAGTATAATATACACTTGTCAGCTCCGGACATGACGACTTTGTGAGGCCGAAAGCTGCCACGTTCTTAAAACTGAATTTTTCTTTCTTGAAACTAACATTAATATACAAATGAAAATATTCTCTAATACCATTATATATCAAGTTTTAAGAAAATATTAATAAAAGTAAACATATCGCTTTACATACCAAATTAAAAATGGAAGCCAACTAAATATATTTTTCTTCTTAACATATGTGATTGCGTTTTCCTGAAAAAAAAATAGTTTAAAAATTATTGGACAATAGGGAAGTTTTGAACAAGAATAACATAATATTCATCTATGATATTGATAAGACAGCACACATGATGAAAGTAGTTGTTTTTTAGAGCAAATATTCGATAATAGTACAGGTACAGTACCAAAAACGAATGTTAACGCAAAAAAAAATTGCGGCAGAAACAATTCCATCATAGTTTTTGTTGCAAATATCTTTTATGAAAAAATATTGAAGTTTGGTACATTTTGAAAACATTGAAGTTGTGAGAAACACATTTTCTAAATAGCCGCCAGAAGCAGGTCAGTCTGTGATATTTAATTTTTCTCTGCAAATATAAGTGTGTCACATGTTTTCAGACCAATATTTAATCTTACTATAATTTGGTTATTGTATGTGATCTATTACTTCACCTAATAGCCTTTAAAAAGAGTATTAGGTAAAGCAGTAGTGGGAAAGTCACTTAGATAGATCACAGTGAAAATCATATTTTCACTAACTTCAAATGTATGTGGATGAAAAACTTATATATGCATATAAATACATATATATATATATATATATATATATATATATATATATATATATATATATATATGTATATGTATATATATATACGTATATATATATCTGTATATGTATATATATATACGCATATATATATATATATATATATATATATATATATGTGTGTGTGTGTGTGTGTGCCTGTGTCGTTTGTAGCTTCGAACAATAGAAACATTTAGTACAGAGGTACTTCAGGTCCCCGAACGACGCGGCTTGGCGAGATTTTTTTTATTCGATTTAGTTTTGAGTTATTTTATGTTAAAGTACGATTTTGAGCGATTTTCACACAAATCAATTCCTTAGAGATCGGAAATATTACTACAGAGTTTTTATCTTGGCATCATGGAAAAGATCAAAGAAGTTTTGTTAACGATCTTTAAAGCGAATCCATGGGGCAGTTTCTTTATTTATTTCTTTAATTCCAACGAGATTTGCATTTTTAATTTATCTAAATAAGTAATTAAAGCGGTTGCTATGCACGGTGGCGTTGCAACTGACATCACAACTTGTCCGTCGCCATGGGAATTAATGACGTATTTATCTAAAAGCTTTGTTGGGTTTAAGAGTATTCTGGACAGACGATAAATACAACATGACAGATCGATGAGCGTGCACGCCTTTTAAAAAATTAAATAAATGAATTCATTTAATATCAGCTTTAAATCTCAGGTAACGTCGAATACATTTTCTAATAGTTCAATAAAAGAGAAATGAACTTCAAAATTTAATGCCAATGTTCAATGTTCTCATTCATTCCTTCTACATCTCTTACATAGTTTCCAAAAACCAACTCACACCCAGACCCTTGGTGTTGTCTACAAATTATAGTACAACGTGACAATCCAATTTTCTTGCAACTCTAGAATATGTTATTACATCCCTTTGGACACATTGAATAAGTGACACTAGAGAACTTAGCGCTGATGTTAAATCCCAATTTATTTCTGGAAATACTCATTACTTTTATTCTTTATCCACAGAAGATATTCTCTACGTTATTCTCCCTTTGTCTACTGCTGAATTTGACAATAATTTTGAAATGCATGATACTTTACAGATACTTTACATTCTGAAGCTGAGTATATCTCCAGTTTAACAAAGGACTAGTATAACAAGCAACAGAGCACCAGTACTGATGATGTTTTTGTACTAGTGCTCCATCTTATGTATCCTGACAAAGGCTTTAAAATATATCCCTTTGAAATATTTTTATATATTTTAAATTTTTTTCAACCTTCGTATGCTGTGGCTAACGAAGTTCTCTTTTATTTAGTTTTATACCAACTTGTCCAACCTTCTCATTGAAGAGTTTATGAACTTATCTTCTGGATTACCTTCCTAGGTTAACAAAATTCTGAGTTTTGACATATTTATCCGCAGTGTATATAAATACCCAGATTTGCTTACGTAATTCTTTACTCGATGTAGACAAGAGCTACTTACATTACTTCCTTGCCGCATAAGAATAAATACAATTCATTTTTCAATGCCAAGTCTAAAACTTTACATACAATTGTTTTGCAACAACTTCGTAGTTAGGTAATTCAAAAAGTTGTTGCATGTTTTATCTTAGTAGCGCAACATTGAAAAAAATAATGCTTTCTTAATCTTAATAAATACTTTTAACTAGAAGTTTTCATTTATTAAGTCTAATAATCTTGTTAGTGATAAATACCCAGTTTCTTACATTTTCATAGCCGGAGAAGAATTATTTATATATATCTTTGATTTTATAAGTTAGCTCATATAACATTAAAAACCGGTTGGTCTTCTTTCAATTTGTTTATATCCTTTTTAATTTCAGTCTCATTCACTGATATTACTTTCCTTATATACATAGTATAATGCATAAGGAAAGTATTGTGACGGGGTCGAAAATTCGAATTCTTTCTTTTGACGGGAGAGCATGTTTTAAGCATCCCTAAACTAAAAATAAAACGTTTCTGAGGTGATCTCTGTGTGTATGTGTGTGTGTGTGTGTGTGTGTGTATGTGTGTATGTGCGAGTCTGTAGCGACGATATCTCAGGAACGAATTGAGCGATTCGAACGAAATTTGGTACAAAAATTAAAATCAGTGAATACTGGAAACCTATTATTTTAAAAGCAATCAAATGTTCAGAACACTTCCAACTTTTGAATGAAAATTTGAAAAAATCATCAAAAAATCAAAACGTTACATTTTCATACTTTACTTTGCAAATTATCGCTCATTCAAATTCACCGAACTTGACAAAAAACTAACTGAAGTGTGGCTCTATTCGATTTTTTCATACCAAAATCCAATTCATTTTCATATCAGAAAATTTTAAGTAGGTTCTGTTTTTTTTTTTTTTTTTTTCAAATTTTAAAAGAAAATTTTTGAAAAATCAGTATCGTTGATCCAAATGACCACAACTATAGCATGTTGCTTTTCATTTTAAGGGTTTGAAAACATATTTCGATTGATACCAAGTTTGACAATGTACCCCCAATTTGTAACTTGCACAGCCTCCCCCCGAGGGAGACAGTTCAAGTTACATCACAAACACAAAAATTGTAACATGGCTATTTTCACCACAATGATTGGAACTATTAAGTTTCGTGATAATTGACGCTTTTTATGCATAATTATGTCAAATTTTGTCTTATGCTGCCATGTTAAGAAAATATAAAATTTCAAATAAATTTCGAAGTTTTCGCTCGAATTTCAAAAAATTCTAACTAGTTCTAGATATTTTTTGTTAACAAAGCCGAATATGAAGATTCGTCAAAATACAGTAATATTTTGGTAGCTATCGTGCATGCAAGAAATCGACCACAGACTGATAGACGCTTTAAAAATAGTCAAAACATGTTCAGGAGGTCCTAAAACATATATTGGCATCAAAATCTCGAAATTGCAAATTTTCGTGAAAACATACTCTATACTTTGTACGAGAATGTAAAAATGTGTGTATGCTTTAGAATGTAGAAGAATAGAGTATATTTAAATTGGTTCTAAGACATTGTAGATCTTGGTCTTACATGTAGTGCACTCTTACATATTTTACGGGCTATCTTCACTGCATAAAAATTTAGCTAGTTGCCCTGATAACTGGCAAGCACGGAATCATGACTTTAATGACAGCAAGGAATTATGACATCAGTGTATAAGATAGTCACGAGCAAAACCATGAACTGTTATATTTAGTGTAATGTACTTGTGTCATATTCTAATTGTACATGCAATTGTATAATTTAATATACTAGATTTCATCAGATAAATACTAAATTTCATCAGATAAATACTAAATTTAGTATGCTAAATTATCTAGATATGAGCAGATTATACACCAAATTATATTTGGTGTAAAGGATTTGAGTTATGCTTAATTTGTAATATGCCATGTTTAATTAGATTAACACTAAATTTAAAGTTCAAAGGTAACTTTATGAGCATTTCAATCATAAAGTTATAGTTAGTGTAATGCACTTGTGTCATATTCTAATTGATCATGCGCACTTTAATAATATACTAATTTTCATCCGACGAATACCAAACGTGGTATGCTAAAGTAACTTGATATGAGCAGGTTAAACACGAAATTATATTTGGTATAAAGGATATGAGTCACGCCTAATTTGTAATATGATAGGTTTGATTATAGATTTACACTATATTTAAAATTCTAAAGTAACTTGATATAAGCAGTTCAAACTTAAAGTTATATTTAGTGTAATGCACTTGTGTCATATTTTAAATGCACATGCGCACTTTAATATACTAATTTTCATCCGATTAATATCAAATTTAGTATGCTAAATTAACTTGATATGAGCAGGTTAAACACGAAATAATATTTGGTGTGAAGGATCTGAGTTACTCTTAATTTATAATATGATAGGTTTGATTATAGATTAACACTAAATTTAAAGTTCTAAAGTAACTTGATATGAGAAGTTCAAACATAAAGTTATATTTAGTGTAATGTACTGTTGTCATATTCTAATTGTACATGCGCTCTTTAATATACTAATTTTCATCAGATTAGTACCAAATTTAGTATGCTGAAGTAACTTGATATAAGCAGGTCAAACACGAAATTATATCTGGTGTAATGGATCCGAGTCACGCTTTTTATGTAATATGCCAGGTTTGATCAGATTAACACCAAATTTAAAATTCTAAAGTAATTTGATATGAGCAGTTCGAACCTAAAGTTATATTTAGTGGAATGCATCTGTTTAACGCTCAGATTGCGCATGCGCAATAAAAATACTCACTAATATCTGATATTAAATGCATTTAGTGACAGAAAAAGAAGAAAGTTTTTATGTCATTTTTAAAAGTTGCTCCTTTCTCAGTTGGCAAAATCCAAATATATGTCAAATATAGAGAAACATTACTATGCCAACGGTAGCCAATATAGACGTCAGAATGAGAGGAAAGCCATGGAATTAACCATGTACAATTAACCCACTTGTTTTAAGTCATTAGAAGAACACACCTTTTCCGTGGTGCATTTGCATAATTAATTTCATTGAACATTTAATTATCTCCTCTCTTTAACCTCCAAAGATGTCAGGTACTCAACTTGTAGTATTGTCTCTTTAATCCTTAGTAAGGGTTATTTTTCTGCTTAGAACCTTATGGCACAGTCTTATCAATTGAACCCACTGTGAATAAACTTTTCTAACCCCTGTGAAGTAATTTCGTCAATTTAACATCCCAAATTCCATGACATTCGACTGGGATTGAATATTTGAACGTTGAATAAAAATCTGACGTGGGCAGTACATAACTTTCCTTATAATATAATGAAATGAATTTACTCCTTTTACAGTCAAAAAATAATGCATCAGATCCACGGTACTGTGTTTTTAATGTCGAATTGTACATTTGGCAATTTTCCGGATGACAACATGTAAACTTATTTCAAAGCACCCAATTAACTTACAATACAATTAATTTCGCGCAACTCTAAGTAAACAATTATAAATATTAATAGCATCCTCAATAAGCGATATAGTCCATATATTAAAATATTTTAATAATCAATTCATCAATAAGGCGTCATTTTCATTAATTTAGCGTAATTTTTGCAATTTTGACGATATTTTCGTCAACCTAGGGCGAAATATAGCCAAGTTGGCGATACTTGCTAGATTATTCGCCAAGTTCGCCAAAATGCATCATCAAGTATTACAGACAAACGGAGAGAAAAGCATTTCTTATATACTAGAAGGTATGTCCCAAGGTTAATAGAATATTAACCTTGGACTAAAATATATTATATATAAGATATTCTACGGACCTTGGGTATGCCCGTTATATGACGGAAATCAAAATTTGCGAAACATTCCATTCCATTTAGTGTCATTTGTATCAATTTGGCTACATTTTTGTCACTTTGGCAGCATTTAAAATAGAGACATTTAAAATAGTCAAAGTTGGCGACGTCCCGCTAAATGTCTCGCCAAGTGTTTCGGACGTACGGAGAAATGGGTTAGTCTCATAGTCTACTCTTATGTTCTTTCCAAGACATTGAACTCAATTAGTCGTCAATTCATTAATTTAGCGTCAAATTAATCAATTTGTCGAATTTCTATCAATTGGGTGACATTTTCGACAATTTGGCAACATTGAAAAAGTCAGCAAGTGGGAAATATTCCGACAAATTCGTCACCAAAATTTTTCCAAACTTTACGGACGGAAAAATAAGTTATTCTTATAGTAGATACTTATAGTCTTTCCAAGATATTGAATTTTCGTCAATTAGTCCTCTTTTCATTGATTTAGAGTCATTTTTATCAATTTGGCGTCATTTTTGTGAATTTTGTAACATTAAAAAAATGTCACTAAGTTGACGACATTTCGCTAAAATCTCGCCAAGCGTTATGGACGGAGAAATAAGTTATTCTTACAGCAGATAAATGACTATTGGCGTTCAAATACAAAAGTATTACCCAAAGTAACTTTCCTCCTGAATGAAACGAGCTGGATCCACGAGAATGATGTCACCAAATTTATCGCATGATATTGCATATGTAAAGCGAACATATTTCATAATTGTTAACATATTTTTTTTTATTTTATATGATTTTTTGGTTAAATTTATTTGAAAGAAGTGCAATACCTCAAGAACGGCTCATGCTAGCGTTCTAAAGTTTATGGCAATCGTGAAATATCGTCAAATTGCAAAAATGACACCAAGAAATGAAAATTAATGAAAATGACGCCTAATTCCTTAATTTATTATAAAAATATTTTAATATATGAACTATATGCTTATTAAGGATGCTATCAATATTGATAATCCATGAGTGTAAAGTGTAAAGTCTGTGTTGCCATTCTCAAAAATTATAAAAGGTAATCATATACTAAAGAATGAAGAGATGACTACCAAATAAACTGCAATCAAAGTAGAGCAAGTGCTTTATATATATTGCATATATATAAAATATGAAAATGATTTTTAATCCTATGAAATAATATAAAGCATTAATAAATAATAAATAGTAATTAATGAATAATAAATAATCGAATAGACAATCGAATGTATATATCGATTATAGAAATTATTCCAGACATACCACACACACTTAGAATATATCTCATGGAAAAAATGCTGTTAGATGATGCGAAATGCTTAAACATGTAATCTATAACCATAAGTAGTAGTAAGCTAATAGTAAGAAAGGGGAAAGGAAGAATGGAAAGTGACAATAATACTGCAGTGAATTAGCCTAATTAATATACTTTAACATCGCTGAGTTACTCTAAATTTTGTTACTATTCTATTTACCAAATAAAATGAATGAAAGTAAGACTTACTAGTTTGAATAAGGTTTTTTATATGTAATTGATAAAACTTTTTATCGGTGTAGGGGGCTCTGCCTCCTGCTCGCTACGCTTCGCCAGCCTTCTTTGGGAGGCTTCGCCTCCTACTCACTGCGCTCGCTTCATACCTATCTCTCCTAAAAATTCTACTTTCAAAAATCTCTTTTTCTATCCCTACCTATTTTCATCAGGAGGTAAAAGCAGGGATTTTTCTTAGCCCAGGGAATCCAAAAACTGAATTCCTTGATCCTGAGCTCGCCTCGCGAGCTATTTCATGCCAAACTAAAGTTTAAATCGATAAACGGTCTATTTCATCGTGTTACCCTATTATTTCTCTATAAATATACCAAATTTTATAGTTTTGCATGCTAAAGTTTTTGAGGTACGAAACAGAGAAATCGTCAGACGTGCTGATACGAAAAAAAATTCACTTCAGAAATGCATAAAAAGTAAAATATCTCAAAAACTGCATCTAAATTTTAAAAAAGGGGGACTGCGTCCTGCGAAAATTCATCCACGTAAGTATCTGCCTGCCTATACCTGTCGTACCTGTCGTGATCTTGCCATTGTTACTATCCAGGACGTGAACTCACAGCTAAAATATTTTGTTTTTGACTTTGACATTAAATATTTCTTGCTATTGTTACTATCCAGGACGTGAACTCATAAACGTGAACATTAAATATTTCTTAAACTACAATATATATCAAAAACAATTTATTTCAGCGTATTCCCCAAAACTTTTTCTACAAGTGTACTAAATTTCATATTTATATATGCAATAGTTTTTGTGGTATGAAGCAAAGAATATAGAAAAACGAGAAATTTGTCAAACAGCGGCGGCGGCACACACAGCGTTAGTTACTTTTTTTAATATAGAGAGATAATCTATAGATTCGATATATATTAATTTTTAATGATATTACGAAAACATTGAACCGAATTACAAGAAGTAAAAGGTAGTTTATTCATATTAAAATTAAAATGACTTTTTTTATCATATAAATTATAAATAATTCTATTAGAAGATTCAATACATAGATTAAATCGAGGAAGTTAACCTTAGCACTAAGAGAAGGTTCATTATTCAGTTCCAGATTCTGCCAATAGAAATCGATGTTGATATTATTTAGATCCGTGTTACTTATACAGATTAGATCGTCTAAGTAACGACAAAATTGTAAACAAGTTGATGTAAATGTACATTCATATTGATAAAGGTATAAACTCGCCAAAATACTATTACTACAACCACCTTGGGGGACAGCTGAGACTTGTAAATATAATTGATTTCCCTGAAAAATATAGTTATTAAATAATAAACAAGAAAGATCAATCATGCTTAAAGCATTGATTATGAAACACTTTCCAACTTCAATGCAATTTTATTTAAACATGTCTAAAATGCAATACATTCCTCGGTAATATTTAAAAACTTATCACAATATTACATTAATTTATTATATTTGAAAACCTAAACCTTGATCGAAAAAAATGAACTTCATTCAAATGACGGCATTGAAATATAAATTGTCTGGTTTAAACATCTCTAAAATGTAATACATTCATCGGTAATAATTTTAGAATTATCATAATACTACGATAATTTATTATATTTGAAAACTTCATCGAAAACAACTGAAATGCATTCAAATGACGTCATAGAAAAAATATCACGCCTGGCTCTCTCTATAAAAGCAGCATTTCATTCATAAATAATTTCTCATTCATGTCATTCATCACAATACTATAATAATTTATTTTATTCAAAAATTAAGACCATGGAGAAGTAATTAAACTCTATGCTTAAAACTTCATCGAAAAAAATCGCCCTTCTCTTTGTAAAATCAATTAATATTTCATTCATATCAGCTATGCAGACTCCATGGGCTAAAAAATTTTGTGTTAAAGAAATACAGCAATTCTAATACAAATCATTCTACATATTTTGCTGTTTACATTTTACAAAAGTGAAAAATAGGCTTCGTTGTAGAAATAATCAAATTTGGATGATCACTTAAACTCAAATATATTGTAATTGCGTTGTTTCAGTATGTAGATGCACAGATTTTAAGCAAAAATAAAGTGGTTTTAGGACGGATACAACACTCAATATGAATTAAAAAGAACTTTAAAAATCGCGATTTTGAGACAAGATGGATGCCATATACCATTTTGAAGTGGGTCACGTGATCTTTTCATATCCTGGTCACGTGAACTTTTCATATAAGAGGTGTTATTATTATTTTAATTTTTATTTAAAAAACTAATAAATATATATTTCGCTGAATTTTTTTTTATATATTTCATGGAACAATTTGAATATTACCTAAAATTTTTGAAGCAATTTGTGAATTTTAAATCCGCTTAAAAAATGTTTGAAAAATTAGGTCCCATAGGGCTCAATGTATTTCATTTTTTCAACCCAGGTTTAATCAGAAACAAATTGGGTGATATTATTCATTTATATTCCCATAGGTCCTACAGACCGTCTGAACAAGATACTAAAATTTCATTTTGATTAAGTCATTTTTACGCCAGTTATAGTGCTAACGGACAGACAGACAGACAGACCGAATGAACAAAGTCATACACACTTTTCAACTTTGTTGTAAAGTTTTAAAAAATGAAGACGTTTAGGAAAGTTTTCGATTTTTATATGGTCGGCATGTTTGGTAACATATGCATTATATCGATATAAAATTATATTATAAAGATCTTGAATAATGTTATAAAAAAGATCTTTTAAAATCAAAGGTTTGGAAACCTACAATTCTATCAATTAAATGCAATTTATCAATTAAATTTTAACTATTATCTAGAATAATATAATTAGATTGAGAATATCGCGCGCGCGAAGGCTGTCATTTAGTTCTTTTAAATAATTGAGTAATACTTTATTAGCTGAAATAGAATAAGTATTATGTCCACTGGTAACAGTTCTAAATTTGATGGGATTCGTATGCAATTCAGCGATTAATACTATATACGGAAATTGTAAAATTGGAGTATAATTGTAAATCATCAAAAATATTAATAATTTTTAGTTTGATACTATTAAGTGAATGTGGAATGGATTTGAAAATTTCATTATTCTTTAAATAGTTGATGAAAAATCTATATACATAAAATTGAAAATCTGTCTGTCTGTCTGTTTGTCCCGTCATCACGGGAGAACGGCTGAACCGAATTGATAAAATTTTGTGGGTAGCCTGGAAATAGTCTCACTTAAAATTTAGTCCATGTTTGGAGTTTCTTCGTTCAGTGGTTCTCGAGATATTAGTAAAAAAGAAATTTTCGTTTGCCTCATCATCACGAGAGAACGGCTTAACAGAATTTGATGAAATTTTGTGGATAGCCTTGAAATAGCCCCCCATAAATTTAGCCCAAGTTTCGAGTATCTAAGACCAGTGGTTGTTGAGGTATTAAGGAAAAACGAAACTTTTTCCTAGGAGTTCTACTCTCTAACTCCATGGTTTATCCAAACGAAAAGCTTGAAAATCGTTTGAAAGTGAATTAAAACCTTATCTCTGAGTTTGACGGGAGATTTTTTGCGCTAATTAGTCACTTTCTGAGAAACATGAATTGTTTGAAACATGATTTAAATGGGAAATCCATCTCCATGGTTTATTTTGCACAAGTTTTTACTGAACAATGAAAAGTATAAAGAAATCAAAATGGTTATTTAATTTCGCAGTTTATGAGGAAGATTCTATCTTATATCATGTTGCTCAGAAACGCAATTAAATTAAATTTAACTGTTAATTTTAATTATTATTTTTTCGATTTGAATAATAAATAAATGGATATAAAAATATATTTTAGAAAAGAACGATTTGATTTTTCTTATAGCATTTTTGACTGGATAATATCAATTACGGTCTTCAAGTTTAAACGCTATTATTATTGATATTTTCGGGAATTATTGATTCAGGGATTATTGATATTTTCAAGTTATTATGCCATTGTTTTATTATGACAAAAATTATTTAAACTCATATATTGTACGTTGTACGAGTAATCTTCTACAAATGCAAGGGTATATCTTCTAATCTAAGAGAATATAAGTAGTACAGGCATATTGACATATGTTTTGATATATATTGGCCTATATTGGAATCAATTACGACCTTCTGGTATAAAGAGTACCGGGATTATTGATATATTCAATGTATTACGTCATCTCTTTTATTTTGGCAGAGATTTTTGAAACTCATATTGTAATACGGGTAATCTTCTACTAACACACTGGCATATTTTCTATTCTGCGACAATATAGGTAGCACGGGATTGCATATATTGATTCGCTTCCCTTTTTTTTTTTGCAAATTTGCTTACAAAGGGGGCCAGGATGTTTTATTCTTCAGATCTGCCCGTGAAAATAATTTTGCATAGTGAGAACAGATATTCTTAAACTTCTCTTTGGGAACAATAAATTTAATATTTTAACAGAATTTGCACATGATTGCGAATTATAAGTTTATTATATACTCCGTACGAAGAACGGGTATGCTGCTAGTTGAATATAAAATTGTTTACAAATAATTGCATAATTGTTAGAGACTTTGTCTACATAAGTGATAACAAAAGATTTTTGTAAAATTTTAATAGAGGTTTATAATTTGCATTAATTATATAATGAATTGAACATTTTTATGTATTAATAGTATTTTTAATGACTCTTAAGATTTGATATTTCCGCATGTTAAAAGTTTCCAATGGCAGTCAATATTGACTTGCTATTTTATAAATATATTTGTCTAAGTTAATAGATTTTAAGATATAGGAGGGGTTACTACAAACTGGTAGCCTGAATTTAGTACCGTACGTCATAGCTGCCTTTTAGGATTGATCTTGAACTATATTTAAATCTCCAGTGATAATATGCCCTAGCGTTGGGTTAATATAATTTTCAAATTTACGTCCCTACACACACAATTGTTTCCAATAGCATCTGTTTCACTGTCAAATGAGAGTGCTTGTAAATCTTTACTGTAATTAAATATTAACTTACCTAATGATTTCGTATATTTGAATGTTTTACAACTTTTAATTCGTTGAATTGCAATAAATGGTGATGTGTATTAAATAATTCATTAAAATAAATGGAATTATAAATTGTATGTTTAAATGATATAACACTATTAGAATTTGTGGAGATATTTTTATTGAAGGATTTGTTGAGGTGTATTTTAAAGTGTTTTGTACTAGTGGTAATCAGATTATAAAAAATATGGTTAAATTGCTCATTGGACAGGTTTATTTTTAAGAAGGTGGCATAAAGATGATTAATTTTTCTTTTTCTAACAGCAAATACAAATAATTTGATATTTTTCCAATTATAAGTTGTTTTGCAGGGTTTTAATAACAGTTTAAAGTCTACATATTGATTTCTAGTTTTTCCTTTACCACCTTTTGATCTTTTTGCATTATAAATGTTTCTACTATCATGTTGTAATTGGGGTTTATAATATAAATGATTATAAATAGAGTAATGACTAGCTTCAAAATTATTTTTTACAATATTTTTATTGAGATACATTTGATGTAATCCATATGGAAAGAGAGACGATTGAGATTCAATGTAGTAATTTTCAAAAAATAATCTGTCGAATTTATCTGTTTGAATGTCTGTTTTCTGTCAAGGTATATATATATATTTATATATATATATATATATATATATATATATATATATATATATATATATATATATATATATATATATATATATATATATATATACATATATATATATATATATATATATATATATATATATATATATATATATATATATACATATTTATATATATATATATGTATATATACATATTTATATATATATATATATGTATATATACATATTTATATATATATATATATATATATATATATATATATATATATATATATATATATATATATATATATAAATATAAAATTGTAAATCCAATGTTAGAATGTAAGTAGTAACTCATAATTCACTATTCCAAAATTTTCTACAAAATGCAAAGAAATAAAAGAAACTCAAACATAAGGAGGAAATTATAAAGCGTAAAGCATAAAGACAAAGAAAATCAACAAATTTCAAAGGTGAGGAATGAAAATAGGAATACAAAAAATCAAGCAAAAAAGCTTGCACGTGGAATATCATTTCGAAAAAATTCTTGTCAAGTCCATATATCCCTTCGAAATGAACACAAAAATGCTTGTTTCTGAAACACAAGATAGATTTTATCTATAAACTTGTGTTATATGAACGACAAGCATATAGATTGGAAAAATAAAGGAAACATAAATACCTTAAAATACACATCATTAGTACAACCATGACGAGCAAAATATGACTACACCAAAGTTGCCATATGCAGAAATGAAAAGATGTGATTTGCTGTTGCCAAAGAGAGTAATAAAAAAACCGTACTGCGCAAAAACAATAGATATTCTACAGTTAAAGCTGCTAGATAAAAAGATGAAAATATAATACATTCAAGAGAATGTAGAAGTACGGCTAAAATAAGATACTAAGGAGAGATTAAGAGTATTTTTGGCTAATCGAAACTTATTAACTGTACCATTTACTAAATATGCAGAATATTTATAAAATTTACTGGTAATTTTGAGGTTATTAATGTGCAAAGCATGAAATTTTTTATCTGATAATCTATAAATTCTAAAAAGTTGATTAAGTATAATATTTCTAAACAATTGAATCGAGTTGCAGGAATTAAAAGGTAATAAGTTATTAATATTAAATTTAAAAAAATCTTTTCTATCATATAAATTAGTAACTATCCCATTAGTAGGTTCTATAATTAGATTTAAATCCAAATAAAACATATTATTACTAATAGTAGTTTCATTAGGTATTAATTCCAAATTATCCGGATAGAAATCTATATCTATGACATAGTTATCAGTAAATACAAGACAAATCAGATCATCTCTCTCTCTCTCTCTCTCTCTCTCTCTCTCTCTACATATCTATAAATTTTATAATCTGTTGCAGTAAAGAATTTTTCATATTGATATAGGTATAAATTAGCTAACATACTGCTACTACAGCCACTTTGTGGAACACCTGAGACTTGTAAGTATAATTTATTACCTTGAAAGATATAATTATTGAAAAGAACAAAATGGAGAAGCTTAGGAAAATTGGTAAATTTAGTAAGATGAGATTGATTAGTAATATAAGCATTATATAAAGCTAAAATGACATCATATAGATCAGTGATCCTAATATTATTAAATAGATCTTTAAAATCAAAAGTTTGAAATCCTATTATTTTACCAAGTGTTTTTAATTTATTTTTTAATTCTTTACTGTTATTTAGAATAATGTAGTTATCACTAGAATCTCGTAAATTAATATTTAGTACATTTAAATAATTTAGTAATAATTTACTAGCAGTAGTAGAGTATGAATTATGACCACTAGTTACAGTTCTAAATTTAATATATAAGCACAATATATGGAAATTTCAAAAATTTATTATTAATATCTAAATCTCTATACATATTGATAATTTTTAATTTGATACTATTAACAGAGTGTGAATCAATTTTAAATAGACTATTATTTTTTAAATAATCTAGCAGATATTGAATATAGAATTTTTTACAAATAATAGCATAATTATTAGAGGCTTTTTCAACATAAGTAATAACAAAAGATCTATCTAAATCATTAACAGAATGTTTTATATTATCCATATTATATAAAGATCTAGATAAATTAATACTACAAATGGCATTTTTAATAGATCTTAAAATAGCAAATTTCCACATATTAAATGCCTCTAAAGGCTGAGCATATTTAGAAGCTAATCCATAAATAAATTTATCAAGGTCCAGATTGAATGATTTTAAGACTTGCTTAGAATTATTACATGAAGGTAACCTGAATTTAGTACCAAATGACATTATAGTTCTTAGAGATTTATCTTTTACAATGGCTAAGTCTCCAGAAACTATATGTATATATATATATAAATATGTATATATATATATATATATATATATATATATATATATATATATATATATATATATATATATATATATATCCAAATTTGGGCTGGTGCTGTTCTCTTCTCTTATCGGCATTATGGCCGTGAATTTGCTTCTATGGTGATGTTAATATTACTTGAATTTTTCATTATTACATATTTCTAATATATATATATATATATGTATATATATCTGTCCAAAAAGGAACAAGAAAGATCAATAAAGCATAAAGCATTGATTATAAAACACTTTCCAACTTCAATGCAATTTTATTTAAACATGTCTAAAATGCAATACATTCCTCGGTAATATTTAAAAACTTATCACAATATTACATTAATTTATTATATTTGAAAACCCAAACCTTGATCGAAAAAAATGAACTTCATTCAAATGACGGCATTGAAATATAAATTGTCTGGTTTAAACATCTCTAAAATGTAATACATTCATCGGTAATAATTTTAGAATTATCATAATACTACGATAATTTATTATATTTGAAAACTTCATCGAAAACAACTGAAATGCATTCAAATGACGTCATAGAAAAAATATCACGCCTGGCTCTCTCTATAAAAGCAGCATTTCATTCATAAATAATTTCTCATTCATGTCATTCATCACAATACTATAATAATTTATTTTATTCAAAAATTAAGACCATGGAGAAGTAATTAAACTCTATGCTTAAAACTTCATCGAAAAAAATCGCCCTTCTCTTTGTAAAATCAATTAATATTTCATTCATATCAGCTATGCAGACTCCATGGGCTAAAAAATTTTGTGTTAAAGAAATACAGCAATTCTAATACAAATCATTCTACATATTTTGCTGTTTACATTTTACAAAAGTGAAAAATAGGCTTCGTTGTAGAAATAATCAAATTTGGATGATCACTTAAACTCAAATATATTGTAATTGCGTTGTTTCAGTATGTAGATGCACAGATTTTAAGCAAAAATAAAGTGGTTTTAGGACGGATACAACACTCAATATGAATTAAAAAGAACTTTAAAAATCGCGATTTTGAGACAAGATGGATGCCATATACCATTTTGAAGTGGGTCACGTGATCTTTTCATATCCTGGTCACGTGAACTTTTCATATAAGAGGTGTTATTATTATTTTAATTTTTATTTAAAAAACTAATAAATATATATTTCGCTGAATTTTTTTTTATATATTTCATGGAACAATTTGAATATTACCTAAAATTTTTGAAGCAATTTGTGAATTTTAAATCCGCTTAAAAAATGTTTGAAAAATTAGGTCCCATAGGGCTCAATGTATTTCATTTTTTCAACCCAGGTTTAATCAGAAACAAATTGGGTGATATTATTCATTTATATTCCCATAGGTCCTACAGACCGTCTGAACAAGATACTAAAATTTCATTTTGATTAAGTCATTTTTACGCCAGTTATAGTGCTAACGGACAGACAGACAGACAGACCGAATGAACAAAGTCATACACACTTTTCAACTTTGTTGTAAAGTTTTAAAAAATGAAGACGTTTAGGAAAGTTTTCGATTTTTATATGGTCGGCATGTTTGGTAACATATGCATTATATCGATATAAAATTATATTATAAAGATCTTGAATAATGTTATAAAAAAGATCTTTTAAAATCAAAGGTTTGGAAACCTACAATTCTATCAATTAAATGCAATTTATCAATTAAATTTTAACTATTATCTAGAATAATATAATTAGATTGAGAATATCGCGCGCGCGAAGGCTGTCATTTAGTTCTTTTAAATAATTGAGTAATACTTTATTAGCTGAAATAGAATAAGTATTATGTCCACTGGTAACAGTTCTAAATTTGATGGGATTCGTATGCAATTCAGCGATTAATACTATATACGGAAATTGTAAAATTGGAGTATAATTGTAAATCATCAAAAATATTAATAATTTTTAGTTTGATACTATTAAGTGAATGTGGAATGGATTTGAAAATTTCATTATTCTTTAAATAGTTGATGAAAAATCTATATACATAAAATTGAAAATCTGTCTGTCTGTCTGTTTGTCCCGTCATCACGGGAGAACGGCTGAACCGAATTGATAAAATTTTGTGGGTAGCCTGGAAATAGTCTCACTTAAAATTTAGTCCATGTTTGGAGTTTCTTCGTTCAGTGGTTCTCGAGATATTAGTAAAAAAGAAATTTTCGTTTGCCTCATCATCACGAGAGAACGGCTTAACAGAATTTGATGAAATTTTGTGGATAGCCTTGAAATAGCCCCCCATAAATTTAGCCCAAGTTTCGAGTATCTAAGACCAGTGGTTGTTGAGGTATTAAGGAAAAACGAAACTTTTTCCTAGGAGTTCTACTCTCTAACTCCATGGTTTATCCAAACGAAAAGCTTGAAAATCGTTTGAAAGTGAATTAAAACCTTATCTCTGAGTTTGACGGGAGATTTTTTGCGCTAATTAGTCACTTTCTGAGAAACATGAATTGTTTGAAACATGATTTAAATGGGAAATCCATCTCCATGGTTTATTTTGCACAAGTTTTTACTGAACAATGAAAAGTATAAAGAAATCAAAATGGTTATTTAATTTCGCAGTTTATGAGGAAGATTCTATCTTATATCATGTTGCTCAGAAACGCAATTAAATTAAATTTAACTGTTAATTTTAATTATTATTTTTTCGATTTGAATAATAAATAAATGGATATAAAAATATATTTTAGAAAAGAACGATTTGATTTTTCTTATAGCATTTTTGACTGGATAATATCAATTACGGTCTTCAAGTTTAAACGCTATTATTATTGATATTTTCGGGAATTATTGATTCAGGGATTATTGATATTTTCAAGTTATTATGCCATTGTTTTATTATGACAAAAATTATTTAAACTCATATATTGTACGTTGTACGAGTAATCTTCTACAAATGCAAGGGTATATCTTCTAATCTAAGAGAATATAAGTAGTACAGGCATATTGACATATGTTTTGATATATATTGGCCTATATTGGAATCAATTACGACCTTCTGGTATAAAGAGTACCGGGATTATTGATATATTCAATGTATTACGTCATCTCTTTTATTTTGGCAGAGATTTTTGAAACTCATATTGTAATACGGGTAATCTTCTACTAACACACTGGCATATTTTCTATTCTGCGACAATATAGGTAGCACGGGATTGCATATATTGATTCGCTTCCCTTTTTTTTTTTGCAAATTTGCTTACAAAGGGGGCCAGGATGTTTTATTCTTCAGATCTGCCCGTGAAAATAATTTTGCATAGTGAGAACAGATATTCTTAAACTTCTCTTTGGGAACAATAAATTTAATATTTTAACAGAATTTGCACATGATTGCGAATTATAAGTTTATTATATACTCCGTACGAAGAACGGGTATGCTGCTAGTTGAATATAAAATTGTTTACAAATAATTGCATAATTGTTAGAGACTTTGTCTACATAAGTGATAACAAAAGATTTTTGTAAAATTTTAATAGAGGTTTATAATTTGCATTAATTATATAATGAATTGAACATTTTTATGTATTAATAGTATTTTTAATGACTCTTAAGATTTGATATTTCCGCATGTTAAAAGTTTCCAATGGCAGTCAATATTGACTTGCTATTTTATAAATATATTTGTCTAAGTTAATAGATTTTAAGATATAGGAGGGGTTACTACAAACTGGTAGCCTGAATTTAGTACCGTACGTCATAGCTGCCTTTTAGGATTGATCTTGAACTATATTTAAATCTCCAGTGATAATATGCCCTAGCGTTGGGTTAATATAATTTTCAAATTTACGTCCCTACACACACAATTGTTTCCAATAGCATCTGTTTCACTGTCAAATGAGAGTGCTTGTAAATCTTTACTGTAATTAAATATTAACTTACCTAATGATTTCGTATATTTGAATGTTTTACAACTTTTAATTCGTTGAATTGCAATAAATGGTGATGTGTATTAAATAATTCATTAAAATAAATGGAATTATAAATTGTATGTTTAAATGATATAACACTATTAGAATTTGTGGAGATATTTTTATTGAAGGATTTGTTGAGGTGTATTTTAAAGTGTTTTGTACTAGTGGTAATCAGATTATAAAAAATATGGTTAAATTGCTCATTGGACAGGTTTATTTTTAAGAAGGTGGCATAAAGATGATTAATTTTTCTTTTTCTAACAGCAAATACAAATAATTTGATATTTTTCCAATTATAAGTTGTTTTGCAGGGTTTTAATAACAGTTTAAAGTCTACATATTGATTTCTAGTTTTTCCTTTACCACCTTTTGATCTTTTTGCATTATAAATGTTTCTACTATCATGTTGTAATTGGGGTTTATAATATAAATGATTATAAATAGAGTAATGACTAGCTTCAAAATTATTTTTTACAATATTTTTATTGAGATACATTTGATGTAATCCATATGGAAAGAGAGACGATTGAGATTCAATGTAGTAATTTTCAAAAAATAATCTGTCGAATTTATCTGTTTGAATGTCTGTTTTCTGTCAAGGTATATATATATATTTATATATATATATATATATATATATATATATATATATATATATATATATATATATATATATATATATATATATATATACATATATATATATATATATATATATATATATATATATATATATATATATATATACATATTTATATATATATATATGTATATATACATATTTATATATATATATATATGTATATATACATATTTATATATATATATATATATATATATATATATATATATATATATATATATAAATATAAAATTGTAAATCCAATGTTAGAATGTAAGTAGTAACTCATAATTCACTATTCCAAAATTTTCTACAAAATGCAAAGAAATAAAAGAAACTCAAACATAAGGAGGAAATTATAAAGCGTAAAGCATAAAGACAAAGAAAATCAACAAATTTCAAAGGTGAGGAATGAAAATAGGAATACAAAAAATCAAGCAAAAAAGCTTGCACGTGGAATATCATTTCGAAAAAATTCTTGTCAAGTCCATATATCCCTTCGAAATGAACACAAAAATGCTTGTTTCTGAAACACAAGATAGATTTTATCTATAAACTTGTGTTATATGAACGACAAGCATATAGATTGGAAAAATAAAGGAAACATAAATACCTTAAAATACACATCATTAGTACAACCATGACGAGCAAAATATGACTACACCAAAGTTGCCATATGCAGAAATGAAAAGATGTGATTTGCTGTTGCCAAAGAGAGTAATAAAAAAACCGTACTGCGCAAAAACAATAGATATTCTACAGTTAAAGCTGCTAGATAAAAAGATGAAAATATAATACATTCAAGAGAATGTAGAAGTACGGCTAAAATAAGATACTAAGGAGAGATTAAGAGTATTTTTGGCTAATCGAAACTTATTAACTGTACCATTTACTAAATATGCAGAATATTTATAAAATTTACTGGTAATTTTGAGGTTATTAATGTGCAAAGCATGAAATTTTTTATCTGATAATCTATAAATTCTAAAAAGTTGATTAAGTATAATATTTCTAAACAATTGAATCGAGTTGCAGGAATTAAAAGGTAATAAGTTATTAATATTAAATTTAAAAAAATCTTTTCTATCATATAAATTAGTAACTATCCCATTAGTAGGTTCTATAATTAGATTTAAATCCAAATAAAACATATTATTACTAATAGTAGTTTCATTAGGTATTAATTCCAAATTATCCGGATAGAAATCTATATCTATGACATAGTTATCAGTAAATACAAGACAAATCAGATCATCTCTCTCTCTCTCTCTCTCTCTCTCTCTCTCTCTACATATCTATAAATTTTATAATCTGTTGCAGTAAAGAATTTTTCATATTGATATAGGTATAAATTAGCTAACATACTGCTACTACAGCCACTTTGTGGAACACCTGAGACTTGTAAGTATAATTTATTACCTTGAAAGATATAATTATTGAAAAGAACAAAATGGAGAAGCTTAGGAAAATTGGTAAATTTAGTAAGATGAGATTGATTAGTAATATAAGCATTATATAAAGCTAAAATGACATCATATAGATCAGTGATCCTAATATTATTAAATAGATCTTTAAAATCAAAAGTTCGAAATCCTATTATTTTACCAAGTGTTTTTAATTTATTTTTTAATTCTTTACTGTTATTTAGAATAATGTAGTTATCACTAGAATCTCGTAAATTAATATTTAGTACATTTAAATAATTTAGTAATAATTTACTAGCAGTAGTAGAGTATGAATTATGACCACTAGTTACAGTTCTAAATTTAATATATAAGCACAATATATGGAAATTTCAAAAATTTATTATTAATATCTAAATCTCTATACATATTGATAATTTTTAATTTGATACTATTAACAGAGTGTGAATCAATTTTAAATAGACTATTATTTTTTAAATAATCTAGCAGATATTGAATATAGAATTTTTTACAAATAATAGCATAATTATTAGAGGCTTTTTCAACATAAGTAATAACAAAAGATCTATCTAAATCATTAACAGAATGTTTTATATTATCCATATTATATAAAGATCTAGATAAATTAATACTACAAATGGCATTTTTAATAGATCTTAAAATAGCAAATTTCCACATATTAAATGCCTCTAAAGGCTGAGCATATTTAGAAGCTAATCCATAAATAAATTTATCAAGGTCCAGATTGAATGATTTTAAGACTTGCTTAGAATTATTACATGAAGGTAACCTGAATTTAGTACCAAATGACATTATAGTTCTTAGAGATTTATCTTTTACAATGGCTAAGTCTCCAGAAACTATATGTATATATATATATAAATATGTATATATATATATATATATATATATATATATATATATATATATATATATATATATATATATATATATATCCAAATTTGGGCTGGTGCTGTTCTCTTCTCTTATCGGCATTATGGCCGTGAATTTGCTTCTATGGTGATGTTAATATTACTTGAATTTTTCATTATTACATATTTCTAATATATATATATATATATGTATATATATCTGTCCAAAAAGGAACAAGAAAGATCAATAAAGCATAAAGCATTGATTATAAAACACTTTCCAACTCCAATGCAATTTTATTTAAACATCTCTAAAATACGATACATTCCTCGGTAATATTTTTTAAATTGCCACAATACTATATTAATTTATCATACTTGAAAACATAAAACTTCATCGAAAAAATAAACTTCATTCAAATGACGGCATTACATCTCTAAAATGCGATACATTCCTCGGTAATATTTTTAAAATTATCATAATACTACAAAATTTTATTATTTTTGAAAACTTCATCAAAAACCAATGAAATTTATTCAAATGACGTCATCGAAATATAACACGCCTGGCTCTCTCTATAAAAGCAGCATTTCATTCATAAAATTTTTTCCATATATTTCATTCATTCCAATACTATAATAATAATTTATTTTATTAAAAAATTTAAAACTATGGATGTACAAGTAATTTAACTCTATGCTTAAAACGTCATCGAAGAATCGTTTGCTTCTCTACGTAAATTCAATGAATGTTTCATTCATATCAGCTATATTGCAGATTCCATGAGCTAAATAATTTTGCGGTAAAGAAATGAAGCAATTCTTATACGACTCATTCTACATCTTTTGGTATTTACATTTTTCATAAGTGCATATATTTTCATAAGTGCATTCATAAGTGCATACATTTTCATAAGTGCATTCATAAGTGCATACATTTTCATAAGTAGGCTTCGTTGCAGAAATAATCAAAGTTGGATGATCTTTTAAACTCAACTATATTGTAATTGCGTTGTTTCAATATGTAGATGCTCAGAATTTAAGCAAAAATAAAGCGGTTTTAGGACGGATGCAACACTACATTTGAATTAAAATGAACTTTAAAAATCACGATTTTGACACAAGATGGATGCCATATTTTATTTTGAAGTGAGTCACGTCATCTGTTCATATAACGGTCACGTGATCTCTCCATATAAAGGGTGTAATTATTATTTTAATTTTTATTTAAAAAACTACTAAACATATTTTGCTGATTTTTTTTTTTATATTTTATGGTATAATTTGAATATTTTATAAAACTTTCGAAGCAATTCGTGAATTTTAAATCCGCTTAAAAAATGTTTGAAAAATTAGTTCCCATAGGGTCCAATGTATTTCATTTTTTTAACCCGGGTTCAATCCAACACTAATTGGGTGATATTCTTCATTTATATTCCCATAGGTTCCACAGACCGTCTGAACAGCATAATAAAATTTCATTTTGATAAAGTCATTTTTACGGCAGTTATCGTGCTAACGGACAGACAGACAGACAGAATGAAAAATATAGACATCATTCAGCTGAATCTACAGTCCATCTAAACTGTTATTTAAGTACATTCTGTAGCTATCGGTTACAATTATGTTGTAAAAACTACTAATGATGTTATTCAGAAACCTTTTAGGAAAACCTTGTTTAATTATGCTATTCAGGAAATTAAACAGCAATGCTAGTGATCGTTTTACAAAGGACTTACGTTTCCTGAATAGCACAATAAAACAAGGTTTTTGTGATTCGTTTCAGAGTAAATCATTATGTACAAAATGATTATTTATTTAAAACTATTTAATGTCTTAATTTTTTTATGATTTTCTCAAAAATTCATTCGAAAATTTGGGGATCTTCCGAACGTTCGGTCAAATCCATGCTACAAAAAAAGGCGCCGTTTCAACAGGTTAGCGACAAAATTAAAAAAAATATTATTCTTAAAGTTTATTACGGGCCGGTTAAAACGACTGCTATATTTATAGCACAGCCAATTTTTATTTAGAAACATTTTAAAAACTTATCAACACTCTCTAAGGAATGTGTTGCCACGGATCTGAGAAAAGCGCACGTGGATGGAGCCACTCCTCTTTCTGGCACATATTATGACGGAATTTGGAAGTCATCACATAAACTATTTTTGGAAATGTCCATAAATGTGAAATTTCTTCAAAACAGATAGTTCTATCATTTTAAAAATCGGCTAATTTATTTTCTTTATTATTTAAGAAAAATCAAATATTTTAGTTTTGCTGCGGGTTGG
The DNA here is from genome assembly GCA_951213105.1 of Amaurobius ferox. Classification (NCBI taxonomy): domain Eukaryota; kingdom Metazoa; phylum Arthropoda; class Arachnida; order Araneae; family Amaurobiidae; genus Amaurobius; species Amaurobius ferox. Next base: position 92,530,409 of record OX578141.1, on the reverse strand, counting down.
TCAAAACAACATCCATTTGTGCAATATAGCAAATTATTATTCAAGGAACATCTTAAAAACTAATCAACACTCTCTAAGGAATGTGTTGCCACGGATCTGAGAAAAGCGCACGTGTGTGGAGTCACTATCTTTCTGGCACATATTATGACGGAATTTGGAGGTCATCACATAAACTATTTTTGGAAATGTCCATAAATGTGAAATTTCTTCAAAACAGATAGTTCTATCATTTTAAAAATCGGCTAATTTATTTTCTTTATTATTTAAGAAAAATCAAATATTTTAGTTTTGTTGCGGGTTGGTCAAAACAACATCCATTTGTGCAATATAGCAAATTATTATTCAAGGAACATCTTAAAAACTAATCAACACTCTCTAAGGAATGTGTTGCCACGGATCTGAGAAAAGCGCACGTGTGTGGAGTCACTATCTTTCTGGCACATATTATGACGGAATTTGGAAGTCATCACATAAACTATTTTTGGAAATGTCCATAAATGTGAAATTTCTTCAAAACAGATAGTTCTATCATTTTAAAAATCGGCTAATTTATTTTCTTTATTATTTAAGAAAAATCAAATATTTTAGTTTTGTTGCGGGTTGGTCAAAACAACATCCATTTGTGCAATATAGCAAATTATTATTCAAGGAACATCTTAAAAACTAATCAACACTCTCTAAGGAATGTGTTGCCACGGATCTGAGAAAAGCGCACGTGTGTGGAGTCACTATCTTTCTGGCACATATTATGACGGAATTTGGAAGTCATCACATAAACTATTTTTGGAAATGTCCATAAATGTGAAATTTCTTCAAAACAGATAGTTCTATCATTTTAAAAATCGGCTAATTTATTTTTTTTATTATTTAAGAAAAATCAAATATTTTAGTTTTGTTGCGGGTTGGTCAAAACAACATCCATTTGTGCAATATAGCAAATTATTATTCAAGGAACATCTTAAAAACTAATCAACACTCTCTAAGGAATGTGTTGCCACGGATCTGAGAAAAGCGCACGTGTGTGGAGTCACTATCTTTCTGGCACATATTATGACGGAATTTGGAAGTCATCACATAAACTATTTTTGGAAATGTCCATAAATGTGAAATTTCTTCAAAACAGATAGTTCTATCATTTTAAAAATCGGCTAATTTATTTTCTTAATTATTTAAGAAAAATCAAATATTTTAATTTTGGTTGGTCAAAACAACATCCATTTGTGCAATATAGCAAATTATTATTCAAAGGACATCTTAAAAAATGATCAACACTCTTGAAGACATACAATGAAATGTGTTCCCAATAATCTGAGAAAAGGGCGCGTGTGAATGAATACCTCTCGATCGTTGGCATTTAAGGCAGTGTTATTTGGAGGGGCTTCGAAAGATGCGTGATCACACAAAGTACTTTACAAATAATTAAAAAACAATGGAATATCTGAGGAACTGCTATTTATATGATCCTGAACAGTTATTAACTTGATTTCTAATGCAAAATTACTATAAATGTATTTTTTAAATATTTTCTTTGTCTTATTTTTAAAAGAAGTTCCATGCCTAATATTTTTTAAAAATTAATAAAAACTGCGAATAATTGAGAAACGGTTCTTTCCAGCAGCTTAAAAATAAATTCATTGACTTCCTCGTTAAAAATACATATAACACGATTTCTGTAAACAACCTTGCTGCTCCAAGCGGAAATCGTTGAGCTATTGGGGCGGAATTGCAAGCTCTTATCGTCGAAGTGGACTCTGTATTCTCTACCCACTAAAATCAGATTGGCGTGCAGCTGACAATCTGACTAACCACCTCCTTCTATTTTTATCTCAGGTTAGCCTCCTGATGCTATTTTTACCCTCCAGCTTAAATTCCTGCGTGGTCGTTGTCCTCCTGATTTGAAATCAGTGCTCAATATTCCAAAGTGCACTGAATCCGTACTAGGGCCCCTTTTAAATCTCCGACATCTTTGCACTATTCTACAGGGTTGATTTGCTCGGGCGCCATTGTAAAGAACCTTGCTGTCCTAACCGGAAATCGAACCACGGATCTTCGCACTGGCTAACCGATGCTCTACTATTGAGCTACTAGAACGGAATTGCAGCTATTATCGTCGAAGTGGACTCTGTATTACACGCGTGGGCAAATTACGCATTTTTATTAACACTTTACAACAAAGTTGAAAAGTGTTTATGGCTTTGTTCATTCTGTCTGTCTGTCCGTCTGTCTGTCCGTTAGCACGATAACTGCCGTAAAAATGTATCAAAATGAAATTTCAGTATGCTGTTCAGACGGCTTTTGGGACCTATGGGAATATAAATGAATAATATTACCCAATTAGTTTTGGATTGAACCCGGGTTGAAAAAATGAAATACATTGAACTCTATGGGACCTAATTTTTCAAACATTTTTTAAACAAATTTAAAATTTACAAATTCTTTCGAAAGTTTTATGAAATATTCAAATTATCCCATAAAGTATATAAAAAGAATTTCAGCAAAATATATTTAGTAGTTTTTTAAATAAAAATTAAAATAATAATTGCACCCTTTATATGAAGAGATCACGTGACGATTATATGAAGAGATCACGTGACCCACTTCAAAATAAAATATGGCATCCATTTCGTATCTAAATCGTGATTTTTAAAGTTCTTTTTAATTCATATTTAGTGTTGTATCCGTCCTAAAACCGCTTTATTTTTGCTTAAATTCTGTGCATCTACATACTGAAACAACGCAAGTACAATATATTTGAGTTTAAATGATCATCCACATTTGATTATTTCTACAACGAAGCCTACTTTTCACTTATGGAAAATGTAAACAGCAAAATATGTAAAATGAGTTGTATAAGAATTGCTGCATTTCTTTTACGTAAAGTTATTTAGCTCATGGAGTCTGCAATATAGCTGATATGAATGAAATATTCATTGATTTTACAGAGAGAAGGACAATTTTTTCGATGAAGTTTTAAGCATAGAGTTTAATTACTTGTACCTCCATGGTCTTAAGTTTTTAAATAAAATAAATTAGTATATTATTGTGATGAATGAAATGAATGGGAAAAATTTGTATGAATGAAATGCTGCTTTTATAGAGAGAGCCAGGCGTGTTATATTTCGATGACGTCATTTGAATAAATTTCAGTTGTTTTCGATGAAGTTTTCAAATATAATAAATATTATAGTATTATGATAATTTTAAAAATATTACCGAGGAATATATTGCATTTTAGAGATGTTTAAACCAGGCAATTTATATTTCAATACCGTCCTTTGAATGAAGTTCATTTTTTTCGATGAAGTTTTAAGTTTTCAAATATAATAATTGAATGTAGTATTGTGATAATTCTTAAAATATTACCGAGGAATGTATCGCATTTTAGAGATGTTTAAATAAAATTGCATTGAAGTTGGAAAGTGTTTCATAATCAATGATTTATGCTTGAGTGATCTTTCTTGTTTATTTTTTAAATTAAAACTCAAAAATTTAAAAATGGTCGCCATTTTCTAGCATTGAAAGTTTTTTTTTTTTTTTTTTTTTTTTTTTTTTTTACTTTGTACTGGACACCTATGAAAGGTGTCGATCACCCTCTAAAGTATAAAAAAAAATTGGTTTCGTAGGATTTTGGTGGAGCATCTACGTAATGACCCGCTGGCCTCCGGACTAGTATTGCAATAAATAAGTTGATGTAGTCTCAAAACAATGTATAATTTTATCGAGTGAATATTTTATGTTTATGTATAGGCCATCCAGGATGTCGGAAAGGAGTCTATAGAGACTGGGGTGGGATGAGAGGGGTTAAATGCTTGATTTCGTTTTCCAATATTGACCATACGAAAATGAAAGCAATTATTCAGGCAGTGGGGAGGTTATTTATGACTCCCAAATTCCCTTTCGTATGCCACTGTATATGCTAATGGCATTGACAGATTGGGTGTTAAATAAATGTATGTTAAAGGGGGGAGATAATACGGAAAAATGAAAATAAAAATTCGTTTCATATACTGCATATTGTTTTTTATTCGTTTATGTACCATTAGAATGTGTATTTTTAAAGTAGAAACATAAAAATACATTAAGCAATTAAATGTTTAATTTACTTCTTTTGGTGTTCATTTTGTAATTTTGAACTTAGTCAGTTTATTTTTATTATTTATTTAATTATTTCACAATTAATTTATTCAATTATTTCACAACATAAATAACGAATTTACATTATAAAGGTATGGTTCATCATGCATAAACAAAATTGTAATGCAAATTTTCTAGTGAAAAAACTTCTTTTATTGCTATGTTTTATGCAATTTGCTTCTGTAAGTGTAATATTTCTCAAGAGAAGGTTGCATGTTTAGAATTACTTTGTGAAATGATATTCTAAACAATAATTCTAATATGCATGCAATGATATTTTGCAATAAATGTGCCATGTACTGTTTGTATATTCAGATATAAAGTATACAAATATACTAATAATGTAAAGCAACTTTGATTTGAAGTAAATTGTTTGAAAATATGTAACTTTTGCACAAACATATTTTTAATCACAGACTTTTATTTACATATACTTTAGAGAAGCAGAATTAAATATGTATAGTCAATTATAAATGGAAAATAGAACTGCATTTATTTCATTAAATAACATGTGTTTGTTTTAGCACTAATATCCTGTAAGAAATTGAATTATTCATAACTTAAAGCTATTTGGAAAACCTTTATAGCGATTTGTTTAAAAATTATTATTTTTTTTATTTTAAATTTATTTTTAGGCAGTTTTTTTCCTTTTATCACTTTTTTAAATTTCTAGATATATTGAAGATCATATTAGAAAATTTTATTGTTTCAGTTATAAGTAATTTGCTCTGATACAACAGCAAATCATTACAAGATTTTCAAGTGCTTAGTTTATTGGCTCGCAGCCATCCATTTCTATACAATTTTGCGTTTTATTGTAATATTTTTACATTAAGTGCATTATTAAACTGTATTTAATAACTATATTTATATTAAATTTTAAACTATATATTTCTCTGTTAATATTCTGTAATGTTTAAAAGTATTCATAAATAATTTACTTTAAACGAATTTAGAATACGTATGTATTTCAAATACTATTCAGACATATATTTTCAAATGTATTAAATTACAATTTTATTAGAACTGACCAATTTAAAAAAAACGGTTGACAACCTAAAATATCCATTAGTGTTTCATAACACCTAAAAAGTATTATATATGGTATTTTATTATATTAACATTGTTAACTTTTATAGCATAGTTCAGTGTCCTTGTACAAATACTGTAAACTAAGGTTCGTATTTTTAACTAGTGAGATAAAGATATGAGTTGGAGTAATGAGTAAAAAGTCAAACTTTAATCCTAGAATAAATATCCAATATAATTTTTAAAATGAAAATCTACATAACTAAAATATAATCAATTCAGAAACACTTTAAATAAACTATTCCAATAAAAATCTAGAAGTATAAACAAACATTCATATTTCCCAGTCCTATAGAAGCAAATATATATCCAATCCGAAGCCATGATGCATTTGATGCTTATATAATTCTCTTACCTCATTTACAACCAGATGCCAAACATAAATTTCAAAATAACGCTAACAAAGAAAGAGGCCACTCACCGGTTGTATTTGAAGCGAGATCTTCTACCAGCAATTCTTAGATCATTCCTGCAGTGGCCAAGAATCCTGGAGAATCCTTGATCGTGGCCATTAACAGAGTGGCTACGATGCAAGATGTGTCTTCGGGCGCATAAGTTGAAGGTCAGTTGACCACGGGACCGGTTTCCAGCTAACTCTCATTTGAGGAAAAAAATTCAAGAAAAGCGAAAGCGTGCTCTTAAACTACCGCTGGTGTCTGAGTTAAAAGAGTTGACAACTTGTCACTCAATCAGAGATTCAATGAAATTTGAACCAGGGTCGTCAAACAGTAAGGAGCTTTGAGTCAACAGCTTTGAAACATCATTTATTTTTCCTTATCGTGTCTTCACAGTTGATGTTTAACGAAATACAAACAAATGTGAATTATGAGTTCCTGTAAATAAACATATGCTGCTTTTCTACGTCTTCGGAGATGGCATACATTTTAGAGTTAGTGCGTCAGGCGACCAGTGGCGATGCGTCATAAAAAAATAAGAAAGATCAATCACGCATAAAGCATTGATTATGAAACACTTTCCAACTTCAAATCGATTTTATATAAACATCTCTAAAATGCGATACATAATATTTTTAAAATTATCACAATACTACACTAATTTATTATATTTGAAAACTTCATCGAATACAATGAACTTCATTCAAATGATGGCATTGAAATATAAATAGCCTGGTTTAAACATCTCTAAAATGCGATACATTCCTCGGTAATATTTTTAAAATTATCATAATGCTACGATAATTTATTATATTTGAAAACGTCATCGAAAACAAATGAACTTTATTAAAATGACGTCATCGAAATATAAATCGCCTCTATATAAAAACACATACTATAATAATTTACTATACTATAATAATTTATTTTATTTAAAAATTTGAAAAATTGTTATTTGCCACATTTATTTTAAAATGAGAAACCTCTCTTACATATAAAATAATTAAAAGCTTGGAAAGATATTTATTATATAATATATCACTTTTTTCTTTCTGGAGGATATAGCAAGAGTCAGAATTTAATTGAATTTGTTTCTCTCCCTATATTAAATAATTTTTATTTAAAAAACTGCCTAACATATTTTACTGATTTTTTTAACACTTTACAACAAAGTTGAAAAGTGTTTATGACTTTGTTCATTCTGTCTGTCTGTCTGTCTGTCTGTCCGTTAGCACGATAACTGCCGTAAAAATGACTTAATCAAAATGAAATTTTAGTATGTTGTTCAGACGGTCTGTAGGACCTATGGGAATATAAATGAATAATATCACACAATTAGTTTTGGATTGAACCCGGGTTGAAAAAATGAAATACATTGAGCCCTATGGGACCTAATTTTTCTAACATTTTTTAAGCGGATTTTAAATTCACAAATTGCTTCGAAAATTTTAGGTAATAGTCAAATTGTTCCACAAAATATATAAAAAAAAATTCAGCTAAATATATTCAGTGGTTTTTAAAATAAAAATTAAAATAATAATTACACATCTTATATGAAACGATCACGTGACCATGATATGAAACGATCACATGATCCACTTCAAAATGATATATGGCATCCATCTTGTTTCAAATTCGTGATTTTTTAAAGTTCTTTTTAATTCATATTGAGTGTTGTATCCATCCTAAAACTACTTTATTTCTGCTTAAATTCTGTGCATCTACGTACTAAAACAACACAATGACAATATATTTGAGTTTAAATTCTCATTCAAATTTGATTATTTCTACAACTAAGCCTATTTTTCACCTATGTAAAATGTAAACAGCAAAATATGTAGAATGAGTTGTATTAGAATTACTGTATTTCTTTAACACAAAATAATTCAGTCCATGGAGTCTGCATGGCTGATATGAATGAAATATTAATTGATTTTATAAACAGAAGGACGATTTTTTTCGATGAAGTTTTAAGCATAAAGATTATGAATTGTTGCCCCATGGTCTTAATTTTTAAATAAAATAAATTATTATAGTATTGTGATGAATGAAATGGAGAAAGTTATGAATGAAATCCTGCTTTTATAGAGAGATCCAGGCGTGTTATTTTTTCTATGACGTCATTTGAATTAATTTCAGTTGTTTTCGATGAAGTTTTCAAATATAATAAATTATCGTAGTATTATGATATTACCGTGGAATGTATTGCATTTTAGAGATATTTAAACCACGCAATTTATATTTCAATGCCGTCATTTGAATGAAGTTCATTTTTTTCAATGAAGGTCTAAGTTTTCAAATATAATATATCAATGTAGTATTGTGATAAGTTTTAAAATATTACCGAGGAATGTATTGCATTTTCGACTTTCTAAAATAAAATTGCATTGAAGTTGGAAAGTGTTTCATAATCAATGCTTTAAGCATGATTGATCTTTCTTGTTTTTATACATTTTATGGGATAATTTAATTATTTCCTAAAATTTTCAAAGTAATATGTGAATTTTAAATTTGCTGTTTGTTTAAAAAAATGTTTGAAAAATTAGGTCCCATAGGGTTCAATGTATTTCATTTTTTCAAACAGGGTTCAATCCAAAACTAATTGGGTAATATTATTCATTCATATTCCCATAGGTCCCACAGACCGTCTGAAAAGCATACTAAAATTTTCATTTTGATAAAGTCATTTTTACGGCAGTTATCGTGCTAACGGACAGACAGACAGACAGACAGACAGAATGAACAAAGTCATAAATACTTTTCATCTATGTTGTAAAGTGTAAAAATGCTGATGTGGGCAGCAAACGACTTTTTCTATATAATGCAATGAATTTACTTCTTTCGCAGTGAAAAAATAATGTATCAACTTCACGTTGTTACTTCTCCATAATGTTATTAGCGTTGAATTATATATTTGACGTTTTTCTTCTCGGAAAATAGCATGTACAACTATTTCGGAGTACCAAATTTACTTATATTTCATGCAACCATAAATTGACAATTACCGATATTGATACATCCACAATAATCAATATAGTCCATATATTAAAATATTTTAATAATTGATTCACCAATTTTTGCAATTTTCATCATATTATCTTCGATCAAGGGCGACATATCGCGTAATTGGTGATATTTCTAAAATTATCACAATACTACAAAAATATTTTTTACTTAAGAACTTAAAACCGTGGTGGTAAAATAATTTCTAACTCCATACTTAAAATTTAAAAAAAAAGCCAATACTATAGGATCGTCTGCTTCTCTATGTAAAATCAATGAATGTTTCATTCATATCAGCTATATTCCAGACTCTAGAGCTAAATAATTTTGCGTTAAAAAAATTCAGCAATTCTTATACAACTCATCTTACAGCTTGATGTGTTTACGTTCTGCATACGTTAAAATTAGGCTGCGTAGTATACATAATCAAAGTTTGATGATCATTTAAACTAAAAAATATTGTAATTGCGTTGGCGCAGTATATATGCACAGAAATTACGCAAAAAAGAAAACGGTTTTTGGACGGATGCAACACTAAATATAAATTGAAAAGAACTTTTAAAATTACGATTTTGACACTTAGAAAAAAGATGGATGACATATTTTATTTTGAAGTGGGTCACGTGATCTCTTCATATAATACGGGTGCAATTATTATTTTAATTTTTATTTAAAAAACTAATGAACATATTTTGCTGAAATTTTTTTATACATTTTATGAGATAATTTCAATATTTCCTAAAATTTTCGAAGCAATTTGAGAATTTTAAATTCGCTTAAAAAATGTTTGAAAAATTGGGTTCCATAGGGTTCAATGTATTACATTTTTTCAACCCGGATTCAATCCAAAACTAATTGGGTGATATTATTCATTCACATTTCCATATGTCCCACACAAAGGCGACGCTACGGGGGTGCTAGGGGTGTTTCAGCACCCCTATTACAAATTGCTTTTTTACTTAGCAACTTTTTACTTAGCAACTGCCCCTTATTCCAAAAATGTTCAGTTACTCTCTCTCTCCCTCTTTTTTTCTCTATATTACAGGTTTTTTTTTACGGATTTATAAGTCTGAGATCAGATATTTTTAGGATTTCTGGCTAGACCCAGTTCCAAATGACTGCACATGAGCAAGATTTCAATAAAGAAATCTGTCGCGAACTCGCGACTATTACGGGAGGATACACTATAGAGACGGGTAGTTTCGTACCGAGTTTAGCAGAACATTGTCAATATTCCACTGGCGTCTGCGCTAACGTGTTCATAGTTTTCAAATTTCTTTTTATTAACACTTTACAACAAAGTTGAAAAGTGTTTATGACTTTGTTCATTCAGTCTGTCTCTCTGTCTGTCCGGTAGCACGATAACTGCCGTAAAAATGACTTAATCAAAATGAAATTTTTGTATGTTGTTCAGACGGTCTGTAGGACCTATTGGAATATAAATGAATAATATCACCCAATTAGTTTTGGATTGAAACCAGGTTGAAAAAATGAAATACATTGAACCCCATGGGACCTAATTTTTCAAACATTGTTTAAGCGAATTAAAAATTGAAAAATAGCTTCGAAAATGTTAGGTAATATTCAAGTTGTTCCATAAAATATATAGAAAAAAAAATTCAGCAAAATATATTCAGTAGTTTTTTAAATAAAAATTAAAATAATAATTGCACCTCTTATATGAAGTGATCACGTGACCATGATATGAAAAAATCACGTGACCCACTTCAAAATGAAATATAGCATCCATCTTGTCCCAAAATCGTGATTTTTATTCTTTTTAATTCATATTGAGTGTTGTATCAGTCTTAAAACCGCTTTATTTTTGCTTAAATTCTGTGCATCTACATACTGAAACAACTCAATTACAATATATTTGAGTTTAAATGAGCATCCAAATTTGATTATTTCTACAACGAAGCCTATTTTTCACTTATGTAAAATGTAAACAGCAAAATATGCAGACTGAGTTGTGTAAGAATTGCTGGATTTCTTCAACGCAAAATTATTTAGATCATGGAGTCTGCATAGCTGATATGAATGAAATATTCATTGATTTTACAGAGAGAAGGACGATTTTTTTCGATGAAGTTTAAGCATAGAATTTAATTACTTGTAGCTCCATGGTCTTAATTTTTAAATAAAATAAATTATTATAGTATTGTGATGAATGAAATGAATGGGAAAATGTTATGAATGAAATGCTGTTTTTATAGAGAGATCCAGGCGTGTTATTTTTTCTATGACGTCATTTGAATGAATTTCTGTTGTTTTCGAAGAAGTTTTCAAAAATAATTAATTATTGTAGTATTAGGATAATTTAAAAAATATTGCCGAGGAATGTATCGCATTTTAGAGATGTTTAAACCAGGCAATTTATATTTCAATGCCGTCATTTGAATGAAGTTCATTTTTTTCATCATTCAAAATCACATTCACAACAGTATCAAGATACCTTCCGAGAGGTTGGTGGTAGGGGAAGGAGGGTACGATCCCTGTGAATGACTCCCCCACTGGGTTCCGGTCTAAATTGGGTGGCACTTCCCGGCCGTCCAAAACAGTTACCTTACACCTTTCTGGTAGGTCGGACGGTCTGGGTCTCAACAATAACAACAGTACCAAGATACCTTTCTGGTAGGTCGGATGGTCTGGGTCTCAACAATAACAACAATACCAAGATACCTTTCTGGTAGGTCGGACGGCTGGGTCTCAACAATAACAACAGTACCAAGATACCTTTCTGGTAGGTTGGACGGTCTGGGTCTCAACAATAACAACAGTACCAAGATACCTTTCTGGTAGGTCGGGCGGTCTGGATCTCCTCAACAACAACAGTATCAAGATCGCGCGTTCATTACAGCGAGATGTACTAATACCGAAATCTCATTCAGATGCAATGCGGGATTTTAATAGGAAAAAGTAACACTTCGAATGATCATCATTTTCTATGGAGAACCTCCGAAGGCAAACTGCCCTATCCACATTACATAATAAGGAAAAGGAGCAAAAATTGATTTGATCAAAGCTGATCTGATTGCGAAAGAAATAACATGTCACGGCAATCTTCCCTTGTTCAGCGTCGAATCTAATCATTGATTCGCTTTCACGACACGTAACAAAAATAATTAAATAGTCTTTCATTTCCCAATAGCACAGACCGTGTGTATACGCCCTCGTTGCTTTATACCACGTCTGCAGGATCGGAGCAAAATATGTTGCTCCGATTCTAGACACGTGGCCCAGGAAAATATCCCCGCCTACCTCTCAAACGAATCCCACAAAATAAAAGGTAATTAACTGAAGTGAGATTCAACTCGACCAGAACTCCATACCAGAATTCATTTTCGTTTTTCAAATTTTACAAGAAAAAATTTGAAAAATCGCTATCGTGGATCCAAATTATTGCAACTATATCTTGTTACCCTTCACTTTAAAGGGCTTTGAAAAATCTTTTGATTGATACCATATTTGACAATGTACCTCCCGGGGGAAGGGGTGTGCTAATGATGTCAAGAAAGAAAAGAAATTGTAATATTTTACAGCAATGTTTGAAACTATTAAGTCTCGTGATCACTGAGCCATAAATAATCCCTTTTATGAATAATTATGTCAAATTTTGGTCCTATGCTGCTATGTTTAAAAAAAATATAAAATTCTGAATGCGATTCGAAGTTTTAAAGCAATTCTATCTGGTTCTAGATTTTTTGATAACAAAGCCGGATATAAAGTTTCGTGAAAATCCATTAATATTTGTGGCTGCTATCATGTGCCCAAGAAATCGACCACAGACATCAGACAGACGGATATCTCTCCAAAAATAGTCGAAACGTGTTAAAGAGCGCTTAAAACACATATTATCAACAAAATCTCGAAATCGAAAATTTTCGTGAAAACAATACTTTCTCAATACTACGTATAAGAAAGTGAAAATTACCCTTTGAATAAATTTGCAACTCGCTCGTTTTTACTACAAATTGCATGATTGTTTTACATCATTTCTGTAAAATATGCCTACATATTTAAACATCTATATAATTATCGTCTAGCATGTTTTTGTTTTTCCAGACACTTTGGAAGTCCCCCTGGATATATATCCATATTTATAGTGTCGACAAAACTACGAGGCAGAATCTTACGAACCTAACGGATTTTCAATTTTCCCTTTCGGGGGGAAGAAGAAAGAGAATGAAGGGATAGTTTATTGTCCAAGCTGCCCAGCTCACCCAAAGGGGTGCAGAGCAGTTACAGGAGAGGGGAGAGTTTGAAAAGTTCTTCTGAACTCTCCGAGTGATTTTGAAGGCTGAATTCAGCACACGTAGTATCGACTTCAGTACAGATTCTAACAGATCGAATTTCTTATTCCTCTCCTCCGACGTGAAAAAAAAGGAAGGTTTGAAAAGACTTATCAAACCCTCCAGAAACAGACTTAGAAGGTTGAATCATTGCACACTATTAATCTATCACGATGCAGAACCTAATGGAGCTGGATTTTCGACTTCTCCCTCCAGAGCGGACAAAATGGAAGGGGATAAAAAGTATTTCCAGATCCAATAGAAGCTGCACCCTTTCCGTGACCTAGAAGGCTGAAACTTTTGCACTTATCGTATCGACCATAAGGCAAAATTAGAGTCAAATTGCGATTAAACAATTTTTCCGAATATAATAGTGAGTATATTTAGTTATATATATATATATATATATATATATATATATGGTTATTTTGCATGTATTATATATACTTGAGATTGATCATTAATAGAAAATACTCTGTATAGCATAAGTGAAAGGAAGATGGACTAAAATATAAATGTGACATCAAAAGTACTACAGGACAAGCCTTTGAATATTTAAAAAAAGCATGATAAGAACACATTATAAATAAAACAGGTACTAAATTGGTATAAAATACCCCTTTTTCCCTGTTCCATAAGTTAAGGATGGAATAAAAATTAATTGTGGTAAAGAGGGGTGAATAAATTGTTTACACATTAAGATGAAAGTATTGATATAAATCATATATGTAATGCAGGTGTACTAAGGTACTAATCCCCTTGTTCCCTGCATAAACATACATGGTGTAAATGCAAAAAATGTGTTTAAAAAAAGTTGCAAAACAGAAACATTGTTTTGCACGATGAGCTAGGTCTTTTCTAGCTTCCAAAAAAGTTTTTGAAATTGAACAAATTGAATAAATTAAAGAAAGTGAAAAGCATTTCCGAAACCATGTACGTTATCAAGGGCCATACATGTTCCGTTAATGCGGATTCTACGTTTCTGCGTGCATACTGTAAATTGTATTACAGAAATAATGCACATGGCCCGACGAAGAAGAAAATATAAAATGGATCAGATATATAGGAAATTAAATATAAAAATCAAATATAATCAAATATACCAAAGTGTGATTAAGTATTTATAGGAGAATACAATGCTATAAAAAGGAATAAGAATATATAATAATTTAAATGTATTTACCCCTTGTGCTGCTTAACAGAGCAGATTACGTGATACTGACTAAGCATTTTAACTCAAAACAGGTTACAATTAATTCTATATACTAAGATTTCAACTGTGGGAAGTGAAACATGGAGATAAAGAATTATATAAATTGTTTGAGAATGATCTGTCAATATGTTGCTGTAATTGTAGCAAGGTGTTGAATTTAAAATTAAAATGTGTTTTAATAAATGAAAAAATAAGGTTTAGCGCGTAGGTATTTTTGTTGTTGATGAATTTAAAAATATGTTCTTTGTAGTAACATGGTGTACTTAACATTTTTATTCTTAATAAATGGTTATTAATAATATTTTTAAATACTGATTTTGAATGACTGGATGAATAATGTTGAAGGTTATTTACTTTGAAGTTATAATTTTTTGTTTTGTCGTGTATTTTAAATTTTAATGTGTCTGCATTTTGAATTTTTAAACTAACATCTAGATAACTGGTCCAGTTAGATGTATATACATTTTCAATTAGTTGTAGATTAGGCAGATAAACATTAAAGTTCAATATAGGTGCTTCATAAGTAATTCCAATAATAATTAGATCATCAATAAATCTGTACATGATATGACTCTTGAAAGGGTACTGAATTTCGTAAATATGTAGAAAAAGGTTGGCCAGTATTGTAGATGAGATTCCTCCCTGTGGTATTCCCTTATTTAATTTGTATATGCAATTTCCTTGACATATATACTGTTTGAACGGAATGAATTTTAATAATGTTTTGAATTTAGGAAGAGATATGTTTTTTGATTGAGTAAATTGTTCATATAAATTTAGTATGACTTTATATAAATCATTAATATCAATGTTATTAAAGAGGTCTTTGAAATCAAAAGTTTTAATATCATGTATGTAAGGATGTCGTTTTAGGTCATTAATCAGTCCCAAACTATTTTTGATTATATATATATATATATATACATATATGTAAATTTTTATTTTACTTGTATTATACATACCTGAGATGGATCATTAGTAGAAAATGTTCTGTATAGCAAAATTGAAAGGAAGATGGACTGAAATGTAAATGTGATAAAAAAAAAAGACTATAAGACAAGCTGTTGAATATTTTAAAAAGAATATGATATGTAAACATTATAAATAAAACAGATACTAAATTGGTATAAAATACCCCTTTTTCCCTGTTCCATATATAAGTTAAGGAATGGAATAAGAATTACATGTGGTACAGATGGGTGAAAAAAATTTTTGTAACTACGCATTTAGATGAAAGTAGTTTTATAAATCATATATGTAATGCAGGTACTTAGGTACTTATCCCCTTGTTCCCTGCATAAACATACATGGTGTAAATGCAAGAAATGTGTGTAAGATGAAAAGTTGCAAAACAAAAATATTGTTTTCCACGATGAGCTAGGCCTTTTCTAGCTCCCCAAAATTATTTGAAATTGAATAAATTAAACAAAGTGAAAAGCATTTCCGAAACCATGTACGTTATCAAGGATGTATATATATATATATAGGGTGTCCCTAAAACAATGACCTCGGCTTTCATTCCTTAAATATTGATCTTAGACATATATAATAAATTACAAAATTGCGTATAAAAAAGGTATGAGTTGTATGAAATCTATAAAATTTTCAAGGGATTAAATTTGAAGAAATACAAAATTTAAATTTTTATACGGCCCCCCGTACAAAACCATTTCCAATGAGTAAAATGTGTCCCATACACTAATAAGGTGATGTACAAAATTTCAGCATTTTATCATAAAAAGTCACAGAGATAGGTTTAAACAAAGTTGCTGAGGGATTAATCACAAATTAAAATGTAATGTTTACAGCAAGAGTGCAAATGACGCAACGCAGAAATGCATCATAGGCAAATAATATCTGCCTATTTTCTTTAGATTTATTTACAATTTTTCAAAAATATGTTTCCTGAAATATGCTTCCATGATTTTCCCCCTCTGAGAACCCACGTCGATGCATCGAAAAGTGGTTTAAATCAGCATTTTTGTCTTTTCATATCTCTGGGACTTTTTATGATAAAATGCTGACATTTTGTACATCACCTTATTAGTGTATGGGGCAAATTTTACACATTGGAAATGTTTTTGTACGGGACCGCATAAACATTTAAATTTCGTATTTCTTAAAATTTAATTCCCTTGAAAATTTTAATCGATTTCATAAAATTCTGAGCTTTTTTTACGCAACTTTGTAATTTATTATATATGTCTAAGATCAGTATTTAAAGAATAAAAAAGAATATTTATATATATATATATATATATATATATATAAATTATTAATATTGTTATTAATATAGATATATACAGGATGTTCCAAAAACATTGACCTCGTCTTTTATTCCTTAAATATTGATCTTAGACATATATAATAAATTAGAAAGTTGCGTAAAAAAAAGTACAGAATTTTAGGAAATCCGTTAAAATTTTCAAGGAAATTAAATTTTAAGAAATACAAAATTTAAATTTTTATACGGCCCCCGTACAAAAACTGAGTAAAATGTGTCCCATACACTAATAAGATGATGTACAACATTTCAGCTATTTATCATAAAAAAGTCCCAGAGATATGAACAGACAAAAATGCCGGCTTAAATCACTTTTCGATGCATCGACATGGGTTCTCAGAGGGGGAAAAATCATGTCGGCAGATCACGTTTCAGGAGTCATACACAAATTACGAAAGAAAACAATGATTACATAAATAAATAATAATTTTGCTATTTACCAGTACAAAAGTATCTACACTGTGTAGAAATAATGGCTTTACACAAAGATTACAAAGCTTGTTCAAAAGGTTTTTCATCCATGCCAAAGATCCATTAAAGACAAAAGGCAGATATTATTTGCCTATGATGCATTTCTGAGTTGCGTCATTTGCACTCTTGCTGTAAACATTTACATTTTAATTTGTGATTAATGCCTCACCAACTTTGTTTAAACCTATCTCTGGACTTTTTATGATAAAATGCTGAAATTTTGTACATCACCTTATTAGTGTATGGAGCACACTTTACTCATTGGAAATGTTTTTGTATTGGGGCCGTATAAAAATTTAAATTTAATATTTATTTAAATTTATTCCTCAGAAAATTTTTATCGATTTTATAAAATTATGTACTTTTTTTTTACGCAACTTTGTAATTTATTATATATGTCTAAGATCAATATTTAAGGAACAAAAGTCGAGGTCAATGTTTTCGGGACACCCTGTGTGTGTATATATATATATAAATAATTAAAATAATAAAAACGAAAGTGTAGGAGTGCAAATCATATATATATTACCTTCATGTAATAATTCTAAACAAGTGTTAAAGTCAATCAATCTGGACCTTGATAAATTTATTTATGGATTAGCTTCTAAATATGCTCAGCCTTTAGAGGCATTTAATATGTGGAAATTTACTATTTTAAGATCTATTAAAAATACCATTTGTAGTATTAATTTATCTAGATCTATATATAATATGGATAATATAAAGCATTCTGTTAATGATTTACATAGATCTTTTGTTATTACTTATATAGATAAAGCCTCTAATAATTATGCTATTATTTGTAAAAAATTCTATATTCAATATCTGCTAGATTATTTAAAAAATAATAGTCTATTTAAAATTGATTCACACTCTCTTAATAGTATCAAATTGAAAATTATCAATATGTATAGTGATTTAGATATTAATAATAAATTTTTGACATTTCCATATATCGTGCTTATACCTAAATTTCATAAAATTCCTATTAAATTTAGAACTGTTACTAGTGGTCATAATTCATACTCTACTACTGCTAGTAAATTATTACTAAATTATTTAAATGTACTAAATAGCAATTTACGAGATTCTGGTGATAGCTACATTATTCTAAATAACAGTAAGGAATTAAAAAATAAATTAAAAACGCTTGGTAAAATAATAGGATTTCAAACTTTTGATTTTAAAGATCTATTTAATAATATTAAGATCACTGATCTATATGAAGTCATTTTAGCTTTATATAATGCTTATATTACTAAACATTCTAATCTTACAAAATTTACCAATTTTCCTAAGCTTCTCCATTTTGTTCTTTTCAATAATTATATCTTTCAAGGTAATAAATTATACTTACAAGTCTCAGGTGTTCCACAAGGTGGCTGTAGTAGCAGTATGTTAGCTAATTTATACCTATATCATTATGAAAAATTCTTTACTTCAACTGATTATAAAATTTATAGATATGTAGATGATCTGATTTGTCTTGTATTTACTGATAACTATGCCATAGATATAGATTTCTATCCGGATAATTTGGAATTAATACCTAATGAAACTTCTATTAGTAATAATGTTTATTATTTGGATTTAAATCTAATTATAGAACCTGCTCATGGGATAGTTACTAAATTATATGATAAAAAAGATTTTTTTAAATTTAATATTAATAAATTATTACCTTTTAATTCCTGCAACTCGATTCAATTGTTTAGAAATATTATACTTAATCAACTTTTTAGAATTTATAGATTATCAGATAAAAAATTTCATGCTTTGCACATTAATAACCTCAAAATTACCAGTAAAATGTATCAATATCCTGCATATTTAGTCAATAGTATAGTTAATAAGTTTCGATTAGCCTAAAATTCTCATATTCTCCCCTTATTATCTTATTTTAGCCGTACTTTTTCATTCTCCTGCAATTATATTTTCATCTTTTTATCTCGAAGCTTTAACAGTTGAATAACTCATTTTATTTGATTTTATTGCTTTT
This sequence comes from Amaurobius ferox, assembly GCA_951213105.1. Lineage (NCBI taxonomy): Eukaryota > Metazoa > Arthropoda > Arachnida > Araneae > Amaurobiidae > Amaurobius > Amaurobius ferox. The sequence continues at coordinate 92,511,529 of OX578141.1, read as the reverse complement.
GCGCAGTACAGTTTTTATTACTCTCTTTGGCAACAGCAAATCACATCTTTTCATTTTGGCATATGGCAACATTGATCCAGTCATATTTTGCTCGTCATGGTTGCGCTGAAGAGGTGCGTTTTGAGGTATTTATGTTTCCTTTATTGTTCCAATCTATATGCTTGTCGTCCATATAACACAAGTTTATAGATAAAATCTATCTTGTGTTTCAGAAACAAGCATTTTTGTGTTCATTTCGAAGGGATATATGGACCCGAAGAGAATTTTTTCGAAATGAACTTATCGTAAGCCTAAATCTCTTCCATGTGCAAGTTTTTTTGCTTGATTTTTTTGTTTTCTTATTTGCATTCCTCATTTTTGAAATTTGTTGATTGTCTTTGTCCTTATGACTTGCATTATGCTTTATTATTTCCTCTTTTTGTCTTAATTTCTTTTATTTCTTTGTATTTGTAGAAAATTTTGGAATAGTGTATTATGAGTTACTACATACATTCTTACTTTGGATTTAATAATTTATATATATATATATATATATATATATATATATATATATATATATATATATATATTTCGTTTTAGATGGAGAACTCGCCGTATCTCGGGAACGGCGCATGTTAACGTTCTGTAAAGGATGTCACTCAGAATCAAGTTGATTTTTTTTCAACATAGTTTAACATATTATTACGTTTTTTTTTTCCCGAAAAATCAGAAACTTTTCACTATTTCACTTTCGCTGGCAATCAGCAGGTCTTTTAGATTTACTGATTAAAATACTCGCAGTAAATTTTATGTGTCTTCATTTGTTCGAGATCTTTCGTACGCGTAGATTCGCAGACATTGTTTAAGGGGACGGTGGACGTTGAATTTTTTTTATTTACTTTTTCACTTAGAAACATGAAAATTTGTATATGTATTTCACTTAACATTACTATATAAATAACCATTACATGTTTTTCAATTTTGTTATAATTTTGTATTTTTTTAATTTGATTTTTTTAATGCAATTTTTTATTTTTTTTAAATGTAAACATATCTTTAAATGCTCCTTGCGTTCCATTTGTTCACATTTTTGATTAATTTTACGTTATGATCACTTAAAAACACATTATGAACAAATTTGGGTATTCATTTTTAAATTCCTTAGAAAGTTAATTTTTAAAAAATATTTTTCTGCATTAAAACTTAAATTTCATCAAAATTTCGCATTTCATCACGCTCTTATTCACTTTTAAATACCTTAATAAGTCCAATTATAAAATGCATATCCAGTTGTATTAAAAAGTATGAAAGGTGTCTTCTTGGCAAATTTCATGCATCTCAAACAAAAATTAAGTCGCATGGAGTATTTTAAAAATATAAAACTTTGAAAATTCCGTTTTGAGAAAAATGTATTTCAATTAAATAAGGCAGAAATATTATGTAGATAGTGAATAAATGATGGTTAATGCAATGCAAGTATATATATATATACTATTTTATGTATCTTTTAGAATAATAAACTAATATTAAGAAATAAATGATCAAAATCTAGGAATTTACGCTAAGGAAATTACGTATAAACTAGTAATCGAGGATATATAATAGTATGAACGATTAATCCAGAAAATGTAAACATACATTTAATTGCAATTAATCAAATTCACCAGCACCATATGTTTTGCTTTCTTTTCGTAGATTTGGAGCATTTTTCAGCGACTTACAATATTTTTTAAGCATTCTGTTTTCTTTCCATTCAGTAGTGTTTCTTGTTATGCTTTGATTAATGCGGCGTTTATCCAGTTGCTATGCAATAGATAAAGAAAATGAGTTTACCTTTTACTCCATACCTAAATTATTTACACATCCAAAGTTATATTCAGGAACTGTTGAAATCACAGATATTTTCAACCTCTTTTTAGAAACAAACGTTTCTTTCGAACAGTTTTTCCAAATTGAGCTGTGCAATCTCTCATTAGAGTTCTGGGTTTTGCTAGAAATACACCTTAAGAATTCATTGCTAGCCAAATTTTGGCAAATTGGCATAATTTTTGCAACAACATCCTCAGACACCTTTGTCTTCAATGTTGCATGAGATTTTGGTGGTTCCTTATTAACAATAGCGCGTTGGTAAAAACACCATGATGACATAGGCGTCGAGTTTTCAAAATCTCAGGGGGGCACAATCCGATAAAATTATATAAAAGATTCACAAAGTCGATAAAGATATAACAACTTACAAGGCTGCTTGAAGAAAGCAAGCATATGTCAGTTAGGTGACTACAATTGGTTCGAGGTCATTTTAAACCCCTTCTTCAGGCCAAAAGAACAATATGAGCCCTTAACAACCGCCAAGAACGAACCGCAGTAGTGGTTGTTAAGAGCGCATACTGTTATTTTGGCCTGAAAAAGGGGGATTATAATGCCATCGAAGAAACTGTAGTCACCTAACTGACATATATATGCTTTCCTCAAGGAAGTTTTGTAAGTTATTATCTTACAAATAGCAGTTTCAGAGTAGGATAACCGAGTGGTTAAGTCACGGGGATTGTACTCGGAGGACCAGAGTTTAATTTCCGGCTTTGTCTAAACTTTTCCCGTGTACGAGCAAGTTAAATTTGTGGGTTTGAAAGTCCTTCCGAGCGGTTGGTAGCAAAGGAAGGAGGGTCGGTCCCTGTGGATATCGCCCACACTGGGTTCCAGTCTAAATTAGATGGCATTGTCTCGGCGGTCTAAACAGATATCTTACACCTTCGGGTAAGTCGGACGGGCTGGGTCCAAAGACAGATATCAGCAGTTTTGTTTATTGTACGATAAATATTTTTAATCTTTTTAGGCCTATTTATATTTGTAAGCTAAAAGTTGATTAGGAAAATCTATATAGTTATTATGCATCAATATTATAATATATAACAATTACAATGGATTTTATCATAAGAATTAACTAGTAGCAAAGCTAAATTAATAAAAAAAAAAAATCTGAAAGTTAATACACGTTAACACTTAATATCAACTCTTAACTACCTATCAGTTAATTTTGACACAATAAATTAAAACAATGAACCCAGCAATAATACAAAAGTATCCAAATACTATTTTGTCTATATTTAAATATTTTTAAATTAAATATGTAAATAAATTGATCATCACTATAACCACACATTCAGCTAAATTAAAAAATCTTTAAAACAAAGCAATTTATAAAAAATATATCATAAATAATATTTTTATGCAAAATTTGGATGACATGTTGGTTGACATTTCTTATCACAACTAAAACTTCAATATTTTTACAGGGGGGTGAGATGAGTATACCTAGTGTGTGTGTGTGTGTGGGGGGGGGGGGCTTAGCTACCTCTGGCCCTTGCCTGACTACGGTGCTGTGCCAAACATCCGGTGCTCACCAGGAATAAAGCTATCCGCGGGGTTTGCAACTTCAAACGGAATGGAAATCACCCGCGGGGTTTGCAGCTTCAAACGGAATGGATGCCACCAGTAAAGACAGCACTGGTATATAGAATCCAGGAGTAATTACAGATAAGATCTCTTTAAATAGACAAAATAAGTCATCTCTACTTCGTGGTAATCATTTATAGTTAGTACTGGAGGGAAACAGCTATTTTTTGGAAATGCCAATAACATGGCTGTAAATATTCCATTTCTCTTTGAATTAAGAGGTCAGTCAAAAACGTTCTGGTAACCAGGTGTTTTTGTCATTAACGTAAACATGCTTCCTGGGAGTAAAGACGAGCTTGGTTTATGTGCGAGATAGTTTAGGGAGCTATGGTAAGGAAGATGTGAACAAAACTGAACTGAAATGTGACATTTACGTTGATAGGATTTTCTTTCAATTATTTTGATGTTTAAAAAATTTCATTTTTTGGTATTTATTAAAATATGAAGTTAGAAAAAGTCTTGAAATTTCCCAGAGGGGATAAAGCCCCCTCTGGAAAAGTTCAGCGGGGGCTTCTGCCCCTCTGCCCCTCCGTAGTCGGCGCCTATGCATGATGCACCTGTTGTTGTGCTTTGGAGCATTTGTTGTGCTTTGGAGATTTGTTTGTTGAAGAACAGTGTAATAAGGTAGCATAAATTGCTGTTTTCGTATCTTCTATGTGAGACATGTTATCTTTTATCGTTTTCCTATAAATGTTAGTTTTACAATTGTCTAATCTTTCAAACTACCGTCTTTACGTCCACCAATAGTAACACCTTTGCTACGCCATTTCTTGACTTCATTACGGAGTCCTGTTCCCAGACGTTTGGTCACGTGATTTATACATTCCTCTTTTATACTTCTCATATTACTACCATATACATTTAATTCTAACATATGTCGATGAGTTTTCGCATCACCATCAGATAGTAATCCTACATACCCCATTCCACAAGTATTCATAGATCGATTCCATATAGACGCAGGAGCTGTCATTTCTATCGAATTAGAAGATCCAGCATGATTCTGTGAGCATCAGGCTTATGGCTTTCATACCAATTGCTGAATTCAGCACTATCTGCACCAAGATCTCGCTTCGCAGTGACACATTCCGAACAGTATTTAGATAAGATTTCAAAATCAATTACTAATCCAGTCAAAATATCTATTAAAAATCCAATTCCATACAGCGATGCATGGCTATGCTTCTGCCATGTTCCATCATATGAAACAGTGATGTCAATAATTTCTTCATTAACAATACTTTCATCCAAATCTTTATATTTTTTCTGCACTATACTTCGAGCAATCCGAAGAATATCATCTTTGAAACTTTTTTTTTCCTCATACAAACTATGCAAGCATCTTGAAAATGTTTTTTTATCCATGGCATGAATTCCAATAGCCATAGAAAACACTTCTAAAGCTGCATGTCTTTTACCAATTTTCAGAAATGCTTCAACGAGTTTTTTATTTGCATCGAAGTACTTCGTTTGGCTTACTCGAAAATACTGTGCTGAATACTTTGCAGCAACTTTTACAAATTAACTCTATTTTTAAAGAGTACCAAAATGCGCCTTTTGAAATTACACCCAGAGAATTACTCGCACATTGATCGCACTTCACATTGCACAGTAGATCTGACCACATATTATTATTCATAAAAACATACATGTTTTCATTCAAATTTTCTGAATCACAGCTAGATGCAGATGGAAAATATGCATTTAGTTTCTTTTCAATTTCACTTTCAATTTTCTTATATAAAGATGTAGTAGAAGTTGCACTTTCAGAAGAAATAGCAGGCTGGGAAATATTTGAAGAGCCTACTATTCACACATGACGAATTATTTGTAGAATCATCCTCACTATTCACAGATGACCACCGCTTACGAATTTTGTTGTTTACAAGCAATTTCTTTGACGGTCTAGATTTCATCTTACGAAATCGCCTACTTATAGAATGCATTTTTCGAATTGACACAGATATATGTTTTGAAAACTATGATATAAAAGTACGCTGTAGCACTTTCAGATCTAAAAAGAGCTATTTTTGAAGCAGAAAATGAAGAACGTAGTGTCAAGAAGCAAGGAATTATATTACAACAATTTTCCACTTCAAAACTTTCAGTAATCGGTAGTAAACAAGCCAGGAAGTGGTTACAGTTAAAACTCACCGTTGCCAATTTACAAAAATAATAATTTTTAAAAATAAAATATCGATTCATAAATGCTGAAAGATGTTTGTTTACCTTATGTGTGAAATTTAAAGATCCATGATTTGTTTGTTTACAAACTTCAAATGCTTATAACTTCATAAAAAATCATCATAGATACTAGCGGTTTTTGCACCTGGCGCATTTAAATATGTAGAATAATGTTATATATATATATTAGTCATTTTTTGCTCATTTCAACGTCCACCGCCCCTTTAAAATTATTGATTCCCATTCAGGGATACTCAAAACGCGTAAACACATCTAAATTGCAATTCCCCAGATTGAAGCTCTCGGCTAAGAAGCTCCCAGAATGTTCTCTATGAATAAAATATCAGTGCAACCCTAGAAAATCCTTTGGTAAAGAGCGTGCTAATTTTGAGAACGACCCCCCCCCCCCTCTCCCCCTATAGACGAGTATGAGTATGTTCACCGTTGCATTATTGTTCAGCCTGAACTCAGTCCTAAAAAAATTTGATGTAAAATACAGCCGGATTAGAACTAACCATGTCGGTGTCCATAGAGGTACGTATAGGAGGCTTTGTTGCTGCCATTGGTATTCCATGCTGAAGAGCAAATAATAAGCGCAAAACCGGTCCAAGGATTCTGTTATCTGCAATGGGAGCAAGCTGATCATTTGTTAAGAGGCTCCTTGAATCAGAAAATTTTATTTCCTAAGAGAAAACAATCTTTTACTTTCCTGTAATGAAATCTGAAGATTATTTTCACTGTTTAATTTAAAACGCTTTCGGCAACTCAGAATTCCTTAATGTATGGAAACCAACTTTTGGGACATCCAAGATGATATATGAGTTTACCGTGTACGTGATCAAAATAGCAAATTTTGCGGAATAATACTAGAATGTTGGATTATTCTTTGAGCAAGGGCCTTGAAACACAAACTATGTAAAAGCAATTAAGGACTGAAGGAAAACTTCTAATACAGGAAAAACATGATTATTTGCAGATGCCATTGCAAATAGCAAATATGAAACAGGATTTTTTCATTGCGTTTTATGTATAATGTAGTACTATTTACTTTTAAAAAGCAGATAGTACATGAAATGGTTCAAATTTTCGATTTATAAATTTTGGTTTTAAGGACCGGTTAAGGACCGGAACAATCCCGAGATTTCCTACACGAAACAAGTAAGCATTCAACCTTTGAACCAAACTATATACATTTTTAAACATTTATTTTCTACACTCACTTCTACACAATATACCCTCCAAATTGGGTTGAAATCACTTCAGAAAAAATTGAGATTACAAAGGGTCACAGTATAAGACAAGTCAAGTTTTTTAGCTAAACTATACATTTTTGGAATATTTATTTCTGCATGATGCCACCCAAACTGAGTCCAAGTCATCGATTTGAACCCAGGGACAACGATTTGAAACCCATCCACAAACCAACAAATGTCCTTCATGGTATCATCTGTCGATCCCTCCCCCCCATGTGAAAACGCGACTTGTGGTTAATACACGATTACCATGCTTTTTTTAGACCACATGAGTTGAAGTAAAAAATTTGCTCAATCTACTGCTAAACATATATGTATCAAGAAAAGTGGTACAAGTCACAATCACTGTCATAATACTTTCCTCTAACTCTCCGCATGAGAAGAGTAATAGGTAAAAACAAAATTATTCCAAAAATAAAATCTGTCGCGAGCAGTACATGACTTTCCCTGCAGACTTAAATTAGTTTTCTTTTTCTCTTTTTAGTAATTCATTAAATTGAGTTTAGTTGCACAAAATAACACAAATAATTATTTCAAATGACACTGAATTTGCAATTTTGTTTTAATTTTCGTTTTTATTTGGGGAATGGATGTATCTTTAAAGGTGCAAAAACATGAAAAACTAAAATATCTCGAGAACAGTTAATCCTAGAGTTATAAGGGTTTTTTTCTTTTCCTCGTTAAAAATTACGTATAAAATAAATATTTTTTGGTACATTTGAGCATATGTAGAGTTTTGTTTTGGATTTTGGAAATTTTCGTCGCCCGTTTTGCAAAAAAAAAAGACATGTGTTTTCCTTCCGAATCGTACCAAAATCTAATCAGCATCAGAGTATCTCACTGATGACTTATCGACCAAATTTTGTGAAATTCGCTCAATTAGTTTTCCAGCTGGAGTGGATACATATTTTTATGCGAGTCATTTTGCAAAAAAAGGCAGGTTCTTTTTCCTCACTCGTACCAAAATCTAATTAGCACCAGGGTAATCCACAAGTGACTTATCTACAGAATTTTGGGAAATTTGGTCAATTAGTTTTTAAGCTAGAGTGCATACATGCATTGAACAGACACACACATAGAAACACGCATAGACGTTATGTTAAAAATAGTTTTTTCGTTTTCTAGATTAATGTGTAAATCCGTCGAAAACTCGAGTTGCGATTTTCGACTCGATTCCAATACTTTCCCTATACATTACTATGTATTGTAGAGGAAGTAATAATTTACATATTTTGTAAATATATCAAGACCCCAAATCCGGCATTTAAATTTGTAAATATGTACTGATGTATATCAGTGGTCATATATTTTTATCCATTTTACTCAATTTGTGTTTTTTCCATGTTTAGGTACACTTTTTATACTTAAAATTGCAGATGTAAAGTACAAAAACTTAAAAACAACAAGTGTCCTTAAAAACTTCTAAAAAAATGCAAAATTCATTTATTTTTGTCCGAAGTGTGAAATGCTTGTTATTATTATTATTTAATATATTTTTAGCCACCACAATAAATTTGAAGGAATTAGGTTTAATACTTATTTCAAAAAGTGTGCCAAACTAGCATACTGTCAAAAATAAATGAGCGACAGTAAGTAATAAAGAAACTGCTCTAATTAATCAAATTATACCGGTAATCTTTATATTTTATTCTATACATTAACATAAATATGTGCTTCTCGAAAGAAATCAAAATATAGCTAATATCTTCATGTATAAGTTAAATACAAAATGTTAAATTATGCATCAAAGTTGCTTCATTTCATCTCCCTAGATGACTTTACGCCTATCTGACTTAATATAAAACGTGTAAATTTCATAGCGTTTTCAACTTTGTACCATAATCTATTTTCAAGACTGAAAGTGTAAGGGGGGGGGGGAGGGAAGTTACAGCACTGGATTTTATTTCCCAATATATACCTTATGGAGAAGTAATGTAATTCCCCCCTCCTCAATGGGGCGGGGGGTTACTTCCCATATACGTCTGTGTGATAATGTGATTCACACATACAGCTAATATGTGATTTACACATACAGCTAATATGTAATTCACACATACAGCTCATATGTGATTTACACATACACCTAATATGTGATTCGCACATACAGCTAATTGTATTTTTAGTAATTATCATTGCCTGAAAACGGCTTTGGTCGTGTTTCCAGTCAAATGCAGTTTATAAATTGGGAAAACCGACCTTTTATTATGTGGTTTAAGTCAAATTACATGTGAAAACGTATAGGAGAGTCTTTACAAAACTGGTGTATTCAAAATACATAACTTTCTCTATAAACTAACAAATTTCATTTTTGTGGGGAACTAAAGTTGCGATCAACTTATGATCCAACGTCAATAAAAATCAATGGGCCTCATGAAATACTCAACAGCGGTGGATTTATTATACAGTTAATGAATCAGTGAAGTTTTGGGGTAGAGGGCTCAACCGAAGAGGGGGGGCATGATGGTGCTTTTTCGATTTTTTTTTCTGTGTAAAGAATTTCTACACTAGTGATTAGTGCATTAGTTTGATTTTTACTTTTATGTCTATTTATATTTATATCTATTTATATTTATATCTATTTATTTTTATACTCGTATCTATTCTTGGGGCAATAATCCCAAGGCAAGTAGTTTGGAAGGAGAGTGTCGACCTTAGATTTTCGTATCACAAACTTTGATGCCTTTTCTCTAAAAACATATATGAAGAGGGGGGGGGGGAGAGGGTTCTTGTAAATATATGACTATAAATGGCACTTGACGATTTCAAGATTCTTTAACAATAAAGACGATTTATTTTACATTGATGGTGTCACTAAATAATATAACGTCGTCATTGCACAACTTTTTTCTATTTTTACTTTAAAAGAATGGTGAAGGACAATAAAATAAAGTTTAGCATAGGGCCTCCAAGATTAGCGCAGGGCCCCAATAGTGCTAATCTGCTACTGATAATCGGATCCAATATCATTCCGATCAATCAATGACGCCGAGTATTAGAAAAATAAAAGTTCTTACATGCCAAATTTCTTATGTCATGTTGGCTTGTGGCTCCAAAGCAATTGCGCCAAATATTTATTTGGTTCAAGTAACAAAACATCGAATCATTGGATAAAAGTAAGAACATTTATTTTTCATGATTATCACCCTTTTACTTCAAAACTGTACAGTAGCGCTATAGCGATTCACTTAACATAATTATTTTTTGTGATTTTCTTTAAATTATCAATGTTTGAAAAAATAAACATTTTTTTCCATGTCCGATCTCGCAAAGTATCAATAAGCCGCTTTTGTTTAGTGATAAAAATATTTGTACCAAATTTCATTTGAATCGCTTAAACAGACACTCTCCAATTTACCCCGTCAGTAGACAATCTAAAACCAAGACATAACACCTTTATTCACTTGTTAACTTATTCCAAGCGCTTGAAAAAAACATTTTATGTTTCCGATAATAATATAAATGAACATCGTTTGAGCCAATGGAAATATAAATAAGCACCGGTAGATGTATAAGTATATATCTAGATTTAAAGATATACTGCCAAACAGCAGTGCGGACCCTAACTGCCTCTCGGCAACACGGGTTTTTGTAGGGATTTACTAACGGGACACAATGTCGAAACTGTGTAAAACATTTTATTGATGAGTGATTTTTTTTATTCATTTTGTGCGCATACCCGTATGCCTTCCACACAGGCCGCTCTATCATTGTCGGGACCCCTACACTGTAAACCATTTGCAAGCATGTTACTGAAAGTTTCAGGGGAATTAGCTGTCCTTAATGGGGAGTAAGGTTCCTGATAGTTATGACAATATATATACACTGGGAAACATTATGAAACCTTTTCTCATTTTTTTCAGTTACTTTGTTGCTAATTTCGGCAAACTATCAGAAAAGCGGCGATTACAGGCGTTCACGAAAATTCCAGCTTCATGTCTGAAATATTCAGTTAATTATTGTCTGTCGAAGCTTTATTTTTGTATTTTTACATATATATTATCATAACTATCAGATACCTTACTTCCCGTTATGGACAGCTGATTCCCCTGAAACTTTCAGTGACATGCTTGCAAATGTTTTACAGTGATATATAAAAATACAAAAATAACGCTTCAGCAGACGATAATTAGCTGAATATTTCAAAAATGAAGCTGGAATTTTCATGAACGCCTGTAATTGTGGCTTTTCTTATCATTTTGCCGAAATTATCAACGAAGTAGCTGAAAAAATGGGTAAAGGTTGCAAAATGTTTTACAGTGTAGATAAAAGTACATCATATCCCTCCACCCCCCCATGAAACTGTTGTAGTATATATAAAAAAGGAACTTGAGCACGGAAGATGAGCCCAAGAGCTTTTCGTTCCTCATCATTTGCCTATTTTATCTCTGATAGAAAACGGTCCTGCTGCCCCACAGATAGTTAATTTCAAAATCAGTTATAACGTCATAGTGTCAAAACAACCAAATAGGCTTGTTTCAAAGACTAGAATCATGCTCAGTGCTTGCTCAGTGCTTGGCAGAACATTTGTTCAAAATCGGCATATTTCCGACGAACATTTGCCAGATTTGCAGACAGACGTCATGAATTCAGATCACCTCCTAACTTGCCCTGGACTTGACAAAAACTCACAGAGAAACGGGGACATCAGCAAATTGTATTGGGATGCTAGGACAAGTATGAACTCCTTTTGACTGAACTAATTTATTTGTGTATATATTGCTTGGTTATTGTTGTTATTTTATTGTTCCTTGTTCTTTTCTTGATCCTTTGTAATGTTGTGAGCTGTCTGATCTGTATGGATTAATTTCCGGAATAAAGCCATATGTAACACACAATCTTATACATATGCATTCAAAAGTGTAGCTTTTACTTTTTATACACAGTGAAAGAAAAAAAAATGAATAAATTAGTATTATTATTTTTCACTTTCACATTCATCTACCCCCTGCTTTTGATTGATTAATACTCATCTATGGATGTACAAATATACAACTAAACAATATATGCCAAATTAACATCAATGTGTATAGTACAGTGGAAAAAAATCTACAATATAAGTCAAAACGTCATATTATTAATTGCAAGATAATTCTATTTTAGGGGCTAAAGCCCCCTAGCTCCCTCTTCTGGATTCGCTGGCACATATTCAGTGCAGAAAGCAGCATGGTCCATTATGCAGAACGCAGCATTGGTGGACCAGTTTTTGTGACAATGAAACAGACTTTGAATCCTCACACATTTTGAGCTAAATATTCTACGAATTTTAGCACAACTGCATAATAAAACTGACTTTGATTACTAAAACAGTTTACAAATTTGTGGATTATAACATTTAGTTTTATTTGTATCGCAGTATCAGCTGTCCGTTACCAATAACAGGAGCAAATTCGGTCCCCGATGCTAATTATTGCAGTGAGGGTATGACTTATGTGATATGATAATTTTTGGTATCTCTCTAATCCTTACGATCGTTATCGTCAAAATATCAGACCTGTGGATTTCAGGCTCATGGTCTCTGAATTTTCTAAATGCTTCAAACTGAAAGTCTTAATCATAATTCATTTGTATCATGTTAGACCAGTGATTCCCAAACTTTTTTGCTTGGCGGAGCCCTGGAAATATTTCGTATAATCTTGCGGAACCCTTAAAGTATTTCGTAAAATTTCATGCAATCCCTACTTGGCTGATACATGGTTCAACGGGGTTGAATTATAAATTAGACTTATAAAGTGGTAGATTTCATAAATAATTATTAACTCATACTTTTGAATAAAATATTGAATTAATATTTACTGCCAATTTCTATTTATTAATTAGTGTTAATAATAAAATTGCAAACATTTTTGCTCTACATTTGGCGTACTAGATGATACATATATTTTGTAAGGTTTTTGTGTTAATATAACTGTTAGTCATAAAACTGCTAATAAAAAACAAGTTACATATTATTGTTTTATGATAGATTTACATTTTTATGTGATGTAATTAAGAATAATATATTTTAACTTGTTTGATATTTTGTTATTATTGTTAAAATTCTCGCTGGTTAAACAGGAATATTGGACCAAGTTAAGTTTTCAAAATGCTTTATTATTTTATTAATAGATGACACTAAAACCTTAATAATTTAAATTGTGTTACTCAATATTAAAAAAGGTTGCAAGTTGCACTTTTCACAACCTTTAAAAAATTCTCGAGGAGCTCGTTGAGGATCACTGTTGGGGTGGAAACGGAAACTCAAGATTAAGATGTAGAACATCGACTATTTTGATGACTTTTGTGACCTTGAAAGTCCAGAAGGGGACAAGCGCCTCCCTTCCCATCCCCTATGGGCGCCAGTAGTTAGGGTGATAATGTAAACAGTAAAAGGCCAGACCCCTGAAAAATGTTTGCCCCTCCCTCCCCGAATCTCCAAAATTGTGAACCGGACTCCAGGGCCGTTTTTTACCACAGCCAAAATAGGTAAATGCTGGAGGCACATGAGACTCTGAAGGGCATTTTCCGTGTTCGATGTACTTCCCTTACTAATATTTTATCAGGGGTACTAGAATTTACTTTCACCTTTAGGACCCGGCAAGAGTAAAGTCGCTCCTGCTGGATTCGGATTCTGTATAATCCTCTGCTGTGTATTCCCATTAAGTCATTATATTTTGTTAAATTGATACTAGATGGCAGCACTAAACAAAAGTAATATGGCATCAATTTTACTATCCATTGAGTTCGAATACAGAATATTTGGACATCTATGAGTTTGGCAATCGCTCACGCCCTCGACGATATTTGAAAATGCGCTAAAATTGTGTTTACTTACCCCATCGTTGATGAGGTACTCCATGGATGAATAAAAGAGGTGTCTCATGACAGTTTTACCTCCCGTACCTAGGGCCTGGTGTTAATTCGGGGCCCCATTCACCAGGTCTTACCAAACATAGGCAAAACATCAACACATAACGAATAGGGTGGGAGGGGGGTCAGGCCCATAGCCCCGAAATCCGTTTGTACAAGTAGGGAACTTCCAAACTTTTTATTTTAAAGTAATATATTGAAACTTTAAAAATTATAAATAAATGTAAAACTATTAACATATTTTATAATTAAAAATAAAAACTAATGTTACCAGTTTTAAGTAAATTAAAAAATTATGTCTGTTTATATTTTTTATCACATACAAAATTTAGGGTACCCTTAAAATTTGGGGGCCCAAGGTCGCGGCCCCGGAGGCCCGTGCGTTAATCAGGCCCTGTCGGTAACAAAGGTGCATGTCTGCCAGTCGTCCCAGCAGTGGCGTACCGTCATGAAGCGGGGCGAAACCACCCCTTCCAGGCGCCGAACAAAAAAGTAACGCCTTTTGCTCTACACATAATTACTTCGAATAAAAAAATTACTGCAAAACATGTATCATCCATTTTAATAATTTTTTGTTCAATATTTTTGTGCTGAGACAATTAACTCATCAGTGCGAAAAATTCGTAGTTGGTTTCATCAATACATTTCATCAAACAGCAACGTCCCAAACTCAGTTTCGCAAAATTGTGTAACTTATATTTCTTACAGTGACGTTCATAGGTTGAGGGACAATACTAGAGTGGGGAGAGCGGTCGGGCTGCAGAGAAAACCTGGACACTAATATCCATTTTACATGTATATGTTACTGGTAGATATACTATAGTCATTAACACAACCAAACCAAATACAAACTATGTTCTACAGTAGAGGTTGACAATTTCGGACACTTGTACTTTAATATTTTTAGCATTTCTCTATCTCCCCATAAGGTGGTCTATCTTCCCCTTCGAAGGGGCAATAGTGGAGGCTTAATATATCCTGTCTGTTTTGGGTATCACATTCTACACAAAACTATTAATAATGATAAAGTTTCATATATTAGGCAGTGTATAACTTGTTTTAAAAGAACATTTTTACTGATTATTACACTTCAAGAAACGTGTTCCATTCATTATATAAAGCTCTGTATTTCTCTCCCCACTCTTGGAAAAGCCACTTAAGACCAATTTTTCTTTCCCTGCAATACATGGTAATGTATAGGGAAAGTATTGGAATCATACCGAAAATAGCAACTCGAGTTTTCGACGGATCTACACGTTTTGGGACCTCTAGAATAAGGCAAAACTCTTTTTAGCATGACGTCTGTGTGTGTGTCTGTTTGTCTGTGCAATGTATGTATCCACTACAACTCAAAAACTAATGGATCAAATTTCATAAAATTTAGTAGGTAAGTCATTTGTGGGTTACCATGGTGCTAATTAGATTGTGGCATGATTCGAAAAAAAAAATCTGATGTGGGCAACACATGACTTTCCTTATATAATGTAATGAATTCACAACTTTTACAGTAAAAAAATAGGCTTTTCTTATAGTAGATACTAATATTCTTTCCAAGATATTGAATTTTCGACAATTAGTCGTCATTTTCATTGATTTAGCGTCATTTTTATCCATTTGGCGAGATTTTCGTTAATTTGGCAACATTTAAAAAAGTCGCCAAGTTGGCGACATTCCGCCAAATTCGTCGCCAAAATCTCGCCAAGCGTTATGGACGAAGAAATATGTTATTCTTACAGCAGATAAATGACTATTGGCGTTCAAATACAAAAGTATTACTTAAAGTATCTTTTTGCATGAATGGAACGAACTAGATCCACGAGAATGATGTCACCCAATTTATCGCATGGTATTACATATGAAAAGTGAACATGTTTCTGAATAGGAAATATTTATTTTTTTTTATATGACTTTTTGATAATTTTTTTGAAAAATGTACAATATCTCGAGAACGGTTCATGTTAGCGCTCTAAAATTTATGTCAATCGTTTTCTAATGAAAAATTACATAAGAAATGTCTATTTGCGTAACTTTATTAGCGGTTTTAATTTTTTGACGATTTTTTCAAAATTTCATTCGAAAATTTAGGGGGATTCTGAACATTCGATTGCGCATAAAAACAATAGGCTTCCAGTATTTATAGATTGTGATTTTTGTACCAAATTTTGTTCGAATCGGTCCATTCGTTTGTCAGTTATCGTCTCCACAGACTCACTGACACACACACACATACTTTCACACACACACACACACAGACATCACCTCAAAAATGTTTGATTCGTGATCAGGGATGCTTGAAACGTGTTCTCCCGTCGAAAACTCGAATTCGAATTTTCGACCCCGTCACAATACTTTCCTTATACATTATGTATATAAGGAAAGTAATAACCTGCCTTTTTTGCAAAATGGCTCTCAAAAATCCCTAGAATCTAAAATAAATAACTACGTATGCTCAAATATATCAATTACATGCTTGTTTTATACGTAATGTTTAACGATAAAAAGAATAAGACCAACCCCCTTACCCTAGGACTAGCCGTTCCCTAGATATTTTAGTATTTTCGCATTTTCGCTACGCCACCTTTGAAAAAAAATCTGATGTGGGCAACACATGACTTTCCTTATATAATTTTAATGAATTTACTACTTTTACAGTAAAAAAATAGGTTTTTCTTATAGTAGATACTAATATTCTTTCCAAGATATTGAATTTTCGACAATTAGTCCTCATTTTCATTGATTTAGCATCATTTTTATCCA
This sequence comes from Amaurobius ferox, assembly GCA_951213105.1. Classification (NCBI taxonomy): domain Eukaryota; kingdom Metazoa; phylum Arthropoda; class Arachnida; order Araneae; family Amaurobiidae; genus Amaurobius; species Amaurobius ferox. The sequence goes on along the minus strand of OX578141.1, from coordinate 92,495,057 downwards.
TTTGGCGAGATTTTCATTAATTTGGCAACATTTCAAAAAAGTCGCCACGTTGGCGACATTCCGCCAAATTCGTCGCCAAAATCTCGCCAAGCGTTATGCACTAAGAAAAAAGTTATTCTTACAGCAAATAAATGACTATTGGCGTTCAAATACAAAAGTATTATTCAAAGTATATTTTTTCATGAATGGAACGAGCTAGATCCACGAGAATGATGTCACTCAATTTATCGCATGGTATTACATATGAAAAGTGAACATGTTTCTCAATAGGAATTTTTTTTTTATGTGACTTTTTCATAATTTTTTTGAAAAACGTACAATATCTCGAGAACGGTTCATGTTAGCGTTCTAAAATTTATGCCAATCGTTTTCTAATGAAAAATTACATCAGAAATGTCTATTTGCGTAACTTTATTAGCGGTTTTGATTTTTTGACGATTTTTTCAAAATTTCATTCGAAAATTCAGGGGGGTTCTGAACATTCGATTACGTATAAAAACAATAGGCTTCCAGTGTTTACGGATTGTGATTTTTGTACCAAATTTGGTTCGAATCGGTCCATTCGTTCGTCAGTTATCGTCTCCACAGGCTCACTGACACACACACACACACACACACATACACACACACACAGACATCACTTCAAAAATGTTTGATTCGTGATCAGTGATGCTTGAAACGTGCTCTCCCGCGGAAAACTCGAATTCGAATTTTCGACCCCGTCACAATACTTTCCTTATACATTATGTATATAAGGAAAGTAATAAGTCCAGTTTCCAACTGAGAACGAAAATTGAATTAAAAATGCAAATTCAGTGTAATTTTAAATAATTATGGGTATTATTTTGTGCAATTAAACTCAATGAATTATTGAAGAAATAATAGTCTGCAGGGAAAGTCATGTGCTGCCCACATCACATTTTTTTTTATTTGGCCGGAATTTCTCATCGGACATTGCATATGACTTCGTAGCTGAAGAATTTGACAGAATTTTAACACGCTCAAAGCAACCATTAATAGCACTCCTATTGTTCAGCAAGAGTGGACCGATCAGGGGCAAAGCATCAATCCGTTAGGAAAGACAAAGTTGTTGAAACCCAGACCGTCCGACCTACCAGAAAGGTGTAAGGTAACAGGTAAAGTAACAGGTAAGGTAACAGGTAAGGTAAGGTAACAGGAAAGGTGTAAGGTAAGGTAGGAAAGACAAAGTGGAAAATGTCTAAGCAAATAACTTACGGCCAAATAATTCTTATTTTAATTATATATTATTCCAAATAAAGGTATAATTTGGTTTTTGTGTAGATAAACGAAGGAAGATATAGACAGATTTTTGTTCCCTCTGACGCCTGTTTCCTTCAAGCGACGGCGTATTATTTGGGAGAAACATATCTTTATATAGATATCCGCATCAGGAGATGTCCCATTGGGAATGGAACTGAAAGAGAATGCAATTATTCAAAGATATGTTTCTTTTATTTCATCAACTTTTCGCATAATTTTTTAAAATAGCTTTATTACACTTTTAGACTTAGCTTAACCTTCTAAGCAGTAAAGTGTATAGCAATTTAAATGAGTTTTGAATATTTTATTGCCGATACAATCAGAAATCAAATAAATAAAAAGTCCTGATAATTAGGTTCAATTAGTTAAGAAATATCGATAAGATTTAATTGTAAAAAAGCGGGCAAACGCGTAGCAATAGTATATTTGGTCGCGAACATTTTTTAATTCAGAGTTCTTTTTAAGAAATAGTGCTTATTTTCAATAAATATGAAAGTGGGGAGTGGGTAACATTTTAATTAAATAATTTCATTCCGAATCACTATTTCAGAAAGTAAAAAGTGAGAAATGAAAATTTCAAAAATTGAAATAAATTTTCGGTGTGGATTTCGTATGGGCGTTAATTCAGCCATATCAAGTTTAAATTTTCATTTTATTTTATTTATTTTATTTAAGAAGGTCATTGGTCATTTTTTAAATGCTATCATTTGGACAATCATTTGTTAAGCCATACTAAATAGATAACAGTTATCGCCCCACAGATCATGATACTACTAAAAGTATATAATGAAATATTTATGGAGACCTTTAATATGTACCGATAATATTTTATTGATATATTTTATATAAAAAAAATTCTTTTTTATCAGTAATTTGAGGTTAAATTCCTTCCATATCAAGAACAAACACTTCACCAAATAGGAAGAGCAGTATAATATTAAAATAAGAAGAAAAATCATACTCTAATCAATGTCCTAAAATTAAGGCATGAACACTTAGAACTTAATTATTACTACCGGGTCATGTCCTTACAGAACCATCCTCTGCAACGATCAATCCTAGATGAGCATTATGATCGACTCTACGACCACAGAACCTCATGCATTCCTTCTTTTGGCAAGCAAAATCGTAGTAACGACCGTACTAGTAGATCTTGATATCAAGAAAGCAAACTGTTATGAAACACCTCCATGGCATGTTCCAAATTTAACCTTTCTCAACCCTTTTAGTAATTTTACTAAGAGTAACACAACTCAGGCTATTTATGTGCAACTGTTCGCTGAACATAGAAATCTCTATAAGGAGTTCACTCCTGTTTTCACAGACGGGTCCAAAGCAGGCGATTTCGTGGGTTTGGCTTATGTTTCTAACTGTAAAGTTTTTAAACTACATGCTTAGTGCGACTGAGATTACGACAATTTACCAGTCTTTGATCTTCATCTCTCATCAAGATTCATAAAAGCACATAATTAACACTGACTCTTTGAGCACACTGCATCTCTTATCATTCAGGACGGCTGTGAATTACCCGATTTCCTCTGATATTTTTAAGTACGAGCCCCGTCTGAAGGTACAAGGGTACCAAACTAAATTTTGTTGGGTCCCAGAACATGTTAGTATCAAAGGAAATGAGTTGGCAGACATTGCTGCTAAATCAGCTACTCAAACTTTAAATGTGACCATTCCATTAACTGATATCAAACAATTTGTTTTAAAAATTATTCATGGCAAATAGCAGGATTCTTAGAACCAGCAATCTCAAAAGAAATTGCACGAGATAAAGCCCTTAGTATAGAAATGAACTAGTTTCCAGTGTAGAAAACTGGATGTAATTTTAACTCGTTTGCGAATTGGTCACACTCGTTTTACCCATACACACTTAGTTTTAGGAGAAATTGAACCTTTTTGCAACGGCTGTCAAACCTCAGTGAATTCAAAACATATTTTAATTAATTGTACTATATATAATCACTTTCGTTTTAACCATTTCAAGACTTGTAATTTAACTTTGGCTGACTTGATTTGAGAAAATCCTCATTTGGGGCTTTTTCTTTGTTGTTGGACATCGGCTTGTTCTGTCATATTTAACTTTTATGGACTTTTAGCCATAGTTCATCTTGTTTCCGTCGTTATACATATTCCACTGTCATATTTGATTGACATTATCACCCTTTTAGATTTTACACTTGTTATTGCTTGCTTATTTGTAGTTCAATACCATATATCTGGCGCAACTTATCCTCTCTGGATCTTGTGCCAAAAAATCCTAATCAACCAACTAATCAATCAACTTAACCAATGACACACCTCCTTACCCTCCGGCCATCCATTAAGTTGCTCTATGTCTTAGGATGAGTCGGATGGTCTGGGCTTTAGACACCTCCTTACCCTGGGAATTGGCGTCCGCTAACTCTCCTTCCCGGACGTCCAAATAGTTGCTCAAGTCCACTGGATGAGTTGGACGATCTGGGTTTTTTTTCAACACTTCTTACCCAGCTTTCCTTGCGAGAGAGGGCTGTGAGCTAACAGTATCATTTTTTTAGTTCCTAAAATTTTTGCTTTAAGTAGTAGGTGACCAGTATCTGCAGAATACCTTCCTCCAAGAGGGGAGGGGGAGCAGTTTACAAATTTTAGTTTTCTAAAAATTATTCGAAGTGTTTCAATAAATGTGTGTGCAACTATGAGCGAGTGCACAGATAACAGCCTGATGTGCTAGAATTTAAATTCAGTTGTTGTGAACGGGACTTGTGGTAATTTATTTTTAAAAATAAATGTAAAATCGGATTTGCAACTATATTTTGAGGCATCATTTTTTTTAAAAACAAAGTGTGTGTGTCTTAACTTACATCTCCGATAAAACAGCGAGTATGTCTCAATAATCTAGTGCGGCACAGGATATAAAGACGTTAATGTTGTCTTTTGATGAAGAACAATGGAGTCTTAGGACCTTAGGGGGTCTCATTCCCGAGCCTCAGTGAATATACAAAGCCCTGGCTGACACAGGCCATGCCCAGAAAATTTTACAGAATGTGTTTCGTGTCTACTTGAATGCAGATATAAAATATCTATGATTTGAAATAGTTCAAGTTGGCACATTGTGTAAGATGAATACAATTGAAACAATTTACCATCATGATATAAGCCTGAAACAACAACATTTTTAGCATAGACATATCGTATACACATATGTTAAATAATTATCATTTTTTACATTTTATCAAGATTATGCAAGAAAATATGAGAGTTCATTTTTAATATATATTTCATATTTTGACTCTTTCTTAATATCAATTTTTATTATTTATGATATCTTGAGTGAAATATGAATGTTATTATCTATGATAAGGCCTATATTATGTTCTGCATAAAAGGTAACAATTAAATTGTTTATGATATTCTATTATAATTTCATAAAAGTAGAATAATGTTCTTATGCCTCCACAAGAACAAAGTCAATTATTTTAATTATCACATTTGAAAATTTATTTCTTATCTGTGTATTTTTTTAGGTTCTTATATTTATCTAGATTAAAAAACCACTATACGAAATTAATTAAAAACTTATCGGTGTAAATATCGGTAAAAACCTGATCGGTGTAATATGGTGCAGTGGTTTGTTTCTGAATGGTATATTATTTCTTGATTTTATTCTTAAAGTTTTAAAGAATTTCTTTATTTTGAATTTTAATTGTTCTATTCAGAGAAGACCATGCATTGTGTTTATCACAACATTGGATCGCGCTTTCTTTTTGTTTGTTTACGAGGACACGCGTTTATGCATATGTGGCCCGCGAGCTTCTAACTGATTCAAATGTGGCCCGTGGTCCAAAAAAGGATGAAGACCACTGATATAAACCCTTTCAGTCAGAACGTTGCTCATCTTTCCGCGGATCAGATAAGACTTTTGCCATATTCTAGAAGAGGTTTTTTTCTCCCGTTTCTAACAATCCATATAACAAAATACGGCAATATTCAATCCATCCAATTTATCTAAAATAATTTGTAATCAACTTCTTTGTTTAATGAGTCAAAATGTGTATTCATTGCTGAGGAAATGAGAATGGCTAAATGTTTTAGTTTATCTACGGATTCAATACTGGACAGAACGACTAATGATAGTACTAAGACATGTGCCTCGAACAAATGGAAAACCAGTTGAGGGATTTTTGATTTTTTTTTTTAAGCTTGAAAACTATACCGGCGAACATATGACAAATTCAACTTTGAGTTCTAAGCCATACTTGTAATATTTCCTCTTAAAAGTGTAGAGGTCAATCATATATAGGAAAATGTGGTCATATTTTAAGCCATTATCATGTAGTACAGAAAAACTTATAGAAGTGATTAAACATGCAGTATTTATATCATGTGCTGCTTACTCTATAAAACTGGTAAGTATGAGTGCTTTTGATAACTATTTTTTCTTCAATTTTTTCAATGTGTTAAAAACCTTATCTGATTCTTCTAGGGAACATGAAAACGCAAGTGTTATTTCAAAGAGTTTCACAAAAATATTTGGTGCTTTATAAGCAATAACTGGTGATAAGACACAGAAAGTTTAAGCAATTTAAACGCCTGAAATCATTACAGACAAAACGCAGGAACAGGAGATTTTTTTCATGTCGACAATATGGAATGAAATTTTTAGCCATTTCCATGACAAATTTCATTAAGAAAAACTAGATTTTTAAAACGCTCTCAGATCAATCTCTGATATACCATATGATCATTTTAAGAAGTCATTTCGAAACATTTGAAAGCTTGGTTAAAAAATATGCTGCATGAGGTGGCCTATAACGAGAACCAGTACCACAGAAGAATTCAAAAATAAAGCCTGTGTGAAAACGAGCAATTTTATTATTTTACCTGTGCAAATTGCTTATTCACCCTCAATATTTTACATTTCATGACAACTCATGAAGAAACAATTAAATGCCGTTGCCATTCAGAAGATAAATGCTGTAAAAATTAGAATAAAATATCAATGTTTAGATTTTAAAAATAAACATACCATGCACAACGACAAAGTAACATTGATCATGCAATATAATTTTAAAAATTTTATCTTTTTTCAGAAGATGTGTATGACCTACTGTATCTTATTTTCTTTTAGAAGACTAAATATCTTGACGCCACTTTCGTCTGTGGTCACACATATACTAGTCGTCTTTATGATTTGGGGAACATTAGGCCAAACATTTCTTTGGCATCCTCTTCATAGTTTTTATCATTATACGGCATGTCAAAATTATGATTTAAATGTAATTTTAAGGGATGGTTCTTGGGCCCTTGGCGTAGAAGTATTTTAATATACTAGATATCTAAGGGCATAAGCGTTGCCAAGATCTTTGAAGTGGTACATTCGACGATCAAATGGGGAAGTTTGTTTGCTAATATAGACCTTATGGATAACTAATAACATTTTTTTCAGTCAATGCAAGAATTATCAACTCCATTGCCTGGGAGGCATCAAAATTCTCTGTTCTTATTGCCCCAAAAAGTCTTGTTCCGGGCCTGATTTCGTAAGGTCCACAGGGTCGTATAATTCGCAGATAAACTTTGCACGCCCGATTGTTTGGTTCCTCATATATCTATGCAAAAGTAGTTAAAATGATGAAATTTGCCTTGTATTTGAATTAGCGATGCGATGGCTCGATTAAGTTAAATGCTGTTACACCCAGAAGAATAAATTTTATCAAAAAATATTTTATTTTATATGTTTTTATATAAGCATTTTTATATATCTGCACAATTATTGTTTTTTTCGCTAGGAAAAAATTGCCGTGCCAACCTATAATCTTCACCTTCAAAATTCGGAATTTTTTTTTAAATAGTTAATCCGAGGACTATATCTAAGAAATTGCGGTAAATATTCTGTTTCTTGAAAAATAACTTTTTATAGCTTCTTAGAGATAACATTATTTTGCTTCAAGATAGGGGGAAGTAACCACACACATAATAGTGACTAGATGGTAAAGGGACTTGAAATTTTCCTATGAGGGGGCAGTGACCACATAAAGTTTGGGACAAAACACTGCACCAGACAATTTGCGGAGCTGTTTCAAGGAAGGGTTCATGACAAAAATCTGTAATGGCGAATAAATTTTTTTGTAATTTTTTTTTTCTCACGGTGAAGTTCATATGCAGAAATATTTTCTTAAAAGAAAAATTGTAAAATTATAGATATAATAAGTTTAGATATAACATATCGTATAGATGTATATATCAAAACAGCAAATTGTGGATATCGGTTGCATTAACCAACGAAATTGCAACCGTTACTTCAAGAAATGCAGACTGGTGTGGGGGTTTCCCAAAAATCTGAAAACTGATTTATAATATTTAACATATACTCATACCTTTATCTATGTTCAATTCATCCGTGGGTGAATGGGTTGGTTGAAAGTTGATTAATGATTTATTGAAAATCTAGCTCAGATTGCAGCTTGTGACCCTATAAACTGCTATTGACAAGATATATGTTCCAGCAGTGGCATCGCCAAGAGAGGGGGAGGATATCAACTCCTCCCCATTTCTTTCTGTCGACGCTACTATGTAGTAAGTGTTAAGGATTTATCATGCCGTGTTTTTATTTCAATATTAAAACTATCTTATTTAGAACTCGTAGCTCAGCTAATATATGGGTATCTAACTTTCAATTTCCTAATGTATGGATATCTTATTTCTAACTTTCAATTTAAAGAACAATTTATCAAATGCTGTAAAAGAGATTAAATTGTCCCCCAGCACAACTTTCGGGCTCTCTTCACTTCTTTCAGGATTTTCATAAAAATATCCAATTAGCGGCTATCATAAATACACCTCTCCCACCCCCGCGCTTTGTAGAGCCTCCGGTATCAAAGATACGTCCTTGATCACGTGCTTATAAATAGTCGAAGACTGGAATGCGGTATCAATTATGCAAGGTGCGATTAATTATCATCTGCTGTAGTTAGATAGCATCTACTTTAAATATGTCGCACGTAAACAGCTTTGGTTGTTTTTGCTCTTTCCGAAGAAAAATATTCTTATTCTCTAATTAAAACACGCACACGCTGCTTCGATTTTGGAGTTAGCATTACTAAATGCAAAACATATTAATCATAACTATAAAAAAATCTGATGTGGGCAGCACATGACTTTCACTACATAATACAAGGACTTTATTACTTCCACAGCGAAATAATGGTTTGCAACAACGATTCCCAACATTGGTTTGCTGGATGTCCATTTCATTCAAATACACCGCATGATAGTCTATGCATTTTATTGTACCACAGAATTCTCTATTTCTTTAAATTGTAATCCACAATTGCCGATTGGTTTCAAGTGTATCCGTGATAGTATATTTCTTTCAAATATACCCTCTGATTCTTTCATTCTTTATAATTGTACAACTGATTATCATCTACATCCAAAAGTATATATGATTTTCAATTTTCTTTTTCGTATTTTCTCCCTGATTTTTCCCCTTCTTGCAATTGTACACCCTGATTGAACTGTTCGTATCTTTTAAATTATTCCCCTTCTTTCAATTTGCATTTAGTTAAATAGTATAATCGCTTACAGTTTTTGGAAATTTCTGAAGCAGCTCTTGCTTTGGTAAGTGTTGGTTGTGCTGTCTTGTTGTCCTGAAGAAGCGAGCTGTTTTTTCTTTCCAAAATCGGTTGGCATCCTTATTTTTATGCTATATGATGTGTTATATGCAAATAACAATTGCAATATCTCTAATTATCTCTGCATTACCTACACAAGATCATAAAAAAAATATTTAAATCTTAAAAATGTGAAAAGCACATCATCCCCTTTTGCATAGGCATATAGTTGAAAGCAGAGAACACGATAGAATTCTTTAAGAAAATAATTTATTCGTAAACAGATAGAATTACATTATGCCTGCTAATGAAGCTTGGGTCTACTTAAAAGATTGTAACAAAAAAGATCCATATATTATCCCAAAAGAGGATAAAAAAACTTAGTTTCAAGAATCTAAAAGCTTATGTAAAGAATTCATGACTGTTGCTGGTTTCTCGTACAAAGTTAAAGAAAATTAAAATTAATAAAAGTTTTAAAATGTTAAAATTCTACATATTCTACAATTCTACATATTACAAAAATAATGTTGATTTCTATACTTAAAGAAGAAATACCATCCCTTTACCCACAGAGTCTTCAAAAAGTAGAACTCCAATAAGATATGGCCACCAGTCATATATCTAAATGTGTACCACTAAATTTCTTTAAATAATGATGAGAGACAGGCTATAATTTTTGCTCATATTCCTTCAAAGTCCCTGATGTATCATCAATGGGCAATTGTGTTTCTGGACTGTTATAAAAAGTGCTTCCTAAACGCAGACCCAAGACAATAAATGGACTATAGAAAGCAGTAAACGGCGGTGCATGGCATAAAATAATGCTGCTAACTTTAGGAAATGAATTTTTATTTTGGAAATATATATGCAAGTTCATTGTCTAGAGAAAAGGATAGCAGATAGGGATATCAGAAAAGGATATCAAAGCCCACTTCGAAGATAAGAGTTTGCAATTTCGTCCCAGTAGCTCAACAGTAGAGCATCGCGTGGCCAGTTCGGAGATCCAGGGTTCGATTCCCGTTTGAAGCAGCAAGACTCTTTACAATGGCGCCCGAACAAATCAACTCTGTAGGTTAGTGCAAAAATGTCGAGGTCTGAAAGTGAACCTAGTGCGGATTCAGTGGACTCTGAAAGATTGAGCGCCGATTTCAAATTGAGAGGATAACGACCACGCTGGATACTAACCTGGATAAAAATAGTAATAGCAGGAGACTAACCTGAGATAAAAATAGCAGGAGGTGGTCAGTCCGATTATCAGTTTCCCGAAAATCTGACATAAGACAGTGGAGAATGCAGTGTCCACTTCGACGATAAGAGCTTGTAATTTCGTCCCAGTAGCTCAGCGGTAGACCGTCGGCTGGCCAGTTCGGAGATCTAGGGTTCGAATCCCGGTCGGGGCAGCAAGGCTCTTTACAAGATATATCATTTAAGAAATAAATATTTTTATTTAAAATATTAATTATATTAACACAATTAGTACTTCCTTAGCAGACATGTGCAAATTACGTGGCAACAATTGTTTCGAATGAGTTTTGTTCCCTCTTCATAAGATCAAAACAGTGTCTGTACTTAGCAAATGCCAAGAAAGAACTGTAAGATGGCAATCCAAAAAAACAGTAGATATTTTAAACACTAAAAGAGCAAATTCATAGTAATTGGGTGTTCTAAATATATGTATTCCACTGTTTTTTGGTCTACAGTTCTTGCTTACAGTTTGCTAAGTAAAGACACTGTTTTGACAGGATGAAGAAAGATCAAAACTCCCTCGAAGCAATTGTTGTCACATAATTTACATATACCTGCTTTCTTTAAGGGAGTACTAATTGTGTTATTCTCACAAGCAGCAGTTTTATATTTTGTGATTAATTATATTTCCGGAAAATTATTTTAAAAATGTGTAACTATCATCTGTATGATAGTGAAATATGGTTGATAATTTCTTTGAATAAATTAACATTGAAAAGTCCCAATTTTTGTCGCCAACTATTAAAAAAGTTTTTATCGCAAAAAGCACGGAATTTTGATATTATGGGTTTTTCTATGCGACTAATCGGTTGGTTCAAAAAAGCATTTTTTTTTACTTCGCGTTGTTACTTTCCTTATATGCATAATGTATAAGGAAAGTATTATGACGGGGTCGAAAATTCGAATTCGACTTTTCGACGGGAGAGCACGTTTCAAGCATCCTTGATCACGAATCAAACATTTTTGAAGTGATGTCTGTGTGTGTGTGTGTGTGTGTGTGTGTGTGTGTGTGTGTGTGTGTGTGTGAAAGTGTGTGTGTGTGTGTGTGTGTGTGTGTGTGTGTGTGTGTGTGTGTGTGTGTGTGTGTGTCAGTGAGTCTGTGGAGACGATAACTGACGAACGAATGGACCGACTCGAACGAAATTTGGTAGAAAAATCACAATCCGTAAACATTGGAAGCCTATTGCTTTTATACGCAATCGAATGTTCAGAGTGCCCCTAAATTTCCGACTGAAATTTTGAAAAATCGTCAAAAAATCAAAACAGGTAATAAAGTTGCGTAAATAAATATTTCTTATGTAATGTTTCATTAGAAAACGATTGACATAAATTTTAGAACGCTGACATGAACCATTCTCGAGATATTGCACACTTTCATAAAAATTATCAAAAGTCATATAAAATAAAAAAAAATATTTCCTATTGAGAAACATGTTCACTTTTTATATGTAATACCATGCAATAAATTTGGTGACATCATTCTCGTGGATCTAGCTCGTTCCATTCAGGAAAAAAGATACTTTGAATAATACTTTTGCATTTGAACGCCAATAGTCATTTATCTGCTGTAAGAATAACTTATTTCTTCGTCCATAACGCTTGGCGAGACTTTGGCGACGAATTTGGTGGAATGTTGCCAACTTGGCAACTTTTTAAATGTTGCTAAATTAACGAAAAACTCGCCAAATGGATAAAAATGACGCTAAATCAATGACGACTCATTGATGATGACGACATGGACAATGACGACTCATTGACGAAAATTCAGTGTCTTGGAAAGAATATAAATAACTACTATAAAAACAATCTATTTCTTTTTACTGTAAAAATAGTAAATTCATTGTATTATACAAGGAAAGTCATGTGCTGCCCACGTCAGATTTGTTTTTATTTGTTATCCCAATAATAACAATGGGACATTACAAGATTGTGCTATTTAGCCTTTCTTGTAGACATCACAGAAAAAGTCAGTGAACGGAATCTTCAATTTTGGGATCTAAATAAAATTTTAGTGCACATCATATCCAACGGACGGGCATTTTTCAGGAAATTGACATTCTGGTATAATAACGGGAGCCGAAAATGGGAATATAATAACGGGAGCCAAGCATGTCCTCTGTTTGACAATTAATACGCAAAAATTAATCAATTATGAGACCAGTATGAGAAAATTATGTTCATATACGAGTGTCGTTTGGAGATTTCGAGAACAGTTTGAACAACTGTTTAGCGACTTCAAAAAAGTTTAATTGCTCGAGCATTCATTAATTCATTTATTCAAGTTCATTTCAGCTCTCTGAACATTAATATTGAATAAGCTGTATAATGGAGAAACTTCACGTAGTAAATATTCAGTAGTCACCTTCGGTAAAAACGTTGAAAGATTTTCAATGTGATTCGTCTCGGAAGAGTCTGGCCTCAACTTACTCAGAATGTGTAGGGCCTTTCGTCTAAACTGAAAAGTTGGTTCGAATTACATTCTGGTTGAAGGAATTGTTCTATTTTACTTATTTGTGTGAGTCTCCGTTTTTCTACTGTCAAGGTGGTTAGAAACAAAATAAAGAAACTCACATAAGAAATTTTGATAGTTGCATCTGAATGGGAGTGACAAATTCCTTACCAAAAAGGAAAAAAAGTGAAGGAAAGTGAATACCACCTCAATAAGTAACATTTTAAGCTGTTTTTTACTATAATTTTGTTTAAATCTATACAAATGAAATTGGAAATCCATTTATCTGTCTGTTTGTTTGTCTCATCATCACGGGAGAACAACTGCACCGATTTTCATGAAATTTTAACGACTGGCGTTGGTATGGCGCCTCTTAAAATTTCGGCGTTCGTATGTCTGTCCTCATGTCCTTCTGACTGTTTCCTCACTTTAAGCGTGATCCAATCGTTATATGAGAATGACAGTACCGAATTTCATGAAAAATCTATAGGTAGCCTAGGCATGGTCCAACTCAAAATTTAGGTGTCCTTCTGACGGTTTCCCCATTTTAAGTCTAACCCAATTGCTATATGATAACGACTGTACCGAATTTCATGAAAAGTTTTTGGTTGGTATGGCCTAACTTAAAATTTAGACTCCCATTTGTCCTTCTGTCTGTCGGTCTTCATGAACGCCTAACTGTTTACTCCCTTTAAGCGTGACCCAATCATTATATGAGCTTCCACACAAGCGGGATTCAATCATTTGAATTTTCAAACAAACGTGACTTTATTGTTTTTTGAGTCTCTCTACAATAAATTCGATTCAAAATCCGATAACGTGATCCGATTGTTGTTTTTGCTTCTATCTCTAAAATGATGGAAGCGTTTATAAATTAACGAAATCAAAAATAAACCTTCCGCAGACAATATTAAAAGAGTGAAAATTCTGTTTCTTTCATTTGAATTTTTATGGCTGTCATACATCATTACTAAGTATATTTGCAGGTATATTGTTAGAAACAGTAAAATTTTAAGTATTTATTTTTACTAAGTGGCAATATTAGGCTACTTATAACTACCAAAACCTTTAGAATATTCTATGCATAAAATAGTGAGTTTTTTTTTATATAGTTTTAGAATGCTGTTGTTTTTCGTAGTTTCAGATTCTATTGTAATGATGATACATTTTGTTTAATAGTAAGATTTTCAATTTTATTTATATAAATTTCAAACAAAAAATCTCCAAATATTAAAAGTTCACAGCAAATTGTAAACTAAATTCCTTTACATAACATAGTCCGTACAAAGAACGGATATACAGCTAGTGAATGTTATTCTTCTCACTAAATAACATTTAAAGCTGTTTTTATAAAACGAGTATGCAGCTGTTTCCCCATTTGATATGAATGAATAATTTTCTAGATATGAATGGATTTTTTAGTAATGAATATTTTTTTAGAATTTCAAAATACTTTTATTTTAATTGTAAACTAACAGCATACCCATTCTTCGTACGAAGTATATAATATAAAGAAACTTAAAATTCACAATCATGTGCAAATTCCTGTAGTATACTAAATGACATTTTTAATCAAAATATTCTGTTACAATATTTAATTTAATGCTCCTAAAAAGACGTTTTAGAATCTCTGTTCAAACCTTGCTATACAAAACCTTGCTCTGTTGCTATACAAAATGATCTTCACGGACAGATCTGAAGAATAAAACATCCTGGACCCTTTTGTAAGCAAATTTACAAAAAATATGGAATTGAATCAATATATGCAAAATAAAAGCGTTAAAATTGCATGGGACCCATACTACTTATATAAGCGAATATTAGAATATATAACCTGTATTAGTAAATTACATGTATAAATTGAAAATATCAATAAACCAATAATCTTTAAACCTGAAGGCTTCCAATATATGTCAAAATGAAAGTGCTAAAATTATATGCGAAGATATACCCTCACTACTTATAATGTCATAGATTAGAACATATGTCCGTGTGTCCGTAGAAGATTACCCGTATTACAATATGAGTCTCAAAAATATATGCCAAATAAAGCAAAGGGCATAATAAATTGAAAATATTAATAATACCCGTGATCTTCATACCAGAAGAACGTACTTGTTTCCAATATATGCCAATATATGTCAAAATATATGCCAATATACCTGTACTACTTACATTCTCGTAGATTAGAAAATATACCCGTGCATTTGTAGAAGATTACTCGTACAACGTACAATATATGAGTTTAAACAATTTTTGTCGTAATAAAACAATGGCATAATAACTTGAAAATATCAATTGAAATTATCCAGTCAAAAATGCAATGGCAATGAAATTTATTTTATATACATATCTTCATTATTCAAATTGGAAAATATTTAATAAAAATCGTCTGCCGCATAAACACATTGGATTTAAATCCGTTGTTAAGCGACATGGTATCATTTGCTTCAAAAAATTGTTGAACAAAATATCGTCCCAATAATGCTATCCGTATGGAAGGTTTGGTGACATTTTAAAAAACCGCCAAATTTATCGCCAGCCAAGTGGGACTGTAGAACTGACAATCCCACTTGATGACAAATTGACGAAATATCATCACAATACTATGTTGTAACTAAACATAATTAATTTCATTTATTTAGTGCAATTTTGTCAATTTCAAGATATTTTTATGGATTTACAAATATTTTTATCAATTTAGTGACATTTTAAAAATTCGCTCAATGTGTTACTAAGTAGAGCGGTTGGACTAACAGACAAACGCTAACGAAACATAATTTAAATACTCTCTTCTAACAAACGAAATGAATTTCATTGATTTGTTTCGTTTTTAACACTTTACAACAAAGTTGAAAAGTGTTTATGACTTTGTTCATTCTGTCTGTCTGTCTGTCTGTCTGTCTGTCCGTTAGCACGATAACTGCCGTAAAAATGACTTAATCAAAATGAAATTTTAGTATGTTGTTCAGACGGTCTGTAGGACCTATGGGAATATAAATGAATAATATCACCCAATTAGTTTTGGATTGAACCCGGGTTGAAAAAAGGAAATACATTGAGCCCTATGGGACCTAATTTTTCAAGCATTTTTTAAGCGGATTTAAAATTCACAAATTGCTTCGAAAATTTTAGGCAATATTTAAATTGTTCCATAAAATATATAAAAAAAAATTCAACGAAATATATTCAGTAGTTTTTTAAATAAAAATTAAAATAATAATAGCACCTCTTATATGAAGCGATCACGTGACCATGATATGGAACTATCACGTGACATACTTCAAAATGATATATGGCATCCATCTTGTCTCAAAATCATGATTTTTAAAGTTCTTTTTAATTCATATTGAGTGTTGTATCCGTCCTAAAACTACTTTATTTTTGCCTAAATTCTGTGCATCTACATACTGAAACAACGCAATGACAATATATTTGTGTTTAAATGCTCATCCCAAATTTGATTATTTCTACAACTAAGCCTATTTTTCACCGATGTAAAATGTAAACAGCAAAATATGTAGAATGAGTTTTATTAGAATTGCTGTAATTCTTTAACACAAAATCATTTAGTCCATGGAGTCTGCTTAGCTGATATGAATGAAATATTCATTGATTTTAGAAAGAGAAGGACGATATTTTTCGATGAAGTTTTACGCATATAGTTTAATTACTTGTAGCTCCATGGTCTTAATTTTTAAATAAAATAAATTATTATAGTATTGTGATGAATGACATGAATGGGGGAATTATTTATGAATGAAATGTTGCTTTTATAGAGAGAGCCAGGCGTGTTATTTTTTCTATGACGTCATTTGAATGGATTTCAGTTGTTTTCGATGAAGTTTTCAAATATAATAAATTATCGTAGTATTATGACAATTCTAAAATTATTACCGAGGAATGTATCACATTTTAGAGATGTTTAAACCAGGCAATTTATATTTTAATGCCGTCATTTCAATGAAGTTAATTTTTTTTTATGAAGGTTTAAGGTTTCAAATATAATAAATTAATGTAGTATTGTGATAAATTTTAAAATATTACCGAGGAATGTATTGCATTTTAGACATGTTTAAATAAAATTGCATTGAAGTTGGAAAGTGTTTCATAATCAATGCTTTAAGCATGATTGATCTTTCTTGTTATCAATTTGACGACATTTCCGTCAATTTGGCAACGTTTAAGAAAAGTTGCCAGGTTAGCGATATCCTGCCAACTTCGTAGCTCTGAATTTGCAGATCTGAATAAAACATCCTGATCCTGTTTGTATATGTTAAATGAAAACACTAAAATTGTATTAGAAGGTATACCCGTTCTACTCTTTTTCTTTTTCAACAATTGGTTAAATAAATTTATTGGCTAAACACAATACATGATTTTATTAGCTAAACACAATATATAAGCTTGAAAACTCTTTGCCAAAATAAATGAAAATGATGTACGTAGTCCGCAATTAATATAATTAAAAGAAAAATCCATTTATGAGATATATTTCAATATCTATTTATGTATTATTCAAATCGAAAAAATAATAATAAACATTAACAAACACATTTAATTTAATTACGTTGCCGAGCAACATGATATAAGATAGAATCTTCCTCATAAAATTCTAATAATCAAATAACCATTTTGATTTCTCAATACTTTTCACTGTTGATTAAAAGCTTGTGAAAGATAAACCATGGTGATAAATTTTCCATTTCAATTCAAGTTTCAAACATTCATGGTTTCAAACAATTCATGTTTTCAGAAAGTCAGATTTTTCAGCCTGTGGGCTTTAAAAACAATGCTATAATAATCTTGCAACAAAATATGCATAAGTGATTGTTTTGTACCGCATTAAAAACCGCACACAATAGTACCAATTTTACAGCTGAAAAGGTAATATAGGCTCTTAAACAATGCTTTCAGAGAATCTTCACCCTTTATTTATTTATTTATTTATTCTTTTTTGTGCTAATAAAGTCTTGCTTCTGTAGTGAATCAGATATACTATTTAAATTGATTTTTTCCGCGTAGGCCACTTTACCTAACCTTGGCATTTCTGACTTTCCTGTTTCCTTATGTAAGTTTTATTGTGATCTAATGAACGCTATTTGAACGTCGTAAACAGAAGGGAAATTTGTCAAGAGACTAATGGTTTTGAAAATATCTTCAAATATATCCTTGACATTAGAATGTATTAAATTGAAAAAATTAATGCATTATTTTAAAAATTAATTTAAGTATTTTATATAAATGCAATGAAAAACAGAACATGCGGCTGCATCGAATAATATTTTAAAGTTACTATTTGATATCAAACGTTTCTATATTTTACTGTTTTGGGATGGGTTTGAACATGTACTATTTATATTTTACATTTTATTATGTTTATATAGTTTCAATTTTATTGTTTTGGGATGGGATAAAACATATACTATTTATATTTTACATTTTCTTATATTTATATAGTTTCAGTTTTCCACCCTTGTTGAATTATGATTCAAATTAAAATTTTGGTTACTGGTGTGCAGTTTCATGAGTTGTGATTTGATCGCATATAGTTAATACATTATTGCGAATAAAACCATGCTTTTTCAGTGAAATCAA
The DNA here is from genome assembly GCA_951213105.1 of Amaurobius ferox. NCBI lineage: Eukaryota > Metazoa > Arthropoda > Arachnida > Araneae > Amaurobiidae > Amaurobius > Amaurobius ferox. The sequence continues at coordinate 92,476,889 of OX578141.1, read as the reverse complement.
CTTTCAAATATTTTTGTCGTGTTTGAATTAATTTCATTCTTTTAAAAATAACTTGATATACAGGATGTTTAAAAAATATTGCATAATTAAATATATCATGAACAATGGGTCGTAGATCCGTGATTTGAATTTAAGAATAGTTATAAACAAATATAACAATAATGAAAATGTCGTAGATTTTCAGACTACGACAGTTTTAGTCATACGATGGATTTGAGTAAAAAAATCTGATGTGGGCAACACATGACTTTCCTTATATAATGTAATGAATTTACTACTTTTAAAGTAAAAAAATAGGTTTTCTTATAGTAGATACTAATATTCTTTCCAAGATATTGAGTTTTCGACAATTAGTCGTCATTTGCATTATTTAGCGTCATTTTTATCCATTTGGCGAGATTTTCGTTAATTTGGCAACACTTCAAAAAGTCGCCAAATTGGCGACATTCCGCCAAATTTGTCGCCAAAATCTCGCCAAGCGTTATGGACGAAGAAATAAGTTGTTCTTACAGTAGATAAATGACTATTGGCGTTCAAATACAAAATTATTACTCAACGTATCTTTTTTCATGAATGGAACAAGCTAGATCCACGAGAATGATGTCATCCAATTTATCGTATGGTATTACATATGAAAAGTGAACATGTTTCTCAATAGGAAATTCTTTTTTTCATTTTATATGACTTTTTAATAATTTTTTTGAAAAATGTGCAATATCTCGAAAACGGTTCATGTTAGCATTCTAAAATTTATGTCAATCGTTTTCTAATGAAAAATTACATAAGAAATGTCTATTTGCGTAAATTTATTAGTGGTTTTGATTTTTTGACGATTTTTTAAAAATTTTATTCGAAAATTTAGGGGAGTTCTGAACATTCGATTACGTATAAAAACAATAGGCTTCCAGTGTTTACAGATTGTGATTTTTGTACCAAATTTGGTTCGAATCGGTCCATTCGTTCGTCAGTTATCGTCTCCACAGACTCACTGACACACACACACACACACACACATACTTTCACACACACACACACACACACACACACACACACATACACACACACAGACATCACTTCAAAAATGTTTGATTCGTGATCAGGGATGCTTGAAACGTGCTCTCCCGTCGAAAACTCGATTTCGAATTTTCGACCCCGTCACAATACTTTCCTTATACATTATGTATATAAGGAAAGTAAAAACTACAAAATTTAATTTTTGATGCGAGCTCTCTAAAAAGGAAGTTCCGATTAGCGAATTGTTCATTATTTATTTAATCTTTTGGGGGAAAATCCCACCTTCTCTAATATGTAAAATTGAAAAAATTGCCCAAATTATAGAACCTAAACTATTTTTACCCGATCAGAAGAAACTGAAAGAACATAGGTTTCAGAAGTCGTACAAAAATTGAATTTCTGTATATAAAATTTACATTTGAAAACATGCGCATGATAACATAAGTTATATACAGTTCCCAATTGACTGCCGAAAACTTTATTTAATGATATCTTAGGTAATTTTGATCCTATAACAATGGAAATTTTTGTTTGTCTAATTGAACTATGGAAAATATTTTCATAATTGAAATTGATTTTCTTTGTGGCTCGTATAGAAAGTTGCATTTTGTACCTTTTTACTAAAACGTGTCACTTAATCAAAGCTTGAGTGCCATGATAGTCTACCTTAATTAAAGTATTTCCTAAACTTGAACCAGTCTAGTTCAAGACATATTTATCTTTTTGAAATTAATCTTTTTGAAATATTTTGTATATCCTTTTCATGATTCTAACAAGAAAGATCAATCATGCTTAAAGCATTGATTATGAAACACTTTCCAACTTCAATGCCATTTTATTTAAACATGTCTAAAATGTGCAATGCATTCCTCGGTAATATTTTAAAACTTATCACAATACTACATCAATTTATTATATTTGAAAACTTAAGCCTTCATCGAAAAAAATTAACTTCGATCAAATGACGGCATTGAAATATAAATTGCCTGGTTTAAACATCTTTAAAATCTGATACATTTCTCAGTAATAATTTTAAAATTATCATAATACTACGATAATTTATTATATTTGAAAACTTCATCGAAAACAACTGAAATTCATTCAAATGACGTCATAGAAAAAATAACACGTCTGGCTCTCTCTATAAAAGCAGCATTTCATTTATAAATAATTTCCCATTCATGTCATTCATCACAATACTATATAATAATTTATTTTAATTAAAAATTAAGACCATGGAGCCACAATTAAACTCTATGCGTAAAACTTCATCGAAAAAAATCGTCCATCTCTTTGTAAAATCAATGAATATTTCATTCATATCAGCTACGCAGACCCCATGAACTAAATGATTTTGTGTTAAAGAAATACAGCAATTCTAATACAACGCATTCCACATATTTTGCTGTTTACATTTTACATAGGTGAAAAATAGGCTTCGTTGTAGAAATAATCAAATTTGGATGAGCATTTAAATTCAAATGGGTCACGTGATCGCTTCATATCAGAGGTGTTATTATTAGTTTAACTTTTATTTAAAAAACTACAGAATATATTTCGCAGAATTTTTTTTATGTATTTTATGGAACAATTTGAATATTACGTAAAATTTTCCAAGCAATTTGTGAAATTTAAATCCGCTTAAAAAATGTTTCAAAAATTAGGTCCCATAGGGCTCAATGTATTTAATTTTTTCAACCCGGGTTCAATCCAAAACTAATTAGGTGATATTATTCATTTATATTCCCATAGGTCCTACAGACTGTCTGAACAACATACTAAAATTTCATTTTGATTAAGTCATTTTTACGGCAGTTATCGTGCTAACGGACAGACAGACAGACACAATGAACAAAGTCATAAACACTTTTCAACTTTGTTGTAAAGTGTTAAAAGTGAACTTTTAAAAACTAAAAAACTGTGAAATAAAACTTGTGCGAGGTAAAAATTTCGCTCCAGTACTGTAACGAATCATCATGTTAGAAAATCCATGGTTCGAAACTTAATTAGGACAGGAGGAAGAGGAAGAAGAGGAGGAGTCGAAACAAAAAAGCAGTTTTCTAAATTTCGTTCCGAAACAGCACGTTTAATCGTAATATGTTTGAAACAAGAAAATATTTATTATAAAATTATCTATAATAAAGGATTTTATCACTTTTTTGATGTGATGAACTGTTTGGTCACAAAATCAAACCTTTATGAAGTAAATATATCCAACTTTGGCGTAAAAATGGAAGTGGGACAAACATTTCCAGCCTAAATTGTTTTTATAATATATTCTATTTTATTGGACATTCAAATGGCATAAATTTTAGAAAGCTAGCAGGAACCGTTTTCCAGATATTGCACAAATTTTGAACAAATTTTTGAAAAATTCGTTCAAAAATTAGGACTTTCAACATTGTTAAATATATAATAATTTTATACTCGATGTGTCACTAGAAAACGAATGTCTCAATCTTTAGAACGCTGGCACAAACCGTTATCGAGATATTGCACATTTTTCAAATAAATTTTTAATTAGTAAGTAGCACAAAAAATGCTCACGTTCCATATGTAAAATTATACAACTAATCTGTTAATATCATTCTGATAGATCTAGTTATTTATATTCATGAGAAAAGACACACTTATATTATAATAGTTTTGCACTTTGACAACAAAGAATTCGCCAATAGTCATTCATTTCACAGCATATTAAACAAATATCAATTGTGCATTGATGAGGATTATGCATGTGAGTATGAATAAGTCAATCTGTTTTGGCTGATAAGTTGCGAAAAGCGCCCAATTTCAATTTACGTAGTGTTAATTGTTTGAAATAAAATCTATGCAGTAATTCTTGTACATCATAATGTCGCTGTGAGAAAATAAAGTCATTACACTATATAGCGAAAGTCATGTGCTGCCCACAGCAGATTTTTTTTCTGTTAAGGAGAGTAGAGGTCAGGACGATTGCATACTTAAAAGAATATGCTCATTTTTGCGTGAACATGTGTTTACATACATACAAATTATGTAAATCCAGATAATCATAGATATACACATACATCAATTTTACTTTACTTACTTTGTCGTCTCAACATGCCATGCACTGGCGAAGATTGTATTTGTAACCAAGTCAAGCGGTATGATGCCAACTTTTAAATTTTTGATTGATTCTAGAGCTCTTAATGCACACACACACACACACACACACACACACTCACACACACACACACACACACACACACACACACACACACACACACACTTGGCTCCCTAAAATATATAATTCTTTAAACATGTGTTCTTGGTTAATAAAGTGTTCTTGGTTTAAGTACTGTAACGAATCATCATGTTAGAAAATCCATGGTTCGAAACTTAATTAGGACTTGAATTCTTTACAATAGCGCCCCAACAACTTAATCCCGCAGGTTAGATGCAGTGATAACTGGAGTCTGTAAAAAACTAAGTGTACATTTTTTCAGGAGCATACGATTTATGGTAGCAATTTTCAATTAACGATTAATATGATCCATAAGATACTAGTCTGAAGGCCTTTCAAATCTTCTTCGATCTGAAATAATGTAGGACCCTCTTCCAATAAAAGAGATTCGTATTTTATCCCAGTAGCTTAATGGATAAAAGTTGGCTGGACAATTCGAATATCCGTCATTCAAATTTCGGCTGTGACTTGAATTATTTACTGCTAAAAACTGACATATACAGGAAGGTGCAAGGGTCTTTATACATAAGTGCTAATAAAGACGCCCGGGTTCGATTCCAGCTTATGATTTTTAAGAAGGAGTTTACGAGAATGAAAATTACATATGTTTTGCTGTCACTTTCATTTTAAATAAAAGAACAGGTTTTTCTTATTTTTAAATAGAAATTTGTATGAAAATATTACTATGTTATTAATACCTATCACGGCTGATTTATAAACACATTATTTCGAAGATAAGTCATAGTTCGAAACATAAGTGATAAAGCTCATTGTTCACAAAATGACTTTCTACTCCACCAGACACATTGTTTTCATTAATTTAAAGCTATTTAATGATTCTATTCACTAAACCTAAGATATATGAAAATAGTTTACAAAAAAGTAATTTTGAATACAGATAAATTCTAAATTTCATGTTTTCTTTTTTGAAGTGAGAAAACAATATTTTTATTATAAATTTATTTTTCAAAAATATCAAATTCAAAAGTTCAGTGTATATATACCTATCAGTTCGATATGCATGTTAGTTTTTAAGCAAATAGGATAGTAACATTTTTTGTAATCATGCGAACAGACACAAAAATTTGAAACTGGGGAAAAAGGATTTAAACAAACGCCAAACTAGGGAAAATTGCAATATATACATACAAGTTCATTTTTTATCAACATCTGCTTAATTTGCTTCCAATCTTGATGCGATTTGCTTTAAATGAATCCTGAAAATGTAATATATTTTTAAATTAAATTTTTTGAAAAATCGTTTTTTTAAAAGTTAAAAGCTCCTCTTAAGCGAAATGAAGTCTAATACTCTACAAATAACTTTTGACTCGATTTACAAAAAACGTTTTTGAAGGTTTTGCAATACTACAGTTGTATAAACCGAAATATATATATATATTTTTTTAATGGCCAGGCACTTGACTTTCGTCATTCGCCTTTCGTCAGCCGCCAGAACGTGAACCATTTAGCCGTCCTAAGACTTTGCCCCAGGCGCACCAGAGGGGGGGGGGGCGGAACACACTACGCCCACAACACAAACATCCATGCCTTATATGGGACTCGAACCCAGAACGCGGCGATCGAGCGATTGCAGTGGAAACGCTCGCCTTGACCACTCGACCACAGCGTCGGCCCGAAAAAATTTATTATATCATATGTTTTGAGTTGGTGCAACTGCACTCTCGTCTATATAGGACGTTTCAAGAAGATTGCACGCTTAAGTACTTTTTAAACGACTGGTTGCAGATCCACGATTCGAATTTAAAAAATGCTTCATATAAGATAAACTTTCAGACTAGAACAGTTTGGGTAACACGTTTTAGTAAAAATGTGCAAAATATAACTTTTTATACCGAATGTCTGCAAAGGAAGTTCCATTTAGCATATTGTCCCTTATTCATTTAAAAACCCGGTCCTCCGATACTCAAATTTGACTGTAAAAAATTGTCAAAGCTATAAGACTTAACCGCTTTGGCCGGATCAAAAGAAACGGCGATATCATAGATATAAGGGGGTCGTACAAAAATTGAGTTCATAATAAAATTTCCATTATAAAACTTGCATGAGTCTACATGCTTTAGTAAACGCTTTATACAGTTGAAAAAAATTGAGTTTCTTTAAATATAATTTTAATTACAAAACTTACATGTACTTACATCTTTAGTAAGGGTTTTATATTCCCCAGTTATACTACGTCAAAAATTTTAATTAATAATAACTCGGTTAATTTAATCGTATAATAGAAATGCTTTCGTTTGACTAATTAGGCCTTGGAAAATATTTTTATAGCTAATTTGTTTTTCGGGGGGGGGGGGGGGGCATATAAAAGTTACATTTTGTACATTTTTACTAAAATGTGTTACATGATCAAAATTTGCAAACAATGATAATCTACCTTAATTGAAGGATTTCTTAAATTGAAACTATGTGTCTCCAACTAATCGTTTAATAGATATTTAGTACTGCAATCTTTTTGAAACACCCAGTACTAAAAACTATCATTTTGCTTTAAATATTTTTAAATTTTTCATTTGTTAACAATGAAAATTATACCATTGCATTATTTTACACAAAACTGAAGGAGTGACTTGTAATATCAGACATTCTGTAATTTTTGCTTAAAATATCACAATCTTATTATAACATATTTAAAAGTACCTTGTTTTATATCATCACTATGACACAGCATTTTAGTGCAGATATATTTTTTATTTCAGAACAATATTAAGAGTATAAAGCTGCAAAACACACAGTAACAGAACAAATACAGTGAAAGTTGAAACTGAATACGACACTAATCATCAGTTATCTATAGTTCATTGACTATTTAAGCATGTATGTCGAGAACTTTTTCTTCAAAACTTTCATAAACTGGACTGAAGAAACAACGAGAAAAGAGGTAGTAGAAGAAATACAAAATAAGGAGCCACTTCAGTGTTGTAGTTACTGCCCACCAGCTGGAATAAAATAATAGTCTTAGATTATATATGAACAGACAGAACAATTGTTCTATGCATACAAGATTCGTATAAAAGTCCTTAAACACAGCAATAACTATGTAAGAAATAGTCCACGAGTGTACACATTAGGTCTATCTATAGTAAAATGAGTATGTCTAATTGACTATAAGTGATAGTAGCGCCTGTAGCAGAGAATTTAAAAATTTTAGGATAATGAACCCAGCAACAAAGCGAGATAGACAAAATAAGGTCAACTGCAAAGTTATAATCTAATTAGTAGGGATCGGCACCAAGAACGGACAAAACGCATATACGGAAGGCAATAAATACCTGTCAACGAGTTGTAGCATCAGAGCTTGTGGCACAGTAACAAATGCAATCCATGTCAAAATATGAGGTACGTGTTTTTTTTAAATTCAAATATTAGTTATTGCTAACGGAGGGCATTTTCAACAGGTTGTACATTAGACACTTGTGTATTTAAGTTCTGTTTATTTTAGCATTTCTGAATATGACAGCCATTCGCTAATGGACTTAATGTGTTAAATAAATATCTTCTGTAACAGATTTTTGTCAATTACCACTAACTAGATAATGCTCCACATTTTCGCAATTTTTGCCTGTCTTACTCTTGCTAAGTTCATTAGTCTAACATTTTAATCTGTAATTACATTTATTCGATCGGACATTGTCATTTTACTATAGAAAGACCTAACTTGAACGCACATTGACCTTTCCTTACAAAGTTATTAGAGTACTGAAGAACTTTCCTAGGAAACCTGCATATTTTGTTATTTTCAGATTCATTTTAAAGTAACTTAAAAGTAGTTGAATTATGCGCTTTTAATCAATCATTTCAGTCGCTCTTTGTACAAGCGAAAGGGCTAATGGACATAACTGTATGACGACCCTAATGTCCGCTGAATCAAAAAACATTTTTAGTATTATTAATAATGCATCATTCATAACACATAGTTCACGAAGATACCTGTTTCGAAATTACATAAGATGTATTGGTTCATATCTACAAAGAACATCACTTAAGTGTGAATTCGTAATTTCTCAGAAAAACTGACACTCAACTGTACTATAAATTAAGTTTGATTCGAACAATTCACTGTTTAGTTTCAAATATAACTTCAAATTATAATTAAAATTTAGAACTGAATTTGAACACCATTCACCCGTTTGCTCTCGTGAAATGTCGTACACTACATACCTATAGTCTGAAACGTCTGTGAACTAATGGCAATTCCTTTTGTGAAGTCTGTTCTTACTTCTACAAACTTGATGATGTCTGTTTAACTTAAAGTGTGCTGAACTACATGGATATACCAGTTTCTTTTGAAAAGTATGTTCTTACTTCTATTAACTGAAAAATGTATGTTTAACTTGAAGTCTGTTTAACTTCATGAAGCCTGTGAAATCAGCTGTTGTATATCAAGGAAATATTTTAAACATGCAGTCATACAACCGACCAATAAAGGGTGTTCCAAAAACTTGTATCCACGCTCCTAGTGCAGTGACTAGCATCAGTAGACCGGTTTAGCGAGTATCGAATAACAGATAACTGCACTGGCAACAATGAAATCAGCACAGGTCTGCAATTTTACGAACTTCCTGTGGCTGAAGTCGGTTAGTCGAAATTTGAGCTCAGACTGCACAAAGATGGAATTGCTATGTTCATAGAGACAAATCCAGTCAAAAGAGGGGCTGTCAGAACTTAAAATGGCGCTCCCGGAGTAGTAATCAACACCATTGGAAGTGCCACTTTAATCTCTTCTATAAATTTGATGTCGGCAGAGTGATATGACTAACAGCAACGATCAACTCAGAGTTTCAACCACAGTTTCAACGCAGTTCAACCACATCATTTTAAACTGTTTTACATATATTTGTAGAATATATTTTGCTTTTATCCCTATACTTCTCAATAGGGTTCAATACATAATTTAATGATACATTAAAGCACATCTAATAAATATATACTTAATGAATTAATGAATAAATATATACTTGATTTAAATATCAACATCAAATTTTATATCGTGTGTTATAAATATATGTTAAAAAATTATCGCCGAATACTTACATCTTTGCCTTTTTTTTTGCATAAGGAATGTTCGAGGGATCCTCGTGAGCAAGAAATTTGCGACCTCCATATAGGCATTTGTCCATGTAATTTAGCCAATCAAAATTATCCAAATTCATGAAGAATATCTGAAAATGTCAATTTCAAGTTTTAAATTTTCAAATTATATAAAAAAAAATAGCTATTTTTCTGTGATAAAAACAAGTATAAAATAATTTGAGATTATGGTTGCAATTCTGATAAGCTTTAAAACTCCTTAAATTATTAGCTGAAGCATTCCTTTGTTAAAACGGATTATGAAAGTGCAGAGTTCCTAGAAAAGTTCTTAAGCACACCAATAACTTTGAAGGAAATGTTCATGACTCAACAGATTAGTTCTATCTATATCAAAGTGACCATACTCGATCGGATGGAAATGATTGCAGTGTCCTCAGCTAAGAATTTAAAATGTTAGTACAACGAACTCGGTAACAATGGGAGACAGAAGGAAAAAGCCAATTACAAAGTTACAGAGCATTATCAAAGAGTAGAAATCGACAACAGGAATGAAAGAAGCGCGTATATGGCGGATTATAAATATATGTCATATGTCACCGGTTGCTAATGCACATCGACTAATTGTAATTAATTATTGTGTAATATTTTTATCGAATTAAAATATACATAATCGTTGACGGAGGGCACTTTTAACAGACTCTACTCTAGATTTCTGTGCCTGCACGTGTTGTTTATTGTATTATTCCTGAATACACCATTAATTCGTCTACAACTGTTTTGTGTCAAATAAATATAGTCTGTGACAGTTTTATTATTGACCAGCAGTATACCAGTTATTCGTACGGAATATATAATATAAAGAAACTTAAAATTCAAAAGTTATGTCCAAATTCCAATATAATTCTAAATGGCATTGTCATTCAAAACATTTTATATAAAATATTTAATTTGATTCTCCTAATTAGAGGTATAATAATCTCTGTTCCCGTTATACAAAATTATCTTCAGGCAGATCTGAAGAATAAAATATCTTGATCCCATTTGTAAACAAATTTACGAAAAATATGAAATTGGATCAATATATGCCAAAATAAAAGTGCTATGAAATTTGATCAAAATATTCAAAAATGAAAGCGCTAAAATTGTATTTGAATTTAGAAGATATACCTGTACCATTTTCATTCTATTTCAATAATTGGCTAAACTTAATATATGAATATGAAAAATCTTACAGAGAAAATCTGCCAAAATAAAATAGATGGCTTAAGAAATTGAAAATATCAATAATCACCGTGACCTTTCAACCCGAAAAACGTAATTGATATAATCCAGTCAAAAATGTAATTCCGGTAAAATTTATTTTTACACGAATTTATTTTTATAAGTACACATATCTTAATTATTTAAGTCGGAAAAGATTTAATAAAAATCGTCTGCTGTATAAACTCATTGGATTTAATTCCGTTGCTTAGCAACATGATATCCTTTTTATTATTAACACTTTACAACAAAGTTGAAAAGTGTTTATGACTTTGTTCATTCTGTCTGTCTGTCTGTCTGTCTGTCTGTCTGTCTGTCTGTCTGTCCGTTAGCACGATAACTGCCGTAAAAATGAGTTTATCAAAATGAAATTTTAGTATGTTGTTCAGACGGTCTGTAGGACCTATGGGAATATAAATAAATAATATCACCCAATTAGTTTTTTATTGAACCCGGGTTGAAAAAATGAAATACATTGAACCCTATGGGACCTAATTGCATTTTAAATGCACTTTCCTACGTCCTAGAGAGTTAAAATTTGGTACACAGCTTAAATTAGTAGAACATTTTATTCTACAGCAATTTGGTGGATCTTTAAATATAGATCATACATTTTTTTCGAAATGACCCGCAATTAATCCCCGTTCACTTTTATAAATCATTGTTGTAATATTGTTAAAAATTCTGATGTGGACAGCACATGTCTTTCCCTGCAGACTCGTATTCGTTCTCTTTATTTATTCAATGATAATTTGAGTTTATCTGCACAACATAAGTATTTTAAATGACATTGAATTTACACGTTAAACTTTAATTTGGTTCTCATTTGATAACTGGACTTATTGTCAAAGGTGGCGTAGCGAAAACGCGAAAAAACTAGAATATCTCAAGAACGGCTAGTCCTAGAGTAATGGGGTTAGTCTTATTCTTTTTGTTGTCAAAAATCACATATAAAATAGGAATTTAATTGATATAATTGAGCACACGTAGTCTTTTATTTTTATATATAACGATTTTTGCTGGCCATTTCGCAAAAATAGCCCGTTCCTTTTTCCCGAATCGTAGTAGAATAACCTACAAATGATTTATATACAACATTTTGTTAAATTTGGTATATAAATCACTTGTAGGTTATTGAAATATTATACTCCAAATTTTGTTAAATTTGGTTCATTAGTTTTTAGCTAGAGTGGATAAAGGCAATTTCTGCGGCCATTTCGCAAAGAAGGCAGATTCTTTTATTACGAATCGTACTATAATCTAATTAACATCAGGATTTCCCACAAAAAACATACCTACCAAATTGTATGAAATTCGGTCCATTAGTTTTTCAATTAGAGTGGATGTAATATCCACACAGACACACAGAAACATACACAGATACACCCTTACACACACAGACGTTTTCCTAAAAGTAGTTTTTTCGTGTTCTAGAAGTCCCAAAACGTGTAGATACTTTGAAAATTCGAGTTCCGATCTTCGGCACGATTCCAATACTTTGAGTACATACACATACACATATATATTATCTGTGTATCTAAATTCCGTGCCTATGCAATTACAATAGTTGTGATTTTAAATGATCCCTAAACTTTTATTATTTCTTCAAGGAAGCCTAATTTTAACATATGCAGAATGCAAATATCTCAAGCGATTGTAAGATGAATTAATTACATAAGAATTGCTGAATTTTTTTCACACAAAATTATTTAGCTCTGGAGTCTGGAATACAAGTTATATGAATGAAATATTCATTGATTTTGCATAAAGAATCAGATGATTTATATTTCGATACAGTTTTAAATATTTAAGTATAATAAATTACTGTAGTACTGTGATAATGTAAAAGATATTACCACTGAATGAATCACATTTTAGAAATTTTTAAATGAAATTACATTTCAGTTGGAAAGTGTTTCATAATCAATGCTTATGCATGATTGATCTTTCTTGTTTTATCTCTTTGGATTGTTTTATAGACTTTTATTTTAAAGGTTTTTAGTTGAAGTTATGTTTCATTGACTACTTTAGATACATTCGTGGCACTGAATTATTTTCAATCTATTAACACACTATAGTGAACCTATATAGATAGTATAATAATATTTTTTTTAATTAACTGTAAATCCAATGAAACGATAGAAATAAGAATTGTGGCATTTTCAGCCCTTTTCAAGGTCAAATCGATTATTAGGTGCTGAAGAGCGCTGCAAAACATGAGACTGGTTTACGGATGCTGGTCGTTGCATTAGGAGTATGGTTCCAAAATTTAGGAACGCCTAATATCGTCTGATAGTGTAACTATGATGTGATCAATTCTGTTACTACCCTCGTTCACAGTACACTACCTAGCTATTTTAGACATGCGACCCGTGTCTTGCATTCAGGGCGACAAATGCGGCTCGCAAGTTCTCAAAAGTTGCCGATCCCTGGTGTATATAAGATCAACGCATTTGACATTGAATTAACATCGAGCAAAGTGAATTTGGCTTTTTTGATAACTTATTAATCCAAAGAAAATGACTGTGGATGAAGGAACAGTGGTGTTCCAGGGAGAAAAATGTAGCCCGTGCCTGACATCCAGTGCGACGAATGCGGCTCGCAAGTTCTCAAAAGTTGCCGATCCCTAGTGTATATAAGATCAACGCATTTGACATTGAATTAACAAATGCGGCTCGCATCCAGGGTGAAAAATGTAGCCCATGCCTTACATCCAGGGCGACGAATGCGGCTCGCAAGTTCTCAAAAGTTGCCGATCCCTGTTGTATATAAGATCAACGCATTTGACATTGAATTAACAAATGCGGCTCGCATCCAGGGTGAAAAATGTAGCCCATGCCTTACATCCAGGGCGACAAATGCGGCTCGCAAGTTCTCAAAAGTTGCCGATCCCTGGTGTATATAAGATCAACGCATTTGACATTGAATTAACAAATGCGGCTCGCATCCATGGTGAAAAATGTAGCCCATGCCTTACATCCAGAGCGACGAATGCGGCTCGCAAGTTCTCAAAAGTTGCCGATCCCTGGTGTATATAAGATCAACGCATTTGAGATTGAATTAACATCGAGCAAAGTGAATTTGTCTTTTTTGATAACTTATTAGTCCAAAGGAAATGAGTGTGGATGAAAGGACAGTGGTGTTCCAGAGAGAAAAATGCAGACCATGCCTTACATCCAGGGCAACGAATACGACTCGCAAGTTCTCAAAAGTTGCCGATCCCCGGTGTATATAAGATCAAAACATTTGACATTGAATTAACATCGGGCAAAGTGAATTTGGCTTTTTTGATAACTTATTAATCCAAAGGAAATGACTGTAGATAAAAGGACAGTGGTGTTCCAGGGAGAGAAATGCAACCCGTGCCTTACATCAAGGGCGACAAATGCGGCTCGCAAGTTCTCAAAATTGCCGATCCCTGGTGTATATAAGATCAACGCATTTGACATTGAATTAACAGCGAGCAAAACGAATTTGGCTTTTTTGATAACTTATTAGTCCAAAGGAAATGACTGTGGATGAAAGGACAGTGGTGTTCCAGAGAAAAAAATGCAGTCCGTGCCTTACATCCAGGACGACAAATGCGGCTCGCAAGTTCTCAAAAGTTGCCGATCCCTGGTGTATATAAGATCAACGCATTTGAGATTGAATTAACATCGAGCAAAGTGAATTTGTCTTTTTTGATAACTTATTAGTCCAAAGGAAATGACTGTGGATGAAAGAACAGTGGTGTTCCAGCGAGAAAAATGCAGCCCGTGCCTTACATCCAGAGCGACGAATGCGACTCGCAAGTTCTCAAAAGTTGCCGATCCCTGGTGTATATAAGATCAACGCATTTGAGATTGAATTAACATCGAGCAAAGTGAATTTGACTTTTTTGATAACTTATTAGTCCACAGAAAATGACTGTGGATGAAAGGACAGCGGTGTTAATTATGTTTTAATCGTTCCTTTGCACCTTTATCGAATTTTTGAAATTTTGGATTTTCCCTTAGTCTTGAAAGTGAGACGGATTGAGTGACAATAAAACTAAGATGCTGGCTATAGTAGAAGGACGACTCGATAATTTTGATGCGTCATCTCCTCACTCACTCTGTCAAACATCCATTACAGTGCATCTATAACAATAAAGGATGATGTATTTTGAAAAATTTAAATAATGCATTTATTGAATCCTTGTTTTCAATACCGGGCAATGGCGGGTGCTTTGTTAACACTTTCCAACATAGTTGTAAAGTGTTTATAACTTTGGACATTCTGTCTGTTCGCACTATAACTGCCGTAAAAATGACTTTATCAAAGTGAATTTTAGTATGTTGTTGAGACGGTTTGCGGGACATATGGGAATTGTAAAAGAATAATATCACCTAATTAGTTTTGAATTAAACCCGGGTTGAAAAAATAAAATATATTGAATCCTATGGGGCTTAATTTTTCAAACATTTTCTATGCAAAGTCAAAATTCACAAATTGCTTCGATAACTTTAGGAAATATTCAAATTATACCATAAAATGTGTGGAAACAATTTCATCAAAATATGTTAAGTAGTTTTTAAATAAACATTGAAATAATAATTACACCCCTATTATATGAATAGTTCTCGTGACTTATTGCAAAATAAAATATGGCATCCATTTTTTTTTCGCTGTGTAAAAATCGAGATTTTTAGCCAACGTTTATATTTATATTTAGTATGGCAACCGTCCTAAACCAGCTTTTTTTTAACACTTTACAACAAAGTTGAAAAGTGTTTATGACTTTGTTCATTCTGTCTGTCTGTCTGTCTGTCTGTCTGTCTGTCCGTTAGCACGATAACTGCCGTAAAAATGACTTAATCAAAATGAAATTTTAGTATGTTGTTCAGACGGTCTATAGGACCTATGGGAATATAAATGAATAATATCACCCAATTAGTTTTGGATTGAACCCGGGTTGAAAAAATGGAATACATTGAGCCCTATGGGACCTAATTTTTCAAGCATTTTTTAAGCGGATTTAAAATTCACAAATTGCTTCGAAAATTTTAGGCAATATTCAAATTGTTCCATAAAATATATAAAAAAAAATTCAGCGAAATATATTCAGTTGTTTTTTAAATAAAAATTAAAATAATAATAACACCTCTTATATGAAGCGATCACGTGTCCATGATATGATACGATCACATGACCCACTTCAAAATGATATATGGCATCCATCTTGTGTCAAAATCGTGATTTTTAAAGTTCTTTTTAATTCATATTGAGTGTTGTATCCGTCCTAAAACTACTTTATTTTTGCCTAAATTCTGTGCATCTACATACTGAAACAACGCAATGACAATATATTTCAGTTTAAATGCTCTTCCAAATTTGATTATTTCTACTATTAAGCCTACTTTTCACCTATGTAAAATGTAAACAGCAAAATATGTAGAATGAGTTGTATTGGAATCGCTGTAATTCTTTAACACAAAATCATTTAGTCCATGGAGTCTGCTTAGCTGATATGAATTCATTGATTTTAGAAAGAGAAGGACGATATTTTTCGATGAAGTTATACGCATAGAGTTTACTTACTTGCTCAATGGTCTTTATTTTTAAATAAAATAAATTGTTATAGTATTGTGATGAATGACATGAATGGGGGAATTATTTATGAATGAAATGTTGCTTTTATAGAGAGAGCCAGGCGTGTTATTTTTTTATGACGTCATTTGAATGGATTTCAGTTGTTTTCGATGAAGTTTTCAAATATAATAAATTATCGTAGTATTATGATAATTCTAAAATTATTACCGAGGAATGTATAACATTTAAGAGATGTTTAAACCAGGCAATTTATACTTTAATGCCGTCATTTGAATGAAGTTAATTTTTTTCGATGAAGGTTTAAGGTTTCAAATATAATAAATTAATGTAGTATTGTGATAAGTTTTAAAATATTACCGAGGAATGTATTGCATTTTAGACATGTTTAAATAAAATTGCATTGAAGTTGGAAAGTGTTTCATAATCAATGCTTTAAGCATGATTGATCTTTCTTGTTTTAAAATATATTTGCGAAAAAATATCGTTTGCTGCATGGAAGATTCGATTTTTATTAATATCTCCGCAACCCTGTCCGTAGAAACTCGAAACCTGATTAAATTTTAAATAGGATTATTCCAAGGTTACCTACAAAATTTCATGAAATTCAGTGCAGCCATTCTCCAGTGATGATGACACACACACACACTCGCACGCACGCGCATATTTTTCAATTTTATTTATATAGATTCCTACTCATTAGACAATGTTCTACAACTTTGTAAATAGCATTTTTCTTTTATATCCCTTTATTAACGAGTTAGTTATCTTAACTTGATAATCATCCGCCATAGCTGCAATCACTTTTATTCTATCTGGCATGGTCACTTTACTATAGCTAGACCTAGCTTGTGCAGATTTTCCCTTAAACTGTTATTGTGGTGCATAAGGGCTTACCTAGGAACCCAGTATAAAAATATGTTTAGATGCTAAAATCAAGAAGTATCATTATTCATCTCAACAGTTTGGCATGTTTGTACGGGCTCTAATTCTTTAATGAATACTCCAGACTACAGAAAGTTCTGCAGAACAATTTATTTATAAAAAAAAACTTGGTTGGTATTGATTTTCAAACTGATCAGTGGAAGAAAATGTTGCAGGAAATAACACTCGCTGATTTGAAAAAGTGTGTGGTATTTAATTTTTGCAGATAACGAACACTAACGCTTTATTTTATTTTGACGTTTGCGAATATCCCTATTAAACTTAATCGTTTGGCTCTTAAGCTCTAACTTTTCAAAGAAGACTCTAACACCAAACCTTGTAAATTGATTTATTTATAGAAAAAAAATTGGTTGTTACAATAATTGCACCCTGCGTTACCCGGGATTTAAAGCTGAGAATTAATCCATTCAATTTTTCATAAGACGTGTTCGCTCCCGGCTTGCTTTTTAGCAATCACTTTTTAAGCCAATGAACGAAATATACGCAAACATTCTAAATAAACGCATTTGGACCGTTGCGCGAAAACAGAGTGATTTGGATGTTATGCGACATTTGTTGAAGAAATGTGATTTGAAGACTCCATTGAAAATGTAAAGAAAAGAAAACTGAATATGCCAATGGCAATTCCATGTTAATCGGGTCAACGGGGGCTGAGATAGATCAGATCAAACCGCAGATGAAATAAAAACTAGGGGGGTTATAATCGGAAGCATGGCAATAATGGGAATATAAAATATTTTTAAAAAAATTTCAGAAATATTAAATGCTATCTCAAAAAGTTTTCATCGAATATAAGATCTTTTTAGCAAAATACTCATAATTATAATATAATACAAAATTTAAACGAAATAATATCTCTCAAATTCGAGAAGTTAGAAAACTGATATTGAAGAAGTTAAATTTTAGATTATCTAAAATACTAGGGGACTCCACCCCCTAACGCTCGCCAATTCCCTAATTCGCTTCGCGAATAGGGAGGCTAGCCTCCTCGTTGACGCTAGCTGAGCTCGTTTCGCGAGCTCTTTCGCGAAGACAATACTTCTGCTGGGGCTGACTGTGTTCTCTAACACTTACCAATCTCCGGATATCGCTTTGCGACTATTTCTCCCCGGCCGATGCATAGGACATT
The DNA here is from genome assembly GCA_951213105.1 of Amaurobius ferox. Lineage (NCBI taxonomy): Eukaryota > Metazoa > Arthropoda > Arachnida > Araneae > Amaurobiidae > Amaurobius > Amaurobius ferox. The sequence goes on along the minus strand of OX578141.1, from coordinate 92,458,716 downwards.
ATTTGTATCCATTGCTCGCTGACGGTCGTTAACACTCAGGGCTCGGTGGATCCGCCCTCCGTTTTATGCAGTTCATTAATCGCCGGAGATGGCTTTGCCAACTCTTTCATTACTACTGCTACATAGATGTTGGAGTTTCACTGTAGTTTGCTGACCTTCGCCAAGTCCCGGGAACCGCTTCGCGATGACATCGCCCCTTTTTCGCTGCAGCTCACTAAATGCCGGAACTCGCCTCGCGAGCTCTTTACCCCGATTGATACGCAGGTATATTACGCCCGTTGGACTCAGCCTGTTGTTCTCTAAAGCTCTGCAACTCCGGATATTACTTCGCAAACAACGGATATTACTCGCTAACGCTCGCCAACTCCCGGAGTTCGGGGGTTCTCAATAATGAATTAAAATACTCACAAAAAATAAAATCAGTTGAAATGCCACATGGAGCCTCAGAGTTGGCATTATAAAAAATATACATAAGATCCACAGAGAAGCTAATTAGCTATAGAACCGAAATTTGGTTCAAAAATCATGAAAGACATATTGTCATGATGCTACAAATTAAAAGGATAGCGGTGTTGAGCATAGCAGAATGCTATAGATACATATCTTATGAAGCAACTTAGGTGTTGGCAGGATCTATACCCATAGACATCAAAATCAACGGAGAAGTAAAAATTTATAAACTACTATATTGGAGATATGATGCACAGATTGGGGAAATGGTGATTAAAGCATCAGAAGTCGAAAAGATAAAACTCCTTATATTTAAGCCTTATAAAAACACATCCAAATCTTAGGATAGCAGAAGTGAAGATCAGAAGCCTCAATTTATACTAACGGATCAAATATGGGAAAATAGAGTGGACTGGGCTCTGATTGTTTATATCAATCAGTTGTAAATACCACTTGAATGATGGGTGTAGCATTTTTAATGCAGAACTCCACCATCAAGCAGGTGCTTACAGTACTATCAGTAAAGAATGCAATCATGTTCATATTTACAGCAACTTTATGTCCCTAAAAGGCACAGAGAAGTTAAAAATGAATTTGTGAGAAAAGTAAAAGTCATGATACATGATTTAAATGGAGTAATCAAACTCCATTGAATCAAGGCACATATTGGATTAGCAAGACACGAAGAAGCGAATCGACTATCGAAAGAAGCCCTGGCAGAAGAGAGACTTACCACTTCCTTCTCTCTAGATGCCAAGTTAAAACCTTAGCCAAGAAAGATATGATGGAAAAGTGGCAGATCCGATAGAATGAAACAGATGGGGCAAGAAGGTTATACAGCTACCTACCGAAAGTCAGTACCAAGCACCAATATTGATATTTTTATATTAACCAGGTGCTTTCCGGTCATGGGACATTAAAAAGTTATCGAATTCGTTTTTCCATAAATGTGTGCTGTTTCCGCTTAGAGAAAGGAACAGTTGAGCTTAGCATTTATAGAGAGATATGAAGGCATATCAGTAAAAATCATTGTCCTAAAAATATTGATGAAGCAAGCGTCTTCAATCTGACGATTAACCAGACTTCAAGAACTGGGTTACGTTTGATTGTGAAGAACATTTTGGCTCTTGAATTAGAAAAATGATGATGCAAATACAAATTTGTACATATTGAATATATTGTTATTTATTGCATTTGCTTTTAATATTGCTCTATTTGATGCGCATGTGCAATGCAAATATCGATTCTAGATATTTGTTCTGTATTGCTTATGTTTGCACAAGTAGTTAACCAATTAGTTATACTTGTGATGTGTTGGCTTTGTTTACTGTATGAATATCTTTTAAATTTGATAAATCTGTATGACTTGTCTTGCTCATGTTGTTTTTAATGTCATAATCTCGTATTATTCTTTTGAGGTTTAGGTATTTCTTGGATATATTACACATTTTTCAGTGATTATTGCAGGATAATTTTGTACGTCTTTGACGTAATTGCACGCGAATAAAACTTTTAAGATTGTTGCGTTATCTTTTTTGTTGGGTCGAAGTTCTGACCAGCCGTTTTCTAACCTTGTTTCTCGTTCCATTCGAATTTTGGAACGAGTAGCTCAATTCGTCGTCCCCTTATGTGTGTAGTTCTGTTGGCTTTGTCTTGCACTGTTATTTACGATGTTATTGTTGAATTTAATGAAATTTATTTGTATTGTTTTACTTTCTGTGCATCGCTCAAGTTCAGCGTTTCTGTTTGCTTCCAGTTGTACGGTGGGTAGCAAATGGCAATGTGGGTCTGCCTTTGTGTTTTTCGTGTTTCGGCTCTCAACGACTTGCTCGACGCCATTGGCATCAGGCAGGTCTGAAGCCTGCGCCAGAGGATGGGGGAGGAGTGGGAGGCCCTGGACAGAGATTCCCTGCCCCAGGTAGGGATTCAGTGTAAAGTGTCAGGAAAACGTGCAATTTAGTTATTTTCTGTTACTTATAAAGACCTACAATACTATTTTTGAAAAATTCTCGGTCGTATCCCCTAAAAATAAACCTCTTCTTGGATACCCCCGCCCCCCCCCCCCCCCACATACACACAAAAGAGGAACACTGGAGTACTTGCTTAAAACATATTAGAATGGTAAAAAAATGCTAACATGTTATTTAAACTGAAAACATTTTAAAATGTGTAAATTCACTATTTGATATAATTACTTTCTCATCTTCTTCTGAAAGCTTATCTTTCAGAGCATGATAATTATCCGTTTTCATTATCCAGGGTTGTGCTCCAAGTCGGAAGAAGATAGAATACAAGAAGTTGATTTTCTTGTAAACTTTTGTCAGTCTGAAAGTATAACATAAGTAACACACACATATATATATACCATTGGATTTTCATATAATATTCTATTGCATATATATATATATATATATATATATATATATACAGTAATACCTCGCATAGTCCGGATTCACTATAGTCCTGTTTGAACATTTCAAAGCAAGCTAAATTTTAATTGAGCAAAATAAAAATAAATTCTAAAAAATGAGTACACAAAATTATTTTTTATACATAAATGATCGGTTCTTCCCTTTATACAGTCGAGTATCTTTTGTGTGGTTTTAAAGTTATGTGATAAATACATATTTAAATTTTTTCTAGAATTCCTTGTTGTATATGTATGTACCTAGACACGACGAAAATGTAAACGCGGCATTATGTTTCGGTGGTTCTCTTTTCAACGTCTTAAGCGCCAGTTTCACATATCATTGGACAGTGTGGCATGAATTAACGAAGCATGGAATGAATTAACGAAGCATGGAATGAATTAACGAAGCATGGAATGAATTAACGAAGCATGGAATGAATTAACGAAGCATGGAATGAATTAACGGCAGGCAATATGAGGACAGTATGGAAGCATATCATACCACATTGTGGAAATGATTTTATTGGTTTTGAAACTCATTTTGCTGAAGTCACTAATAACATAGTGGAAATTAGACAGCAACTTAGTTTCAAAGAGTTAGGTTCCGTCAACGTAATTGAGTGCATCGAATCGAACCCTAATGACCTAGATAATGAAACACTTATTAACATAGATGAACAACGAGTTTATAAAAAAACGAGAGGGCAACTTAAATAACGACGACTGTGCTGAAGTGCATGCAAGGGAATTAACAGCCGAACAACTATAAATAATTATTGGAATGGTTGAAATCTTGTCAGAGCATATTATGGAAGTTAATCCCAATATTGAACGTAGCCTCATAATTCGCCGAATGACAAACAATGCAATTCGTTGCTACAAAAAATGTATGAAGAGAAAAGGTCAAAGAAGAAAAAACTACAGACATCGATATTGCAATTTTTAGAGAATAAAAAATGAATTACGAAAAACATGCATTTTTTAAAAATTACTTCTAATAAACACATTTGAATTTATTAATCGCGTTTTATTTATTGAAAAACAAGGGAAAAATTTTTTTTTGGAACCAATTATCATTTTTTGTATTTATTTCCTCGAGTAGTCCGGTTTCAAACAGTCTGGGGAATTGGTGGAACCGAATATCCGGACTATACGAGGGGTATATATATATATATATATATATATATATATATATATAATTTATATATATATATATATATATATATATATATATATATATATATATATATATAATTTATACGAAATAGACGAAGTACTAGCAACTTACATAACTTTCCCAGTAAAGATGTAAAGGAAAAAGTCTATTATATACGCTGGAAGCCACTGGTCAATAAAGGCATGAACTAAGTAGGCGTAATGGTTATAGTAAACTTGACAATCTGGATACCGAAACATGTTCACTAACGGGTATTCTTCCCTTTTCTTCGTAACGAATTCAAGCAAATCTTCATTTGCATCTGGCAATGCATCATAGTCAAACGCACAATTTATGATGAAAAGAGGAGCTGGCCTAAAACAAAGAAAAAACAAGTAAATATAAACTTTGCTTTTGGGGTTAAACCTTTAACCCTAAATCCCCACAAACAGCTTTAGTGGAGGCAAATCATAAGACATATCCATTAAGTAGAAACTTGGTAGAACAGACAGACAACCACACATCGATCATGATGAGTTATAGCGTTTAAAAACAAGAAATTTTATAAAATATTTTAAAAAAGTTTATTTAAAAACAATTATTTAAAAATGCTTATTTAAAAAGAAATTTAATAAAGCTTTTAAAAACAAGAAATTTATGAGGAAGTCATATTGTTTGCCACAATATGTACACATGAATTTTGTTCGAACTATTGAGCATGTTTATTCTCTTTTGCAGACTTACTTCGTACAGCTACAGAAATGTTCGGAAACCAGAAATTATATCTCCACAACAGGAAATGTAAATCCTTAGTGAACCCCAACCCCTCGGAAAATCAAAACTGAAACCATATCAGTCATCCTTTATTTAAGGTATATTTATAGCTAATCCCTATTAATAAATGTTTCGAGGCAATTTTTTGAACCAGAAGTAAAAAAACTCGTAAGAGGAAATCTTTAGTAAGCCAAGCCATCGACCTCTTCCGTCATTCAATGCTGAATTCATATCAATCATCCAAGTTCCATCTATAACCAATCTAGAAAAATAGATGTTTCAAGGAAATTTTTTGAACCGGAAGTGGAAAAAGAACAAGAAGGAAAAATTCTTAGAGAACCACCCATTCTCCTCCGGAATTCTGTGCTAAATTTATATTAGTCATCATCTAAACTATATCTATAGCAGATCACGAAAAATAGATGTCGCGAGGAAAATGCAAATTTTTGATTTGGATATGACCAGAATTTGATGCTAAAACCATATCAGTTATTATTTAAGTTGTATCTATGGCCAATCTTGGAAAATAGATGTTTTAAAAAATTTTGAACCGGAAGTGGAAAAGAAACCGGAATTGAAAATATTTAGTTAAACACACTACCTTCCCCAAAATTTGATGCTGAATCCATATCCATTATTATCTAAGCTCAATTTATACCCAATCTTGCGAAATAGATGTTTCAATTCAAATGAAAAATTTTGTGCCAGAAGTGGAAAGTGAACTGAACTTGAAGTGGAAATTCTTAGTAAACACCCCAAACCCCCTCCAAAATTATATGCTGAATCCATATCAGCACTATCTATAGCAGATCTCGAGAAATATATATTTCAAAGAAGAATTTTTCCCAAAATAAAATAATATGGCAAAATTTTTGCCACTAATAATAAAACACAGTAAGTACAGTTCAGCTCGCACAACTTAATTGATGAGCAAAACAATACTTAACCTGGTAATTGGTTAGGAAGCGATTTATCGTCTAAAAAGTATTGATCACATCTGAAAATTACACTACGGTTTCCTTTACCTCCAAATTTTGTTCTTAAAAATCTATAGATATGTTGAGCATTTTGACCACTTCAGCGCCACATTTCTCCTATTGGGGATTCTTAATACTAGTTACATTCCCCAGTGCGTTCTGTTAGCCGTTTGATAGTTCAAATTTGGATACCTTCCTAAAATTTTACACAAACCATCTTTACTATAAACTTGTTGCAAAACAATCCAGACACAACTTGTATGACCCCTGAGAGGGATGAGGCGGGGGAGTCATCGATAAAAACAGTTTTCAAAATTTCGTTCCGAAACAGCACGTTTAATCGTAATATTTGAAACAAGAAAATATTTATCATAAAATTATCTATAATAAAGGATTTTATCACTTTTTTGATGTGATGAACTGGTTGGTCACAAAATCAAACCTTTATGAAGTAAATATATCCAACTTTGGCGTAAAAATGGAAGTGGAACAAAAGTTTCCAGCCAAAATTGTTTTTATAATATATTCTATTTTATTGGACATTCAAATGGCATAAATTTAGAAAGCTAGCGGGAACCGTTCTCCAGATATTGTACAATTTTTGAACAAATTTTTGAAAAATGCGTTCAAAAATTAGGACTTTCGACATTGTTAAATATATAATAATTTTATACTCGATGTGTCACTAGAAAACGAATGTCTCAATCTTTAGAACGCTGGCACAAACCGTTATCGAGATATTGCACATTTTTCAAATAAATTTTTAATTAGTAAGTAGCACAAAAAATGCTCACGTTCCATATGTAAAATTATACAACTAATCTGTTAACATCATTCTGATAGATCTAGTTATTCATATTCATGAGAAAAGACACACTTATTATAATAGTTTTGCACTTTGGCAACAAAGAATTCGCCAATAGTCATTCATTTCACAGCATATTAATCAAATACCAACTGTGTATTGATGAGGATTATGCATGTGAGTATGAATAAGTCAGTCTGTTTTGACTGATAAGTTGCGAAAAGCGCCCAATTTCAATTTACGTAGTGTTAATTCTATGAAATAAAATCTGTGCCGTAATTCTTGTACATCATAATGTCGCTGTGAGAAAATAAAGTCATTGCACTATATAGCGAAAGTCATGTGCTGCCCACAGCGGATTTTTTTTGCTAAGGATAGTAGAGGTCAGGACGATTGCATACTTAAAAGAATATGCTCATTTTTGCGTGAACATGTGTTTACATACATACAAATTATGTAAATCCAGATAATCATAGATATACACATACATCAATTTTTCTTTACTTACTTTGTCATCCCAACATGCCATGCACTGGTGAAGATTGTATTTGTAACCAAGTCAAGCGGTATGATGCCAACTTTTAAATTTTTGATTGATTCTAGAGCTCTTAATGCACCCTTGGCTCCCTAAAATATATAATTCCTTAAACACGTGTTCTTGGTTTAAGAAGTAGCTACTATTTAAAAACTAATCAAACTTACAGCAAGAAGTAATCCAGAGATTCCTTGTAAAGAGTCAACCCATGCCTAAATGTATGTAAAATAAATACAAATTATTTTTCTAAATCACATACATACATATAACAGTTTGGATTCTCACTAATTAGTAGAGTATAATATCGTTATATCAAAACTGGGAGCTAAACGCATCGAGCACAGAACAATTTAAATTGGAATGGATCTAAAACTGTTCTTAGGACAGTTCTTAAGCACCTTAATAACTTTTAAGGGAGGTATTTATTTGACACAACATGGTTATTGGGGAGACGACGAAATTAAGGAATGAAAACTAACAAGAAAATATCAATCATGCATACAGCATTGATTATGAAACACTTTCCAATTGAAATGCAATTTTATTTAGACATCTAAAATGCGATACATTCAGAGTTGATATTTTTAATTATTACTGAAATACAATAATTTATTTTACTTGAAAACTTAAAACTTCATCGAAAGAAAAAAAGAACTTTATTCAAATGACGTCATCGAAATATAAATCTTCTAGCTCTCTATGTATAAAAGCAGTGAATATTTCATTTATACACTTTTTTCCAGACTCGAGATTGAAAGAATTTTGCGTGAAAAAAATTCAGCAATTCTTATACAACTCATCTTATAATCGTTTGTTTATATTCTGCATGCATTAAAATTAGGCTTTGTTGTGGAAATAATCAAAGTTTGATGATCAGTTAAACTCAAAAATATTGTAATTGCGTTTGAACAGAATATTGATGCACAGAAAATTATAAAAATAAGAAAGATCAATCATGCATAAAGCATTGATTATGAAACATTTTCCAACTGTAATGCAATTTTATTTAAACATCTCTAAAATGCGATACATTCAGCGGTAATATTTTTAAAATTATCACAATACTACATTAATTTATTATATTTGAAAACTTAAAATTATTGAATTATTAAAGAAATAAAAAAAAAATGAATGAGTCTGCAGGGAATGTCATGGGCTACCCACAGCAGATTTTTACATTCCCTGCAATACATGGTAATGTATAGGGAAATTATTGGAATCATACTGAAAATTGGGATCCCGGTGCTGATTAGTTTTTAGTACAATTCGGGATAAAAGAACCCGCCTTTTTTTCGGGGGGGGGGGGGAAAGACCCACAAAAATTGCCTGTATCCACTCTAGCTGAAAAACTAGTGGACCGAATTGCACAAAATTCGGTAGATAAGTCGTTTGTGGGTTACCCTGGTGCTGATTAGATTTTGGTACGATTCAAGAAAGATAACCTGCTTTTTTTTTGCAAAATGGCCCGCAAAAATCGTCAAAATCTAAAATAAAAAACTATGCTCAAATATATCCATTAAATGCTTTTTTTACACGTAATTTTTAATGAAAAAAAAATAAGAGTAACCCCATTACACTAGGACTAGCAGTTCTCGAAATATTTTTGTTTTTTCGAACTTTCTCTACGCCGCCTTTGAAAACAAGTCCAGTTATCAAATGATAACAAAACTTGAATTAAGAGTGAATTAAATTTAATTAAAATAAAGAGAACGTGGATATACGTCTGCAGGGAAAGTCATGTGCTGCCCACATCAGGTTTTTACTTTCCCTGCAATATATGGTAATGTATAGGGGAAGTATTAAAATCATACTGAAAATCACAACTCGAGTTTTCGACTGATCTACACGTTTTGAAACCTCCAGAAGACGAAAAAACTATTTTTAGCGTGTCGTCTGTGTGTGTGCCTGTATGTCTGTTTGTGCAATGTATGTATTCACTCTAAATCAAAAACTAATGGACCAAATTTCAAAAAATTTGGTCGGTAAGTCACTTGTGTGTCCCTTGTGGATAATAGTTCTTGGTATGAATCGCGATAAAAGAACCCGCCTTTTTTTGCGAAATGGTCCGCAAAAATTGCCTGCATCCACTCTTACTGAAAAACTAATTGATCAAATTTTACAAAATTTAGTAGATGTGTCACTTGTGTGTCACCTTGGTGCTGATTAGATTTTAATACGATTCGAGCTGCATATTTTTACGAAATGATTCTCAAAAATTGTATATATCCACTCAACTAATCGACTAAATTTTATAAAATTTAGTAGATAAGTCTCTTGTGGGCGACCCTGGTGCTGATTAGATTTTGGTACTACTTGGGATGAATAAATCTGCCTTTATTGCGAAATGACCCACAAAAATTATATGTATCAACTCTAGCTGACAAACTAATTGATAAAATTACACAAAATTTGGTAGATAAGTGGGATACTGTGATGCTGGATAAGGATACTGTGATAAGGATACTGTGATGCTGGTTAGATTTTGATACGATTCCGAGAAAAGGAATCTGCTCTTTATTTTGCGAAATGGCCCGGAAATCTAATATATCGATCTAAAATAAACTACTTCATGTGCAAGATAGTGAAACTCTGAAATAAATGACTAAAATTGATGAAATATATTAATTAAGTACTTTTTTTCTATATGTAAAATGTGATAACTATGCGAAAAAATCTGACCTCATGACTGTAGGACGAACCGTTCTCGAGATACTGTAGTTTTTGGAATTTTAAGGACCTGAAGAATTTAAAATGGATTAAGAAGCCAAATGGAACGAAAATGCAATAAAAAAAACTAATTGGATATAATATCAGAAAATTATGCATATTATTTTTTGCAATAAAACTCAATTTAATGCATAATGAAATAAAAAATTACAAAATGAATTTGAATCAGCAGGGAAAATCATGTGCTACTCACATCAGATTTTTACTTTCCCTGCAATACACGGAAAAACATTGGAATCATGCCGAAAATTGCAACTCGAGTTTTTGACGGATCTATACGTTTTTGGACCTCTAGAACACGGAAAAACTAATTTTAGAGTGACGTCTGTGTGTGTGTGTGTCTGTGTTTCAGTGTATCTGTCTCTGCAATGTATGTATCCATTCTAACTCAAAAACTAATGGACCGAATTTCATAAAATTTGGTAGGTAAGTCATTTGTGTTTGACCTTGCTGCTGATTAGATTTTGATACGATTCGGTTTAAGGAACCTGCCTTTTTTGCGAAATAGCCCTAAAAAATTTCATGCATCTACTTTAGATAAAAACTAGCTGACCAAATTTTACAAAATTTGGTAAAAGGTAAGTTTGGTATTTATAGGTAAGTCTCTTTTAGGTTACTCTGGCGCTGATTAGATTTTAGTATGATTCGGAACAAAATAACCTGCTTTTTTTGCGAAATGGCTCTCAAAAATCGTCAAATTCTAAAATAAAAAACTACGTATGCTCATATATATACTAAATTAAATGCTTGTTTTATACCTAATGTGTAACGATAAAAAGAATAAAATCTACCCCATTACACTAGATCTAGCCGTTCTCGAGATTTTCGGTTTTTCGCATTTTCGATATACCACCTTTGAAAATAAGTCCTGTTAGCAAATGAGAACGAAAATTAAATTAAAATTACAAATTAAGTGTAATTTCAATTAATTTTACGTGTTATTTAATGCAATAAAACTCAATTAAATGAATTATTAATGAAATAAAGAGAAAATGAGTTTGAGTCTGCAGGGAAAGTCATGTGCTGCTCACATCAGATTTTTAGTTTCCCTACAATATTTGGTAATGTATAGGGAAAATATTGGCTCGCGCCGAGAATCGCAACTCGAGTTTTCAACGGATCTACAAGTTTTTGGACCCCTAGAACAAGGAAATACTAATTTTAGAGTGATGTATGTGTGTGTCTGTATGTCTGTCTCTGAATATATGTATCCACTCTAACTGAAAAGTTAATGCACCAAATTTTTTAAAAATTTATAGGTAAGTCATTTGTGTGTGACCTTGCTGCTGATTAGATTTTGGTACGATTTGGGTTAAAGGAACCTGCCTTTTTTGCCTAGCCAGAGAACTAGTTGACCAAATTTCACAAAATTTGGCAAATAAGTCACTTGTATGACACCCTGGTGCCGATAAGATTTAGTACGATTCCGAAAAAAAGAGCATGCCCTTTCTACAAAATGGCCCCCAAAATCGTCAAATCTAAAATAAAAGACTACGTATGATCAAATATATTAATTAAATGCTTATTTTATACGTAATTTTTGACGAGGAAAATAATAAGACCAAGCCCATTACTCTAGGGCTGGCTCTCCGTTCTTGAGATATTTTAGTTTTTTCGCGTTTTTGTACGCCGCCTTTAAAAAATGATCAGTTTCCATATAAAACTAAAAATTAAATGAAAAGTGCAAATTCAGTCCTATTTTGTGCTATTAAACTCGATTTAATGAATTATTAAAGAAATGTAGAGAACGTGAATATGAGTCTACAGCGAAAGTCATGCTCTGCTCACATCAGATTTTTACTTCCCATGCAATACATGGTAAAGTATTATGTAGTGTATGATAAATATTGGAATCATACCAAAATCGCAACTCGAGTTTTCGACGAATCTACACGTTTAGGGACCTCTAGAATGCGAAAAAAATATTTTTAGCGGGACATCTGTGTAGAAGACCCAGACCGTCCGACTCGTCCAGGGGACTAAGAGCAGCTATTTGGACGGCCGGAGCGGGACATCTGTGTGTGTATGTCTGTCTGTGCAATGCATGTATCCACTCTAACTCGAAAAGTAATTGACAGAATTTCATAAAATTTTATATGTAAGTCACTTGTGGGTGACCCTGGTGCTGATTAGGTTTTATTACGATTCGGGGAAAAAAAACGCCTTTTTTGCGAAATGGCCCGCAAAAATTTTTTGCATCCACTCTAGCAGAAAAACTAATGGACTAAATTTCACAAAATTTGGTGGATGAGTCACAGGATTACTCTGATGCTAATTAGATTTTGGTACGATTCGAAAAAATAGAACCTCCCTTTCTTTGCGAAATGGCCCTCAAAAATCGTCAAAATCTAAAATAAAAGACTACGTATGGTCAAATGCACCAATTAAATGTTTATTTTACATGTAATTTTTAACGACAAAAAGAATAAGACCTACCCCATTACTCTAGGATTAGCAGTTCTCGATGTATTTTAGTTCTTTCGCATTTTTCTACACCGATTTTGAAAATACGTCCAGCTACCAAATGAAAAAGAAAGCTGATTTAAAAGTGCAAATTCAGTGTAATTTTAATTAATTAAGCGTGTTATTTAATGGCATTAAACTCAATTTAAAGAATTATTAAAAAAACAAGCAGAAAATGATTTTGAGTCTGCAAGAAATGTCATGCGCTGTTCACGTCATATTTTTATATATTATTATGTGACAAATCTGTCAACATAATTCTCGTAAATCTAGTTAGTTCTATTCACGAGGGAAGATACTATTTATACCAGTTTTGTGTTCTGACACCACAAAATTAGCCACTTGTCATTTATTTCACGGAATATTAGTTAAATATCCATTACATGTTGATAACGATTTTGCACCTCGACATGAATAACTTATTCGGTTTGGACTCATAAGTTTCCAAAAGTGCCCAATCTAAATTTAAGTGATGTGTCAAATTTATGTAGTGTATCACATTTATTTCTAAATTTATGTGGTGTGTCAAAAATCACTGTCAAAAACGTTATGCTGTGGATTTTGTGCATAATTACGAGTATTTTGCTGTGAAAGAAGTGAATTCATTGCATTATGTAGCCAAAGTTATCTGCTGCCCACATCAGACGTTTTCCTCGGTAACAGCAATAAGTTTATTAATGTTCAGCGAGATCTGTAATAAGATAGCTTTAAGTTGTACTGTTTTTCTCAGAAAATCGAAAGCAGCAGGAAAGCGGCCGGAAATGGTTGGATGTACCACAATTTGTTAAACCGCAGGAAAATTCATCAGTTGGACACAACAGATTTTTCCCCAATGTAACACTTTGTGTAGCTTCTTATTAAATAACTATACATACAAATTAAAAGGAAAATAACAAAATACTCAAATAACAAAAGAAATAAAATGAAAAATTACCGGAAATGGATCTTTCCATGTTGGACTGATATATGCGGGTCTTACAATTGCTGTTGGTAAGTCACCTCTTTTTTCCGCGACAATTACTTCTGACATTGCTTTCGTCACTAAGTAAGTAGTTAACTTTCCTTCTAAAAGAAAATTACTAACTGCTTCCTGGGACTTTTCATCCATCCACCTTTAAATATATCAATAGAGAATTATTTCTCTATGAATGGGATTTACGTAATTTTCAATAAATATCTCAGATATTTATTTGCAATTCTAAGTTAGTACTTTAAGAAAATACTAATTGTGTTGTTTTCACTAGCAGCAGTTTTATATTTTGCGAGTTCTAAGTTTCTTCATTTGCACATGAGTGTGAACATAAAACAAGTAAATGGATGTTTAGAATTAACAGTATAATTAAATTAGTGTGGGTTTATAATAAGCAGAAAACATTAAGACACGTATAAGGAGTTTGCTTTGTTGTCATATTATTAAAAAAAAATAAAGACATTTTATAAACAATGTAAATAAACCACGTTACCGATGATTGTCGACCATAGGATCTTACAAGCATTACGTTCATTGTTCCCCGTAAGTCGATGGGTATATCTTCAGTAGAGGTACGATAAACGATATTGGAAATCTAAAGTTGTTTTCTCCCCCGAAAACACTTTCCAGAAGCCCAAGGGTGCCTTAGATGACAGAATCTTTGTCCACTTATAGTGCCGAATATGGGGATGAACCTAACTGAGCCAATTTTTAATTAAAGCAACTATTTTCAATGCTAAGCTATATTATTAAACAAAATGGAACTTTAAAGAAAAATTGCAACCTAATTTTTTTAAGAATATAATTTTTTCCTGTTTTTGACAGCCTTAAATACTAGCAAATTTAATATTTAAATTGTTAATGTATGCTGTTTCAGAATAAGTTTCGTCAAATTTTCGGCTATTTGTAGTCATTAAGGGAACACCTAACAGTTCATTTCTAACTGATGATCCACCGACAATTATTTCATTATAGTCACATATTAAGATACAATTAGTTGTAGCCACTAGCATAGGAATGCCATAGCTGGTATTTTTGTGCTAGTGGCTAGCGATCGAATGTCCTGATGATTTTGGAAATAGCTTTCCGATAAACTTTTTAAAAGACTGCGATTTCACTGCCCCTATATTCTCATTGGCTACCAGTAATTTGTTGTCGACGACCATGGTTAGCAGCACTCTGCTACTTGCACTCTATTCGATGCTAGTGGTGTTGATCGCCTCTACCCTTAAATCGTAAATGTAACGTCTTATCACCATAAAAATGTTTAAATTAATTTAAATTTTTGGCTTCAGCTTGTCTGCGCATTAGTTCAACTAGAGCCTTGGTGACTGTTTAATGATTAATAAATATACCGTATGGCCTGTTGGCTAGAATATCAACTGTTTACCTAATGGCTATAAAGAGTTTCAAAAATAAACTTTATTATGCATCTTACTGTAATGTAATGCATCTTGTTTCTATAATGCAGTTAGTAAAACCATTGTTCTTTCAATATATATATATATATATATATATATATAAACACGTTTTAAAAATAATCAAAAGGTGAAAATAATTTTAATATTAAATACTAAGCATGTATTATATGTTAATTTAACAATACAATAGTCAAAAACTGTACATTAAATTTACATCTACTTATTGCGTTTATTACAGCATATAAATAGGATGAAATTAATAAATTAAATAAAAGATTTAAAGTAGAACTAGAAAAGACATAGTATAGCACCCAAAACCAAACAAAAGAAATCAATTGATTTCTGGAAAAAAATCAAGGAAACGCAGGTCAGCAAGATGAAAATTAGACGGGGTAAACAGAAAAACAATATGTATGAATTAAAACTAATAAAAAAAAGAAAAGAAATAACAATATATAGATAATCTAAAATTTTTCTAACAAAAATTTTATTAATTACATATTAACAACCTTATTCAAACTATGAAATTATATTATTATCCATTATATTTAGTGAACAATTTAGTAAATAAGTTTAGAGTAACTCAGCGTTGTTAAATGAATCTTTTTAATTTGGCATTATCACAGTAGTGATAGTTTTTACCACCAGCTACTATTAATTAACTACCTGCTACTTTTAGTTTTTATTTCTAATGTTATCTACTTTTCGCATCACAAGTCTTTTCTAACTGGCATTCTGCCAGGAGATGTTGCATTGTAATTGTGATTTGTCTTTCTAAATTCAAAATTCGATTTTTGTTTTAATTATGATTATTATTATATCACTATTCTCATTAGTATTTATTAATGTTAATGTTTTAGAAGTTATTGGTTTAATTTATAATTATTACCTATTTGTATCTAATATGCATTTATTGTATTTTAAGTGTTGTATATCTTGTGTTTTTCTTTCTTTTACTTTTGATTGGATATTCTTTTTTCATATTTTCAAGATCAGCAACACTGATTTTTATTTTATTTTAGTCTTTATGATTGGCAACACAGACTTTTCACTTCATGTGTGGCAACAGTATGGCAGTTATCAATCTTTGCACAGGTAATTAAGTTTATTTTATTTTATTTTTGATATGTCATCCATTGTCTCCATTTTTCATGGTTTTTATAGTACTTAGAGGTGTGGAATAGCCTTTTTGTTCAAAGTAACAAGGTTATTCAATGTAAAGTACTAGGAGAAGGTATATTTTGTATACACCTCCTGATGATTTTACAATTTCATTACCTTCTAACCATTGTTATTCATTCTCTTTTTTAATTAGTTTTAATTCATAAATTCATACAAATTGTTTTTCTGTTTACCCCATCTAATTTTCAATTTGCCGAACTGCATTCCGTTGATTTTTATCTAGTAATCAATTGAATTCTTTCGTTTTGTTTTCGGTTACGTCTACTTCAAATCTTTCAGTTAAATTTAAATATATATATATATATATATACATAATTGAAAAATTTTAATGTATTTGTATTATATATACCAGAGATTGATCATTTATTGAAATGTTCTGTATAACAGAAATGAAAATAAGATGGTCTGAAGTGATTATTTGATATCAATAGTGACTATATGACAAGCTTGTGAAGATGATAAAGAGAACATTATAAATAAAATAGGTACTAAATTGGTGTAAAATATTCCTTTCTACACCCTTAGATTAAATTTTTATTTGTGTTATAAATCATATATGTAATACAGGTACTGAAGGTACTAATTCCTTGTTCCCTGCATAAACGTACATGGTGTAAAGCAAGATAAGTATATATATATATATATATATGAATATGAAAGTTCTTGAGTTGAGGGAACGCCATGAACTCAATTTCAGACCCGAACAATTACCACAGCCACTTGATCCAAGTGTAAATAGGGGATTTCGTGTCTGTACCGAACTTATTCAGCTTATTCTTAAAGGAAACACAAATGACTTGGTATTGCGGATTTTGGTTTATGAGACTATTAACACTTTATATCCTGAAAGCGATTGGCTCCGGATTTATACTGATGGATCTCGTGTGGATAACAGCATTAATTCTGGAGCAGGTGTCTACTGTGACTCCTTTGCTATCTATTCCCCAGTGGGGAGATATAGAACTGCTTTCGATGGCGAAATCGAGGCCATACGTATTGCTTTCTCTCAGCTCCAATGTCACTTAGATATTTTTTCTAGAGTGGTAATTTTGTCCGACTCGAAAGCCGCCTTGCAGGCAATTAATTCTACAAGAGCCCCGTGCTCTGCAGACATTAAGAATTGCCAATCTCTCCTGAGTGTTTTGTCCCACAAAAATAAGACTATTTGTCTGCAGTGGATTCCAGCCCACTGCGGTATAGAAGGTAACGAAAAAGCAGATCGACTGGCCAAAAAAGGGTCAGCGATTATTCAAACTACTATTGACGAAATTCCTTACCATAATGTAAAGTCAATCATTAAATTGATTTTTAAGAATAATTTGGAAAAAGAGCTTTCGGAAAGGAATTCCCACAAACTCTGGGAAAAACATCCCAAATCTTTCTGACTGGCCTAGGAAGAAAGTCGTAGCAGAATTCCGCCTCGCTACTGGTAATGACTGCCTTGCCGGGTATCTACATCCCATAAATATACTTGATGACCCTTGTTGCATGCTCTGCAGCCTTCGGGAACCCATGGACTATTCCCATCTGCAACGCTATCCTGCGCTCTCTGCTACACTTAAGTGAGAACGCTACTGGGAAGCAAGGGACCGAATGGGACCATAGACTTTCTTCTGTTGCCTTTTGTTATTTGTTCTCTTGTTCTGCTGTTTGGCTTCAGTTTGTCTTTTGTACTCGCCATTGGAAATTATATATATATATATATATATATATATATATATATATATATATATATATATATATATATAGATACATATATGTATCTATCTATATATATATATATATATATATATATATATATATATATATATATATATATATATATAAACTCTAAGACAAAATAATCGACTTACTCTGCAAAATAATCCGATAGTAATGAAACTGTACATGCAAACACCTGTCGACCGAAGGATCAAATGTAAATGATAAAAAATTCGCAGTCAATGAATGAATAGTCGGAACTACAGCGCATTGAAACTGAGCACCATGGTGGTGTACATAAGGAGCGAACCTCGCTTTCAGGAACAAAACGTGCAGTGGATTTCAATTGCGTTTACATTGATTGTAACAATTGCCTCACCGGTGAATTCGCGGCCACTACGAGCATATGAAGGAGTTTGATAGAAAGCGTGCGGTCGGACTGCATGAGGCTGGATGGACACACCGACGAATCGCTCGGCATTTGGGTATAAGCGATTCAGCAATTAGACGATGTTGGCAGGAATGGGTCCATAATGGCTGATTTCAGAGGCAAGCGGGCAGCGAATGGCCGACGACAGAATGGGAATTTAGAGCGATTTTCAGAGCAGCTGTGATAACACGAAATTCGTCGTTATCAACCATCCAACGTGTGACGAACACGGAAGTGTGTGACGAACACGGAAGAGTATCAAACATCCAACGTGTGACGAACACGCAACATCGTCAACAGCGATTGCCATGGTGGGGGGATCCGATCAACGTGAAATTGTTCGGATTGAGAACGAATTGCTTTCGGTGATGAGTCCCGTTTCGAACTGAGTCCCAACAGCCAGCGCAGACGTGTCTGGAGACAGTCCAAACATCGTCAAAATCCTGCTCTTACTGTTACACGCATCACGGCCCGACAACAGGGAGTTATGGTCTGGGGTTCCATTTCGTTTGATAGCCGAACCCCTTTGATAGTCCTCCGTGGCACCATCACAGCACAGCGGTGCGTTGCCGACATTCTACGACCCGTTGTATTGCCATCCCTTTCGCGACATCCCGGGCTAACTTTTCAGCAGGATAATACCAGGCCACACACGGTACGCATCTCTATTGATTGTCTGCGTGCTTACGACACACTTCATTGGCCAGCCAGATACCCAGATTTCTCGCCTATTGAACACATTTGGGGTGAGATGAGGCGTTGCCTGCGACCATCCCAGAATGTAGCCGAATTAGCTCGTTAATTGGAGGTCATTTAGAACGACATCTCTCACAACACCATTCGCCAACTTTATGCATCTGTGCCACGTCGGGTAACAGCTTGTAACAAGGCCAGAGGTGGGCCAACGCCATATTTACATGCTAACTTTGTGTAGCTCTTTAGTGCAATAAATCATCCAATTGTTCTGAAATTCTAATCATTTCTTTTTCTATACATCCACATTATACGTTGCAAATTTTGTCTCATTTGGATAATTATTTCTTGGTGCGTCGATTTTTTTGTCTTAGAGTGTATATGTGGCCATAAAATGACGTGAGGTGTTGAGAGACCTCTAGCGAGGTATTGGACTAAACGTAATGTATTGGACTAAACGTAGTGTATTGGACTAAACGTAACAAAATTCGGTGGGCGGACACAGTGGAGCATGCGTTTTCGATTTCTAAAAAAAAAATTAGTTCCAAAAGTCGCCTCCAGGGAGAAATTTTGGCGCTGTTTACTGGGTAAAATGCACTAATTTGCATAATCGCGTTCCATGTAGCAATCATGTAGATAAAAGGAAAGTCTAGGAGAATTCTCATCATTCGGAGGTGATCTATCTAGTACCTTTTGATGGTTTTTGCCTTACATCACAGCGCTTTGTTAGTCAGGTTGTATTATCAGCGGAATGAGAATGCCAATGCTGCTCTTCGTGAATTTCGGCGGTTGAAGAAGTTACTACGAGGACCGATGAGCTTAATAAACTTACGAAACATGCTTCAACGATTTGAAACTACCTGTGGATAATGTCGTGTAACGCATGCAGTTCTTGAAACATCACAATGGTGGTCATATTGAACCTCATTTATAATTAACAATAAACGTTGTCATGTATTGTTAACAAAATTGATGTGTACTGTCTCATTTGGTATTTACTCATTCATTATTCACGCTACTACAATTTTGAAGCGCCAAAATTTCGTTTCCCCTGGAGGCGACTTTTGGAACTATTTTTTTTTTCTTTTTAGAAATCGAAACCGCATGTTCCACTTGTGCGCCCACCGAATTTTGTTACATTTCGTCCAATACATTACTCGCTAGAGGGCTCTGAACACCTCACGTTATTTTATGACCACCCTGTATATATATATATATATATATATATATATAATATTAAAATAGTAAATCCAATGGTAGAATGGAAGAAGTAACACATAATACACTATCTTGGAAAATTTTGGTATACACAGTAGCTGCGTAAGTAAGGGATTATAAACCCTAGCCCCATTGGCGATAAATTTCTCATTAATTGTCTAAAGACAACTCTTAGGTATACAAAATCTATATTTGTAATATCTTTGTCCTCCCCTGTTAGGTCACATACCCCCCCCCCCCCTTTGCGAATTTTGGCTACGCCTATACGTATACACGAATATCTAGATTTTAATTTTTTTAAGTATACTTACTCCAAAGAATCTATCAGCTGAGAAGGGGTTATTAAAGTTTTGGGTATTTTTTCCAACACAAAACCATCCTCTTCCCTTTTCACGAAAGCTGTTGACAGAAGTACAGCCGCCTAAAATGTGAAAATACAGAATTGGTGTCAATGTTTCTTTATCTATAATAAGAAATATTACTGATTTTAAATGCCAGAAAGTTTTATTGAATATTTTATACGTCCTCAAATTTTAAAATATAACTGACTGGGCTAGGTTTTCACTACAATAATTTTCTACTTAATTAAAGATGAAATTATTAATTATTTTCTACTTAAGTAAAAATGATTAAATTATCAAAATTAAGTGATATCAGCTGCGTGGTAAAATTGGTATGCAGGCAATTACCATTAGGAATGGTAATCCCAAACTGCAGAAATCCCAGTATTTTGGGATATATCTCTGGTAATTTAGTTTATGAAATAATATTTTTTACTTTCTCTGCAATACATGGTAATGTATAGGGAAAGTTTTTAGAATCATGCCGAAAATTGCAACTCGAATTTTCGACGGATCTACAAGTTTCGAGAACTCTAGAGTACGAAAAACTATTTTTAGCGTGACATCTGTGTGTGTGTCTGTGTATCTGTCTGTGCAGATTTTGTATCCACTCTAACTAAAAACTAATGGACTGAATTTCATAAAATTTGGTTAATAAGTCAATTGTAGGCGAATCTGGTGCTGATTAGTTTTGGGTACGATTCGGGATAAAAGAACCCGCCTTTTTTTGCGAAATGGCTCGCAAAAGCTTATATCCACTCTATCTGAAGAACTAACTATCTGAATTTTACAAAATTCGGTATATAAGTCACTTGTGGGTCACTCTGGTGCTGATTAGATTTTGGCACGATTCGGAAAAAAATAACCTGCCTCTTTTTGCAAAATGGCCCGCAAAAGTCGCCAATATCTAAAATAAAAAACTACGTTTGCTCAAATATATCCATTAAATGCTTGTTTAATACGTAATTTTTAACGAAAAAAAGAATAAGACCAACCTCATTACACTAAGAGTAGCTGTTCTCGAGATATTTTAGTTTTTTCGTATTTTCTCTACGCCACCTTTGAAAATAAGTCCAGTTATCAAATGAGAACGAAAATTGAATTAAATTTAATTAAAATAAAGAGAACGTGAATATAAGTCTGCAGGGAAAGTCATGTGCTGCCCACATCAGATTTTTCGGTTCTGCAACTATAACAGAGAGATATCCCGAATTTAATACAGCAAAACTCTGAATAGTATTTAAAATTTCAAAATTTGGTTTATTATATCATATAGTAGCATAAAACTCAATTCAGTTCTAATTCTAAGCAATCATCTTCATACAAGTGAAATAATATAAATATTTTAAATTTTTAATAATTTTCTTCGTAATTTTCATTCTACAGTTCTCTCAGACTTATTGAATGAGCTAAATAATTAAGAAATATTTATTGACAAATATCTATTCACTTCAACGGTGTAGTTTGGAGAATACAAAAGCTAATGAAATAACACTGCTATACAATACAAAAATTTACATCCAGAAAAAATGCAGTGAATTATTTTCACAAGGCGAAAGCAATATTTTGCTTTGTTGTTTTTACTTTCCCTGCAATACATAGTAATGTATAGGGAAAGTACTGGAATCATACTGAAAATCGCAACTCGAGTTTTCGACGGATCTACGCCTTTCGACACCTCTAGAATACGATAAAACCATTTTTAGCGTGACGTCTGTGTGTGTGTCTGTGTGTTTGTGTGTCTGTCTGTCTGTGCAGATTTTGTATCCTATCTGTGCAGATTTTTGTAAAAAATTAATTGACCGAATTTCATAAAATTTGGTAGTTAAGTCACTTGTGGGCGACTCTGGTGCTGATTAGTTTTGGGTACAATTCGGGATAAAAGAACCAGCCTTTTTTTGAAAATTCGGTAGATAAGTCGCGTGTGGATTAACCTGCTGCTGACTACATTGTCACTGCTGCTGACTACATTGACGGTTTTGCGGGCCATTGCCCGCAAAACCGTCAAAATCTAAAATAAAAAACTGATGTGGGCAGCACATGACTTTCCCTGCAGACTTGTATCCACGTTGTCTTTATTTTAATTAAATGCAATTCACTTTTAATTCAATTTTCGTTCTCATTGTGTAACTGGACTTATTTTCAAAGGTGGCGTAGAGAAAATACGAAAAAACTAAAATATGTCGAGAACGGCTAGTCCTAGTGTAATGGGGTTGGTCTTATTATTTTCTTCGTTAAAAATTACGTATTAAACAAGCATTTAATGGATATATTTGAGCATATGTCGTTTTTTAATTTAGATTTTAACGATTTTTGTGGGCCATTTTACAAAAGAAGCAGGTTATTTTTTTCTAAATCGTACCAAAATCTTAGCAGCACCAGGGTAACCCACAAGCGACTTATCTACCGAATTTTGTGAAATTCGGTCCATTAGTTTTTCAGCTAGAGTGGATACATGCAATTTTTACGGGCCACTCCGCAAAAAAGGCGGGTTCTTTTATCCCGAATCATACCCAAAACGAATCAGCACCAGATTTGCTCACAAGCCTACCAAGCTACCAAGGTTTAGGAAATTCGGTCAATTAGTTTTTTAGGTAGAGTGGATACAAAATCTGCACAGACAGACACACAGACAGACAGACGAACACACAGACACACACACAGACGTCAGGCTAAAAATGGTTTTTTCGAATTCTAGAGATCTCAACGTGTAGATCCGTCGAAAACTCGAGTTGCGATTTTCGGCATGACTCCAATACTTTCGCTATATATTTCCAGGTATTGCAGGAAAAGTAAAAACTACGCATGCTCAAATATATCCATTAAATGTTTGTTTTATATGTAATTTTTAACGAAGAAAAGAACTAACTCAATTACATTAGGACTAGCCGTTCTCGAGAAATTTTAGTTTTTCGTATTTTCTCTACGCCACCTTTGAAAATAAGTCCAGTTACCAAATGAGAACGAAAATTGAGTTAAAACTGAATTAAATTTAATTAAAATAAAGAAAACGTGGATATGCCTGCAGGGAAAGTCATGTGCTGCCTACATCAGATTTTTTTTCGTTATATTCTAACGTACGCTTACTGTAAGACAAATGCATATATTAACTTATAATTATTTTATGTATAAATTTTTTATGCAAGTTATTCAATAATAGCCAGCTACATTTTACAGTATATGTGAAGGTATATATGCCCATTAATGTAAAGTATCCAAATATTTTCAGATTTTTTTTTTTTTTGCTTAATGTAAGGTATATTTTTCTGGCGGTTCTCTATTGTTCAACTTTTTTATAATAATGGTCAATGTTCATTAAAATCGTGTAAAATTAACTATTTTCCCTTTTTCACAAAAATGTTCATTATATCTGAAGTTCAATATATCGAATTTTTTTTTATACGGTGATCTCAAAATGGTACTGTTTAAATAAATTCAATACTTATAGAAAAACCGTAAAAGTATAAAATATGGTTCAAAGTGCAGTTCAAGTGCTCTCTATGAATCAAAGAGTGAGGTTGCCAGTATGTTTTACTTACTTTCGATGTGCGTGCACTCAATTATCAGTTCTAGAATATTTATATTCTTAATTCTTAACTTTCAGGAAAAGAAGAGAGGAAAATGAGTGCTTGGCATGTGTACCACTAAGAATCTTCCAAAGCACAACATTTGTATAACAACCTATTAGAGGAACTCAATTGTTAAATTTGTAGAAACATCAGCGAATATGAGCAGAAGTTTCTTTGTTTATCCTCTTGTAGATGACCACAAGTGAGATCTAAAGATGTGATTCTCCGGAAAGAGAAAGGTTGATAAAGTTTTCAACCAAGTTTTCATCCTTTAACTTTGGATATAAATTATCGTATAAAGTATTGTGTTTTTATCGATTAAAGTTTATTTCTGTTTTAAGTATACCCAGATGGGAAAAAAATAACATTCCTAGCACATTATCATTAATTCTGTAATATATATAAATTGTTTTATTTAATTACTTGGTCAGGCTTAAACTAGATTATGTCTCGAAATTTGGAGTAATTTTTATTTAGTCATTACATTAAGATGATTGAAAGTTGTTAAGGCACTTATTTTTTTGTTAATTAACATGTATATTATAATTTATCTATTATAATTTATCATGTCTATTATAATTTATCGAGTATATATGTCGAGTTGAGAAGTTTGTATGTCTGTATCAAATTAAATATTAGATACAAAACTACTTGGATGATCTTATTCTACAAATTAATTAATGATTTAATAGATTGTCAACACATTTTAAACATAATATCATTTAATGCTTCTAATGCGCGTCTTAATAGAAAATATTCAGTATTTAGTGAAAATGTTAGTAGTCACTATACACCTTACTGTCAATAAATTGTATAAGATATTTAATAATTTTTGTAGTGGCGTTAATATATTTTGTATGTTCATAAGCGTCTTTAAGGCTGTGTGCAATACTCCTTTTGTGTCGTACACGGATAATTGTTATGTTATTAACAGGTCATGAGTATTTGTGCTTATCTTGTGTTTATGTCGCTTTTGCCGGTAGAGGTAGGCTCCTTTCTGTGCACATTTGCTTAAACAAATAAATATATAATTAATAATAGTTATAGGTATAAAAATTAAAAATGAGAAATACACTAACAGATTTATTTTTAGCTTCTAGCATCTCAAGAAATATTTACGCATATATTTTATTCAAAATCAAAATATTTACAATATGGCAAAACTCACCTTAAGATGAGGCATATCATGACCAAGTTCTAAAATTCTTATAGTTGGTATCATATTGTGTTCTACAGCTATTCTAAAATAGAAAATACAAATAGGTTAAGAGATGCAAATTGCACCTTGATAAGATAATTCATAATATACTTCTATTATAAAACACTAGTAGGTGTTTTGCATCCCAAGAAGTTTAAATAGACAGGTGAGGAAAATCTTGAAAGTCGCCAAAGAATATTTACTAACATGGAGTCTATTAAAGGCACCTCAAAAAATATTCATTTCTTCCATGGAGGATGGATTAGGAACTAATCCTGACTAACTGATCATAGGATTAATCCCCATCTAAGGGGTATTGGTTTCCACCTGAGGAGGATTAGTCCCCATCGAAGTGGTATTAGTCCCCACAAGAGGTACATGGACACGGATCATTTATAAAATACTTACGCAATTTCAATATCAAGTCAACTTCAATTTGTATCTGTAAGAAACCAGGTGGTGTTGACCATTATGTTTTCAAATGTTCACATACTAAGAAATTTAATTTTGCTAAACCAACTACATTAAATCAACCTGTTCAGTTTTCTAGCGTCTGAAAAAATAAAAATTATATTGATAGAATCAGGAACTGTATTCTTATTAGCAAGAACGTAGCAAATGGTATAACCTAGATTGGCCTGTGGGTTGTATTGTTACTGTTCTTTTAATTCTGATCGAGTCAATATCATCTTGTTTTATCTATTTCACTGTTTCAATTTATTTCTGTAAATATTCAAAATTGTATTTTGTTATTCAATATTTTGTGCATCGTTGGAATTTTAACATTTGTTTGTGTACGAAAATATACTCTTCTACGATGTTCTAATCTGGAGTCTGAGTAGTATAATCATTACATGTCTATGTATATCTTTGTGTATTGTTTGTATATTGGATTGTGTATTGTTTGTATTTGTATATTGGATTTGACTTCATGAATACTTAAAACATGCTCTTCCGTCGAAATTTTGAAATCGAATTTTCGACCCTGTCACCATACTTTCCCTATATATTATACTATGCATACAGGGGAACATAATAATTTACTAGCCCGCATCTAGCGCTGACTTTTATTATTTATGTTAGCAATCACAGAAGTAGTAAATACGATTACTGCTCAGGCCCGCTATTTCTGTATAATCCTATGCAATCCGTGTACGTTATACATGCTATAATGATAACATTCCATGTGATAACGATACACCTGGTGCACGGACAAATGCAAACCGCATAATGGGTTCACAGAAAAAATTGACTTTTATTTAAAACAAAATAGAAAATTAGAATAAAGTCTTAAATAGGGTATTTTTCATCAGATTCGCATGATTTCTCCATTTACTTTTCCAAGTATAAAACGGTGAACTTTTTTTAATTTGAAATGGATTACAAACAAATTCACGAAAATAGCATTTTGTATTTTTACTTTCCCTGAAATACATGGTAATGTATAGGGAAAGTATTGGAACCATGTCAAAAATCGCAACTCGAGTTTTCGACGGATCTACACGTTTCGGTACCTCTAGAATACGAAAAACTATTTTTAGCGTGACATCTCTGTGTGTGTCTGTGTATGTGTCTGTGTTTCTGTCTGTCTGTGCAAATTTTGTATCCACTTTAACTAAGAAACTAATTGACCGAATTTCATAAAATTTGGTAGGTAAGTCGCTTGTGGGCGAATCTGGTGCTGATTAGTTTTGGGTACGATTTGCGATAAAAGAACCCGCCTATTTTTGCGAAATGACCCGCAGAAGCCTGTATCCACTCTAGCTAAAAAACTAATGGACCGAATTTCACAAAATTCGGTAGATAAGTCCCTTGTAGATTACCCTGGTGCTGATTAGATTTTGTTGCG
The DNA here is from genome assembly GCA_951213105.1 of Amaurobius ferox. Classification (NCBI taxonomy): domain Eukaryota; kingdom Metazoa; phylum Arthropoda; class Arachnida; order Araneae; family Amaurobiidae; genus Amaurobius; species Amaurobius ferox. The sequence goes on along the minus strand of OX578141.1, from coordinate 92,431,847 downwards.
ATTCAAAAACAAATAACCTGCTTTTTTTGGCAAAATGGCCCACAGAAATTGTCGAAATCTAAAATAAGACGATAAAATAAAGATGATAAAAAGAATAAGACTAACCCAGTGACACTAGGACTAGCCGTTCTCGAGATATATTAATTTTTTCGTATTTTCTCTATGTCACCTTTGAAAATAAGTCCAATTACCAATTGAGAACGAAAATTGAATTAAAAGTGAATTAAATTTAATTAAAATAAAGCTAACGTGGAAATAAGTCTGCAGGGGAAGTCATGTGCTGCCCACATCAGATTTTTAATAGTTAGTTCAATAATCACCTGCGTTTCTTCCACGTCCCAGAATCTTATGCAATAACTTTCTGACAATCGACGGCACCGTATACTAAGTTTCCCCCCAACAAAACTGCCTGAATAAAATGGCGCAGAAAACTTAAATATTAACCGATAATGGTTCAGTTTTTGTAATTAATTGAAACCTAGTTATTGTTTTGAATTTCTGAATGTTTTGTGCGCTCGCAAAATCTATACCTTCTATTTAAAAGGATAAGAACGCGATTTTCTATGCTGAGAAGTTGCGCTTTATTAGTATACATACACAAATTGTAAAGAACCTTGTTGTTCCAACCGAGACTCGAACCACAGATATTCGTACTGGCCGACCGACACCCTCCCAATTGAGCTACTGATACTGAATCGTTGAAGTGGACTCTACAATCTCCTCCCTCTAATTTCGGATTCACGTAAACCTTCAAAATCTTACTGGCAATTTTCTGCTATTTTTACGTAAGGTGAGCCTACTGATACTATTTTTATCCAGGTTTGTATCCTGCGTAGTCATTGACTTGTGGATTTGAAATTGGTGCTCAATATGCCAGAGTCCACTGAATCCATACTAGTCGTCACTGCTAGACCCCTAACATCCATTGAACTAACTTACAGAGTTAATTTGTTAGAGCGTCATTGTTAGAATCGTGTCATCCCAGATGGGATTCTAACAACGGATCATCGTACTGGCCAGCCGACATTCTCACAATTGAGCCATTGGGACTGAATTGTAAAAAGTTAAAAATCTATTAAAATTTTCAATTGTTAATATTTATAAATATTTTAATGTTTTGAGCACCTGTCATGATTTTGTTTTCCAATAAAAAACTAAAGCTATTATTATATCTTTCTAATTAATATATACATATATATATATATATATATAAGATTGCGAATCCAATGTTAGAATGTAAGTAGTAACTCATAATACACTACATATATATATATATATATATATATATATATATATATATATATATAATAGTTTAAAAATCCAATGATAGAATAGAGAGAAGTTGCAACTCAAAAAACCCCAACATTAAAAAATGCCTATCAAATAAAAAAGTATCATACAGAGAATCATCAATCAAGTGGAAAATAAAATGAAAACTTCTAGTCGTCAAGCTGAAGACAAACAACAAACATCATTGGAAAGGACTTGATATAGAAAATCAAATAAAATCCAAGCATTAAAGCTTTACACGTGAACAAGCCCTAAGCCTAAACAAATCAATTATATTGTATATATATATATATATATATATATATATATCCAAAAATATATCCCAAAAAATTGACCTCGGCTTTTATTCCTTAAATATTGATCTGAGACATATATAATAAAAATTACAAAGTTGCGTAAAAAGGTACAGAATTAATCAATAAAAATTTTCAGGGGATTAAATTTGAAGAAATACAAATTTAAATTTTTATACGGCCCCCGTACAAAAACATTCCCAATGAGTAAAATGTGCCACATACACTAATGAGGTGATGTACAAAATTTCAGCAGTTTATCATAAAAAGTTCCAGAGATAGGTTTAAACAAAGTTGGTGAGGCATTAATCACAAATTAAAATGTAAATGTTTACAGCAAGAGTGCAAATGACGCAACTCAGAAATGCATCATAGGCAAATAATATCTGCCTTTTGTCTTTAATGGATCTTTGGCATGGATGAAAAACCTTTTGAACAAGCTTTGTAATCTTTGTGTAAAGCCATTATTTCTACACAGTGTAGATACTTTTGTACTGGTAAATAGCAAAATTATTATTTATTTATGTAATAATTGTTTGCTTTCGTAATTTGTGTATGACTCCTGAAACGTGATCTGCCGACATGATTTTTCCCCCTCTGAGAACCCATGTCGATGCATCGAAAAGTGGTTTAAGCCGGCATTTTTGTCTTTTCATATCTCTGGGACTTTTTTATGATAAAAAGCTGAAATTTTGTACATGGTCCACATTTTACTCATTGGAAATGTTTTTGCAATTTAGAATTTAAATTTTGTATTTCTTAAAATTTAATTTTCTTGAAAATTTTAATCGATTTCATAAAATTCTGTACCTTTATTACGCAACTTTGTAATTTATTATATATATCTAAGATCGATATTTTAGGAATAAAAGTCATGGTCAATGTTTTTGGGACACCCTGTATGTGTATATACTACAGTCTGTTGCAAAAGTATAAGACAACGAGACTTTTTGTTATTTAGGTAATTAATGAAATATTTTTTTATTCAAAAGCAAAACTACTTCATGTCAGTACAAGTTTTAAATAAAATTTAGCAACTTACGTATACGAAATTCATTTAGAAAATTATAACAGCAATATAACAAAAAAATGGCACAAATACCTGTTACAAAATTATAAGATCACATGTGGAAAAAGAAAGTTTTAGCAAATTTAGTAAGTTGTCGCTCCACCATTTTTCTAAACAACTTGAAACACACGATTTGGCATCAATTTGATTAAATTTTTAAGGACAGGTTGTGGAATATTGTCTCGTTTCTCCATAATGGCAACTTCCAATTCATATGCAAATTAATTGTTTGTTGTTTTCGTATACTTGACAAGACAAATAACCCTACAGGTTTCCTACAGGTTTAGGTCAGGGCTAAGGCTCGCCCAAAATATAACATCAATCTTTTCTCTTTTGAACCATGCTTTTGTTGATTTATATGCATGACTGGGAGCATTATCTTGTTGGACCTTCCAGTTCAGCCCTCCTAAAAGTGGCCCAAAGGGTATCAGACTTCCGTATAATATCCGTTGATAACTGTCCGAGTTCATTTTGCCATCAACTCTTTGCAGATCGCATTTTCCTCCATATGAGAAAGCTCCCCACACCATAAAACCGCCTCCCATTTGCCTACTGAAGAACTCACGAAATTCTTGCCTTAAGTCATGCTAATAGTAGTTATTGCCGTCCAGGCCGTCTAAGTTAAATTTTTTCTCGTCCGAAAATATTATATTTTTTCCATGTAGAGTTCCAGGACATGACATTCTTTGCCCACTGCAGACGTGCTTCTTTATGATGTTTAAGAAGTCGTGGTTTGCTTCTTAGTTTCCGAAGTTTAACATCAACATTCGACTTCAAACTTCGTCACACAGTAATATAATTTCCGGCCACACAGAAAGCTACTATTAGCCTATGGGTTGGTCGTGTGGTCTGGGTTTTCTACACAGTAATATAATCCGGCCACACAAATAGCTACTGCAAGCCTTCGGGTCAGTCGTGTGGTCTGGGTTTTTCACACAGTAACATAAGACACTTGTTACTTGTCTGCTGTGCTATTTTACGAGTGGACTGGTAATTTTTTGTTGCAAGCTTGAAAATTTACCTATTATCACAAGCTAATAACTGCTTTTTCTAGCCAGATCTTTTCTGCTTTTCATACAATTCCTTTTTACTCAAAACATTGTGAATAGCCGTTTTAGAACGATTAAGAATCTTACTTATTTCACGTTCCAACTTTCCTTTTCCGTTGTAGAACCAAACTTTTCGTACTTCTATTTCAGACAAATCACTTCTACGAGGCATTTTAATAATCCAAAGAATCACCAAGATCAAGACGCATATTTTCGGGGTCCCTGTGTCAAAGACGCTCATCCCCCATCGAAAATAAAGTTGTCGGATCATTTCAGGTGTAAATTAGAAGTGTAGGTGATCAAAATGTCATTCCACTTCTGTGGGCGTGATGTTTTGGTCAGTAAACCAAAGAACGAAACAGTTCAATTCTGAATTTCTGCCTTTATTCCGTCTTTTCAAACTTTCCAGATGGTTTAGGTTGCAGTTAAACTCAGAAGTTAAACAAAAATCGTCTGCATTATTAGAAAAACTAAAGTGGTCTTATATTTATGAAACACTGTGATTTCGGAAAATCGTTTGGCACGAAAAAGATATTCGATCTGTTTTATTTTTTCTAAATTAAATCAACATTGCAAAATTGTTTCGTTTCATACACCTTCTTTGAAATTCACATTCAATGTTGACTTTGTTGAGAAAGGGTGGGATTTTGAGTGGTCTTATAATTTTGAAACAGACTGTATATATATCAATATATATGGTATGTTGTGTTTTAATAGTGTGGATGTATCAAAATGGATGCACTATGCAGTGAAAGGTTAAGATTAAATATTGTATTCAGTACATAAAATATAATGTGATTAGGCAACAAACATAAAATTTCTTCCTAGAATCTTACTTTATAGGGTCGTTGAAGTTCACACTAGCAGCTGAATGGATGACTATGGACACATTTTGACGAACCTTCTCATAATCTTCAAAGGACATGCCTAATCTAATTTTTGTTATATCTCCTTCCACGACTTGTACTCTTTTTCGAAATAGAGGAAATACTTTTTTCAATTCAATGAACAACTGAAAGATAATAAAAATAGCTAAATATTTTATAAAATTTTAAAATAATTAGAATTTTATATAATTTCTAATTATTTTAGAATAAAGGATAGTTTTTAACATACTACTAACTAAATAAAATAGTTTATTTGTAGTTGACAGAATTTTGTAAATTTCGGTCATTAATGATTGAGTCATATGTCATGAAATAGGTGTGGTGAGTATTTTTTTTATTTATGAACTTATGTCCCTAAAATATACTTTCTCTATTATATATAATTAATTTTATATGCCAGGTAAGCTACGTTGTGTATGCAATAACCGTCCAATATCCTTTAAATCTTGTAAATTTTGTTTATTGATGATTCAGTTATGCTCCATGAAATAGGTGTAGTGAGTAATTTTTTTATTTATGAATTTTTCACATGTGTGGCCCTAAAATATACTTTCTCTATTATATATAATTAATTTTATTTGCCAGGTAAGCGACGTTGTGTATGCAATAACCGTCCAATATCCTTTACATTTTGTAAATTTCGTTTATTAATGATTCAGTCTTATTTCATGAAATAGGTGTGGTGAGTAATTTTTTTATTTATGAACTTTTCAAATATGTGGCCCTAATATATGCTTTCTCTATTATATATAATCAATTTTATTTGCCAGGTAAGCTGCTTTGCGAACGCAATAACTCTCCAATAACCTTCACAGTGAGAGACTGAAATACAATTAGTCTGGCCATTAAAGTATCTTTATTTTAAAAAATCCATTCTTTATTTAATTTTGAAACTTACGTTATTGTTTACAAACATTTCCGTTATTTATTACAAAATTATTCCTTTAACTTCTAAAAGTGCGAAACCTACTCTTATACTTGTGAGACCAGAGTTTTATTATTTCGAAACTAAATTGGTGATCGGCCTTGTTTAGCCGATTATCAAATTATTTGTATACTCAACAGAGCATATAAAAATCAGTGTGTAAGGGACACTGATTAAAGACCTCTCATGTTGCAGCATCGCCACGGTGCTGACTTGGTTCGGTGAATTGCACAACACCGGTTGATTTCACTCTTCATGACTGACCCACCATTTTTTATCGAATTTTCACAGCACCTTTACATCTCAAGTTTTTTTACAAGTCTGCTGGTCCTGTGTTTTGCAAGCGATTGTAGAGCACCCATGCCTTAATATTAGGTAACCTTTTTTAGAATGGCTGCGTGGAAGCCCACTTTCTTGAATTTGTGTGGTCCTTACTGGTTGTCGCCCCCCCCCCCAGCAGTGACGCAGTTCAGGGCTGGTCCTTGATTGAGCGCTGGCTCTCCCCCTACAGATGGGGCTGGCTTTGGTCATTCTATTTACTGTCTGTGATTGCGTTTCAGTCTTAATTAGTATATGTATTTATTGATCATAAACCAATGTTCAAATTATTGTCAATGTGGGCGCCGTTTCGTTGGGCCTATTCTTCAGCTCGATTCACCGTTTGATTTCTACTGCTTTTTAACAGAAAAGTGTCTATGACTTTTGTCATTCTGTTTGTCTGTTCGCATAACTGCCGTAAAAATGACTTTATCGAAAACAAATTTTAGTATGTTGTTAACACGGTCTGTAGAATGACTTTTTTATCCCTTAATTTTTCCTAGTATTTAAAAAGTGTCCATGCTTTTATTAATAAAATGATCTATCCCATCTAAAAGTGAGGGGGATTTCGTTAAGTAGCTCGTTCTTATAATTACACCAATGCTCTCAAATAAATCTCCAAAAGAAAATATTATTGGTTTAACATATAGACAAATGTTTATCAGAATGATTTGTTGCTTTGGGGAACTTACTTCCAGATCGAACATCTTTTCCAGTCGTTGCTCGGTAGTTAAGCCTCTCTTTGGCCGCATATGGATATAAACTATTCCAATGCCTGGACAACATCTAAGTAATTTCTCTAAAACCACCTATAAATGATATTTACTTAAAAATTAAGAAGCAAACTTGAAGGACACTTCAAACAAAACATATTTTCAATGAAGCAATTTCTGTGATGTTTGTGTATATATATATATATATATATATATATATATATATATATATATATATATATAAGCAATTTCTGTGATGTTTGTGTATATATATATATATATATATATTTATATATATATATATATATATATATATATATATATATATATATATATATATACACCTGTCCTCCGATTTACACGGAAGATAGGTTCTGCACAAAACCGTGTAAATTGAAATCTTTTGCTAAGTAAAATCGTGTAAAACAAAAATAACACCAAAATGTGCATGATTCAGTCATTTATTTAAGTAAAACAAAAGTAAGACATCTTAGAAAACTTAATATTATACTTAGTTTATAAAACAACAAACATATGAATGTAGTAATATAACATATTTAATTTATTTTACATTAGGAACAAAGAACAAAAAAACAAAAAGACCCTTAAAAATTAATTATAAGTTTAATCACTGTTATCACTTTCATGTGCTATCAGTCTTTTCTTTCTGATGGGTTTGATGTCACTTTCATCACTTGAACTTTCTTGATGCTATTCTGGCCAATGGTTGACGAATTAGGCAAGATCTCGGGTTGACAAGACTTTGTCATGAAATCGGTAATTAACAATTGCGTAGGTTTTTTTGCTAAATCTTTATAGACCTCTTCATATTGATTTAAGCATTTACGAAGGTCTCGCTGGAATCGGAAAGCTCGATCAACATTTGTGTCATATTGTAAGAAATGGTTGCCCAATTTTCTTCCCAAATCAAGTCAAATGAAATGTTTTTGCACTATGTACTTGCATGAACCAGATAGCTTTACTGTTGTGAAATACATACGGGGATTCCCCTATTACGGGGATTTCCCCATAACGGGGATTCCCCATAACGGGGATTCCCCTAAATCTATATATTTTACAACATCGGGAATCCCCTGTTGTTTTCATCAGTGTTACCAAAGGAATAAAATTCAAAAACGTCATCAAATCTTTGTATAGGCGTATATGGAGCGGAATATACATTTTTATCAATTTTTTTAAATCTGTTAATTTATAAACCGTGTAAAAGCGAAATCGTGTAAAACAAGTGCCGTGTAAATCGGGGGATAAGTATATATATATATATATATATATGTGTGTGTGTGTGTCAAATACGATGCAATAATCCAGGAAAGAGACACCTTCACATTACCAAAATTTCCTTCATAACAAGATACTTCAACAGAGGTAGTTACATGGTCTGGCCGAGGTCCTGATCGTCGACCAGTTCTCACCAAATCTCAGTGCCATCTGCGTAGATCTCTATAAGTGCAATACATATTTACTTCGGAGAGGTATTATGATACGGGCCATGTGGTTTTTATCTTCGCTTTCACTAGGCTTTAACATGTGGTTAGGAATGCAGTTTCATATTAGAACGTTTATACGTTTAAGATTCGTGACCATATATGGTATGATCGAGGGAAAGATGAGGTGTAAGATGAAGTGTTTGCCGACTTGTTAACATTAGTGGCGTGGTATAAAATTTAATGAGGGAGCCAATAAAATTTAATGAGATTGCCATACGGTTGCACAGGTGTTGGACATGAGACAGGGATTTAGAAATACTTAGGGCAAAAGAAAAAGGCGCGTCATTGGGAAAATCTTAGGCTTAAGGCTTAGGCTTAAAATTTATGTATCATATATATACCCGTTCTTCGCACGGAATATGTAATATAAAAAAATTAAAACTTCGGAATTATGTGCAAAGTCCTAGAATATTTTAAATGAAATTAGTATTCTAAACATTTTATTAAAATATTTAAATTATTTCTCCCAAAACGATGAATAAGAATATCTGTTCTCGCTGTACAAAATTACAAATTATCTTCACATGCATATTTGAAGAAAAAAACAACATCCTGGTCGCGTTTGTAAACACATTCACAAAAATTATTATTTAATTCCTACAAAGCGACAGGGATTATCAAGAAAATTGAACTTAATTTTGCAAAATATTGAATTTTCATCAATTAGGAGTCATTTCATTAATTTAGTATCATTTTATCAATTTGACCGCATTTTTAACACTTTACAACATAGTTTAAAAGTGTTTATGACTTTGTTCATTCTGTCCGTCTGTCTGTCCGTTCACACGATAACTGCTGTAAGCATTACTTTATTAAAATGAAATTTTAGTATGTTGTTGAGATGGTCTGTGGAACATATGGAAATGTAAATGAATAATATCACCCAATTAGTTTTGGATTGAGTCCGGGTTGAAAGCATGAAACCCTATGGGACCTAATTTCTCAAACATTTTTTAAGCGAAATTAAAATTCACAAATTGTTTCGAAAATTTTAGGAAATATTCAAATTATCCCATAAAATGTATAAAAAAATTTCAGCAAAATATGTGCGGTTATTTTTTAAAATAAAAATGAAAATAATAATTACACCCATATAATATAAAGAGAACACGTGACCTACTTCAAAATTAAATATGGCAATCATCATTTTTCCCAGTGTCAAAATCGTGATATTTGAAGTTCTTTTAAATTTATATTTAGTTTTGAATCAGTCCTAAATCCGCTTTATTTTTGCATATATCCTGTGCCTCTATATTCTGCGCCAACGCTACAATATTTTTTAATTTAAATGATCATCAAACTTTGATTATTTCTACAATGAAGCCTAATTTTATCGTATGCAGAATGTAAACAAATCAAGCTGTAAGTTGAGTTGTATATGAGCTGAATTCTTTTAACGCAAAATTATTTAGCTCTGGAATCTGGAATATAGCTGATATGAATGAAATATTCATTGGTTTTACATAGCGAAGCAGACGACTTTATAGCATTGCCTTTTCTGATGAAGTTATAAGCATGGAGTTAGAAAAGACTTTTACCTTCATGGTTTTAAGTTTTTAAGAAAAATAAATTATTGCAGTTCTATGATAATTTATAAATTATCGGCACTGAATGTATAGCATTTTAGAGATGTTTAAATAAAATTGCATTTCAGTTGGAAAGTGTTTCATAATCAAGGCTTTATGCATGATCTGTCTTTCTTGTCTTCTTTCGACCCAGACTGTCGACAGTCCGCCCTACCCATCCCAAAACTGCTTTATTTTTGCGTATTTTCTGTTCATATATATTCTGTGCCAACGCAATTACAATATTTTTTAGTTTAAATGATCATCAAATTTCGATTATTTCTACAACGAAGCCAATTTTAAAGAATACAGAATGTAAACAAACGATTGTAAGATGAGTTGTATAAGAATTGCTGTATTTTTTTCACGCAAAATTATTTCAATCTGGAGTCTGGAAAAAAGTGTATAATGAAATATTCACTGCTTTTACATAGAGAGCCAGACGATTTATATTCCGGTGACGTCATTTGAATAAAGTATTTTTTCTTAATGAAGTTTTAAGTTTTCGAGTAAAATAAATTACTGTAGTTCTGTGAATATCACCGCTGAGTGTATCGCATTTTAGATGTTTAAATGAAATTGCATTACAGTTGGAAAGTGTTTCATAATCAATGCTTTATAAATGATTGATATTTCTTGTTTTACATGAAATAATTTTACGGAACTAATATCGTTTGCATAATGCTATCTGAATGCAGAACTTAATAGTGCGTTTTTTATAATTATCTTGATAACCCCTTGTCGTAAAGACTCGAATTATGAACTAAATTTTAAGTGAGGCTATTCCAAGTCAACCCCGAAAAGCTTATCCAATTCGGTGCAGCCGTTCATCCGTGACGATGAGACAAACACACAAATAAATAAACTATTATTTCGTATTGTACGTTGCTTTTAAAGAAGTTATTTCATTTTATTACATTAGCAGCAGTTTGATCTGTCTGTTCCTTGCATTTGAAACTCTTATTTTGTGCTGTAATATACGAGTATATTGCTCTTAAAAAAGTTATTTTAGTTTTATTACATTAGCTAGTTGAAGATGCAATTAAAATTCAGAAATATATTTAGTTTCAACAACGTGCAACAGGTAATGGTACCAATCAAAATTGTCCGTCAGATTTATCTATAAGAAATTATTTTAATTCATTTATATTATATTCGCTATGTAATATTGTCTACTACTTATTATACTTATACTATTATGAACTATACAACTTATATGATGTAGTGACTGGCAAATATATTATATGATTTGATAGATATTGCCCGGTATTTTCGATTCATATTGGGAATTGTTTAGACCGATATAAATTTACCAACATTGTGCCATGGGTAGTTTTGAATATAATAATTACCCTACTAAAAATTATAACTTCAATAAATGTAAGAATAAAGTATGCAAAACCTACCCATCTGCTTCAAACACTCAATTAAACATTTTACAGATAGACATATGTATTTATGTAAAATGTTTAATTGCATTTATAAATTATAATGTAACATTTGCAAATTATCTCATATAAGACAAACTAGCAATCTTATTCATCTACGTATGAATGCTCGCAGAGATTATGTCAAAAAATGTATCCTCAATAATAATTTTCTTACTACTTCTAATAAAATAGAATATAAACACTTTGCTAAATGCGATTTTGAAAATATAACTATACATATTTTGGATATAAAAACTAATACAGCTGATAGGATTTTTTTAAACTGCTATATAAAATCAAATTGAACTTTTTTCCATAAGGATTAAATCAATTACATCTAAATGGTAATATTAAAAAATAACTTTGTAGATAATAAATATTCTATTTTTAATCACCTTTATTTGAATCCTCATATAAATAATAGAAACTCGATTAAACTCAATAGATTTTAACGTGACAAAGGAAGTTCCAAACAACATGATTATGAAGCTGAAATTAAAAGTTTACATCATCAATTTAACAGCACTTATCAATGGAAATTAATAAAATCATGGGTATTTGCGGTTAAGAAAAATAACGATAATAATATTACATTTAAATAACGTTTATGCCATTTTCTTAAAATTAAATCTAACTAATGAACATTTTAATCATATTTTCTATGATTTGCTCATTACTAAATCAAGGTATTTAAAATTGAAACTTAATCAATTTCATAATACTAATAGTTCTTCTAATTCTTATTGTGTAATTTCTTTTAAACATCCAATTTATAATTCTATAAATTTTAGAAATTTATTTAATAAGTTCAAAAATTTATTGCCTATTAAGGATTTGAATGTTTCTAAGACTTTTAAATACAACAAGCCTATTGGACGATCTATCTTTAATTACAATGGAATTTCACAATCTCTCTCTACAAATAAAGATTCCAAGTCAAATGTAGATATTAAATGCCTATGTAAAATAGACAATTATGCTGAATATATTAATACACACTTGGGGCATATAGTTACAGGAAACTTAGCCATAGTTAAAGACGATTCTTTAAGAACCATAATGTCTTTTGGTACAAAATTCTGGTTACCATCTTGTAATAACTATTTTAAAGTTTTAAAGTCAATATATCTTGCCCTAGATAAATATATTTATAAATTAGCTTCTAAATATGTCCAGCCCTTAGAGGCATTTAATATGTGGAAATTTACTTTAATAAAATTTATTAAAAATACCATTTGTATTATTAATTTGTCTAGATCTATATATAATATTGATATTATAAAACACTCTATCAATGATTTACAAAGATCTTTTGTTATTACTTATGTTGATAAAGCCTCTAATAATTATGCTATTATCTGTAAAAATTCTATATACAATATCTGTTAGATTATTAAAAGAATAATAATCTATTTAAACTTGATTCACAGTCAAATAGTATCAAACTGAAAATTATCAATATGTATAGCGATTTAAATATTAATTATAAATTTTTGAAATTTCCATATATTGTGCTTATTCCTAAATTTTATGGAATCCTATTAAATTTAGAACTGTAACTAGTGGTCATAATTCTTACTCTACTACTGCGAGTAAATTACTACTAAATTATTTAAATGTATTAAATGATAGTTTACGTTAACTATCTTATTCTAAATAATAGTAAAGAATTAAAGAGTAAATTAACGTCACTAGGTAAACTAATTGGATTTCAAACTTTTGATTTTAAAGATCTTTTTAATAATATTAAGATATCTGATCTTTTTGATGTAATTTTAGCTCTATACAATGCTTATATTACTAATCAATCTACTCATACTATATTTACCAATTTTCCTAAACTTCTCCACTTTGTTCTTTTTAATAATTATATATTTCAAGGTAATAAATTATACTTACAAGTCTCAGGGGTTCCACAAGGTGGCGGTAGTAGCAGTATGTTAGCCAATTTATACCTTTATCTTATGAAAAATCTTTTACTTTATGAAAAATCTTTTACTTCAACAGATTATAAAATTTACAAATATGTTGATGATCTGATTTGTTTAGCATTTACTAATAACTATGTCATATGGATTTCAATCCGGATAATTTGGAATTAATTCCTAATGAAGAAACAATTAGTAATAAAATTCGTTTTTTGGATTTAAATCTAATTATTGAACCTACAAATAGGATAGTTACAAATTTATATGATATAAAAAGACTATTTTAAATTTAACATTAATAAAATATTACCATTTAATTCCTGCAACTTGATGCAATTGTTTAGAAATATTATACTTAATCAACTTTTCAGAATTTATAGATTATCAGATAAAAAATTTCATGCTATGCACATTAATAACCTAAAAATTACCAGTAAATTATATAAATATCCAGCATATTTAGTAAATGGTATAGTTTAAAAGTTTGGATTAGCTGCATATTCTTAAATTTCTCTCCTTAATATCTAATATTAGCCAAACATCAACGTTCTCTTGAATCAACATTACAATGTATTTACATCCCCTTATATTTTAGCCACTATATTTTCAATTATATTACACGCCCCTTTATTTTGTAGCTTTTACTGTAGAATATATCACATTTTGTCTTTTCGCAATACTGTTATTTCTCACGATTGGCAACAGTAGATCTCTACTTTTATCTTTCGCGATTGGCAACATTGATCTATTCATTTATTGCACAAATGGATTGGACATTTGCAGTGTATTTCAGGTATTTTTGTTTCCTACATAATTTTTCAATCTTTATGCTTGTAGTCCATGTAAAAAGATTTTTATAGATTTAATCTATCTCTTTTTTCAGAAGGAAGCATATTTCGTGTTCATTTTGATTAAATACTTGAACTCGACAAAGAATGTTTTCGAAATGAAAATTTTTTTAGGCCTAGTGCTTATCCACGTGTATACCTTTAATGCTTGGATATTTTTTGTTTTTCTATTTTCGAATCCACACCACTGAATTTTATTGATTACTTTTAGCTTGGTGACCAGAAATATACATTTTATTTTCCTAATGATTGATGATTCTTCATTTAATACTTATTTTTAATTTCTAGGCATATTTTAAGTTAGGGTTATTTGAGTTACAACTTCTCTTAGTTCTATCATTGGATTTTCATATTATATATATATATATATATATATAATTGAAGATTTTTATGATTACTTGTAATATATATATACCCGAGAAATGCCAAAGAAAATTGCTTGTAAACTGAAGGTAAAGGTAAAAAAATTGCAAATCAGAAGCCAAGTGTAGCACGATGAGCTAGGCAAGAAGTTTGGAAATTGAATAAATGGAATCTAGTGAATATAAAAGGAATAAAATGAATATGAAAAGCATTTCTGAAACCATGTACATTATCAAGGGCCATACATGTTTCATTAATGCTGATTCTACGTTTCTGTTTACACAACTGTAAAATGTATTACAGAAATAATGTAATTCAAAAGATTATAAAATTTACAGATATGTTGATGATTTAATTTGCTTAGTATATACTGAAAATTATGTTATTGATATAGATTTCTATCCAGACAATTTGGAATTAATTCCTAATGAAGCCATTATTAGTAATAATATTAATTTTTTGGACTTAAATCTGTTTATTGAACCTACTAATGGAATTGTTACAAATTTATACGATAAAAAATACTATTTTAATTTTAACATTAATAAAATATTACCATTTAATTCCTGCAACTCGATTCAATTGTTTAGAAATATTATACTTAATCAGCTTTTTAGAATTTATAGATTATCAGATAAAAAATTTCATGCTATGCATATAAATAATCTAAAAATTACCAGCAAATTATATAAATAATCTAAAAGTTACCAGCAAATTATATAAATATCCAGATTATTTAGTAAATGGTATAGTTATAAAGTTTAGATTAGCTGAATTTTCATGAATTCTCTTCTTGGTATTTTATATTAGCCAGACATCAACAATCTCTTGCATAAACAATACTTTATATTTACATCCACTTAAACATTAGCCTTACTATTATAAGTCCCACTATTTTGTACCTCTTACTGTATAATATTACCTTTTAATGCCTTTTCGCATTACTGTTATTTATTTCTTACGACTGGCAATAGTAGAACTTTTCTTTTATCCTTTGCGAACGGCAACACTGGTCTCTTCATTCTGGGTTACAATGGTTCGGACATATGCAGAGTTTTTCCCAGGTATTTTTGTTTCCTTTATTTTTCCATCTTTATGTGTGTTGTCCAAGTAGAAATAGTTTATAGTTATAATCTATCTATTTATTCAGAAACATACATATTTTGTGTTCATTTTGAGAAAATACTCGGACCCGACGAAGAGTTTTGTCAGAATGAACAATTCAATTAATTAGGCTTAGTCCTTGTCCACGTGTATAATATAAACGCTTGGATTTATTTGTTTTTCTATTATCGATTCCATACCATTGATATTTGTTGATTATCTTTAGCTTGATGACTCGAAATGTGCATTTTTCTTTTCCAATTGATTGAATATTCGTTATTTAATACTTCTTTTTATTTAGTAGGTTTTATATAAAGTTAGGATTTTTGAGCAACTTTTCTCTATTCTATCATTGGACTTTCAAACTATTATATATATATATATATATATATATATATATATATATATATATATATATATATATATATATATATATATATATATATATATATATATATATATATATATATATATATATATATAATATATATATATATATATATATATATATATATATATATATATATATATATATATATATAATAGTTTGAAAGTCCAATGAAAGAGTAGCGAGAAACTGTAACTCGAAAACCTACCTTTCTAACAAGCCTACAAAATAAAAGTGTAAATCAGCAAATCTTCAATCAAATGGAAAAGAATACAAATTTCGAATCATGAAGTTAAAGAAAATCATCAAAAATCAATGGTATTGAATGGATAAAAGAAAAACAAATGAAATCCAAGCATTATTACTATACACGTGGACAAGGGCTAGGCCTAAATTACGGATATGTGGAATTGTTCACTTCTCCAAAACTCTTCCTCGGATCCAAGTATTTTGTCGAAGCAAATACAAAAAATGTATGTTTCTGAAGAAATAGATAGATTATATCTATAAACTATTTCTACTTGGACAACATACATAGAGAAGAAAACATAAAAGGAATTATATATATATATATATATATATATATATATGATGTCATTTTAGCTTTATGTAATGCTTATATTACTAATCAATCTAATCAATCTCATCTTACTAAATTTACCAATTTTCCTAAGCTTCTCCATTTTGTTCTTTGTAATAATTATATCTTTCAAGGTAATAAATTATACTTACAAGTCTCAGGTGTTCCACAAGGTGGCTGTAGTAACAGTATGTTAGCTAATTTATACCTATATCAATATGAAAAATTCTTTACTTCAACAGATTATAAAATTTACAGATATGTACATGATCTGATTTGTCTTGTATTTACTGATAACTATGTCATAGATATAGATTTCTATCCGGATAATTTGGAATTAATACCTAATGAAATTACTATTAGTAATAATGTTTATTATTTGGATTTAAATCTAATTATAGAACCTACTAATGGGATAGTTACTAATTTATATGATAAAAAAGATTTTTTATAATTTAATATTAATAAATTATTACCTTTTAATTCCTGCAACTCGATTCAATTGTTTAGAAATATTATACTTAATCAACTTTTTAGAATTTATAGATTATCAGATAAAAAATTTCAGGCTTTGCACATTAAGAACCTCAAAATTACCAGTAAATAATATAAATATCCAACATATTTAGTAAATGGTGTAGTTAATAAGTTTCGATTAGCCTAAAATTCTCATAATCTCTCCTTAGTATCTTATTTTAGCCGTACTTCTACATTCTCTTGAATTTTTATATTTTCATCTTTTTATCTTGCAGCTTTAACTGTAGAATATCTCATTTTATTGCTTTTACGCAGTACGGTGTTTATTACTTTCTTTGGCAACAGCAAAACACATCTTTTCATTTCTGCATATAGCAACATTGGTCTAGTCATATTTTGCTCGTCATGGTTGTACTAACGAAGTGTATTTTAAGGTATTTATATTTCCTTTATTTTTCCAATCTATATGCTTGTCGTCCATATAACACAAGTTTATAGATAAAATCTATCTTGTGTTTCAGAAACAAGCATTTTTGTGTTCATTTCGAAGGGATATATGGACTTGACAAGAATTTTTTCCAAATGAACTTATCTTAAGCCTAAAGCTCTTCTATGTGCAAGCTTTTTTGCTTGATTTTTTTGTTTTCCTATTTTCATTCCTCACCTTTGAAATTTGTTGATTGTCTTTGACTTTATGACCTGCATTACGCTTTATAATTTCCTCTTTATGGTCGAATTTCCTTTATTTCTTTGTATTTTGTAGAAAATTTTGGGATAGTGTATTATGAGTTACTACTTACATTCTAACATTGGATTTACAATTTTATATATATATATATATATATATAATAATAGAAGTTTGAAAATCCAATGAACGAAAAGTAAGAAGATGTAACACGATAAACCTAACTTTTTAAAACACCCACAGAATAAAATATAATACAGCAAATCATCAATCAAATGGATAAAAAATACAAAACACAAGCTATCAAGTTACAGAAAATCAACCAAATTAAAAGGTATGGAAACAAAAAAAGAAAAACTTGAACTAAATTCAACTATCTAACTGGCTAACAATATATATATATATAGGGACCGTGTTTAAGAACAGACACAAAGAGATAATAATAGATGGTAATATATGATTAATATATAGGAAGATTGATAATGAGTAAGGAGGTAATATCAGTATTTTTAATTTAAGAGGTCTTTATTTCGTTTCAGATCAAGTTACAGATTCCACTTCAACAATAAGAGCTTGTGATACAATTGGAGCACCAATAAGAGCACGGTAGCTCAACCGCAGAGCGTCGGCTGGCCAGTTAAAAAATTTAGGGTTCGATTCCCGGTTAAGACAGCAAGGTTCTTTACAATAGCGCCCGAACAAATCAACTCTGCAGGTTAGTGCAATGGTCTGAAAGAGGCCCTAGCACGACTAGCACGGATTTAGTGGACTCTGGGATATTAAGGTCCTACTTGAAATCGAGAGGATAACGATCACGCAAGAAGCTAATATGGAGAATAAAAATATCATCACGAGGCTAACCTTTTGTAAAAATAGCAGGAGGTGGTCAGTCAGAATGTCAGTTGCACACCAAGCTGACATTAAAGAGTGGAGAATGTAGAGTCCACTTCGGCAACAAGAGTTTGCAATTTCGTCCCAGTAGCTCAACGGTACAGCTTCAGCTGGTCAGTTTGAAGATACAGGGTTCGATTTCCGGTTGGGGCAGCAAGGTTATTTACAAAGTTCATACAGATTCATAATAGCTTAATGAATAAAAGCTAAACCATTGTTAAGGTTGTTTAATTTTGTCTTATTGCTTAATTGATAACATTTAATTATAAATTTAAACAAAGACGTCTCCCTAAAAAAATCTAAATTTCATTGCAACGATTTAACAATATTTTATAATACAAAAATACTTTTAAAAGCAACAGTTGTACTAAAATGGATAAACTAACAGAAATCACTTTATAAAAATTATCATTTTAAATGAAATTTGAAAAATGCTTTGTTAGCATATAATTAATTCTTTTCTTTACCTTTCCAACAAGTCCAGTTACACCAGTTAGGAACACTGATTGTCCATAAAAGAAACTTTGGATTTCTGTCAGATTCGAAAATGCTTCAAATTCCATCTCGGCATCCATCTTATTGAGTATTTTATTTCAACCTTTGTGTTTTGTTGAAGTTATCTGAAAATGCACTCCATTAGGAACTTATCTCTGAAAATAAAGTACTTTTTTTAAAAAATAAAATCAGTAATTTTAAATGCAGGTATTTAAATGGTAACTTTAAATACAGCAATGTTAAATGCAGGTATATAATATATTATTCTACACTATCTTCCAAAAGTTTAGCAAGCGGCAATAAATCTAATATAATTCAAAAAGTTCTGCTTTGATTGACTCCAAATTTCACAAAAAGATAGTCAATTGTATAATATATTCATGAGTATAATAAAATATTTAAGGAAGATATATTTAGGTATATTCTTTACCTTTTAGGTGCTTACTGCCATGGCCCCCACAAGGGGGCGGCAAGCACGGCTACACCCAGGGGGCCTAGACAAAAACAACAAAACGATGTGAAAGGGGGCCCGGCTGAGCCGGGCGCCTTTCAGGGTTTTTTTCTAATTGACTAATTGACAGCTGCTAAAAAAAAAAAAAGGAGGCACTGGTTTTTGTGACTTTGAGAAATTTGAAAAGTAGCAACTGTAACATGACTTTTTTTTTTATCAAAGAGGGCCCAATTCGTGTCTATGTCCTTAACAGTCTCTGTCCTTAAAAATATATCGTGACAAAAAAGATCAATCACGATCACCGTACCATCGCATCGTTTCCATTTTTCCAGGAAGAAATACTACTTGTACTCAGGGTCGCTGACAAAATTTCCGGGCCCCTGTGCAAAATCTTGGGACCTTGTGCAACTGACGGAAGTTGGTCCTTATGCCACCCCTTCGCCCCCCATATATTATTAATGCTCAATTGTCCATGAATTTTTGGATGTTCGTTTCTTCTTTTTCAAGGTCCGCCATAAAGGGAGGGGAGAAGTGGAACTAATGTCCAAGAGCCCGCAGCCCATAGGGGACCCTTAAAGGATTTTTGATAGAGGGCCCATCCTAGGATGTATATGCCATGCTTACTTTACACTTAATGCATTCGGAAAAATCGAAAAACATTTTGTACGCTATACCAATAAACTAAACAAGCCTTAATATGGGTTGTGAACTCCCCTGACTTCGACACAAGATTTGCATCGACGTTCCATTCCTTTAATTAGGTGATCTGAGGTAGCAGAGGGCAATGACTACCACTCCGGTAGAAAGGCAAATTCAGCTCTTGGAAAGTAGTTGAAATAAGGCTCCTAAATATACAGGCTGGAGCAACGGCGGCCATCATGACTCCCAGTTGAAGCGATGACTATATATGGAGAAAGGAGGTTTACTTTCTCGTCATTTTCTCTGGATTTTGAGAAAATAAATCATTCTAGATTACTTTCTTAAATGAGTGATAAAATTACTTTCCTTATATACATAGCATAAAATATAAGGAAAGTATTGTGACGGGATCGAAAATTCAAATAAGTTTTCAACGGGAGAGAATGTTTCATGCATATCTGAATGAGAACCGAACGTTTTTGAGTTGATGTCTGTGTGCAAGTGTGTGTGTGTGTGTGTGTGTGTGTGTGTGTGTGTGTGTAAGTATGTGTGTAAGTATGTGTGTGTGTGTATGAGAGAGTGTGTCAGTGAGTCTGTGGAGACGATATTTCTCAAAAGAAAGGAGCGATTTGATTGAAATTTGGTACAAAAATGACAATCAGTGAATTCTAAAAGCTTATTGTTTTTAAACGCAATCGAATGTTCGAAAGATCCCCAAATTTTCGAAAGAAATTTTGAAAAAATCATAATAAAAATCTAAACTTTCTATGAAGTTATGTAAATAATCATTTTCTATGTTATTTTTTATTAGAAAATGATTGAAGTAAACTTTAAAACGCTAGCATGAACCGTTCTCGAGATATTGTACATTTTTTAAATAAATTTATAAAAAAATCACATAAAATTAAAACATTTATTAACAATTGTGAAATATGTTCACTTTTTATATATTATAGTTTTGTAATATTATGCGATAAATTTGTTAACATCATTCTCCTAGATCTAGCTCGTTCCATTCATGAGAGAAGTTACTTTGGGTAATAGTTTTGTATTTGGACGCAATTAGTCATTTATCTACTATAAGAATAACTTATTTCTCCATCCATAAAGCTTGGCGAAATTTTGGCGACAAATTTGACTGAATATCGCCAATTTGCCGACGTTTTTTAAATGTTGCCAAATTGACAAAAAAGTCGCTAAATTGATACAAATGACGCCAAATTGACAAAAATTGCCCTAATTGGGAGGTAATGCTTTGCAATTTTTGAATTCCGTCATATGACGGGCATACCTTCTATAGTATATAAGAAATGCTCTTCTCTCCGTTTGTCTGTAACACTTGGTGACACATTTTGGTGAAATTGTCTAATAATCTAGCGAAATATCGCCAACTTCGCGATATGTCACCCCATATTTACAAAAATTTCGTTCAAATTTCAGAGATGATGCCAAGTTAGTGAAAATGACGCCTAATTAATGAATTAATTTTTAAAATATTTTAATATATGGACTATGCTGCTTATTGCGGATGTTATTAATACTGATAATTGTCAATTTAGAATTGAGGGAAATGTAAGTTTATTATGTACTTCTAAATAGTTTTACATGTTGTCATCCGGAAAGTACTGTGCAATTCAATATGTGCATAAATTTTTCACTGTGAAAGAAGCAAATACATTGCATTATATAGGGAAAGTCACGTGCTGCTCACATGAGATCTTTTAAAGTATTAAACCTTTACACTCTATTTCACTCACTTATAATGCTGATATATGCTGCTTATTCAGCTGAACATCAACTACTTACTTTCATGAAAGAAATTTGTCAATTTTTGCAATTGATTAATAAGACATTCAAATACATAGTATACGTAAAGGGAAAATATTGTGATAAGATAAAAATTCCAACACCCGGATTTTGAGATATTTACACGTTCTGGGATTCCCTGAAAACGAAACAACCATATTTTCAATGCTGCCTATGGTCACATTATCTATCGAAAAATTTAGCGATTGAATGAAATTTGGCAAGAATATTTCAATCGGTAACCATGAGAGAAATTTTGATTTTGAAAGAAATCGTGCCACGTGAAGGCCCTAAATTTTCTTGAAAACTACTTTCACAAAATTTAACGAAACATTAGAAACAAGAAAGATCAATCATGCTTAAAGCATTGATTATGAAACACTTTCCAACTTCAATGCAATTTTATTTAAACATCTGTAAAATGCAATACATTCCTAAGTAATATTTTAAAACTTATCACAATGCTACATTAATTTATTATATTTGAAAACTTAAACCTTCATCGAAAAAAATGAACTTCATTCAAATGACGGTATTGAAATATAAATTGCCTGGTTTAAACATCTCTAAAATGCGATACATTCCTCGGTAATATTTTTAAAATTATCATAATACTACAATAATTTATTATATTCGAAAACTTCATCGAAAACAACTGATATTCATTCACATGACGTCATAGAAAAAATAACACGCCTGGCCCTCTCTATAAAAGCAGCATTTCATTCATAACATTTTCCCATTCATTTCATTCATCACAGTACTAAATAATTTATTTTATTTAAAAACCATGGAGCTACAAGTAATTAAACTCTATGCTTTAAACTTCATCGAAAAAAATCGTCCTTCTCTCTGTAAAATCAATGAATATTTCATTCATATCAGCTATGCAGACCCCATGAACTAAATGAATTTGTGTTAAAGAAATACAGCAATTCTTTACAACTCATCCTACATATTTTGCTGTTTACATTTTACATAAGTGAAAAATAGGCTTCGTTGTAGAAATTATCAAATTTGGATGATCATTTAAACTCAAATATATTGTAATTGCGTTGTGTTCAGTATGTAGATGCACAGAATTTAAGCAAAAATAAAGCTATTTTAGGACGGATACAACACTCAATATGAATTAAAAAGAAATTTAAAAATCACGATTTTGAGACAAGATGCATGCTGTATTTCATTTTGAAGTGGATCACGTGATCTTTTCATATCATGGTCACGTGATCGCTTCATATAAGTGGTGTAATTATTATTTTCATTTTTATTTACAAAACTACTGAATATATTTTGCTGAATTTTTTTGTTATATTTTTTTATGGAATAATTTGAATATTACCTAAAATTTTCGAAGCAATTTGTGAATTTTAAATCCGCTTAAAAAATGCTTGAAAAATTAGGTCCCATAGGGTTCAATGTATTTCATTTTTTCAACCCGAGTTCAATCCAAAACTAATTGGGTGATATTATTCATTTATATTCCCATAGGTCCTACAGACCGTCTAAACAGCATACTAAAATTTTATTTTGAATAAGTCATTTTTACGGCAGTTATCGTGCTAACGGACAGACAGACAGACAGACAGACAGACAGAATGAACAAAGTCATAAACACTTTTCAACTTTGTTGAAAAATGTTAAGAAATCGGATGGGGGCAGCACATGATTTTCCCTACATAATGCAATGATTCTACTTTTTTACAACGAAATAATGCTGTACAAGGTCCACGGCACAAACATTTTGGCTTTGAATTCACATAACGTAATCTGGCAATTTTCGCAACTTATTATTCCAAGCAGTATTCCAAGCGTTTTCATACTCACTTGCGAAATTCTTATCAAATTAAAATTGTGTATGTAATTCACATCCCGTGAAATAAATGACTATTTTCTAAGCCAGGGCGTTAAAATCCACAAATGTTACAAAAAGTATTTTCTCCTTCAAATGGAATCAATTAGATCCACGAGAATGGTGTTAACAGATTTGTTGAATAACATTGCATATGGAAATTGAATATATTTGATGATTCTTAATACT
Source organism: Amaurobius ferox (assembly GCA_951213105.1). Classification (NCBI taxonomy): domain Eukaryota; kingdom Metazoa; phylum Arthropoda; class Arachnida; order Araneae; family Amaurobiidae; genus Amaurobius; species Amaurobius ferox. The sequence continues at coordinate 92,408,104 of OX578141.1, read as the reverse complement.
GTTTTTAATATCATGTAATTTTCATAAAAATTTATTTACAAAAACGTGCAATGCATGGAGAACAGTCGGTTGATGCTAGCGTTCTAAAGTTTGTGTGATTCGTATTCTAATAACAAAATTACATATAAAATGATTAGATATTTGACATTAATAATAGCCCTGATTCTTTTAATGATTTTATCAAAAATTGATTTGGAAATGGGCAATATCTGGAGATTGGTTTACGCTAGAGGTAGTTTATATCATTGATTTTCTAATGAAAAATTACGTATGAAATGATTATTTATTTATCATTATTGAATGGCCCGAATTCTTAATGATTATTTCAAAAATTCATTGGAAAATATAGGAATCGTCTTGTAAATATTCGATTGAGTTTAACACACACACACACACTAACATACATACACCTAATTGTACCAAATTAGTTTTAAAACGCTTCATTCGCTCGTGAGATATCGCATCGCGAACACACACACATACACACACACATACAGAGATTCGCTAAAACGTTCGATTCGAGTTCAGAAATACTTTAAATATGCTTGCTCTGCTGTCAAAAACTCGAATTCGAACTTTCGACCCCGTCGCAATAATTGCCCTTTACATTACACTACGTATATTTGGGTATAGTAATATTTATGCCAACAAAATGAAATAAATAGTAGTTTTTAATGTTATTTTTATACGTATAAGCTAAAGACGTTATTTATAGGTAACTATTGTGGATCATTCTCAAGATATTACACTTATCAATCTACGTATCCCCGTGGTTTGCGCGCTAGATTTGCACGCTACCACAAATGCCGCCGTGTTCATGCGGAGTACGATCACGTTAAACATGTGGGTCCGTAAGTCCTTCCGAGAGGTTGGTGGTAGGGGAAGGAGGGTACGGTCCCTGTGGATGCCTCCCCCACTGGGTTCCGGTCTAAATTGGGTGGCACTTCCCGGCCGTCCATACAGTTACCTTACACCTTTCTGGTAGGTCGGACGGTCTGGGTCTCAACAACAACAACTTATCAATCTACAACAGAAAAAAATCATAAAAATTAATAAACCATTATTATCAATGAGTAAATGTTTTGTAGGTAGATATTTGTTTTGTAGGTAGACTAAACAGTGAAATTGATTTCTTCTTTAAACTTGGTCAAGATGCCTGTTACTCTTTTGAGTTTGTTTATAAAATCTTTTCGAATATTCGCCGTGATTTTATTCAACCCAATTCTAAACTTATTCCCATTAATAATCGTTTGCCTTTTAAAGCCAGTTTTCCGTACCATCCAAATATATTTCGTCCGCTTATCAAATTTTGTACCGAATTTAATTTTAGACCCACGCACTCGATTGTTACCACTTTATTTAATCGTATTCGTACTGATAAATTCAGGGGTAAAGATAACTTTAAAAGTCATGCAGGGGTATATGTTGTGCCCCTTCTTCCTCCAGATAACGTTTATAAGTTTTATATAGGTAGCACTGAACGTACGGTTGGTATTCGATTGGCAGAAGATGCTCTAGAGACGTTAAAAATGGTAGGCAATCGACTGCTCTTGCCCAATTAGTGATTAATGATAATTTTCAACCCCTTTTTGAAAAATCTTTTCTTTTGATCAGCTGTAATAATCTCCGGTTTATTTTACTCTACGAATCCCTTTTTATTTATCTACATCGCACTTCTATTTGTAATTTTGACCCCGTCCATGTTTTAAGTTATGCTTGCAGACTCGTTCTCGATTCCATGCGAATCAAACCTTTACAAAGTTACCTTTAATTTATAAAATTTAATTTTGTATATTGATGTTTAAACTGGCTTATGACAGTGTGTTTTCTTGATTTTGTAACTTTTGTAATTTTTAAATCTGGTGTATAGATGCATAAAATATGTTTTGTAGTAATATCAATTTTAGGATATGCAAATTCAGATTGTCGGTAGAAGATTGTATTCAAGCATGCTGGCAATTTTTCTTATTTTAACGCCACTAGGAAGGGTATGATGATACCCGAAAGCGCTCTGGCTTTTTTAAAGATCGTTTGTATGTCTGAAGGATGTTTTTAATAAAATGACTTTTGTGATCTATTGATTTGTCATTCTGTTATATAAGTTGATCCCTAAATGTAGCTAATTTTAGTTTGAAAAATTTATTATGTATTAATTTTCCGGGAAGAATCAAGAAGTTATTTTTTGTGCAGTAATTTATAGAAACCAGTGACGCCCAGTCATTAAGTCATTCTGAAAATAAGGGCGTTGTCTTGCGTATAAGCTTCTTATATATATTTTTTCTGGTATTTGTAAAGAAATAGTTAATTTCTCTTTAGAGTTAGTTCAGTGTACTCCAGTGTCTATGCCAGCAGAAACCAAGTCATGAAGCTGTCATGTTAAAAATCCATGTTTTTGAGGTTATGTATTTAAATATTTTCTGTAACTACGTGTCATGTGGATGACAAGTGTAATAAAAAATATGTATCTTAAACGCATTGTCCCCCACACAAAGGAAGATAGAGCTTGAGAACTATTGATTTCCGTACAATATGTGGCAATGTATGGGATAAAGTTAATGTATGGGGAAGTATTTGAATCGTGTCGAAAATCGCAACTCGAGTTTTCTTCGAATCTACACGTTTTGGGACCTCTAGAACACGAAAATATATTTTAGCATGATGGCTGTATGTGTGTGTGTGTATATGTATGTGCGCGCGTGCGTGCGTGTGTGTGTGTGTGTGTATATGAATGTGCGTGCGTGTGTGTGTGTGCGAGCGAGTGTCTGTTGTACAATACTTGCATCCACTTTAACTGAAACAAGTAATGGATCAAATATCATAAAATTTTGTAGGTAAGTCACTTGTGATTTATTCTGGTTCTGGTTAAATTTTGATACGATTCGGGATAAAGAATAACCTGCCTTTTTTCTAGAAATGGCCCGCAAAAATCGTATATATACACTTTAGCTAAAAACTAACTGTCCAAATATGTCACTTCTGGGTTACCCTGGTAAAATGACCCACTAAACTCGATAAAATCCAAATAAAATACCACGTATACTCAAATATATCAATTAAATGCTTGTTTTGTTATAAGATGTAAATTTTGCAGTATAGTTCTTACGACATCCAAAAAATGTACGTACATAGGATTCACATCAACTAATACAGAAGGAAAGGGTATTGTCCTATGGTTTCAAAAGATCTAGCCATGGCAGGCAACGATCTTTAGTTTTAATCTTGGTTGGGACATAATCTATTTACAATGGCGACCGAACTTTATCCTCGAGGTTAGATGTAGTCGATTATTAAGCAGAATTTGATTTTACCAAAATCAACGATTTTCAATGAACAAGATATTACAATGAACAAGGTGTTGCCCTGTTGAAAAAAAAAAATGAGGAATATGACAGATCTAAAATTTCACTTTGATCTAAAATTTGATAGGAAAACATGTACAATTCATTTCAATTAAATTTGATACATTTCAATTAAAAGAAAAAGAATAAAAGACAACTCAGATATGTTGAAATTTTAAGCAACATTTTTAGTTTTATCTTACACTGGAAACAAGTACAAAGAAATGGGGACATTTAAACAGCTAATTGCCTCATAGACACTTACCACTATCTTCATTTGAAACTTATGACTAATTTTAGATTCAACCACAATTTTTAACTTATTGCTAGTATTTAAAAAGGACATGCTCTCTGATGTAATATGTAAAAGAAATCTGATGTAGACAGTTCATGACTTTCCCTATATAATGCAATTAATTTACTTCTTTCACAGCAAAAATTGATATAAAAGATCCACGGCACACTGCTGTTAATGATGCATTGCACATTTGACACTTTTCCGGATAACAACATGTACAACTATTTCAAAATATTCAAGTAACTTAAATTTCGCTCATATCTATTATCTTGGACATTATCAACATTAAATGCATCTGCAATAAGTAATATAGTCAATGTATGAAAATATTCTAATAATTATTTCACCAATTTGACGTCACTTTTGTTAATTTAGCGTCATTTTTGAAATTTTGACGATCTGTTTATTAATTTGGCACCATTATAAAAAGAGCCGCCAAGTTGGCGAAATTTCACCAAATTTATGTTGTCAAATTTATCGCCAAGCGTTGCAAGACAGGCGGAAAGGAGGGCTTTATTTATATGTAAGTAAATGACTATTCACGAATTGTCAACATATTAAACAATATTTATTATTTTTTTTATTTTGTGTGATTTTTTGATAAATTTATGTGAAAATTGTACAATATCTCGAGAACGGTTCATGTTAGCCTTCTAAAGTGTTTTCAATAGTTTTCTAATGAAACATTGTATAAGAAATAATAACTTAACTTTATAGAAGCTTTTGATGATTTTTTCAACATTTCATTCGAAAATTGAGTCATTTGAACATTCGATTGCGTTTAAAAACAATAGGCTTCCAGCATTCACTGATTATAATTCATGTACCAAATTTCGTTCGAATCGCTCTATGCGTTCGTGAGATTATCCTCTCCATACACACACACACACAGACATCTCGAAAACGTTCGATTCGTGTTCAGGGATGCATGAAATGTGTTCTTCCGTTTCGAATTTTCGACCCTGTCACAATACTTCCCTTATACATTATACTAATGTATATAAGGAAAGTAATTATATAAATTGAACTGTAGTAAGTTCCATCAAATATATAATACTCAGTAATAAATTTCGCGGCCTTGACGACTAGTTTTGCGAAATATAACCAACTTGGCGACTTTTAAATGTTGTGTCAAATGAACGAAAATGTCGCCAAATTGAGAAATTAATAATTAACATGTTTTAGTACAATAGAGTATATTGCTTTGGCCGATCCGGTAGTCGAGCGGTCAGGGGCATGCGTTTCCGCCTGATCGCTGGATTGCCGGGTTGTGGGTTCGAATCCCGCCAGCGGGCATGGATGTTGTCATGTCGAGGCCAAGTCATACTTCCACCCTTCGGGGGGCCTCTATAAAAGTGAAGCTGCAAATATCCTCTCCTTCGCCATGGGACACCCTGGGGGGTCTTGTGGACGTGGTGCGTGGGCGCCTCTTCACCACGGGGGAATTAGTACACATTGCTTAAAAGTTGGTAATATATTTCCACTTGTCATGTTATATTTACGCAAAATATAAGCTTCGAAATAATTTTACATATTGTCATTTAAAGAAGCACTCAATGTCAGTGTAATTATTAAAGTTAAAGCATTGTACCGTGGGTCTTGTTTATCATAATTTCGCATTGAAAAAGTGCTTGTATTATGTAGGGGAAGGCATGTGCTACCCACATCAGAGTTTTTACTTTTGGATGAAAATATTCACATTTGCGATACTCCGGCCACACAATAAGCTGTCAGAAGCCTTCGGGCTGGTCGTGTGGTCTGGGTCTTCAACACTTGCGATTCAGGTAAAATAGAACAAGTCAAAAATTTCAATTATCGGTATTCTAGCGAATTTTTCATCAAAGCATACCAAATAAATTATTTCGCCCTAATTAAACGCGACGTAGATGTTACTGATTGATATTTTTATTGAGCGGCCGTATAAACAACTACGTTTCGCTTTTTTTTTTTAAATTATCACTTTGGGTGCAACTGTCATAGCTAACCTCTCCCCTGTTTGTTGATCATTCTTCATATTACTCTTTCTATCTATACGGCCAACCATTTCATATTCTTTTCAGATACTCTTCTTAAAATATCCGGTATATCAAACCTCCCCAACCTACCGTGAATTCTGAATGTAATCAAATTTCCAGCCAACCACTTACCTTTCGGTTACGCTGACATCGTTCCGACACTGCCATCTTCTCTGCTTAGATTGGCACTCAAACTCTAAACAAGGAAGTAAATATATACGGACTTCAAGGTCCTGTCTCTATATTCTCAAAAACAATGGTTGACGTTCAACGAACTTTTTGTTCTGTACAAGGCATAAAAGCCGCAATTTTCCTATGGTGCAATAAGAAAATTAAACCAAAGCAGCGTCATAGAGAACCAATTTCTGAGCAAGGAAAAATTTTGTTTTATAAAATATTTCCTTCTCCGCAATAAACTGACGCTAAAGAAAAATGCAGAGGAAGGTGATAACAGACGCCATAATCTGAAGTAAATACCCTCTTATCGGTAAATAAAGCGACTGTTTAAATGCAAGACAATATCATTCAAATTTCCCGTAAAATAATATTTGGACAATATGTAATAAAATACTTATGAGCAAGGTCGTCCATTTATTCTGTGGGATGCCCTTCAAATATTTATCCAAATATATATCCCTCCATATCATTTTTTGCCTTCTTGTGAATATTTCATGCGTTTCCCTACCTCAAAAAAATCGTATGGCTGAGATTCCTCTAACGCCTGGACTCCCCACTCAAGTAGTATTACCCCATGGGAAGCAACATGGGCGCCCATAGACCTTTTTCTTTGGAAGAGGGGAGAATACACTTACGTCAGTGAGGCAAACTGAAGGATAAGATGTACAACATCGACTATCTTGATGCCCTCCTTCGTGACTTCCAACGTCCAGAAGGGGGCAAGTGTCCCCTCTTGCCCTCCACTATGGCCACTCATAGAGCTCTTTCCAGGGAAAACAAACCACTGACGCATTGAGGTAAACTCAAGGATGAGATAGATGTACAACATCATCTAGCTTGATGCTACCTTTGTGACCTTGAACGTCCAGGAGAGGACGAGTGTCCCCCCTTCTTGTCTCCTCCTATGGGCGCGCATGGGAAGCAATAATACATACATTTTAAATGCATTAAAACCCAAGGGGCTGTCATAAAAAAATTATAGCTTGTAAATATCTCTCTATATTAAAAAAAAGTAGCCGACGCTGACGCCGCTGTTGTTTGACAAATGTCTCGTTTCTCGAGATTCTTTGTTTCGTACCGCAAAAAAATTTTGCATATAAAAATATGAAATTGGGTACACTTGTAGAAAAAGCCTTGGGGAATACGCTGGAATAAACCGCTTTTAGGTATACTATATTATAGTTTAAGAAATATTGAATGTCAAATTCAAGGACAAAATATTTGAGCTGCGAGTTCGCGTCCTGGATAGACTAACATAGCAAGACGACGAATTTTTGCAGGCAGGTACTTACATGGGTGAATTTTTGTAGGACGGCGCCCCTTTTTTTAATTTCGATGTAGTTCTTGAGATATTTTACTTTTTATGCACTTCTGAAATGAACTTTTTTTTCCGTATCGGCACGTCTAACGATTTCTCTGTCTCGTACCGTAAAAACTATAGGATACAAAAATATTAAATTTGGTACAGTTATAGAGAAATAATAGGGTAACATGATGAAATAAACCGTTTATCGATTTAAACTTTAGTTTGACATGAAATAGCTCGCTAAGCGAGCTCCTGATCAAGGAATCTAGTTTTTAGATTCCTTGGGCTAAGAAAAATCCCTGCTTTTCCCTCCTGCGAAAAATAGGCAGGGATAGAAAAGTGATTTTCGATAGTAGAATTTTTTGGAAAGATTGATATGAAGCGAGCGCAACAAGTAGGAGGCGAAACCTCCCGAACGAGGTTGTGCGAGCGGATCGAGAAGGGGGCGGAACCCCTAGTATATTAAGTTTTAACATATATAGTTTCTAATTTTATAATGTCTAACTATAGTTTCCAATCTTAGAGTATCTAATTATACTTCCTCAATTACATAACTAAAAATATTTTATATATAAAAGTAATATCTAATCTTGTGAGATATTAATAGCATATTCTAAAGAACTCTTCCGTCGATAAAGATCAAACCATTGATTTATGGCTAGCCAGACAACGAACGCTGTATATATTGTGCCACTGAGATAGTTATATTTCCTTCTTTATTTGGAGTGGTTTTTAGTTGAAGCGAAGTGAGCTTCGAGCATAGCTCCATTAACTCCAACTAAAATCTGATTGTGTTCAAAAGTTTCGTTGATATAATAAAACTTAACAGATCCGAATATTTTTTTTACATAATTTGTACTAATCATGTTTTAGGTCATGGCGGTGTCCGAATTTTGAATTTTGATCTATGTGCTGAGCATCTGAGATCAAACATCAAATAATTTGAAGTCTATGGGGAAAAATTAATTTAAATTTGAATGCCAAACCGAATTTTCTATTTTTTGAACACGACTTTTGCAATTTGCTAGGCTATCTTCTACGTTAATTATTTTATATTTATTGCTTTTGGATTCAATATTTTAAGTTTTTTACCACCGTCATAAAATAAACGTCTCAGTTATTAAACATGTAATTCGATATCCAGCTTCGCTTTAGTTTTGGATCACGAGAGACAGTTTGGTTAATTTTTAAAGAAAGATAAAAATTAAAAAGTTTGTCTTAAATCGCATTTAAACAAATCGTTTAAATACAAACTGTGGCATTAACTTCCGATACAGAAAATAAAAATATTCCACTTCGACAATAAGACAATGCAATTTGCAATTTCGTCCCAGCAGCTCAACGGTAGAGCGTCGGCCGGCCAGTTCGGAGATCCAGAGTTCGATTCCCGGTTAGAGCAGCAATGACGCCTGAATAAATCAACCCTGTAGGTTAATGCAAAGATGTTGGTAGTCTGAAAGTGACCCTAGTACGGCTAGTACGGATTCAGTGGACTCTGGAAGATTGAGCGCTGATTTCAAAATTGAGAGGATGACGACTACGCAGGATACAAGCCTGGGTAAAAATAGTAGTAGCAGCAGGCTAATCTGAGGTAAAAATAGCAGGAGGTGGTTAGTCAGATAGTCCACTTTGGCGATAAGAGCTTGTAATTTCGCCCCAGTAGCTCAACGGTAAAGCGTGGGCAGGCTAGTTAAGAGATCCAGGTTTCGATTCCCGGCTGGGGCAGCAAGGCTTTTACATATTGTCCCAGTAGCTCAATGGAAAGAGCATTGTCTGGCCAACGATGATCCGTGATTTGAATAAATGTTGAGATTCGGGCCATACAACAAAGTTATAGCCAAATTCTTAAATCTCCACCTCCTAATTTTAATGAGAAGCTTATACTAGTTTTAACCCACTTTCACTTATACTTTTGTTCTATTCTATACCACTATCCATTCCATATTCCTAAGGAAAGATTAATTAAAAAATCTGATGTAGGCAGCACATTACTTTTCCTATATAATGCAATGAATTTACTTATTTCACATTGAAAAGGGATGTGTAATAACCACGGCACAATGTTTTTAACGGTGAATTTTACATTTGGCGCTTTTAAGGATGACAACATATAAAACTATTTCGAAGCATCCGATTAACTTATATTTCCCATTGCTGTGAGCGCTGGTGATGATATATATATAATAACCAAGCACTAATTCCATTAAAAGAGTAATTGAATTAAAAATGATTATATAGAATTATGAAACATTGCTTCCACTTTCTTTCATGACATTCATCCTTGACCGAAATTGAATGTGTTTTGGTGACTAAAAAACTTGTTTTCCTCGTTTCTTTTCAGCTGTACTTACTCCATCGTGCAATAACTTGAATTTAGAAACTAAAAACGTATTCCAGAAAGACGTTTCATGAGCAATCCTAAAAGAGATTATAATCACTCGATCTAGTTACCTGAATATTTTCTGTTTGCCCCCCCCCCCCCGAGCAATAAAAATTAGGTTTAGTAACAATTAAAACGAGCCCGACATCAGATACATTTAGAATTGCTGTTTACTCAGTTCTTCGAATCCACAGATAAATCCACAGATCCAGAGTATATAGAATTGCAAAGCAACATTTCATTTATTTCACAAGAATCCATATCTGTGAAAAGATAAATTAAAATTTTGAAATAACGTATTTTTAATTTTAACAGCATTCTTATAACCTCTAAAGATCCAATAACAAAACACTGATGAAGTTCTTGTTTTGATGTAGTAGTTACTTAAATTTAGCCATAACAAAAGAGATTTTGTCATTTTGAAATTTTTCCTGCTATCAAATATATGGGTTTCGGTAGAACTGAAAATGTTATGCATTTATTTCAAATATATATATATATAAATATATATATATATATATATGTATATATATATATATATATATATATCATCGCATATATATATATATATATATCATCGCAAATGTATACACAAGGACACTTGGCGAAGCATATTCCACATAAGCAGTTTTCTCTTGTACCTGTACATGTCAAAACTGCACATCATTTTTATGAAGTGAATAAATTAAAATATTTTAGACGCTGTTGTTGTTTATGTCTTACACAGCAAAAAGTTCGTCTTGTAATAGCTGAAAAAACCTTGGAAATACTGGATTTTTAAATGGCTAAACAACTGCTCTCATTCCACGTGGTTCTTACCTAAATAATTATAATTCAGTGCTGTATTTCACGATAGATTTGTTTGCAACATTTTGGTGCTAAAGCTGTTTCATTTTGACATATTTTTGAGTACTTTTCGCATTCTCGAAATTATTTCAAAAAAGTAAAATGTCGATTCCTTTTGAAAAAGAAATAGAACTCGTTCGGATCCTATTATCAAAAGTTGAAAGTGAAGGAGACTCATATAACGACTACGAAGACTTTAGTGATCATTTGAGTGATCATTTACCGTGAAATACCCACGAAAGTTCTTACCTAAATAATTATAATTTATTTCAATCTGCTCATACTCAAATGAAGTTTTCGTTTAAAAGGTAACAGTGAACTATGCATTTATAAACGAGCTACTTTTAGGAGTAATTTATATATTTAATACATAAAAAATAGTAGAACTTTTATCGAAAATAAGGCTCAAATTGTTTTGAAACAATAATGACAGACCAATCTCCGAGGTATGAGATGTTATGTAAGAAACAGTATAACTTACCGTAGTAGTTGGAAATGATTTACGAAGAATATGATTGAAATAATTGTTTCATATGCTTGTTAAATCTAGGGATCTAAAACTTTTTCTCGCTAAAATTGAACAAACAACTCAAGCTTAGATTTACCCGAAAGGTTGCGCGACTACTTAACTGATATATGTGCCGTTTTTCAATGAAAAATGCTAGTTAATAAAGTAATATATTTAGTGTACGAACTTATATAATAACTTATTGATACAATTGTCAGTTTAATTTTTTATAATATAATTTCACCATTTAATATGTATGATAAAATGTACAAATATATGAAGTTAAGAAAAATTAAAACTTCTTAAAAATAAATTTAGATTATAACATATGATATATAGTCATACATTTGCTTAATGCGAAAATATAATACAAACTTATTTAATTATTAAAAAGCACGTACCTCTTAGGTTTCCTTTTACAGTTTATTGCAATCATTACAAAATAATACTATATGTTCCTTACAAACAAATTTTAAGCCACAAAGATAAAGTAAACCTAGTAAGGATTTTAGTTCAGTTTTATGAGTCAATTTTGCATCCCTTGACTGAGAAAAATTTGCAGCAATGTCTTCATTATTAATATTAGTACATTTGATTTTTTTGCAATTATTTCTGCATTTATAAAAAATATTCAAGGAGTCTACAGCGGTTACAACATCTTTGGGGCATCCTTTAGGACTTGGAGGACGAGTAATTGTGTTCAGATGACTCATGTGTTCAGATATTTTTTTGGAAAAATTATTTCTCCACTCAGTTTCAACACCCTTCCAAATAGAATAGTCAGATCCCCTTCATCAATGTTTATGCATTCCTCTTCAGATCCTTATAATTCAGTTTCCGAATTGAAACTTAAATGATCACTCAAATGATCATTAAAGTCTTGGTAGTCGTTAGATGAGTCTCCCTCACTTTCAACTTTTGATAATAGGATCCGAACGAGTTCGATTTCTTTTTCAAAAGGAGTCGGCATTTTAATTTTTTGAAATGTTTTCGAGAATGCGAAAAAGTACTCAAAAATCTGTAAAAATGAAATAGTTTTAGCACCAAAATGTTGCAAACAAATCTACCGTGAAATACAGCACTGAAAACCCAATGCATTTCAACTGTTTGCAGCGAAACAAATTCCTTCACAAAAGTGGGACCTGATCCCCCAAGTCATAAAAATTCTGCCATTACTCAGAACGAAATAATAGGAAATATTCTATTCGCGCCTCAACTGACAAAGGACAACAAGAAATTCAGCTACAAGAAAAAAACTATAATAATAACAGAAGTACTATACAATTTCCTGGAAAACTGCAACTGCCACCAATGGGGAACACAGTGCTCGACGGCGTCCTACTGAGTTAAGGTTATACCAATTAAAAGTTTAATATCCCTTTAAAACCAAAATTTCACTAAATACGGGCTCATTTACGGGAAGATCACCCTTTAAACATAAAAAATTCATCTTTTTATTTTCTACATTTATTGAATAAAATGAAAATAATATTTATAAAAATACTTATCAAAATATTTATATTACAATGCGTTTTATAATAAAATTGGGGAAGCAATATAAGCACACATCAATCAAACTTTCCTGATTGATCATTTTTCTCAAAACTGTTATTTTCAACCTTGCGCCCATTGTAATGTTAAAATAAAAGAACCCAGTAACTTCAAAATTCGCATGCTATTTATTATATATATATATATATATAAATATATATATATATATATATATATATATAAATATATATATATATATATATATATATATATATATATATATATATATATATATATATATATAATCCACCTAAATGTAAATAATTCTTTATCAAATACTTTAATAAAAATATTCTGCAATGTTTATTTACATTTTTAGCATTTAATCAATTTATTTATTTATTTAATTTTTGGCATACTTCAATGTAATTTTAAGTGGAAGTTAAAGTATAACATCTTAAAAGATTACATTAAAAATTGGGAATGGATGTGCCTCAGTTTAACAAGAAACTTGCGCGTTGCTTCTGTATCACGAGACATATTTTCAAAAGTTATTAATTAATTTGTAATAAAAATGAAATGGTATACTAAGTCCTTATTAAATGTGATTTTTTGTAGCCAGACAAAGCGTAAGATAACACACCCTATACATTCAATATCATTTGATATAATGACAGATCCATAAAACTTTAAATATTCCTCTACAGACAATGATTTTTGAGCTGGTAAGGGCAAACGAGTTCTACAGCATTTTCTATTTAAACAAAATGTCATCAACATCTCTCTGGAATTACATTCCTTCTAATTTAAGGCTAGAAACGAGTTTTACCTTGGTTGCAGCTTGTCAAAAATAAAAAGATGCACCAGGAATACCGGGACACAGTTCACAAGCCGAACCTGAATAAAAAGATGGGAAGATCACTGAAGCTAAGCAGATCGCTCAGAAGGAAAGTGATTAGAAAAGTATTAGATCATGTGTGTTTTGACTTTTTCCATTCATCTTTTACCTGGAGCAAATTAAACAGCAATTATAATAACATTAGACAATAAAAGGAAGTAATAATGGAAAATACGACAGAACATGCACATCACAATTATAGCTTTTTAAAAGCTTATACCATTTAATCATGTAGTAGAGAAGTAGAGAAGAAAAAGTACATCAAAAGTAGAGAAGAAATCATATAGTAATTAGAAAATGATAAATTTGAAATGTGGTTGTAAGTATCAGTTATGCAATTTATTACACGGTTGAAATCAAAGTTTCTACTAACTGATCAAAATCATTAGTAAAATATATCAAAGTAAAATAAATAAGAAGCCTTTATATAGATACAAATGGCGCATACACTGCATTTTTAACGAATTTTATTCTCTTTTGCATATTATCTCGTACAGTTCTACGAATTTTCAGAAATGACATGTCCAAAACCAGAAATGGAAATCCTTAATGCATCCCTCAACCGCCTCCGGAATTTATTGTTGAATTCAAAGTAATCATAATCTTGTTTTTTATGTTGATGTTGAATAATCTATAGCCAATCTCGAGAAAAAAGTGTTTCAAGATTTTTTTTACAACAAAATGGAAAAAGAATAGAAAGTGAAAATCCTTAATGACCCCGTCCCCCATTCTCCTCCGGAGTTTGTACCGAATCCATATTAGTCAATATCTAAGCTATATATATAGCAGATCCCGAGAAATAGTTATTTTAAGGGAAATATAAAAAAGTGACATCTCCTCTGAAAGCCCTCCAAAATTTTATGCTGAACCCATATTAGTCATCATGCAAGCTGTATCTAGCCAATCTTGAGAAATAGTTTCGAAGAAAATTTTTAACCAAAGATGGAAAAAACTCAGAAAAAAATTCTTAGGGACCTTAAAACTTAACTCCTTCAGAATTTCAAGCTGATTCCATGTAAGTTATCATCTAAGCTCTATCTATAACAAACGAGAAATATAAGTTTCAAATACAATAGAAATTTTTGAACAGGTAATAAAAAGGACGGAAAGTAAAAATCCTTAGTAAACGCCCTATTCTCCTCTGAAATTTTATGCTGCATAAAGCAAAATCAATCATAATCTGATCTCGATCTAACAGATCCTAAGAAATACATAGTTCAAGAAAAACGTTTTAGTGAAAACAATAGTACGGTAAAAGGTTTGCCATTATGTGCTGCAAGATATGCGCCTAATTCTACTATGGGAATCAAAAATACACTCATGTCCCAGACGGTTACCTTACACCTTTCTAGTAGGTTGGACGGTCTGGGTCTCAACAACAACTCATGTCCCAAAGTTAAGCATAATTCGTAAAATGCGAAAAGTTCGGAGTTAATATGGATACAATGGTTCACAATCAGTTGTGGAGAATCGTGGGATGAAGGTAAATCATTGTGCATATGCAAAACAGTTCAGTCGACGTCGACATGCGCAAATTCAACGGGGCACGTCGGAACGAGTATAAAACGACTTTGAGCGGCATGGTCAGTTGAGGCAGAATTTCGCAATTGCTATGGCACGGAGCGTTGTTAACAATAAAAAAGGACGAAAGATATCACAAAGATACCAACTGGACATGTTTTTGAAGAGACGAAATATTGAAATGCTGAAATCCGGTCGATCCAAACCGAAGCGTCTCGAATTCTGAATGTGCCTCAGTGTGTTATCTCCAGACAGTGTCAGAGGTTCTAAACCACTGGAGATGTTACCCGACGACCAGTACCAGGTCGTCCAAGGGTAACAACCCCTTGGCAAGACCGATATTTGGTGATAACTGCGCGACGTCTGAGGAACCTTTCTGCTAGACAACTGGGTTCAGCCATGACAGCCACCACAGGACTGTTTCGAGACAAACTGTTTACAGGAGACTCAAACACGTTGGTCTCTATGCCAGACGACCAGCAGTTTGCATCCCAATTACGTCTGCACAGAAACGTGAGCGTTTACAGTGGAGTTAGGAATATCGGCAGTGGAGTGGATAACATTGGGGCAATGTCATGTTTAGTGACGAGTCCAGGTTTAGCCTGCACGCTGGTTCTCGTCGTACCACGATCTGGAGAGAACGGGGAACGCGTTTTCACCCGGGAAAGACATTGTTTTTTGATTGGGAGTCATAGTCTGGGCAGGCAACATTATGGACGGCCGCACAGACCTCCACATCTTTGACACGGGGTCGGTTACCCGTCAAAGATACAGAGACGAAGTCCTTGAGCCTTCCGTTCGATTGTTTCGAGATTCTGTTGGTCCTGATTTCATATTCAAGTATTATAACGCGCTTCCTCACCGTGCGACCTTGGTCGACGATTTCCTTCAAACTGAAGATATCCAGCACATGCAGTGGCCTGCCAATTCTCCTTAACTGAATCCAATAGAGCATGTCTGGTATATACTCGGGAAACATCTTGCAGCCCTCCTCTGCCCACCAAGCGCCGTTCCGGGATTGAAAACTGCTCTCCGTAAGGCTTGAAACTCTTCGAGCACACAACTCATCCAAACCCTCATCGAAAGTATGGGAAATCGTTGTGCAGCATGGGTGGCTATCTGAAATTCCCACATACCGTATTAAACTGCAGCATCACATTGTTTTAATCATTCTGTTTCACTGAGGTTGACACTCGTATTGTGACCCTTTTTCTTTTAACCCTTTTCTTTGGATAATAAAAGTCGTTATTATCTTCTATAACCCTATTACACCCGCATACCGCGTTTCCTTCCATTCCGATGTAGATTTCCTGAAATTTTCACATAAACAGCAACTATGCTTAACTTTTGGACATGAGTGTACAGCTACCCAGCAGGAAGTAGACATTTTTCATATTGCATAAAGTATTTAACAATAAACCTTTCTTCCGTCAACGCTTGCAGCTATCTAATTTGATTGGATTTGAATTTGGCACTCTATTGTTTTCTTTTATGTGAACCAGGACTACTTTGACCGGAACCAAAAGTTTAATAAAGTAAATTCCATATCAACATAGTTTACATCGTTCATACGAAAGTTCTTAAGTACTCCAAATAACTTTGCAAGGAAAGGTCTATTACTCAACACTTCTATAATTTTGACCACCGTTTTTAGTTTTCTTCAGCTGGGATCATACGAAAATGCTCGTCGATCTATGATATTGACTTCCTTTGAAGACGTCCATATCCAGAAAAATTCTAGAAATTGAGTTAGTGACTTGTATAGTACTCCATTTTTGTCCTCGTCTGGCAGAGTGAATGTAATTTTATTTTCCATTTTCTTTGTTCCATTTCTTAGCCTTGTTGGGTCGCTTTGACTTATTTTTCGTCTTGTTGGGTCTCATTTATTCTTGTTCAGACTTGCTCGTATTGTCGGGATATTTCTGTTGCATTTCGACACAGGCCAATCTTGTGTCTTACTTCTCACTTCGCATTGACTGGACTGTTCTTCATTCTGATTTCTGATTGGCTCTCTCAGGTGGACGCTTAATCAATATCTTAGGTATATAAAATCCTCTGTTTTTTCAATTCGCGTCTATTTCGTCTTTTTAACTTCAAGTTCGTTGCTTCTCTTGCACTGACGATGGAGATCCAGCCTGTGCTCCAAATAGCTATATGCTGCATTATCTTAGATGTGCTTAAAATACATTACTCAAGTTTTCCTTGGTCCATGAGTATACACGTTAGATCTATCTATAGTAAAGTGACCATGCTCGATCGAATAAAAATGATTGCAGCGCCTGAAGCGGAAAATTAAAGAAGTTAGGATAACGAATTCGGCAAAAAATAATATAGACGAAAAAAGCAAATTGCAAAGGTTTAGAGGATTGTTTAAATAGTAGGAATTGACTGCGCGTACTTACGAAACCCGTGTAGTTTAGGCAATACTTGTCAAAAATTTGTCTAATCAGAGCCTTCTAAATACAATAACACCTACATAGCTTGCCAAAGTACGCTATAATATTCTATCGGGAATTTAAATGCGCACTGCCTCTGATGGCAGACATTTTAAACAGTCTTTACACTAGATTTCTTTTCTTGTAAATGTTACTCATTGTGTCATTTCTGAGTTCACCAATGGCTATATGTGTCAAATAAATGTCTTCTATAACAGTTTGATTGTCGGTATCTACTCATTATACAATTCCCTACAATTACGGAATTGGCTTTTATGAAATTGATAGTAAGCATTATCAAATAGGTTCACTTTGCATATGCTGTTATTCAACGAATTTGTTAACACCATTCTCGTGGATCTAACTCGTTCCAATCATGAGTAAATATACTTTTTTAATTGTTTTGTATTTTGACGCTAAAGACGCCAGAAGTCATTTACTTCAAGGGATATTAATTAATTGTCAATTGCATTTTGATGAAGATTTTGCACTTGAGTTTAAATAAGTCACTCTGCTTGGACTAGTAAGCGCCAAAGTAAGGACTAATAAGCGCCAAGTAAGGACTAGTAAGCGCCAAAGTAAGGATTAGTAAGCGCCAAGGACTAGTAAGCTTGCCAAAAGCGCCCAATTTCAATATACATGATGTAAGTATATAACCACATTCGATCATTCAACCCATTCGATATAATATATATAACCCCATTTCGTATATTAACACCATTATAGCCCCATTATAACACCATAATGGGGCTATTCTATAATAACACCATTCGATCATTGGCCCACCCTTCCGATATTCTGGCTACGCCTATTTAAGAAATGGGCTGATGTTTAAGTCTGTTCAGATATTAGCTAAAAAATCTTATGTAAGTAATAGAGATGAGTTAGAACTCAATCTTGAAGGTTTAAGTCCGCCCGGGCCAGAACTTTTGAATGTAAAATAGAGCCCAAATCCACCTGGGACAGAAATATGTTTCTAACTTTCCCACAATTTTCAAAATTTTCCATTTGTGAAAATGGACGACATCAATTTGGTACACGGGTATTTCAGGCCCCCAAGAAGGTGCACATCGTCGTTAATATTAATTTTTGTAATTTCGAATTAGATTTTTTAGTTATTATATGTATTAACACGTTTTTCACAAAAATGAATTCCGTAGCGACAAAAGAGTTTCCACTTAACCCCTGAAAAGATCGAAAATTTCTCTTTCAAACTTTGAAAGGCATTTTCGTCAATTTGGCAACATACAAAAAAGTTGCCAAGTTGGCGACCTACAGCCAAATTCGTCGCCAAGTTTTGCGCCAAGAGGTACGGACGGACGGAGAAATGGGTTATTCTTATAGTGGATTCATATGTTCCTTTCAAACTATTAAATTTTTATCCATTAGTCGTCATTTTAATTGATTTAGCGTCATTTTCATTGATTTAGCGTCATTTTCATTGATTTAGCATCATTTTAATTAATTTGGCGACATTTTCGCCATTAAGGCAACATGTAAATAAGTCGCCAAATTGACGATATTCCGCCAAATTCGTCGCAAAATTTCGCCAATATTTATGGACGGAGAAATAGGATATTCTTATAGCTGATAAATGACTATATTGGCGTCCAAATACAAAACTATTACCCAATGTATCTTCTCTCGTGAATGGAACGAGTTAGTTCTACGAGAATGATATTAACAAATTTATAGCATAATATTACATATGAAAAGTGAACATATTTCACAATAGTTAATATTTTTTTAATTTTATGTGATTTTCTTGATAAATTTATTTGAAAAATGCGCAATATCTCGAGAACGGTTCATGCTAGTATTCTAAAGTTTATGTCAATCGTTTTTTAATGACACATTACATAAGAAGTGATTATTTACGTAACTTTATTGACGGTTTTGATTTTTGATGATTTTTTCAAATTTTCATTCGAAAGTTTGAGGGGGTCTTCCGAACAGTCGATTGCGTTTAAAAACAATAGGTTTCCAGTATTCATGGATTGTAATTTTTTACCAAATTTCATTCGAATCGCTCCATTTGTTCGTGAAATATCGTCTCCACAGACTCACACATATAACACATGTACACAGACATCACCTCAGAAACATTTGACTCGTGTTCAGGGATGCTTGAAACGTACTGTTCCGTCGAACGCAATACTTTCCTTGTACATTATACTATGTATATATGGAAAGTAACAAATGGCCATATTTTTTAACAGGTCTATCTGAAATTGCGGCATAAGTCTGTTACATTTTAAACACCCTTGGCTACCCTTTCACATATAAAGTGTGTTTGCGATTATTTATGGACAACTGCTTGAGTCTCGGCGCATGACTTTCGCTATATATTGCAATGATTTTACTTCTTTCACAGTAAAGAAATGATGTATAAGATCTACTGCACAACATTTTTAACGTTGAATTGTACATTTGGCGCTTTTCCTAACGGCAATGTGTAAAATTATTTCGAAGTATCCAATTAACTTATATTTAGCAGAACTCTAAATTGACAATTATTAATATTGATAGCTTCCACAATTAACAATATAGCCTATACATTAAAATATTTTAATAACTAATTCATCAATCTGGCGTCTTTTTCGTCAGTTTTGCGCTATTTCTGCAATTTTGACGTTTATCTCGTCGATCTGAGGTTAAATATCGTCATGTTGGAGATATTTCGCTAAATGAGTTGCCAAATATACCAAATGTATCACCAAGCGTTACATAAAGACGGAGAGAAGAGCATTTTCTATATATAAATGACTGTTGGCAAAAAAATACAAAATTATTACACATATTATCTTCTCTCGTGAATGGAACGAACTAGATCCACGAAAATGATATTAACAAATTTGTCGGAAAATATTGCATATAGAAGGTGAATATATTTTAAGATAGTTACTACTTTTTAGTTTTATATTATATTTTTGATAAATTCATTTAAAAAACGTTTAATATCTCGAAATCGATTCACTCTAGCGCTCTATCGTTTTCTAATAAAAAATTACATAAGAAATGGCCATTTATTTAACATAGTTGAAGTTTCTGATTTTCTAAATACATTTTCAAAATTTCATTCGAAAATTGCAGTGGTGGTGGTGGTGGTGGGGAGAGTTCTAAATATTCGATTGCGTTTAAAAGCAATAGGGTTTCAGTATTCATTGATTATAATATTTGTTCCAATTTTCGTTCGTGAAATATCGTATACACAGACTCACGGGGACACACACACACACACACACACACAGAGGGACATCACCTTAAAAACGTTCGATTCCAGTTCAAGGATTCTTGAAACGTGCTCTTCCATCGAAAACTCGAATTCGGATTTTCAACCTTGTTACAATACTGTCCCCATACATTACACTATGTATATAAGAAAAGTGAAAATTGAAATATAGAGCAGATTCAACTTACCCAAATACTATTCCAGATTTCTTCTACGTATTCGTAAAATGCTATTTGTCAGATGCCTTCTCGCATTTGAATCTGCATCAAATACAAAATACCTACCGGATATAAACTCCAGCTTGACTTTCTATTACTTGCAAGATTAATAGAGATGAAGATTTCAATAAACGTGGTTGTACAAATTGAAAAAGCACACTCATGAAATATCGGTCTTATAAAATTCTCAGACAGAACTGAAGAATACGCGAGATCTGCCATGTTTGTTTAAACTCGTTTAACGACGCCAAACGCACAAACTCGGCGATGAAATTTATTCCAAAACTTAGTTTCGTTCAGGGCAAGATTAACTAAAATCAGATGGTGGAACCGTGATGTTTGTTTAAAGGCACTTAACGACGATCGAAAAGTTTATCCAAGTTAGTGAAACTGGCCCTCAATCGACCTATCGGCAAAGCCACTGCTGTTTAAACCGGTTGTATTCTAACTTTTCGTTTTGGTTTTGTTTTATGGTAACGGGTAAAAAGTTATTAAAGTTAATAGCAGGGTTTGTAAAATTATTAGCCAGTTGGTACTACTGCACTCAAGGCCAAGCGAAATTATCCATTAAATTGACCTTGCCATGTCTTATTTAAATATCCATTCCCGCACATCGTAACAACTATGCCGTTTTGAAATACTCAACTTTTCTATGGTTCTGAAAAGAGTAGCTGAGGACAATCCAGCTTGAGAAGATAATTTTACAAGAGATACCCTGAGTGAGTGAGTTAAATGTTCGCTCATATCATCGAGAACTTCCTCGCATAACAGTGTTAGCCGACATGGCTCTTTTGGTATTTCACACCATCAGTCTCAAGAAATTTAACAATCAAACGCGACATGTTAGGAGCTACAAAGGGAAGGATTAGTAGCAGATATTTGCCTTGAAAAGGTTTATAAGACTAATGTAGAAAATAGCTGTCAACAATAAACATGCGATCATTCTTGGAAAATAGCTCACATACAATACAACAATGAATAATTATAGATGACTGGCACATGCTAAAAACTTTTTAACTGTTATTTCGATTGACTTTTAGTTCAGCAGTACCAACTGACAAATAATTTTGCATCAGACCATCCAGAAATATCCAGGGGGACCAAGAAGGCTTCATCTTTGCACATATGATATTGGCCACTGGAATAAAACCTAACGGGGACTGGTATTAAATCCCCCATTAGCTGAGAAATAAAGGAGTTTGTTCGAAAAGTCTTTCCAGACCCTACTGAAACTCCCCCGGGCAAGTTAGAAAGTTGAATCTTTGTACATTTTTAGTATCGACCAGGGGTAGGACCCAATGAAGATAGATTTTTAATTTCTACTTCGGGAGCGGAAAAAATTGGGTATATACCCATTTTCCTGTTCATTCAGAGTGCTCCCTGTTGAAACATCTAAGAAACTTTAAATAATTTTCAATTTCTGTGATATATTTGAACGTCGTGGACGTTGTGTTGTAGTGAAATGATAAATATCCACATTTTCATGTATTATGTTACCTTTTTACACACTTTAATAAAGGGAAAAGGCCGAATGTCGTTTTATTTACGAAAATCAGAGCACTAGAAATCCCTATTACACGTGTGACAATTTTGCGACACACGCATTAGTCACTGCAGCTCGTGATTGGTACTAACCTGCTTGAGTACCATCCGAGAACTAGTACAAATTGACACATGCCCGATGCATTTTCATGCTGCATTTTTACAAAAAATGCTCTAAGTCACTTCCAAAAAATTTACTGCATCTGGTAAAGATATTTGTAAGAAACCTTGAGGTCCCATCAGCCGGGACTCGAATTGTGGACTCATACTGGACAGCCGACGCTTTCTCAATTGAGCTACTGGAATGGGATTGCAAGCCCTTACACATATTAAACATAAACATATATTACACATTCCAATATTTTAAGGTTTATACAACACTGTTCAACGTCTATAAAATCTATATAAATAAAATTGAAAATCTGTCTGTCTGTCTGTTTGTCCCATCATCACGGGAGAACGGCTAAACCGAATTTGATGAAATTTTGTGGGTAGCCTTGAAATAGCCCCCCTTAAATTCAGTCCAAGTTTCGAGTTTCTAGGACCAGGGGTTGCCGAGATATTAATTGAAAACGAAACTTTTTCTTATGAGTTCTACTCTCAAACTCCCTTGTTCCCTCCAAACGAAAAGGTTGAAAACTGTTTGTTTAAAACGTGAAAATGAATTAAAATTTTATCTCTGAGTTTGGTGACAGATTTTTGCGTTAAATAGTCACTTTCTGAAATCATGAATTGTTTGAAAATATAAATTTAAATGGAAAATCTATCACCATAGTTTATTTTACGCAAGCTTTTACTCAACAATGAAAAGTTTTAAGAAATCAAAATGGTTAATTCATTTTTAGAATTTTATGAGGATATATCATGTTTCCCGGCAACGCAATTAAATTAAATGTATTTGTTAATGTTTATTATCATTTTTTCGAATTGAATAATAAATAAATGGATATAAAAATATACTATCTTATAAATGAACGGTTTGATTTTTCTTTTAATTATATTAATTGCGGACTGCGTACATCACTTTCATTTATTTTGGCAAAGAGTGTTGGTTAGTTTGGCCAAGCTTATACATTGTGTTTAGCTAATACACTCATATATTGTGTTTAGCCAATAAATTCATTTAGCCGATTGTTGAAAAGAGTAGAACGGGTATATCTTCTAATACAATTTTAGTGTTTTCATTTAGTATATACAAACGGGATCTGGATGTTTTATTCAGATCTGAAAATTCAGAGCTACGAATTTGGCGGGATATCGCTAACTTGGCAACTTTTCTTTTTTGCCAAATTGAAGGAAATGTAGCCAATTGTTAAAATCGATGCAATTAAATGAAATTTATTTTGCTTTGTTAGAAAAATGTACTGAAATGATGTTTCGCTAGAATTTGTCTGCCAGTCCAATCATCCTACTTAGTAACATATTTACCGAATTTTTAAAATGTCACCAAATTGATAAAAATGTTTGTAAATTCATAAAAATATCTTGAAATTGATAAAATTGCGCTAAATAAATGAAATTATTTGTGTTTTGTTAGGGGATAGAATCGTGATGATGTTTCGTCAATTTGTCGCTAAGTGGGACTGTCAGTTCTGCAGTCCCACTTGCCGATAAATTTGGCGATTTTTTAAAATGTCGCCAGACCTTCCATAGATATAAAATTATTCAGACGATATTTTTCCACCAATTTATTTGAAGCAAATGATATTATGTCGCTTAGCAACATATTTAAATCCAATGTGTTTATGCGGCAGACGATTTTTATTAAATCATTTACGATTTGAATAATAAAGATATGTATATAAAATAAATTTCATTGCAATTGCATTTTTGACTGGTTAATATCAGTTACGGTCTTCAGGTTTAAACATTATTATTATTGATATTTTCGGGGATTATTGATTCAGAAGTTATTGATATTTTCAAGTTATTATGTCATTGTCTTATTGCGGCAAAAATTATTGAAACTCATATATTGTACGTTGTACGAGAAATCTTCTTCAAATGCAAGGGTATTCTTCTAATCTACGAAAATATACGTAGTAGAGGTATATTGGCATATATTTTGACATATATTGGCATATATTTTGACATATATTGGCATATATTGGAATGAAGTACGGCTCTTCTGGTATGAAGAATGACGGGGGTTATTGATATTTTCAATTTATTACGTTATCTGTTTTATTTTGGCAAAGATTTTTGAGAGTCATATTATAATACGGGTAATTTTCTACTAACACTCGAACATATCTTCTAATTTGCGACAATATAAGTAGTACGAGTATATATATATATATATATATATATATATATATATCCCCATATAATTTTAGTGCTTTCATTCTGGCATATATTGGAGACAATTACGAGTTTATTGATATTTTCAATTTATACATGTAATCTATACTAATACAGGTTATATCTTCTAATATTCGCATATATAAGTTGTAAGGGTCCCATACAATTTTAACGCTTTTATTTTGCATACATTGATTCAATTCCATATTTTTTGTAAATTTGCTTACAAAAGGGTCCAGGATGTTTTATTCTTCAGATTTGCCCGTGAAGATAATTTTGCATAGCGAGAACTGAAATTCTTAAGCTTCTTTTTAGGAGCATTCAATTAAATATTTTAACAGAATATTTTGATTAGAAATGTCATTTAGTATACTATAGGAATTTGCTCATGATTGGGAATTTTAAGTTTCTTTGTATTATATACTCCGTATGAAGAACGGGTATGCTTCTAGTCTATATAAATAAAATTGAATGTCTGTCTCTCTGTCTGTATGTTTGTCTCATCATCACGACAGAACGGCGGTACCGAATTTTATGAAATTTTATGGGTAGCCTTGGAATAGTTCCACTAAAAATATAATTCATATTTCGAGCTCCTAAGACCTAGGGTTGTCAAAATATTATTTTAAAACGCGTAGTTAAACCTTCCATGGACATAGAATTATGCAGAGGATATTTTTTCCGTTAAATTTATTTGAAGAAAATGATATCATGTCGCTTAGCAACGGATTTGAATCCAATGTGTTTATGCAGCAGACGACTTTTTATTAAATGTTTTCCTATTTAAATAGTAAAGAAATGTATATACAATACATTTTATCGAAATTGCATTTTTGACTGGATTATCTCAATTTCGGCCTTCAGGTTTAAATATTACTTTTTGGATTATTGATATTTCAATTTATTACGTTATCTGTTTTATTATGGCAAAAACGGTTGAAACTCATATATTGTAGTACAGGTAATCTTCTATTAGTACATGGATATATATTTTAATCTACGACAATATAAGTAGCACTTCCCATACTATTTTAGCGTTTTCATTTTGGCATATATAGGAATCAGTTACGGCACTCAAGTTTAAAGATTGCGAGGATAATTGATATTTTCACTTTATTACGTCATCTGTTTAATTTTGGCAAATATTTTTGAAATTCATATATTGTAGTATGGGTAATTTTCTACCAATACACGGGTACATCTTTTAATAATGTTAATATAAGTAGTACGCGTATATCTTCCCATACAATTTTAGCGCTTTTATTTTGACGTATATTCAATTTTATATTTTTTGTAAATTTGTTTACAAGTGGTACCAGGGAGTTTCATTTTTCAGATCTTTCTGTGATGATAACTTTGTAAAATAAAAACAGAGATTCTTAAACTTCTTTTTAAGGGCATGAATAGCAATGCCATTTAGAACATTATAGGAATTTGCACACGATTGCGAACAAATTCCTATAATATTCTATAGGAATATATATATGTGTTGAATATATAATATAGATTTTTATATTATATATTCCGTACGAAGAAGGGGTATACTGCTAGTACAGAATAAATTTTTTTATCAAAATACTTTTTTGGCATTGATAATTATTTCAGTAATTTATGCATTACATTTTATTACAGTATTCATTGAGTATCGGAATTTGTTCATTTAGAAAATCAATTTAAAAGAAAAATTAGTAATCAAATTAATTTTAAATATGATATCTAAACATTATCCCTGTCGAGGGCCGTCAGTTGCACAATTCTGCATTAGAGTTTAGATTTCATAGCGAAGTGATCTAAGGAAGAGCAATTCTCCCCACCCCTCCCCCCTTACACACACACACACATACACACACCTGCGATGCAAAAAATTAAGGATATTTTATAAAATTACTAAAGTAATATGTATAAATAGTACATAAGTAGTAAAATAGTATATACATAATAATACATCTTTTAAATGTTGAAATTTCCAAAATTTTTCCGGCTGAGAAACATACGGACCCCTTCTCATTTAACTCAATAATTTATATTCTTGCAATTGTGCCCGCTTGTGCAGTACGAAATTTTCCTTTGAAAAAGCCCTTCCTAAAAAGGCCTATTTGACATGGGATCCCAACAAGGGATCCAGTTCGTCTTAAACAATATAACTCTTCTACTGGAAATGAAAGTAACTGAAAAATTGAGCTACAAATTCAAGTAATCAATTTTTGGAATGCGATTGGGATGAATCCATGTCTTTCAACACTTGTAAAATATTCTCAGTTTAAATTTAGCGTGTTAAAATTTTTCTTTACATAAAGAGAAAATCTAACTTATTCAAGAAACACATTTTTCTAGTTTAATTTTTATAAATAAAATCTCATTACCCCATGCCTTTAGCGGCCGAGTCTCATCTATGTCTAGAAATGTATCACATTTTACTAATTATCCCCCTGTATTTTTCTTTAATGATACATCTACGCGTGAATAATTTTCGACTTCTCGATCATTTTTTCCATACTGTATAACTTTCTCAATTAAGGTATTACAAGGAAAGTCATTTTAAATAATTATGGATTGTAACTTCTAACTTACCTTCTCTGCAACTGGAAAGTGAGCGTGTTTATAATCCTTCAAAGCCTTTGCAAAGGGTAGACGTTTTCTTTTATTTTTGCAGTCAGCGTATACTACATGAACTTCTGCAACCTCACTCGTTCTGATCGTATCATATGCGGAGATGGCGATATGTTAATGGAGGTATGTCCTTGTTAAAACCAAGGTCGTTTTTTCTTCAATAAAGGAACTTTAAAAAAAAAGTTAAAGGTAGTCGCTAAAAGAGAAAACTATTGATGATTAGCTTGCTCATCCTAAGTAAAGAGCATTTAACTGAGTTTCCGGGTCACTTTAAATGTTATCGCAATACATATGTTCCGCTAATCAAAAGTAATAAGATATGCATTTATAAGATATGCTATTTCCTATTTATTCAACATATTCATGTTTATATTATTTTTCTTCCATGCTGTTTAACCAACTTACTTCTGAAATTGGTTTGAAATTCAATTCTTTCAGTTAAAAATAAGTAATAAGTTAATTTTTTTTTATCCTATCGGATTTTTCAGGCTGATTCAGTTTGTTTACATTATCTTATGTAATGGATATATTTACTACAATTCATTTTCTTTTACTTCCCCTACATACATAATGTAATTTAGAAGGGAAAGTATTGTGTTAGAATCGAAAATTAGAATCCCAGTTTCCGACGGAAGACCACGTTTTAAGCATCACTCAATGCGAATCCAACGTTTTTGAGGTGATGTCTATAAGTGTGTATAATATATGTTGGCGTGTGTATGTGTTATTGGTGTTGAGACCCAGACCGTCTGACCTACTATAAAGGTGTAAGGCAACCGTTCGGACGGCTGGGAAGTGCCACCCAATTTAGACCGGAACCCATTGGGGGAGGCATCCACAGAGACCGTACCCACCTTCCCCTACCACCAACCTCTCGGAAGGACTTACGGACCCACATGTTTAACGTGATCGTACTCCGCATGAACACGGCGGCAGTTGTGGCAGCGTGCAAATCCAGCGCGCAAACCACCGGGCTACCGCGTCCGAAAAGTGCCAACAGCACGCGGTATTCCCAGGTGGTCACCCACCCAAGTACTAACCGCGCCCGATGCTGCCTGACTTCGGTGATCTAACAAGAAATGGTGTTTTCAGCACGGTAGGTCTGTTGGCGGCGTGTGTATGTGTTGCTGTTGTTGTTGAAACCCAGACCGTCCGACCTACCAGAAAGGTGTAAGGTAACGCGTGTGTATGTGTGTCTGTGTTTAGTCTGTGGAAACGATATATCACGAACAAATGGAACGTATCTAAAATAATTTGGTATGGTTGTCAGAATTAGTGAATACTGGAATCCAATGGGTTTTAACTGCAATCAAATGTTTGAAATACCTTTCAATTTTAAATAAATTTTTGAGAAAATTATTAAAAAATAAGGGCCTTTAATAATGGTAAATAGATAATCATTTCATACGTAATTTATCACTAGAAAACGTATGATGTGAAATTAGAACTCTGGTACGAACTATTCTCGAGATAAGAAAAACTTGAGGAATGTATAAAAGCACAAATAATACAATAATATAATAATACATTAATACAATTATTGTATTATTTATGATTTTATACGTTGCTCAAGTTTTTATTATCCAGCGCACAAAGAGTATTGGACTTATTAATATTCTCAAGATATTGTACTATTTTCGAACGAATTTAATTTTAAAAAAAATCATTAAAACATTAAGTATTTTAATACTGTTAAATGCAAAGCATTTCATATATAACATTTTATAATAAAACGAATGACACAAACTTTAGAATGCTATCATGAACTGTTCTCGAGATATTGCACGTTTTTCAAATATATATATTTTTTAAATATACATATATTAAAAATAAAGTGAGTATCGACAAATATCATCAACACTTTCCATATGCAATATTATTCACATACATTACATTCATTTATATTTCATTTCACATACATTTATATTTACATCATTCACATGAATTTAGTTCTTTCCATGCACGTGAGAAAATACTGTTTTTAATAGTCTTATATTTTGATGTTTAGGAATACGCTCAAGGTGTAATTTATTTCACAGAATATTAATTATGTGGCGTTAATACGCCTTGATCGTAAACCCCTTGAAATACCAAAATTGTTCCATTTCCACATACAATGTTATACGACAAATCTGTTAACATCATTCTCGTAGATCTAGCTCACTCCATTCACGAGTGAAGGACCTTTTTCAGTAGTCTTGTATTTTGACGCTTAAGAATTCGCCCAAGAAGTAATTTATTTCACTGGATATTAATTATGTGGCGTTAATACGCTTTGACTGTAAACGCCTTGACCGACCAAAATTGGTCAATTTCCACATGCAATATTATGCGACAAATCTGTTAGTATCAGATCTAGCTCATTCCATTCACGAGTGAAGGTAGTTCTTCAGTAGTTTTGTATTTTAACGCTAAAGAATTCACCAATAGTCATTTATTTCACAGGACATTAATTAAATATCAATTGCATTTTGGTGAGAATTATGCACATGAGTATGAATAAATCATTCTGTTTGGAGCCATAAATTGCCAAAAGACCCTAACTTCAATTTACGTGATGTTAATTGAATGCCAAAAACATTGTGCAATGGATCTTGTACACTGTTATTTCGCTGTGAAAGAAGTAAAGGCATTGCGTTATGTAGGGAAAGTCACATGCTGCACACATCAGATTTTTCTTTCGTTTGTCATTGAATAGTCAACGTTTTAGATGACATAAAATTGATATTTATGCTCTGAATAAAATATTTTCTGCAGCTACTATCGCAAATATCAAGTTATGCATATTTTATTTGATTACTTAAGGCAGGTTGTCCACAATTTTATAAAATATTCATATACTTAAATATTCATATACTTAATATACTTAATTCATATACTTTTTAACACTGTACAACATAGTTAAAAAGTGCTTATGACTTTGTTCATTCTGTCTGGCTGTCTGTCCGTTCGCACGATAACTGCCGTAAAAATGACTTTATCAAAATGAAATTTTAGTATGTTGTTCAGACGGTCTGTGGGACTTATGGGAATATAAATGAATACTATCACCCAATTAGTTTTGGATAGAACGCGGGTTAAAAAAACTGAAATACATTGAACCCAATGGGATCTAATTTTTCAAACATTTTTTAAGCGAATTTAAAATTCACAAATTACTTTGAAAGTTTTAGGAAATATTCAAATTATCTCATAAAAAATATAAAAAACATTTCAGCAAAATATATTCGGTAGTTTTTTAAATAAAATTTAAAATAATAATTACACCCATATCATATGAAGAAATCACGTGACCCACTTCAAAATAATGTATAGCATCCACCTTGTGTCAAATTCGTGATTTTTAAAGTTCTTTTTAATTTATATTTAGTGTTGTATTCGTCCTAAAACCGCTTTATTTTTGCTTCATTTCTGTGCATCTATATCCTGAAACAGCGCAATTACAATATATTTAAGTTTAAATGATCATCAAACTTTGATTATTTCTACAACAGAGCCTAATTTTCACTTACTGAGAATGTAAACACATCAAGCTGTAAGATGAGTTGTATAAGAATTGCTGAATTCTTTTAAAGCAAAATTATTTAGCTCTGGAGTCTGCAATATATTTAATATGAGTGAAACATTCATTGATTTTACATAGAGAAGCAGACGACTTTATAGCAGACTTTTTCGATGAAGTTTTAAGAATAGAGTTAAATTACTTTTACCTCCATGATTTTAAGTTTTTAAAAATAAATTATTGTAGTATTGTGATGAATGAAAGGAATAGAATAAAAGTGTATGAATGAATTTTTTACTGCTTTTCCACAGAGGGCCAGGCGATTTATACTTCAATGACGTCATTTGAATAAAGTTCATTTTTTTTTCGATGAAGTTTTAAGTTTTCAAATATAATAAATTACTGCAATATTGTGATAATTTAAAAAATATTACCGCTGAATGTATTGCATTTTAGAGGTATTTAAGTAAAATTGCATAGCAGTTGAAAAGTGTTTATTAATCAATGCTGTATGCATGATTGATCTTTCTTGTTTAAATTTAAAGAAAATAAAAACACTGCTCTTCTACTCACAAATACCGTCCTTTCACTTTTCCTACAATACATGGTAATGTATAGGGAAAGTATTAGAATTGTGTCGAAAATCGCAACTCGAGTTTTCGATGGATCTACACATTTTGAGACCTTTAAAACACGAAAAACTATTTTTAACATAGCGCCTGTGTTTGTGTTTGTGTGTGCAATGTATGTATCCACTCCAGCTTAAAAAGCTGATGTGGGCAACAAATGACTTTCCTTATATAATGATGCACTGAATTTACTCCTCTTACAGTGAAAAAATTATGTATAAGATCTATGGCGTAGGGATTTTAATATCGAATTATACATTTGGCGAATTTCTGGATGACAACATTTAAAACTGTTTCGTTACCAACATATTTCACGCAACACTGAAATAACAATTATTAATATTGATAGCATCCTCAATAAGCAATACAGTCCATATATTAAAAATTTGCAAAGTATTGCCTCCTATTTGGCGCCATTTTTATCAGTTTGATGACATTTTTATCAATTAAAGGCATTTTCGTTAATATGGCAATATTTAAAAAAGTTGCCAAGTTTGCGACATCCCGCCAAATTTTTCTACAAGCATTACTGACGGACGGAGAAATGGATTATTCTTATGGTCGTTTATTATGCTCTTTCCAAGATGTGGAATTTTCATCAATTATTCGTTATTTCCATTGATTTATCGTCACTTTAATCAATTTTGCGACATTTCAGTCAATTTGGCAACATTTAATAAAGCTCGCAAAGTTGACGATAGGCCGCCAAGATTCGTCGAGAGAATTTCGCCAAGCGTTGCGTTATTCTTATAGTAGAATCTTATATTATTTCCAAGATATTGAATTTTCATCAATGTATCGTCATTATCATTGATTCAGAGTAGTTTTTATCAATTTAGTAATACTTTTATTAATCGGTGATATTTTTATCAACTTGGCGACATTTTATCAATTTGGAGACACTTCAATTTGGCAACATTTAAAAAAACTCACCAAGTTGGCGATATTCCACCAAATTCGATGCCAAAATTTTGCCAAGAGTTATGGACGGAGAAATAAGTTATTCTTATAGTAGATAAACGACTAATGGCGTCCTAAAACAAAACTGTTACCCAAAGTATGTTCTCTTACAGTAGATTCTTATATTCTTTCCAAGATGTCAGATTCTTTCCACATATGAAAAGTGATCTTATTTCACAATACATAGTTAATACTTTTTTTTTTACTTCCTTTATATACATACTATTATAATGTATAAGGAAAGTATTGTATCGGGGTCGAAAATCCGAATTCAAGTTTTCGACGGGAGAGCAAGTCTCAAGCATACACGAATCAAACGTTTTTGAAGTTATGTGTAAGTGTGTGTGTGTGTATCAGTGTGTGTGTGTGTCTCAGGGAGTCTTTGGAGACGATATCACATGAACGAATGAAGTGATTAGAATGAAATTTGATACAAAAATTAGAATCAGTCAATACTGGAAGCCTATTGTTTTTAGACGCAATCTTATGTTCAGAACTCCCCAAAAATTTGAAATGAAATTTAAAAAAACTCATCAAAAATTCAAAACCTACAACAAAGTTACGTAATTAATAATTTCTTACGTAATTTTTCATTAGTAAACGACTGACATAAATTTTACAAAGCTAGGATAAACCATTCTTGAGATATTGCAAATTTTTCATATATATTTATCAAAAAGTCATATACAATTAAAAAGGAAGTATTAATTATTTTAAAATATGTTCACTTTTTATATGTAATATTATGCGATAAATTTGTTATCATCATTCTCGTGGATCTAGCTCGTTCCATTTACGAGAGAAGATACTTTGGGTAATAGTTTTGTATTTGGACGCCATTAGTCGTTTATTTACTATAAGAATAACATATTTCACCTTCCATAACGCATGGCGAAATATTGGCGATGAGTTTGAACGAATATCGCCAGCAAAACGGGGTTTTTGTAATATTGCTGAATTGACGAAAATTTCGCCAAATTGATAAAAATGACTCTAAATCAAAATGACGACTAATTGATGAAAATTCAATATTCTGGAAAGTATGTAAGAATCTACTGTAAGAATAACCTATTTCTCCGTCAATAATGCCTTCGACTAAAAATCTGGTGGATGTCGCTAACTTGGCAAATTTTTAAATGTTGTTAAATTGACGAAAATGTCGCCAAATTGATGAAAAGGACGTTACATAGGAGGTAATATTTTTCAAATTTTTAATTCCATCATATAACGGGCATATCGTCCAGTAGATAAAAAAATTCGCTTCTCTCCGTTTGTTTGTAGCACTTGGCGATGCATTTGGCAAACTTGGTTAATAATCAAGTGACATATTGCCCATTTGGCGATATTTAGCCCCAGATTGAAGAAAATATCATTAAAATTGCAGAAATGAAGCCAAGTTAATAAGCATGACGTCTAAATGATGAATTTATTATTTAACTATTTTAAAATATGGACTATATTGTTTATTGAGGATGCAATCAATATTAATAATTATTAATTTAGAGTGGTGTAAAATATACGTTAATTGGTTACGAAATAGCTTGTTGTCATCCGGAAAAGCGCCAAATGTTCAATTCAACGTTACAAAACTGTGCCGTGGATCTTTTCATCAATTTTTAACTGTGAAAAATGTAAATTCATTGCATTATATAAGGAAAGTCATGCACTGCTCACATCAGATTTTTTTTTACTTTTATGTGATTTTTTGATAAATTTACTTGAAAAATATGCAATATCTCGAGAACGATTCATGCTAGAGTTCTAAAATTTATGTCAATCTTTTCTAATGAAAATAAGAAACGATTACTTACGTAACTCTGTAGGTTTTGATTTTTTAATGATTTTTTCAAAATTTCATTTCAACGTTTGAGGGGATTCTGCACATTTGATTGAGTTTAAAACAATATGCTTCCAGTGTTCATTGATTGTGATTTTTGTACCAAATTTCGTTCGTTCGTGAGATATCGTCGTCTCTACAGGCTTACTGACACACACACACACACACATCATCTCAAAAACGTTTGATTTGTATTCAGGTATGCTTGAAACGTGCTCGCCCATCGAAAACTCGAATTTGAATTTTCGACCCCGTCACAATACTTTTCTTATAAATTATAATATGTATAAAAGGAAAGTAAAAAGTAATTGACCCAATTTCTCAAAATTCGGTAAGTCACTCACGTGTGGGTTACCCTGGTGCTGATTAGATTTTGGGTAGGAATCGGTAAGAAATAACCTTCCCTATTTGTGAAATGTCTGGCAACAATCGTCAAAATCTAAAATAAAAGACTATATATGCGCAAATATATTCATTAAATGCTTTTTTTTTATGCGTAAGTTTTGACAATGAAAAGAATAAGACCAACCCCATAACTAACCGTTCTCGAGATACTTTAGTATTTTCGCACGCCACGTCGCCAATGCGAAAATACGCCCAATCATCAAATGAAAAGAAAAATTGAATAAAACTGCGAAATCAATGTAATTTCAAATAATGTCCCATGAAATTTTTTGCAATGAAACTCAGTTTAATGGATTATGAATAAAAAAATAAATTTGAAAGATCAGCTTTTTTTTGTTAATGAACATTAATGTACGTCGGTATTACAATTTTATAATGTATCTTCTATATAACTGCGCCCTTTACCGGGTTTTATGCGTGTACATATGATTGCAAATAAATTAGTTTAGATTATAATCTTACATGGCGCAGTCGTAAAAACTTCCACTACGTAAAATTTTCATTCTTCTCGAATATCTTTGTCATTTTTTTCCTTCGTTACGCATACGAGGAAGAAAATTATCTCGCAATTTTAAATTATCGATGTTTTAATAAACAGTGTCTTAAAAAGACGAAGTTTCCGTAAAACAAAACGGCATTAAATTTCTATGCTTTATATCGCCATTGAAGTAACTGTGATTCATTGGACTGAAAACAGTTATTGTGCATCGCCAGTCCCTTGGCGCCTTTTTTTCGCGCTCCATCGTCTGGATGCCTGACTGTCTCGTTTTCAAGCTTTGAAGAAAGAAGATAATTATTTTCACTATTTTTTTTTAATATATTCACAGATATGGGAAAATTGGACTCGGAAGATTTAAAAATGTTCACAGTTTTCAATTGAAAACGGAACTAAATATTCGTAAATTATCGTGCAAAGGATTAAAAGATGAATTAATTCAACGTTTGGTTTCCGGTAATGAAAAACATTTTCGCAAAGGAATAATTGATTAAACTCAGCCCGTAATGAACATATAGGACTGACACAAACATTGAAGGAGAAAAAATTAGGAATTCAAGAATTGAAAAAACAACTCGAAAATAAAATAATCAAATCATCGGAAATTTAAAACACTGTAATGAATCTTCTTCAACTGCACTGGATCTTACTAACATTGTCGCGCAACTAGCTGCCACTATTCAGCAATTGGCTTTAAATCAAGAAAAATTGAATTCGCCAATTCAAATAAACTCTATTATGGATACCTCTCAAGCGATACCCCATTTTCCAGCAAACAGTTCGAAAATCCAATGAAATGAATTATGCAAGCAGAAATTGCATTTCATGCTCAATGGACGCCCTCCTTAACTCTCATAAACGCACAAACAAAATTGAAGTCATCAGCCGCAGATTGGGACAACATGTACGGTAAAAAATTGTCAATATTGGTTAGAATAGGAAAAATAATTCCAAACGCGATTTAAACGATCAATGGACATAAAAGATTTTTTCTTTTCGTATCAAGCAAAACGTGTGCTTCGTGAAGACGAACGAAATTTATGCAAACATTTAATCCCAAAATGGATTCTCCTGAAAATTTCCATTGTTGGCGATGTGGAAATTATGGCCACATTTCTTCCCAATTCTCGTTGCCTCCACCAAACCCAAAAGAGGGACAGCAAATTGTAAAACCATCCATATATTTTAGCACTTATCCCTTAACTCCATTAGAAACAAATCTGACTATCTTTCCAAAATTAAACTAGATGCAAATTTAAACAAACATTTAATAAACCTCTGTTGGGTTAAAGCCCATTCTGACATCTCGGGCAACGAGGCCGCCGATGAAAATGCAAAACTTGCTACCTCTTCAGGTACCCCATCTCCTTTACCTTTTCCCTACTCTCTGTTAAAAAAGCATTGTAAACTAGATATCTTAAACGCCTGGCAATCTTATCTAAACAACTACATTTCCCCTCGCACCCATGACCTAGCCAGAATTTTAAACTTTCTTCCCTACGTAAACTTTAATTTCCTTTTAATGAACAAATATCTTATTTATTTTATCACGGGCTACGGCCCATTTTTGGATTACCTTTACTTTTTTAAATTTAAATCAACCTCTTGCTGTTCCTGCGGTTCCTTTGGAGATGCAGACCACTACGTCTTTGCTTGCCCCCACTCTAAACCTTTTCATCTTTCTAAACCTTCCCCCGGTAATTCCGCGGCCTGGTTTTCGAGTGTCTGCTCGAATAAAACTTCAATTAACAAAATTAAAAACTGTGTTCTCATAGCGAGAGAAATATCCAACAAAATCACTTGAATAGCCTGAGAGCCATTGCTGCTTTTAACTTTTTCTCTGGTTGTTGATCCCCTTGGTTTCTACTTGCTCCTTCCCGGTGGTGCCGCCTTCCCTTTTATTTTGGTTTGCTGTGTTGTTTTGGTGTTGTGTTTTGTTTTTGATTACTGCTTTGTTTGTTTGCTGTTTTGTTTAGTTGTGTTTTTTCTGGTGTTGTCGCCGGATCTCTTCCCGGCCGTCCAATTAGATACTCAAGTCCTCTGGATGAGTCGGACGGTCTGGGTCTTCACACTCACACACACACAGTCGAATTCTACCAACTATTCTCGATCAACGTCTCCAGAAAACAGTGCTGCAAAAAACTCTTAATTCAATTACAGAACAATTAAAACCACAATCTTCTGTAAATTGCATTAAATCAATGTCTCATGATATGCCAATTGTCGCCGCCATCATCAATGGAAATACCACTGTCGACGTTCTCTGCAAACCCGGCTCTTCTATTACCCTCATTAAAAGTTGTTATATCCCTACTGATGCATCTGTGCATCTATGACAAGATGGACCTCTCAGTGTTGCTGGTGGTTAAGTAACACCATCTGGATGGATAACACTACATATCAAATTAGGAAAAATCGACTACACCATATCAAAAGTTGGTATCTGTGATCAACTAACTCCCCATTGGTCTCATTTCCGGAACAGATTGAAAAATATCAGTTCATGCACGTCATATTTTCGAACAAGATAATTCTCTAAAATATATATAAATTAACTACTTCACAACTGCTCTTTTTTTTTTCATTTTCATGCTTCGTGGGGTTGCTACAATTTCCATTCGCAAGAACTTCTGCTTTGCTAACGGAAAGCTTGTAAAGCAGCATATTTGTTAATGTGCATGTTTGCAGGGTAACAGAATTTGTAGAGTGGGTTTTTCGGAGGTTTTTGTTGTCGCCTTTTTTTACGGCTCTGGAATAGGGTTGTTGATATTTTGCTTTTTCGGGCTATTTTTGCTCTGAGAAAGAGGTCGGCGCGAAAAATTGGTAACATAGTATCATGTTAGTGTTAAGAAGGATAGAAGATATTGCAGATGGGATGTTTATCGCATTTATTGACATTAATATTGCATTATTAGACTTTCGCTCAGGTAATAGCTTGGCGCAAAGATACAGACGGAGTGTTTTGTTAACGGGAATAGCAGGGTTCGTTGAAGACTTATTACTTATCCAGGTTAGCTCTAAAACTATACGTTTAAGGTCAATTTTATTCAGTCTACTTGGCGTAGAGTTGGCATTGTTTTCCATTTCCATCTCAAGGATTAAAATAGAATACATTGTTTCTTTCAAAAGTCTTGAGTAAAAAGGCATGTATTAGGAATTTATTTTCAGACAATGGAAATAAGAGAAATGCGACATGTGATTTATGTAATCAGGTGTTTTTTTTTTCATTTCGTCAAAGTCGTTTGCAGTGTTAATAAGGCTGGGTAGTCAATAAATCTTGGGCGCTGTCTAGAATTTATTTCCAAAGTTGACTTACGCGGAAGATATATGCTTCGTCTAAACTTTGGGACGGGACAACCCAGTGGTTAGCGCGCGGGGATTGCAATCGGACTACCCGATTTCGATTCCAGGCTCTGCCCAAATTGTCCCCGTGTTCACGCAGTGTATAGGCACGTTAAATGTGTAGGTCCGTAAGTCTTTCCGAAAGGCTGATGGTAAGGGAAGGAGGTTAAAGTCCCTGTGGATGCCGCCCTACTAGATTCCTGTCTAAATTAAATGGCACTTCCGTCCAAATAGAGACTTTACACCTTTGGGTAGGTCGGACGGTCTGGACTGAAGAAGAAGGTGTAAACTTTGCATTAACATTGAGGAATAGGGAGTAGTGATCCCATATGATATATAGCTCGGTGAGATATTCACTATTTTCGATTATTGAAGCTGGCGCGTATTGAAAATTGTAAAAAATAGCATTTGTTAAAAATAGTAACTAAAATTAGCTAATAAAGTTTAACATTAGCATTTGGCGCTTCTAATGAAAAATAGCTCTAATTCCCATCACTATGGTACTCTATAACTTTCTCATTGAATTTTGTCAATATCTCTCATAGTTTCTGAGATAGAAATGTTAACTTTCAGATTTTGTCACTGGGAGCGCTGTTGTCAATTCCCATCTGTTAGAGTAAGATTACTTTATTATACCAATGCCTCACTTTCATAACTTCAGCTTCCATCGTTCAAAACTTATTTGGCCTACTTACAACTTTGCCGGGCATCCTGTATACATAACAAACTAAAATCAAAATTTAGTATCAATTGCTACAAAACAAAATATTTCTGTATTTCTTGTACTTACTAAGGATAAAAACATTTGAAATACTTTTACATTCTTGTATTTGAATGATTCATCCAAAAAAAATCACTTCCGAAAATTCACTTTTCAACTATCACTTCCGGTGAATGAACGTTCACACCTTTCACTTCCAATGATTCATCCCAAGTTATCATAGAAAGTGAACAGTGTAAACCTGCCTTAACACATATAAACCAATCCAATTACTTGTAATTACACAAAACTGCCACAATCAGTTTTTTGTGTTACTAAAATAAAATGTTGCTGATAATTTTAAATAACGTTTATCAAGAGACAGGTTGGTCATTGCTCTTGACTATTGAAAATGCACATATCAAGATACAAATAAAAATACAATATATTGTGTTATGCATATCTCTATTGTTTCCAAAATCACCTGCTTCCAAATAAATAGTTTGCGTAATAAATAGTAGCATTTTTATTCGGTGGAATGGCAACGCCTCTTCCGCATACAACTTTGACTTTTACTCGACAAAAATCAGAATCAAATGAGGTTTGCAACTGCAAGGTGAGCATATTTCTCTTCCAATAGTCTGAATTTTTTTTTTAAATAGATTTATATTTTATCTTTTATACTACTTTGTATCTCCACGAAGATTCATTGTAATAAGTGCTATATAGTATTTCATTTTAACAAGTAATGTATAGTATTTCACCTTTTATAGAAATACTTAGTAATTTAGTTGTATAAGATATCTAAATATTACTATAATAATGCTGTTCTACGATATTTAGATTGCAACATATAAGAATATTTTGATATCGTAGTCATATTTAAAGTGTTATAGGATAATATAGAGCCAATTTCATAATTTATTTCTGCGAATTAGCAAGACATATGTTTAAATGTTGAAATTTCTATACCTATTTACTGAAATCATGTGTATAAACTTAATTAGCGTGGATGTCAACTATTGGTTCGAAAAATGTTTTTATTGTTGATGGCGATGCAAACTTTGAACATAAAACAATATCAAAAGCAATGTATTTATCAGAATTCATGACATTTAAAACATTAATTTTAATAAGTTACGTCAGAAATCAACAGTTTTTATACCATGTCAGTCACTCTAGAATGTTGAGTAGTTAAACGTACTAGTATAGTTGACTTAATGATTTTGCTTGTAGGATTGAAATAACACATCACCTTTTACATTATTTTTAGATTTTTTTTTCTAAATTTAATTTCATTCTACGAATATATTTTTCCGTGGCATGTATTTAGAATTGCACCATTCAGAGATAAATGTTTAACCACAGTATCTAAGATGGATTTCGCTTTTATCTAAGCACTCTTAACAATTTAAGATTATTCAATAGTCCTTATCAAGTGTAACTAATTTACCTTTAGCCAAAAGATCAGAAAAATAAGTCATCACTGTCTCAACCGAAATTGGAGATCAGTAGTTAGAAAATAACATTTAAGTAAAAGGAAAAATAATTTCAAATTAAAGTTAATTTCATGAGAAAAAATTATTCCCAATTATCAAAATAAAAAGTATCATTCTGTAAACAATATTACTTATATGGAGTGTTTTAAAATAAGCACAAACACGAGCTATAAATTTAAGAATTCGGTGAAAGTAGTTTGCAAACGCAAAGCCTTTTTTCTATATATAGGATCACCTTGGTAATCTGCTAGCAGGCCAGATTAAATGTAATTTTTGAACATTTTGTGCTTGTTTAAATCTTTTAAAATAGTCTGTAGACACAGTGGAATTGTATTTACGAAACTATAATAGTATGCAGGGAAATTTCAAATTAATTTTAACACTTTGCTGACCGGTCACGAGTATACTCGTTTTTTTCATGGCCGAGCGTTAAAGACCGGCCACGAATATACTGGTATTTTCATGCCCCTAGTTTACTGAAGTTTATTTAGGTGTTTTCATTTTATATTCAACTGCGGAAAAATAGCCTGCCGCACAGAATTGTTTTGGCTTGAAATAGTCTGTCAGCAATGTGCTAATTCTAATTGTTAAATATTTTTTAAACTTTTGTTATAATTTTTAAGGGTATTAACACAGAGAAATAAAGTTATGCAATTCATTTTAAATTTCAAAAAATGTAAATAAATTTGTCTTGTATCACCCTACTTGATAGTGAATTTTGAAAAATTCAAAATCAAACAATTACTATGTATATAATGTAATGGATTTACTTCCTTGTGAAAAAGTTAAAAAATCTACGGCACGGTATTCGTACTGTTAAATTGTAAATTTCTCATTCCATTCATAAGAAAAATATACTTTGGGTAATACTTTTGTAGTTGGACGCCAATAGTCATTTATCTGCTATAAGAATTGCATATTTCTCCGTCCATAACGCTTGCGAGATATTGGTGACGAATGTCGGAATGTCGCCAACTTGACGATATTTTCAAATATTGCCAAATTAACGAAAATGTCGCTAAATTGATAAAAAATTACGCTAAATCAATGAAAATGACAACTAATTGACGAAAATTCAATATCTTGGAAAGAATGTAATAATCTGAGTAGTATAAGTTTTCCGTCCGTAACGTTTGGATAAAATTTTGGTGACTTTTTCGGAATATCTAACTTGGTGACTTCTTAAATGTTACCATATTGACAAAAATGTCACCCAATTGATAAAAATTTGTCAAATTGATGAAACTGACGCTGAATCCATAAAATGACTAATTGATGAAAGTTCAGTATCTTGGAAAACATAATAGACTATAAAAAATAACCCATTGCTCCGTTCGTAACGTTTGGCGAAAAATTTAACGGAACGTCGCCAGTTGACGATGTTAAAATGTTGTCAAGTGGCAAAATTGCCGCCAAATTGATAAGTGACTGCAAATGAGAAGTAATGTTTCGTAAATTGATTTGTCATGACGGGCATACATTCTAGTATATAACAAATGCTCTTCTGTTTGTCTGTAACACTTGGTGATGTATTAGGCAAACTTGTCGAATAATCTAGCAAAGTATCGTCAACTTGGCGATATTTTGCCTCACATTAGCGAAAATGTCATCAAAATTGCAAAAATGACGCTAAATTAATGAAAATAACTCCTAATTATTAAAATATTTTAATATATAGACTATATCGCTTATTGAGGATGTTATTAATATTGATAATTGTTAATTTAGAGTTGTGTGAAATATAAGTTAATTGAATACTTGGAAAATCGCCAAATGTACTATTCAACGTTATACATTATTTTTAACACTTTACAACAAAGTTGAAAAGTGTTTATGACTTTGTTCATTCTGTCTGTCTGTCTGTCCGTTAGCACGATAACTGCCGTAAAAATGAGTTTATCAAAATGAAATTTTAGTATGTTGTTCAGACGGTCTGTAGAACCTATGGGAATATAAATAAATATCACCCAATTAGTTTTTTATTGAACCCGGGTTGAAAAAATGAAATACATTGAACCCTATGGGACCTAATTTTTCAAACATTTTTTAAGTAAATTTAAAATTCACGAATTGCTTCGAAATTTTTAGGAAATATTCACATTATCCCATAGAATATATAAAAAAAAATTCAGTAAAATATGTTAAGTAGTTTTTTAATTAAAAAAATTATTTAATATAGGGAAAAAAACAAATTCAATTAAATTCTGACTTTGGGATATCTTCCAGAAAGAAAAGAGAGATATTATATAATAAATATCTCTCCATTTGTTTAAACGTTTTGCATATGGGAGTGGCTTCATATTTTAAAATAAATTTGGTAGATAACAATTTTTCATTTTTTTTAAATTTTGTATAACTCATCATGATAAATTTAATTGATGGCATTTTAAATGCACTTTCCTACGTCCTAGAGAGTTAAAATTTGGTACACAGCTTAAATTTGTTGAACATTTTATTCGACAAAAATTTGATGGATCTTTAAATATAGATCATATATTTTTTTCGAAATGGCCTGAAAATAATCCCCGTTCACTTCTATAAATCATTGGTGTAATATTGTTAAAAATTCTGATGTGGACAGCACATGTCTTTCTCTGCAGACTCATATTCGTTCTCTTTATTTATTCAATGATAATTTGTGTTTATCTGCACAACATAAGTATTTTAAATGACATTGAATTTACACGTTAAACTTAAATTTGGTTCTCATTTGATAGCTGGACTTATTGTCAAAGGTGGCGTAGCGAAAACGCGAAAAAACTAGAATATCTCAAGAACGGCTAGTCCTAGAGTAATGGGGTTAGTCTTATTCTTTTTGTTGTCAAAAATCACATAAAATAGGAATTTAATTGATATAATTGAGCACACGTAGTCTTTTATTTTTATATATAACGATTTTTGCTGGCCATTTCGCAAAAATAGCCCGTTCCTTTTTCCCGAATAGTAGAATAACCTACAAATGATTTATATACAAAATTTTGTTAAATTTGGTATATAAATCACTTGTAGGTTATTGAAATATTATACTCCAAATTTTGTTAAATTTGGTTCATTAGTTTTTAGCTAGAGTGGATAAAGGCAATTTCTGCGGCCATTTCGCAAAGAAGGCAGATTCTTTTATTACGAATCGTACTATAATCTAATGAACATCAGGATTTCCCACAAAAAACATACCTACCAAATTGTATGAAATTCGGTCCATTAGTTTTTCAATTATAGTGGATGTAATATCCACACAGACACACAGATACATACACAGATACACCCTTACACACACAGACCTCTTCCTAAAAGTAGTTTTTTCGTGTTCTAGAAGTTCCAAAACGTGTAGATCCTTTGAAAATTCGAGTTCCGATCTTCGGCACGATTCCAATACTTTGAGCACATACACATATATATTATCTGTGTATCTGAATTCCGTGCCTATGCAATTACAATAGTTGTGATTTTAAATGATCCCTAAACTTTTATTATTTCTTCAAGGAAGCCTAATTTTAACATATGCAGAATGCAAATATCTCAAGCGATTGTAAGATGAATTACATAAGAATTGCTGAATTTTTTTCACACAATTATTTAGCTCTGGAGTCTGGAATACAAGTTATATGAATGAAATATTCATTGATTTTGCATAAAGAATCAGATGATTTATATTTCGATACAGTTTTAAGTATTTAAGTATAATAAATTACTGTAGTACTGTGATAATGTAAAAGATATTACCACTGAATGAATCACATTTTAGAAATTTTTAAATGAAATTACATTTCAGTTGGAAAGTGTTTCATAATCAATGCTTATGCATGATTGATCTTTCTTGTTTTTACTGTAATAGGAGTAAATTCATTGCATTATATAAGTCATGTGTTGCCCACACCAGATTTTTATATTTGCTCTTGATTTCTGTGCTAATTGTCAAAAATGTGTACTAGGGCACAGTCATGTCGACTATTTGAACAGCAGTGTTTTGAGATGT
This sequence comes from Amaurobius ferox, assembly GCA_951213105.1. NCBI lineage: Eukaryota > Metazoa > Arthropoda > Arachnida > Araneae > Amaurobiidae > Amaurobius > Amaurobius ferox. The sequence continues at coordinate 92,363,642 of OX578141.1, read as the reverse complement.
CGACTACTGGAACAATACCTATAACTACTGGAGCAATCAATATTTTACGATATCTGTTACTGGCGTATTATTGCTTAATGAATTTAAATTTTAGATAAATGTTCTTGTATAAATATAGCAATATGCATTAGTTTTGAGAAATTCCTCTAACGATCCCAGTAATATATAACAATCTAGAAAGTTAATTTTCTTCTAAAAATAGGTAGATGCGTCTTCTCCTTAACGCATAAACTATTGATACTTTACCTTATCTAAAGATAATCTTCAATTGACTTATAAACTAAGTGACGAATGTAACCTAGAGATTATTTGAATGACGCATTTTGGGAGACATTAAATTTATAAGGATAACGCGATTGTTTTCAGATACGATTCCATATGTGAATGACAACAGAACATTTTACGTCGAAGCATTGCGTGCGATTTAGTTTTCGTTATTCGCAATTTAGTTTCGTGCAGTTTCATTCGTCGTATAATGGAACGTTCACTGCTAATAAAGCCAATGGTATTGTTGCAGTTTTTTTTCAATGCCTTTAAATTTTTTGCAAAATACCGTTCTATATTTAATGTGGCGGTAATTATCGGTAATATTTCATTCATTTAATACAATATAAAACTTCAATTTTTACAATTGTAAAAAAAGTCACTGGTGCAGTTAGTATTGTAATTTTAAAGTCGTAATGTTGAAAGGTTGCTTACTACTGACTTTCAAAACTTAGATAAAATTTTTCTATGCAGCACTGTAATTTGTTTTTGAATTTGGAAAGAAATCCTTTTAATTTTTTGCTTGGACAGTTGCGATCGGATTGGTTGAAGTTTTGTTTCTTGTTAACACTGATATTAAAAAATACGGCAGCATTCCTTGGTAATTAACAGTATGACAACTTAACACTCTGGACTTCATAGAAGCTTGGTATGAATCTAGAGTAGGCACTAGAGCCTTGGTATTGAATTTTATTATTCGAAATTCACTTTAAAATGTTTCGGACAATTTCTTCCTCTTATAATAAACAGTAGGCTGCCAAAATAACCAAACGCTTTAGTACGTATGGAAAAAACCCTTAAACAACTCTTAAATAATCATTAAAATTCGGGAGTTTCATTTACCGGTTTTACAATCTTTTTGGGGTCTCATTTGAGACCGATTTTCTTACCTTTCCTGTAATGACTACTGTCTCATTTATACTGAAAAACCATTTTTGCCTTTCAAACTAATTAATACATTTAGAATGTTTTAACTGTTAATAATAAAGTATTTATTGGTAAGTCTTGGAGATAGTCATACCATATCATAAATATGGCTCTTTCTCTTGCTTTAAATCCAAGCAGTGCTTCTGATATCCAAGATGCCTCATTTCCACCTCGGTATATGTAATAAGTTAAAAGTAGATTTTGATTATTTAATGTGTAGTCTTTATAGATACACAAGGATACTCTCAAAATTTAGTTCGCATGTCACTTGCTATGTAACTTAATCTGTGAATTTCAACACCTAAGAGCTAAATTAATGTCGATAAGTATCTATCGAAGGTATAGCCACATTAACCGTATTTCAACCTAGAACCCACTCGTATCTTAGTCTGTAAGATGTTGACTAATCATGGTGTCAAACCACATTGTAAGTTCGTGTCTTCGATTAAGTGGTATTGGCAGGTTATGGATACTAGATTTTTCTATTTCTTTAGAGTGAAATGAAACTGAGCCGCTCTTTCCCTTAGAAAGTCATCAATGAAAGATACCGGCAGTTTTGACTCTCGCTTGCATCATGAGGCATTAAGCACCGCACTCCAATGGTATTGGCATGAAACGCTTACTAAGTTTTAATGATTTTCTTATCTGTTAATGTAAATACGGAGCAGGTTTGCTTGGAAATATTTAGAAGTTATTTTTGACAGTTTAAGCTAACAGACCTTATTACTTTAGTCCTTGTAAGCACAAAGCACCAGAAAAGCAAGAAGTCAACTAACTCCTCACTGTGTAGGCACATATCCTAATAAAGTGCGTTAAGCTTAAAAAAAAAACTTAAAATATATCGCTGCTGATTATTTTTCATATTATAGGTCTCACCATGAAAAGGGCAGCACAAAAAGGGAATGTAGAAACAGAAAGGATGAAACAGAAGCCAGAAGAGCAGAGGTTGCTGACTTCTGATAATCGGCAGCCTTCTAAAAGTATTCCCGAGTTTTTCAAAGGAAAGTGCGTACTGGTTACAGGAGCCACTGGATTTCTCGGCAAGGTAAATTTACGGTCTTCATTACTGCCTCGTAAGAATTGGTGCACGATCCAACTACGATACTAATATTTAAGATTAAATTTTACATATGTATTGCGTTTGTGTACTCTGCTTCGCATGTAATCGCATTATTCGGTATGTAAAATTTCAATTTGTAACATATGGACTAGATATTGTCTTTAAAACGTTTTAATTCAACATAAGGCGTTTAAACATGATTCAAATGCCTTCAAAGAACAAGAATAATTCGGGCGCATGGTATTTAAAACCAGGTTTTTCTTTTAGATGAATGCTTTGTAAACTACGTTTGAATGCATTTTGATTTTGAGTATTGATTGCTATCAAAATATCATGAAATATATTGATTGGTAAAAATACTCTTGTATACTCGTTTAAATAAAGCTCATTTATCACGTAAACTCTGAAATAGCAATTTTTCAAAGCCGTACTTCTGAAACTATTAAAAACGGAACTAAGGCGAAACTCAAATTAAGTTTCAACCGGTAGATACAGGACATTTCAGATACGGGATGATCGAATAGTCGCGCACATCAAAATTTAAAATCATAAAATTTGAATGATAATGTGAAACATGTGCCATGAAATCTGAATAAGTTTTCTTCAATTAGGTGTCACTCTCAAATATTGTCAATAGATTGTTCTTTAATACGTCAAGTACTTGCAGCCCTTGTCAATGGACCATTGCATTTTCCTAGAATAAAATAAATTTTATTTTAAGTACTATTTTGATGGCCATTCTTATTAGTTATTGAAAAGTTTCAAAAATGATATCCATAATCTAAAATCCTTAACAATTATAAAATTACGAAGTTTGAGTTTTTGAGAAATTGGATCTGTTGCAGACATAACGAGAACATGTAGCCTGGAAGGCTTCCATTAACAGATCCAGTTTCTCGAAAGCGCTTTACAAACCTCATTGATTGTTGAATTGCTAGGATATTTTTTAGCATAGGTATTTTTTCTGAAACGCTTAAACGACACATCATTAAAAAAAAATGCTAAAATAAATATTGTTCTAAAATAAAATCATTTTGCTCTTGGAAAGCGCTATGTTCTTAGATTGATAAAATTTGGTCTGTAATTACAGTTTGAAGTATTATAAGCAGCAAACGATATTTGATATTTTTATGCATATTACCGCCACCTAACTGATTGAAATACTATGTATTTTAAAAATAAATGTATTTTAAAATTTGTGCTTAACTTTCAATCACCCTTTATTAGCATCCATGCATCGATTCCACGTATGCTTTCGTCAGCTTGAATCTGTAATGGCCGTAATAAAACTTGCTATATTCATTCCCAAGACAAAATTTGTCAGTTCCCGTAGAGGTTAAAATGTAGCACAGAATAAACTTACTTGCTGGTATTGCGGATATCTGCTAATCCATGCGGATGATCGTGCGGACCATCGTAGGACCGATCTGTGGATGCTGGTATCCACAAAGAGGGTGATCCCGAGTTTCAACATTGAAACTTCAATTAACAGAACATTTTAAACATGGACTCAACTTGGAACGAACATTAGTACACAAAAAATTTGATCTTGGTTTGCTATCTACACCTACTAGATCAAAATGCTTAATTTATATCTAATTTTATTAAATTTATAGTGTAGTTTTCCTCTGCATTTTGTTTAAAATATTGTAGCTTAAGGTATCAGCCTACGTTCGGGCAATTTTTTTTTTAAAACTTATTTTTACTGTTTTTACATAAATGGTGAAGTAAAAACATGAAAATGTTAGAATGTTTAGTTATGTGTATCTCATTTTTTTATTATAAAGTGATCATTTCAGTCAAATTTAGTGAAATTTAATCAACACGGCTAACACTACACAATTGTAATGAAACAATCTTAATTTAATATAACTTGCAAAACTTCTTTGAAGAAAATAGCAGGGATCGCATGCTTCCTAAAATTCCTTTTTTTCCGTTTTCCTTAATTTCCTAAAATATTATTCTTGTTCCTAAAATGTTCGATATTTTCATTAATTTCCTAAAAGAAATCAATTTAATTGGTAGAGATTCAGAGCATATTTCGATGAGTGCAGAAAGTATTTCCACACTGATTTTTAAATTTGTTTTGCAATGAGTTCGGGCGATAAATGTTTACTTTTGGTTTCACTGGCGTACCGTAAGTCGGAGGTCTAGACCAAGGTAAATGGAAGTAAAAGTTACCTTCCAATAGACCTTGGTCTAGACTTTCGTCTATGTATTGACATCGGTAGGGGAGGTGCTAGGATTTATTTTCATTGGCGAGTTTGATTAACGTGTTATATAGGTGATGTCACTAATTGTTGAGGGGGGGGGGGGGGGGAAGGTGGACTCCGCGAATTCTTTCTTTACTTTTGTTTGGAATAATTTTGCATGCGGGATAATCATTTGATTTGAAGTTGCCGTGTCGGCATTTTATCATCTTTGCATTTCGTTGACTGGCATTTCTATCAGCTTATATTGCTAAATATCTTACCAGTTACAATTTTCTCTATTGCATTTTGGAACAAAATGTCTAGAGGTAAAACTAAATTTAATATATCTTGGCTTTATAAAGAACTTGGTTGAGTTTTTAGGGTTCGTGAGCACTGTGGAAACCGGGAATTTGAAAGGAAAATCGGGTTTTTGTTAAATTCTGGAAAAATCAGGGAATTTACAACTTGCCGATCTGCTCCAACGAAAGTGGGGAAGCAAAATAATAAAGTACGAAAGTACCTTTATAGAACTTCAAATTTAAACCAATTTTTGATGACGTACGACGTAACGGGCTGCTGTTGAGACCCAGACCGTCCGACCTACCAGAAAGGTGTAAGGTAACTGTTTGGACGTAAGTGTTGGAAGTGCCACCCAATTTAGACCGGAAACCAGTGGGGAAGACATCCACAGGGACCGTACCCTCCTTCCCCTACCATCAACATCTCGGAAGGACTTGCTGACCCCCATGTTTAACGTGATCGTGTTCCGCGTGAACACTGCTGCAGATTTGGCAGTGGCGGGAATCAAACCCGGGCCTACCTGTGAAATTCCCGTGCGCTAACCACTGGGCTTCCGCCACCCTGACGTAACGGGGTACGTAGAAATTGGTGGACGGTTTCAGATCACTTGATTTTCTATCCGTATGACTCATGATGATGAAAGACGAAAGCTTTTGATTTGTTTTCATCATTTTCCAATCATGATGTAATAAAAAAGCACTGCGATAGAGTGGCGGTTTGTGAGGCGACGCTGCTTTACTTATCAGTTCAATGGGTTATTATTATTAAATGGCGAAATATTTGGCAATTTTAGATAATATTTGACACTTGTGCTAGTAGCGTGATGTGTTTTGATGTTCGTTGTCAAGGAGGAGGGGGAATCTCGCCACTGAATCTGCTTCACCTATTTCTTAAGTCACGAGCCGCCACTGCCCTGCGGAACAGTGGATTTATACATGTTGACGCGATAAGCACATATTTGGCATATTTCAAAAGGAATATATTAGATGATTTTATATACATTAGTGAAAGAAACAAATTTCAGCCGCATGAAATCTGCCTTATATTTTGCTCTTTTGTTTGGAAAGCTGTATATACTATAAATAAGAAATAACTAAACAAGATAGTAATTACAAGAGCACCGAGCAACAAGGTCATTAACACTGACAAAGTGGAGTCAACATCAGCTGTATTCATGATCACATTCTTTTCTTTTTTCGGAAGTGGTAATTTTCTTTAAGAAAGGTTATTTTAACTGAGTATTTTTCACATTTGGCTTTTTTCAGAGCGATGCTAGAAAATAACTTTTGCGATTTCATTTTTTGTTTTTCGATTAGGAGAGAAGGGAGTGCCATGGTCAAAATAAATTAACCAGCTAGTCTCAATGAAACTTTGATACCAAAATCATTTTTTTTTTTGCAAATTTTGTAAGAATTTTTTTAAAATTTGCATCGTTGGTTTAAATGACAATTTAAAAATCTTTCGATTGTTACAAAGTTTGTACCCCCCGGGGGGGACTTGTTCCCCCAGGGGGCTAATGACATCACGAACACAAATTGTATTGCAGCTATTTTTCACAATGATTGATCACAAAATTTAAGTTTCAATGTCTTTTGTGCATGATTATGTATCGTTGGTCTAAATGATTACAATTATAGAATGTTAGCCTTCATTTTAAAGGGAATTGAAAAATCTTTCGATTGTTACGAAGTTTGTACCCCCCGGGTGGACTTGTTCCCCCAGGGGGACTAATGACATCGCTAACACATTGTATTGCAGACATTTTTCACAATGATTGAAACTGTTAAAGTTTTGTGATCAATGTCTTTTGTGCATGATTATGCAAATTTGTCTTATGCTGCCATAGAAATTTTGGAAGTTTTTGCTCGAATTTGAAAAAAAATCTATCTAGTTTTAGTGGTATTAAATATTTTGTAATTGGTTAACTTGACTTTCTATTTTTACTAAAAATGTTTTATAGTTTATTTAGTTGATATTAAGTTTGAATTTTATCTAAACTCTATAATCTAGAAATTCGAAATCGGCAAAATCCTGATTTTCGAGGTTGAATTAAAATATTTACACCCCTATATGAAGACAATTACAACCTCCCATATTTTTTAAAAAGGGAAAGAATATACGTATGTTAAAAATTAGTGCGATGGAATGTATTAGTTTTGCATATTTTGTATTTAACTGTTGTATAACAGAAAATTTCCTAAAATTGTATAATATTCCTAAATTGTTTGTAAAATTTCCTAAGATTCCATCCTAAAAAAAATTTTATATATGCTATGATCCCTAAAATAGACATATGTATAAGTTGGGTACCGATCTATTCCACCCCTCAAAAATACAGATTGGCGAGAAAGTTGATGGTCCCTACATCGATTGGGGCTGTGGCGCCAAACAGTTTTCCTGCAACCTGGTGTTTGTTTACATTGTCGCGCGTGCATATGATTGTACATTCAAATTTTAAGATAAAAGAAACATTTCAAATGATGAAACCTGTTTGAAATGTAATTATTAATGTTAATCTGCACATTAAGTTACCTTTTAGCGCTAGATGAATTCTGATGCAGATATTGCTGTAATTATAAACTCATTATGTGTAAGATATTTTTCTGGATTGGCATTCCCTACAAACTAGTCAGCACTTCCTGTACCTGCATGTGTTTCTTTTTAGTTTAAATTATTGTAATTTAGTTTAAATGATTTTGAGTTAAATTCTCTATTTCCTTTTCATACGAGTATGTATCATTCCGTTGAATGATGCATGTACTTAATATTTCACATGTTATTATACTTCTGTCTATATCCACTATTATGAGATGCATATTTTTAACAATTATCATTAGAACAAATAAAACTGCAGAATCTTTCAAATCAAAATTAACAGGAATTAACTATCAAAATTAAAGGCTCGAAAAACTCTTTCAGTTGATACCGAATTTGGTAATCTGCCCCCAATGGGCTAACTTACTCCCCCCTCCCCCGATTGGGCTAATAACGCCACGAACACAGAAATTGTCTGTGGTCAATCGCTTGTCTGTGGTCAATCGCTTGTCTGTGGTCAATTTTTTGTGTACACGATAGCTGCCACATGTCAATTGATTTTCATGAAATTTTAAATTCTGCTTTGATAACGGAAAATCTAGAACTAGATAAAAAAAATTAAATGCGAGCGAAAATTAGAAATTAAAAAAAAAATTCAAAATTTTCTATTCTTAATATGGCAGCATAGGTCAATATTTGACATAAACATGCATAAAAAGGGTTATCTGTGGCTTAATGATCACGAAACTTTAATAGTTTCAACCATAGCATATAATAGTCGCAATACAATTTCTGTGTCCGTGGCGTTATTGGCCCCCTTGGGGGGCCCCCCACATTCATTCTTGGATCTTTCTTTTTCGAAGAGGCTACTCCCAATGGCCCTGTGACATGCACCGTGACGGCCAGGAGGTATAAAAGCATGCTCGAAAATTTTGTTGTACCCCCAACTGCAACAGCACAAATGTCTTGATTCATGTATCTTTATGCAAGATGGAGCGCCTCCTCACATTGGACTCTGTGTACAGCAGTTTCTTCGGCAACATTTTACTAATGGTAGAGTAATTGGTCGTGCGTTTCCGACAACCTGGCCATCTCGTTCTCCGGATCTTAATCCCTGTGATTTTGTGCTGTGGGGATACTTAAGTTTTGTTTATCGAGGACGTCTGGTAACATTGGCAGATTTGAAGGGCAGTATCACTCTGCATGTGAGAAGCATCTCAATCGACCAATTACGATCCGCAGTTGAACAAGCTGTCCACAGACTGCAGATTTTACATTTTGAAGAAGGGAACCATATTGAGCAGCATTCCCTGCATCGATAAGGTCCTTGTGATATGAATGTTAGGTACGTTCGAATAAAATGTGTTACAAATGTGTATTTTCTGTCTTTTCAGCATATTTTCTATTGTACAGCGCCACCTATCGGTGTTTCTGGAACTATTTCTTTTCGCGTAATCCCTTTCCCCATGTGTTGAATAGTAGGTTCAACAATTTTGGAGCCTTTACACTGAGTAGTTCGATCTATAGAGCTCAGAGTAGGGGTGTTTTAATGCTGACCACCTGGTATGATAGTCTTTAAAATGGACTAAGTTTGATGGCTGTAAAATATTTTTTCATTGACATATTCAGTGTAATTTTAAATGTTTTGTGCAATTAAAACAAACTCAATTTAATGAATTTTGAAAGAAATAAAGAAAATTGAGTCTGTAGGGACCGTCATGTGCTGCCAATATCAGATTTTCTATTATCCAGATGTATAGGGAATTCTTCTGGCACTACGTGAAGTGACAACTTTAGTGGGCTGATATTTTACGGGTTAACCACTATCGCATTTCCTCCCTGATAGGGGAAGTCAATTACAAAGTTTAGACATTGCAAAACTAGTGCTAAATATTTTTGTCCAGTAGAAAATCTGAAAAAAATATTTTATTAATTTGCATGCAACAGTGTAAAAGTATATAATTAGAAAATACTGGATACATCTTATTACGTGTGCAATTATGCATAGTTTTCAAGGTGCACATTTTAATGTGTTAATATAATAGTTTCTTCCACTTTGTCGAGTTATATTGTTTACACTGGCTTCTAGGTCCTTTCCATGTTTTCTATGGGGGAAAAACTGCTTAAACTTTTCGCCTCTAACAAAGCTAAAGCTCTCTGCACGCCCTGAAAAAGGAGGGTCAGCCCCAAAGTGTCTCATCGTAGCGCCATTGGGGTTTCTTATGCACCTGCGTAAAAAGTACACGATAAGTCAAATAAGTCTGGTTTTCATATATAAAACACAACCAGCCTATAAGGAGCGTCCCCAAAAATATGGAGAACACTGCCATTGTAGATAGATTCATGGGCTGGTTTCGAGCATCCATGAATGCTAGTACCAGAATCCATAAACCCGCGTTTTGTGCAAACCAGTGATTCTGCTAAGATAAAGTTCGTAAAACACACCTGTTTTATGTTTTAGGAACTTCGCAGAGAGAGAGAGAGCGCTTCGTGTAGTTTGAGTAAAACTGTAAACTAATTATATGCCGGCCATGTGGAAGGATTTAAATTGTCAGTTCTCATAGATGCTCCCAAAAATTATGACTTATAGCAAGTGCCTTGCTGTTATTGCACATATCGGCGATTTCATGCTGATAGGCTCATAATCGCAAAACCGGTCCATGGATGGCGACATGTAACGGAAATGTCTTCCATACTGATCGCATTATTGCCTGTTCCATGACTTTTCTGGACACAATGTGTAATATTATAAGAAATATGGTTCATTCAGATTTAAAACTTCAGTAATTGTTATAGTGTATAATTTAACAATTTCATATCAATCAACATCGCAGCTCAATAGCTAAAAGATGCTATAGATACTAAATGACAATCAATCTTAAAATATATATCTATGATTAATATCTTAACACTTTTTATAATTTACTTCGCAGCAGGGTATGGGATTTTTAAACGGTTACCCATTTAGACTTGTATACACGAATTTTCACCATTTCGATAAGGAAAACTCCAAAGGACGTAAAATGGCCGTCAGATGGCCAAGAAACTTTTATTTGATTTTACATTTTCTACAACATATGTAATGGAAGTATGAAATATTAAACTGATTTTGATGGATTAACTAATTTTGAGCATATTTGAATAAAAATTCATCATTTTTTCTACGATGTCAGTCTGTTTAGACTATTTTGAGCAAATTCCGCAATGGATAATTTAGATTTAAAAAAAAAACTTAAAACCAATTATGTAAAGAGAATTTGACTCCAAATATCAAGGAAAAGCTCAATCTGTGCAGACCCAACGCCGCGTGATTGGCTGTGGCGTCATTTCCCCCTGTGACGCAACATTCTATTGTGTTTCTACCTTGAAATATTTGAAGGGTAGTTCGGGATTAATGTTGCCTACAATTGAATTTGTACTTTGTCTGCTTGAATTTAGATCATTTGTTGATTAATTTATTGTAAACATGGATCCTGGTTTTTGAAGGGGAATCTGACAATTTGCACGAGATCCGTTTTACTGTGACTCTATTTTAGAACAATAAATATTTTGCGATAGCTGAAACTCTGTAAACTTGATACCACTTTTCTTGGTTTATTATGTGAATAACATCTATGTTTGGGGTATCTGTGGTTGAAATCGGAGCATTACGAAAGATGCAAACACTTTAAACGCTAATTTCTCAAAACCTGATAGATAAAAATGTAAATATTTTTTGTTTTGTTGGTCCAAATTATGAATATATAAAATAATTTTAATACTTTGAACTGTTTTAGAAAACACTTAAAGCATTTGTCAGAGATTTAATTTTTCTTTCGCTTAAACTTCAAAAGATAGATATAAATAGTAAGTGACAGAAATATGCATTAGGAAATTTAATTGCATTAGGAAATTTAATTTCTGAATCTATATTTTTTGAAAAAGCTTTTAGTTTTCGAGTAACCGTCTTCTCAAGTTGAAGATTGAAAATGTTTCATTTTACAAATTTGTAATGCTTATCTCAAACTAAAAGTTCTAAGTATGAACAATAAGCAAGAATTTGTAGCCCTTTTAAAGTCTTGCAAGTAAATACAATTTGATTTAGGATAGTGGTTATAATTTCGATAGCTAAGTTTTAACCTAAATTTTCATAGCTGGGAAAGCTGCAATATTTAAAATGTCACGATTGTTGCAGCTCTGTGTTTTTACTTACACCTTGGTGAAATATTGGTGCACAAGCACGAGATATTGTTTTAATGGGTGCACAAGCACGAGATATTTTATTTTGTTTAAAAAAATTAGAAGGTTAAATAAACTTGGGGATTCTAAAGATGTTTAATGATTGCTGAGGTTTGAACAGAATACATGGAAATATAAGTAATCACGTGCCGCCAGACAAGTTTATAGATTGACTTGAATGTAAAATCTCATCAGATATATTAAGTTTAATATATATACCGCAAAACAAGCTAATAAAAAAAAATATTTTGACGTGGTCTGTAGTCGGAGTATCCAGATGGAAATCTGGACGAAAACTAAAAGTGCTAGCTAGCTGTAAACAGTTAGCAAGTAATTTGTAGCACTTTAAAAGCCTGTAAACTAAACAAATGGGTCTGAAAAAATCAAACAAATTTATTAAACCTTATTGCAGTTTTATTTTACCAAATGTTATTTACGCAAAACCATTTCAGTTCCATCGGACTGGACGGTCCACCTGATTTTTTTTTTTTTTGTAATATGCTCCGTAATTGAGTTTAAATAATCTTTTTGTGTTACACAGTAAATTTAAGCCGAAAGTTTAGATTCCGCGGTGTATTTTTTTCTGGGGGTAGGTGAAGCAATTTTAAATTATTTTCAATTTAATTTCTATTCCCTTTGTGCAATGTTTTAAATTTGTGGTTATTTTTTTCATAGATAAAATATATTTTATACATTTTCACAAGCATGTGTACTTAATGAAAATACTAAATTGCAACTGCTCACTGCAGTGTACTGGTATAAAAAATTTTTCATGCGCGGAATTTTTTACTCTAAATTACCTGCGAACATCACAAACTAAACCGGGGACAAAGTCAATATTTCACTTTGAATCTGGCTTTAAATTCCGCCAGCAAAACTAAACAGTGCCGAATCAAAGTTTAATAAATCATAAAGAAAAACTTCTCATAAAAAGGCTTTGAAAATTGGATTTATAGAGTCGCTTTATTACCATAACATACATAACGAACACTCTTTAATGAGTGATGAATATTGTTTACAATCTGGCTTCATGCGCTTCACACTAGTTTACGGGAAACACCATTTTTTTGGCACAGATATAAATATTTTATCTGATGTAAAATAAAACTAGTAGTGGTGCACATTGGATCGATACAATACTTATAACTATTTAGCAGTTTGAAACGGAAGAAACAATTATAAATTAGCGGAACTTTCCGAATGTAACCAAACTTATTCACCTATTCTAGAAGACTCCAGCCACGGCCGAGCATTTTGACGTCGCACTCGGTAAGCTCCAAAATGGGTCGTTTTTCCTCGACAGTCAAAGGCGAAATTTGATTGCTAATAAAATATGAAATACAGCTCTGAGGAGAAAAATGTTTTATTTTTTTGTCCGTTTGGCAACATTACGAATCTAATAAAAAATCAATCGTGCATAAAGCATTGATTATGAAAAGCTTTCAAACTGCAATGCAATTTTATTTCAACATCTCTAAAATGCCTTGCATTCAGCGGTGATATTTTTAAATTATTACAGTAATTTATTTTACTTGGAAACTTAAAACCATGGAGGTAAAAGTACTTTAACTCCATATTTAAAACTTCATCGAAAAGGTAATACTATAAAATCGTCTGCTTTATGTAAAATCAATGAATATTTCATTCATATCGCCTACATTCCAGACTCCAGAGTTACACAATTTTGCGTTAAAAAAAATTCAATTCTTAACTCATCTTGCAGCTTCATTTGTTTACATTCTGCATACGTTAAAATTAGGCTTCGTTGTAGAAATAAGTTTTATCATTTTACTCAAATATTGTAATTGCATCGGCGCAGAATATAGATGCAAAGAAAATACGCAGAAATAAAGCGGTTTTAAGACGACGGATGCAACACTAAATATAAATTTAAAAACTTTTAAAAAATCACTATTTTGGCGTTGAGAAAAAAAGATGGAGCCCATTTTATTTGTAAGCGGGTCACGTGATCTCTTCATATATGGGTGTACATATTTTAATTTTTATTTAAAAACTATCGAATATATTTTGCTTAAATTTTTATATTTTATGGGATAATTTGAATATTTCTTAACATTTCCAAAGCAATTTGTACATTTTAACTTCGCTTAAATGTTTGAAAAATTAGCTCGTATAGGGTTTAATGTATTTCACTTTTTCAACCCGGGTTCAATCCAAGACTAATTGGGTGATATTATTCATTTACATTACCATTATGTTCCACAGACCGTTTGAACAACATACTAAAATTTCATTTTGATAGTCGTTTTTGAGGCAGTTATCGTGCGAACAGACAGAATGAACAAAGTCATAAACACTTCAACTATGCTGGAAAGTGTTAAAAAGTGGTCGGACTTAATAGTATTGAAGTAAAAATTAACGATTACATTCAGGGCGAACGAATTAGGGGAAGGCCTTTAATGTTCTGTTCTTCGTATTTTTTGTTTTCGAAATATGACCATTATATTGAAATATGTTGCAGAAATAGCTATTTTATGCATTTTATTTAAAGGCAAATATCATTTACAGGACACTAATCTTCTCATTCTCAAGATATTGCCCTCGTTTTGGATCTACAATAAGAAAAACTCAATTGTGCGCTATTATCAAATAGGTGGACACTTTGTAAATATTTTAACCAGAAATGAATTTAAACTACTTTAGGACTTATTACGTACTGTTTGTTTGTTCTTCAGATATTAGACATTCTGCTTTATCCGCAGGAAGCGTTATATCATTTGAAAGAATCTGACGATATCCTTGAACATTTGTAATTTGATCAATATCCCATAAACCTGACTTTCAGCGAGATTCAGTTTTTGTCGCCTCTGAATATCTAATTTTGTTCATTTGAAATGAAAGTCGTATTGACTTTATAGAGAAAGCGTTGGAATCTTATCGGATCTACAGTTTACGGCGGATCTTCACGTTTCGGGCATTTTAACACTAATCCATCATTTCCAACGAGGGACGACGTTCACAAATTTTGAGGAGCTGAAGATGTTTTTCGCTGTAGATAAAAACTTTTATGAAATTTCATAAAATTTTGTAGTTGGGTTGCTCCAGGGTTACCTCGGTGCTAATTAGATTTTGGTATGATTAGGAATATAGAACAAGCCTTTCTTTGCAAAATGGCCAAAGAATCCAATTTAAAATACGAAATTAAATATGCTAGAATGTATTAAATACTTATTCGGTTAGTCGCCAGCATCCACGCATGGAATAAGACAAACCACATTACTTTAAGAACGGTTGGTTCTCACAAGATATTTTAGCTTTTGTGCAACTTTGAAAATAAGTACAGTTGACAAATTGCGAAAATTCAATTAAAACCGCAAATTCAGTGGAATTTGAGAAGTCTTTTTTTTTTTTTTTGCACAATTATAAAGCATTACGAGAAGGAACGAGATAATAAATGAGTCTGTAAGGAAAGTCATGTGCTACCCACATCAGATTTTTTAACACTTTACAACAAAGTTGAAAAGTGTTTATGACTTTGTTCATTCTGTCTGTCTGTCCGTTAGCACGATAACTGCCGTAAAAATGACTTAATCAAAATGAAATTTTAGTATGTTGTTCAGACGGTCTATAGGACCTATGGGAGTATAAATGAATAATATCACCCAATTAGTTTTGGATTGAACCCGGGTTGAAAAAATGGAATACATTGAGCCCTATGGGACCTAATTTTTCAAGCATTTTTTAAGCGGATTTAAAATTCACAAATTGCTTCGAAAATTTTAGGCAATATTCAAATTGTTCCATAAAATATATAAAAAAATTCAGCGAAATATATTCAGTAGTTTTTTAAATAAAAATTAAAATATCAATAACCTCTTATATGAAGCGATTACGTGTCCATGATATGAAACGATCACATGACCCACTTCAAAATGATATATGGCATCCATCTTGTTTCAAAATCGTGATTTTTAAAGTCCTTTTTAATTCATATTGAGTGTTGTATCCGTCCTAAAACTACTTTATTTTTGTCTAAATCCTGTGCATCTACATACTAAAACAACGCAATGACAATATATTTCAGTTTAAATGCTCATTCAAATATGATTATTTCTACTATTAAGCCTATTTTTCACCTATGTAAAATGTAAACGGCAAAATATATAGAATGAGTTGTATTAGAATCGCTGTAATTCTTTAACACAAAATAAATTAGTCCATGGAGTCAGCTTAGCTGATATGAATGAAATATTCATTGATTTTAGAAAGAGGACGATATTTTTCGCTGAAGTTTTACGCATAGATTACTTACTTGTAGCTCAATGGTCTTAATTTTTAAATAAAATAAATTATTATAGTATTGTGATGAATGACATGAATGGGGGAATTATTTATGAATGAAATGTTGCTTTTATAGAGAGCCAGGCGTGTTATTTTTTTATGACGTCATTTGAATGAATTTCAGTTGTTTTCGATGAAGTTTTCAAATATAATAAATTATCGTAGTATTATGATAACTCTAAAATTATTACCGAGGAATGTATTGCATTTTAGAGATATTTAAACCAGGCAATTTATATTTCAATGCCGTCATTTGAATGAAGTTCAATTTTTTCAATGAAGGTTTAAGTTTTCAAATATCACAATGCTACATTGATTTAATATAAGTTTTAAAATATTATCGAGGAATGTATTGCATTTTAGACATGTTTAAATAAAATTGCATTGAAGTTGGAAAGTGTTTCATAATCAATGCTTTAAGCATGATTGATCTTTCTTGTTTAATGTTGCTAATGGTATTTAGCAGAACATTTCTTTGGATTCAGGGCCGCCCATAAATTACGGGCCTCACTATAAACATTTATCACGGCCCCCTTCCATATTTGATTTCCCCTCATGATTCTTCTCTTCCCCTCCCTCAAAAGATTAGTTACCGGGCCCCTACACCACACACACTCGACTAGTGTCCTTCAACGCTGGGGTGGCTGAATAAATGCTCACTGAGCAAAATCTCACTAAGCCTAGAAAGATATATTGACGTCTGATTCCACTGTAGTCTCCAAATTTCAAAATCTTGGTCACTTCTCCATTCCTTCCTTTTTTTTAACACTTTACAACATAGTTAAAAAGCGTTTGACTTAGTTCATTCTGTCTGTTAGCACGATAACTGCCGTAAAAATGACTTTATTAAAGTGAAATTTTAGTATGTTGTTCAGACGAACTGTGGGACCTATGGGAATATAAATAAATATCGCCCAATTACTTTTGGATTGAACCCGGTTTGAGAAAATGAAATGCATTGAACCCTATGGGACCTAATTTTTCAAACATTTTTTAAGCGGATTTAAAATTCATAAATTGCTTCGAAAGTTTTAGGAGGTATTCAAATTATTTCATAAAATATACAAAAAATTTGAACGAAATATATTCAGTAGTTTTTAAATAAAGATTCAAATAATAATTACACCTTTTATATGAAGGGCCAACGGCCGTACCGTGCTGAAAACACCGGTTCTCGTTAGATCACCGAAGTCAAGCAGCATCGGGCGCGGTTAGTACTTGGTGGGTGACCACCTCGGAACACCGCGTGCTGTTGGCCATCTCGGGTGCGGTATCCCCGTGGTTTGCGCGCTAGATTTACACGCTACCACAAATGCCGCCGTGTTCATGCGGAGTACGATCACGTTAAACATGTGGGTCCGTAAGTCCTTCTGAGAGGTTGGTGGTAGGGGAAGGAGGGTACGGTCCCTGTGGATGCCTCCCCCACTGGGTTCCGGTCTAAATTGGGTGGCACTTCCCGGCCGTCCAAACAATTACCTTACACCTTTCTGGTAGGTCGGACGGTCTGGGTCTCAACAACAACCTTTTATATGAAGAGATCACGTCAAAATAAAAATATGGCATCCATCTTGTGTCAAAATCGTGATTTTTAAAGTTTTTATTCGTATTTAGTGTTGTATCCGCTCTAAAACCGCTTCAGTTTTGCTTCAATTCTGTGCATCTTCATACTGAAACAACACAATTGCAATATATGAGTTTAAATGATCGTCCAATTTTGATTATTTCTACAACGAAGTCTAATTTTCACTTATGGAGAATGTAAGTACCAAAAGATGTAGAATGAGTTGTATAAGAATTGTTACATTTCTTTAACGCAAAATTATTTAGCTCATGGAGTCTGCAATATAGCTGATATGAATGAAATATTCATTGATTTTACACAGCAGACAGGGCGCGGTAGCCCAGTGGTTAGCGCGCGGGAATTGCACTCGGTAGGCCCGGGTTCGATTCCCGCCACTGCCACAGTGTTCACGCGGAGTACGATCACGTTAACCATGTGGATCCGTAAGTCTTTCCTAGAGGTTGGTGGTAGGGGAAGGAGGGTACGGTCCCTGTGGGTGCCTCCCCCACTGGGTTCCGGTCTAAATTGGGTGGCACTTCCTGGCCGTCCAAATAGTTACCTTACACCTTTCTGGTAGGTCGGATGGTCTGTGCCTCAACAACAGAGAAGCAGACTATTTTTTCGGTGAAGTTTTAAGCATAGAGTTTAATTACTTGTACCTCCATGGTCTTAAATTTTAAATAAAATAAATGTGATGAATGGGGAAAAAAGTTATGAATGAAATGCTGCTTTTAAAGCCAGGCGTGTTATATTTCGATGACGTGATTTGAATCCATTTCATTTGTTTTCGATGAAGTTTTCAAATATAATAAATTATAATTTTTAAAATATTACCGAGGAATGTGTCGCATTTTAGAGATGTTTAAACCAGGCAATTTATATTTCAATGCAGTCATTTGAATGAAGTTCATTTTTTTTTTTTGGATGAAGTTTTAAGTTTTCAAATATAATAAATTAATGTAGTATTGTGATAATTTTAAAAATATTACCTAGGAATGTATCGCATTTTAAAAATGTTTAAATAAAATTGCATTGAAATTGGAAAGTGTTTCATCAATGCTCTATGCATGATTAATCTTTCTTGTTTTTTTATTCATCTGACTTTATAAATATTCTCTTATCCACGGTACCTTCACCCTCAATATACAATATGGCTTCATCACAATTACGCACAATGTACTTGTACACAAATTGTAATTGCCTTTTGAGTGCCCTATTTGTACCGTTTCATTTATATTGTTTTGTAATAATTGGATCTCTTGGGAGAGCCCTTCTTATAAATGATTAGATGCCTCCGTGCATTGAAGCCCCAGCATGGTTACCGAATAAAGTAATGTTAGATCATAACCCGTTCTCCTAGATCAGTGTTTCCCAAACTTTTGATATGTGTACCCCCTCTATAATTTTCGTAACGCTGAGTACCCGTCGTTAAAAAAAATGGATGTATTTTAATAACAATCAAAATGTATTTTTTCTTTTTGTGTGACATGCACAAAATAAGAAAAGAGAAATAAAATTATTCATAATAAAATACAAATAAGTTATATTATAAATAACGTTTATTTGGATCAATGAGAAGGATGAAACTGTTTGTGCTGAGATAACAGATCGTCATAATTTGATTCCCTGGTTGTTAATTTTAATCTGAGGTGTGGTTCCACGTCCAATAGTCTGTTCCTTTTTTTCGACTCAATGTCTACAAATGCTGAAAAAGCAACTTCACATAAATATGAAGTTGGAAAAGGTAAGATGTATTTTAGAACTTTTTCTGTTAAAACCGGATACACAAGTTGCATTTGTAACCAGAATGATGTTTAAGTACTCTGTTTGTTTCAAGAATCCGTCTGTGAGAAGCCAGTTCCAACAATTTATCTTCTTCCGCATGCGACAAATCTTCTGGCATAGGTGTTGTGTTAATGTTAAACGGATATCTTATCCATTCAATATTTTTGGTTAAATCAGGGGAATAGTTTTTCAAACCCACTTGCAAACTCTCCAAATGCTGTGTTATGCATTTCAGAGTATCAGCATCAGTTTTAGTAGTCTAACTTGTTATAAACTCATGAAGAGAGAAACGAGTCTACTTCTCCATTACCAACTCTCTTTCGCCATAACTTTAGTTTTGCGATGGCAGCGTTCACTTTATCTTGAACGTGAAACAATGAAATTTCTTTGCCTTGTAACGATAATTTGAGGCAATTTAAAACAGAATATATCTGCTAAGTATGCTAGTTTACAAAGCCATTTCCAGTCATGTAAAAAATTTCTCAACTCAAATCTATCATTAAGAAAACATTGAAGTTCATGTCTAAGTTCAAACAATCGATTTAGAATTTTTCCTCGAGATAGCCAACGAACATCGGTATGATAAAGAAGCTGGGTATGACTACTTCCCATTTCTTCGCATATTTGCGAAAAAAGTCGTGCATTCAAAGGACGATTTTTAATGTAGTTAAACGATTTTCACGCTTTCATCCAGAACTTTCTGTAGATCAGCCGGCATCTTACGTGTTGCCAAAGCCTCTGTGTATGCAACAATGTGTGGATATGACATTTGGGGCAACATTTTGAATTCTTGCAAAGAATCCTTTATTAATTCCGACCATACTTTTTGCTCCATCTGTGCTTATTCCAACACATCTATTCCAATCAATTTTGTTCTCTTGCATAAATTTTTTCATAACATTAAAGATATCTTCTCCTGTTGTGTGACCTAATAAAGACTGACAAAATAAAGTCATGAATTTCTTGATTTTTTTCGTATCTAACAAACGCCATAAGATTTGCAAAATTCGCAATATCAGTGGACTCAGACTTGCAATGCATAATAATGGCTTTGAGAAATATCAGATAACATCTGTTTCACATTATTAGACATATCAATGATTCGTCGATGACCTGTATTTGAGAGAAACGCGGTCAAAAGTTTGTTTCGCTCCATCTCCTATCAGTACTTCTGCCATTATCTTGGCTGCAGGCTTGATTAAAATTTCGCCAATGGTTTCCGCTGCACTACATTTCGCAATTAAAAGCGACACGCGATACGAAGTTTCTAGCATTTTTTTTATTGTCACCTCCTGTCAAACCCCGCATTAATTTTAGAGACTGATTTAAATCCTTAAGTTTATTTTCAAAAAAATCTATGGGTTTATCTTTGTACTGATTATGGTTTGTCTCAAAATGGCGCTTTAAGTTGGAGGGTTTCATGCTTTCGTTTGTTAGATTTTCAAAACAAATGATGCAAAATGGAATAGGCTCATTTTGATCTCCAGTCCATGAGAATCCAAATTTAAGATATTCTTTATCATACTTGCGAGTTTTCCCTTGCTTTTTTCTTAACAGGTTCTTTCAGAATTAAAGCGTCGTTAATTGCATTATTTCCTGTTAGATGATTGCTACTATAATCATTACTTTCTTTCGGTGTAGTAGTTCCAGATTTCAACCAGCGATCCATAATCTGTTAGGGATAAAAATTATATTTCATAAAAAAAAAATCAAAATCAGTGGGACTTACTAAAGCACATAACAAACATTTCCTATAAGAAAAATGACACAAGCTAAAAATACACAGGCGCCTGGAGAAGCCACTAACTATTAACGAAGTAAGTTGTTTCTGAAACGAAGTGTAGTATATTTTCGCCGTGTTACACCGGACCATCTCACGTCTCGCAAGACTGTCTTGACTTAACTCATGAGAACGTAGAATTAGGCGCAGCTAAGCAGCGTGCAGTGCATATCCCCACCAAACACTTCCCGTACCACACTTTGGGAAACACTGTTTTAGATCATAACCCGATCATAGCCCAAACTTCTGCAGCATTAGCAGATTTCTGTTTTCATAGTCTCAAATCCCAATGGGTCAGCTTCTAAGTTCGGAATAATCAATTAATCAAATAACTTCAAATTTTTCATTAAAATTGATGAATTACAGTTCAAAGACTTGCTTTGTTAATACACTAAATCATTTTAATCCTTTCACGACAAGCACCGGTTATATCCGGCATCCACTAAAATGTGTCCCAATATCTAGCACCTGCTGTATCCGGCATCAACTAAAATGTGGCCCTTTATCTAGCGCCTGCTGTAGCTGGCATTCACTAAATGCTGCACCCCGACTAGCGCCTACTATATTCGACATCCACTAAGTACGCCGCATTGGCTAGCGACATTTGCAGTAACGATACGCGAATTGGACGCCACGCATTTAACAAGCCCACAAGTAAAAGTTCTTAACACGTGTAAAGTGTATTTGTTTCCTATCTTTTAGTGGCGTTTCATAGATTAAAGTAATTAACGTGTACGGTGTGCCCTAATAGCGCAACGACCCATTCATTGGAGGCATAGTGCTATTTCCGCCGTCGCGAAAGTGTTAAATTAGTTTTATGCGACATTTGGAAAACTGCTATTGGTCAATATAATTTTATAATATTTGAAGAATAATGCTCTAGAAATATAGAATTGACTGAAATTTCGGTGACACTAATATTGCTAGCAACAGTGGATATTGCAATTTTTGACAAATTTATATTTTCAATTTTTCATCCTCTAGGTTCTAGTGGAAAAATTGCTCAGATCTTGTCCTGAGCTCGAGGAGTTGCTTATTTTGCTGAGACCATCTGAAAACGGTGTGGACAAAAAATTTGAAGATTTCAAAAAAAACCCTGTAAGTATATTTATTTCAAAGTGAGACTCGGAATGCCGATGGGAAGAAACTAGTTTTCGCGAGATGTTGAAATTTCAGTAAACTTTCTTCTGTGTTTGCCGATTTGTTCTATCGATTTGCACGAGATGCGAGTTTGCGTGAAAGTTGATAAATTCAGTAGCTGAGGTTCAGCAACTGCCTTCATGTAAAAAGGTCTGTCGAGTAACTAACTGCAAGTTGGGTATATGGGAGATCTAGTTGTAAGCCAGTGTGCCTCTGTACCCAACCAGTAGACTAAGCCTGTAGTGTAATTCAACCTGCCCTCTCATCACCGGACTGAGGGCTGGTTGGAAAGCATCTCTCTGTAGGAGTCTATTCATGGATAATTAAATTAGTTCTAGATAGATTTAAGTAGTATTTGAAAGGCATTTGTGATTTTTTTTTTATAAAATTTTATTAAATATATCAAGAAATTTGAATAACGTAATTTTTATTTAACGATTTGAATCGACAATATGATCATATTGTGAAAGTACGCTTAAGAGTACAGCGAGAGAGTGGTGACGCATAATGCAAATAAATTAACGTTGTAGGGCTCTTTGGAATCGGGCCAAGGTCTAAACGTTACCAATCCTATCCAACGGCTTGGCACGAGCCAAATTTTTATTAGATGGTTCCCGATTCGGGACGCACTCCGGCTTAATTTTTAAATTTGGTTCAACATGTCCGTTTGAAAATTTTGTAAATAAAACGTTTATGATGCTTTCAGCAATGTAAATGTTAATAAACTTCTCGATTTATTCTAAGCGCAATTGGCTAAAAAGTAGTGTTTTTAAGAAATAGTCATGTAATTTCTTTGTATACCAAATGTCTTTCAAAGTCTGGAATCAGCAGTTCAGTCTGAAAAAAATATTGACCAAAAATATTTTATTTGAAATAAAATTTATCAGATTTGGTACATTAGCTTTTTTCATTGCTTTTTCATAGAAGGAAGTTTTGTATAACGTCCGGTAAAACTTAAATTAACAGACCAATTTGAAAGTCTCAGTCCGACCTTGGTTAGTAACAACTGGTCTTGTAAGCTTAAAATATTTTCGCTTTCAATGTCCACCACCTTTCTCAAGACTCTGATAAAACAGGAAAACACTGGCAATATGTTAGTTTATTGCTGAGACAATGAACGTCTGCGTTATTTTCGATTTCACCCCCCAGGTATTGTCTGGGCCTTGAATTGTTGGGGGTATTAAAAATAACTCATGCAATTTAAATGTAAATAAAATCCGCATCAAAATTCTTTAGAATACCCTATACTGTGCGAGCAAAATATAATTAACCAAAATATTAGGACTTTCCTTAAGTGATAACTTAATTGGAAAGATATGCATAAATAAGTTGGTAAAAAAGGCTTTCATTTATCAACCAATAATGTAATTGGTATTATGTATGCAACTTTGCCATCTTGTCGCTGAGGGTTCAATGCCTCGCTTTCAGACTTATTTTAGGAGAAAATTAACTAAAGGATTTTTTTTTTACATAATCAACAATTTGGAATTTTTTATGCATGTTAACGCTCCAGGGACCTTAACAAGTGGTAATCAAATACATCTACGTCCGGTGAAAAGTCGCACGGAGTTATAAATTGTTATGTTTGTTGGCTGACGACGGTTCGTTCCCGTTTCTGAAACCAATTTCCTCTCTGAACCTCGTCAATTTCCTTTAGATGTCCGTTTACTGCGTAGATTGAAGATGACAACTCTTCGATGATCAATTTTAGGTCCGACTCAACAAGATATTTTAGACCTCGTCGCATTCTACTAGTCTTCTATTTCAAGGTGCATCAGAAAGGTGAAAGTCGCCTTCAGCAAATTTTTAAACCTACGAAGGCATTTGCGAATTTCCAACACATCACGAAATGCAGGTTTTCTTTTAGTTGTAGTTATTGCATTCATTCCACAGTAAAAATTGAAAGGTATACAGTGTCGTGCGTGTTCAGAGAGTTAAAATGCTGCTATTTTTTTTTTCACAGTAACAATTTAAAAATTAACTAAGAAAATAGGAAGTTTAATGTTGCACGATACAAGAAAAGGAAATACAGCGCAAGTTAAATGTGAAATTTTTCTAAATAGTTACTCATGGGATAACCTAATATAATTTGATCGACATGCCTCCTAACAAAGTAAAATATTGGATTCTGCGCTCAAGCATGTTTTTTATCTTAAGGTAAAATCAGTCCTGAAATAAAGGTACTAAACGTATTTTAAAACTACATACTTTATTTTTTATAAACTGAAACAAATATTTTAGTGCACTCAAGTACATAATTAAGTACCAAGGATAATTCTTAATACTTAAAAGTACCGAGAATTATCTACTTATTTTCTAGTGTGCCCAAATCATAACTGAAGATACTTTTTTTTTATGGCAAAGTCAAATGTTTTACTAAAAGCATATTTCCCTTGTAGGATGCTTCGTCAAAGCTATCGTTTAAGATAACTCTAAAAATATTCTGTTTTACATTTTAGTTGGAAATGACAAAAGGATATATAATGGTTTAAAAATTTATAAAACTATTTCAGTGTTTGGAATGACGGCTAAGGAATGGGCAATTTCTTATAAAACTAGTTATATCTTGAGTGGACATAAAATTCGCCGCAAGGCCGGTAAAAAGAATTCGAGGCCACATAAACGAGGTCATTGAATTTCTTTGGGCCACTTTACATTGCAAGTTCACTGTTCTGTGCGATATTGAACATTTTCAGAGTAAATAACGCGGCAGTTTTAATAAATAAATTATTGGTAACGTTCTTCACTGTACCAAAACGGTTCCAAGGTTAGATTATTTTTTAAATGGTTGCTTTTATCATTCAATGCACGATTTCGGTCGTAATTTATACCAATGATGACAGATTAGTACCACTTTATTAGATTAGATTTTTCAACAGATTCGAAAGTATTTAGCTTATCTCAATTTATTTTGTAAAATTGTTATACCAAAATGTAAATTGTTCAAATGTCATTCATAATTAAAATGTATTTTTTATTCTTATGAAATATAAGTAAGCAAATGCTTCTTACAAACTTTACTATACAGGGTGTCCCAAAAAGATTGAAACGCGTTTTAATTATTTACCTGTTGGAGATAGTGGGCAATGTAAATTGCAAAAATGTTAAAAGTAAAGTAGGAAATAAGACTACGTTAATGAAATAGTCCTCCCATTAATTTTCAAAATTACTTTTTAAATTTTTATCCGACCCCCTTAGACAAATTTGGTCAATCGGAAAAATTTTATTTTCAATGCATAGATCATTAAAGCCGCATAACTGTATCTTTTAAAATTGAACGAGCTATATGGTCCCCATATCACAATGTTCACTTAAATATATCAAATTAGAAATGCAAATTTGCGACATCACAAAAAAGATAAAACTATGATAATACATAGGATACCCAACCGCGTAGCGAGTATCACTGCTTTATATGATCTGTCTGTGTAATGCTTTATTTATATGCATTTGTGATAAAAAAATTTTGGCACATTAACGTATTTTTGATTTAAACAATTTCCATCGTCAATTTGTTTGATTCCTATTTTCACCGATGAAACAGCCTTTTACATGGTACGGAAAAGTGGCATAAGTCAGATTTTTCCTTTTATCATAATTCAGTTGATTTTAAAGATACAGATGTGTTTTTTTAACTATCTTGTTGCTTTAAAAACAAACATTTTCTGATGGACTAAATTTGTCTAAGGGATTCGTATGAAAATTTAAAAAGTAACTTTAAGAAAATTAATGGGAGGACTATTTCATTAACGTAGTCTTATTTCCTACCTTACATTCAACATTTTTACAATTTACAATGCCCACTTATCTCAAACAGGTAAAGAATTAAAGCGCGTTTCAATCTATTTGGGATACCCTGTATATGACGTTCTAGTGGAAGTAGGTATTTGACAACGAAGTCTTGTTTTTCACAGGTTTAAATAGTTTTAATAATTGGATTGCAATTTTTTCAAGTTATGTTTAGCAATGAATGGAGCTTAACGTCAAAAATAGTGGTGTTAATCTAAATTTGACTCGGGTTCTGTCCCTTGGGTCTACACTATAAATGTGAAAATATTTTGTCTTGGGTCGCAGGGGCACTTTTGGACAGTCTGGAAATACTTTTGGCCCTTCATTTTATCTACCCCGCTGAGAAAAATCAAAAACGTTTGATAACAAAATGTTTAATTTCTTTTCCCTTAATTTCGACAATTCTATCCTGCATGTAATTATGACGATACCATTATACATATTTAAGTTATTGGTGTTCGTAAAATATGCTAAAAAATGATCTTAATTAGGTATTTGCTAAACTTCAACCTGATGCTCTTCACAAACTCAAACCTCTTGCGGGAGATATTACAAAGGATAAGTTAGACCTAAATGAAATTTCGTATGAGAAGATCATCAGTGAAGTATCAATTGTCTTCCACTGTGCTGCTAATGTTAAATTTGATGCTGAACCCAGGTCTGTATTTTAAAATTATATTTCTTAAATTTTGTTATGAAAGCTAAATATTTTTTGCTAAAGCCTTTGCCACACGAGGTGACTTCACTCGCCACTACTAGTAGCAATGAGTATCTGGCCACATCAATTTAGCATTGCTAGCCGTATAACGAGTAGCTAGTTATACGGCTTTACCACGAATAGGTCCGTCACAAAATAAACAATCCTTAGACAATAACTTCAATACAGCTGAAGCTCTAGTATAGTAGCAACCACAAAGCAAATGCGTTGTCACAGGAGTCTTTAGAGTTTTCTAACAGCAATGTTATGACCGTAGTAGCATGCTCGTAGCGAGTAGAATTGGACATGTTTAATTAAAGTGGCCTCGAGTATTTGTAGCCGCCACTTGCGTTTAATATCGACAATTAGCCTGCCACAAGAAGCAGCTACTGCAGTAGCGGCGAGTGAAGTCGCCTTGTGTGACAGAGGCTTAAATGATATTTTGAACTTCATTAATTTTTCCTCTTGCCTGTTGTCGATTCTACCATTATTGTGACAATCGCAAACTGAGTTCAGTCATTGTTGTAACAATCTCGAACTGAATTAATCAGCAATTGTGTTTTAGGTCGAAATTTTACAAAGCTTTATCATTATTAGAAATTATTTTTCTAATTATTTACAATGTTTTTAATTTGATTGCGCAAAATTGTAAATTGCCTTAGGATCTAAATCTAACAATATTTGAAGTGTTTCAAAATTTCACGGAAATTCTAAACTGTTCCTTTACCCCATTCGCGACTGTTGATGCGAACTTGCA
Organism: Amaurobius ferox; assembly: GCA_951213105.1. NCBI lineage: Eukaryota > Metazoa > Arthropoda > Arachnida > Araneae > Amaurobiidae > Amaurobius > Amaurobius ferox. The sequence continues at coordinate 92,336,335 of OX578141.1, read as the reverse complement.
TTCAAGTACGACGGTCACGTATCCGCGTTCGGAAATATTTACCCTAAGACTGCGGCCGCGTGAGCGCGTTTTCATACGGAACTTTTTCATTTGAATTTGTCTACTAGATGGCGTTAAATGTCCATACGAACAACTCCAATGTAATTTGCAGATGCCTTACCTTGGTTAGGGGGTGAATCCAATAAATTATTTCTCTATCTGGAGCAGTGAAACATGGATTTGTAATATATACAAACAGGGCGGCACTCCTTGCAGCATCTACAGTTCTATAATTGAGTTTCGGGTCTCGTTTTGATTTTAGCTTAATGATTTCTTTGATGAATTATAGGAATGTAAGAGTATTTTTTTTTTAGTTTCGGTTTTAAAGGAATCTGCGGCAGTGAAATTATTAGGTTATTTCGGATCAAAGAATGGCTGGGCCAGGAAGTTTTTCTGTGGAAAAATATACTCGTATGATAAACGAACCGGACAGTAATGAAAGTGATGCAGATAGTAAAGATTCGTGGAACCGTGGTATTTCTGAAGATTAATATGAAAATGCAAATGATTCTACAGATTCTGAGCGTACAACGCCGCCAGATTCAGTAGTTGTTTCTGCGAATTATGTTTTTGGACAGGAGATTTGAAAGATTTTAATTCTTTTGAGTTTTTAGCATACTTGGAATCAATCGCAGTATTATGCCGCCTAATTTAGGTAAGGAAATTAATTTTTTTTTCATATTTTTCGATGATGAATAGAATTCATAGTAAAAGCAACTAGCGAGTATTTTGCATTGCGATTCGCATGAAAAATATACATCAAATAGAAAATAAGTATTTCTATTATTCCTGAGAAAGTAGATTTGTGTTGAAGGTGTTTTTTAGTGAACTCATTTCGCGAGTTAGGCTTAGCGAAACAAATTAGCAGTCCTTTGGGAAAAGTTCAGAAGCGAAGAGCTCCGTCCTTCGGGCCACGGTAGTTTCGGAATGCCGCTATCCTGAAAGGGTTACAAATGTATATTAACTTCAAAAACATTGCATAATTTGCTTTTTACATTTTTATATTTCACTTTTATAATTCGTTTGTCTCGGGGGATGTGGGAACAAAAGGTAATCTTAAGTGCTCAAGTTCAGGTATGAAACTGCATAAACAAGTAATTTGTAAATTTTTTAAATATTGTAACCCGTTCATTAAGTTTATGGCACGCAGTCTAAGGAAATTAATATTTTGTCATTTATCTGTTGAAAATCGTAAATGTGTTTAAACAAGAATACCGAGAATGTGAAACCAACAACTGCCGATTGTGCGAATATGCATTTTTTGCACTTGATAGCAAAAATAAAAACTGGCAGACAATTATTTCAAGGATTATTGAGGCTTTCTCGTGTCAGCAGTAGTATGTGTTCGAAAGACTGAAATCAATTTTGAAGTGACATACGATGAACAAACTATAAAAATACCTACATCTAAGGAGACTAATCTACCAATGAAAACTAAACCAAAGTTACATGTCAAGTCGCGAGACGAGGAAATAAGGCACAATTGATATATTTAAAATAAAACTATTAATGAGTACAAAATCGTAAAATTGCTAACATTCAGACTTGTGTAGTTTCAGTCGTTTTCCCGACATACACAAATGTGGATGAAACTGATTGATATGGCAAATATAAGTATCGTTAAATCTTCTCAATATCCTTGTTTGGTTAAATTGATTACATAAGTAGAAAAAGGACTACATTCCATCTAGGTTTGAAAACAAATGGTATCCTTTTCCTACCCAGTTTGTCTAGTCAAATTTCGAGCCATGTAATCGAAATTGTTTACCTTTACCTACTTTTAGGCATGTTCGATAAATGCATATAGTCGCGATTGCAAATATATGGCTCATTTATTTTTTGCTTTCATGCAAGGAGTACCTGCCAGACTGCAATAAAATTAGCAATACCCTCACTTTAAAACCTCCTGTTTTAACGTAGGCGGCGTTTTTAGCATTCCATTTAAAACTTATTTAGAAATGGAAAATAAATTTTACATTAGAATATTTTCCCTTATGCCGTGGAAATTCGTTGATATTAATTATAAAATTAAACTGATAGGTTTTCTAACAAATGTTCTGGTTTATTTTTATATTTAGAATAATTCATGTATCCCTTAAACGATTATAACAGAACGGCACAATCCTGGGATTACTTTATACACGGAAAAATAAAAACTCGCTTGTATGCGAAATAATTTACTGATGCCATTATGATACAATATATCTCTTAAGTCATTGCCACAATGAATGCAAAATTCGTGAGTGTTACAGATAAAACCTGCTCAAACATTAGCGCTAAGAAATAATAAATATATACTCGTGTCAAGTATTGCTTGTCGGTGAAAATAAATTGTCAGAATTTAAACTTCCTTCTAATCTCAGTATTTGGAGGTTTAAAATCTGCAATCTTAATGTGTTGATTTTTTTGCAATTTGTTTTTCATTTTAAATTAGATGTAAATGTTTTATGAACTTTAAATGTTTTAGCAAATCGTCGCCGACCATTCAATTTGAAAACTATTTCTATTCAACTTCTATACATTGTTAAATCTTAATTTTTCACATTCTTACATTTAGATGCATAACATGCATATTTGGATAACATAAAATGCATAACATGCATATTTGGATAACATAAAATGCATAACATGCATATTTGGATAACATAAAATGCATAACATGCATATTTGGATAACATAAAATGCATAACATGCATCTTTCGCACAATCTTAAATTTAGATCACATAACAAGGCTTAGGTGCTGGGAAACCCCTTTTGCTTGGGACAATACATTCAAATTTAAGTAGTAAGGAATCTCCTGCCAATAATCAAAATGCGGGAATTGATCATTGAAAATTAGCTTGACGTCAAATATAAAGTTCTGGGAACTTTGAAACTGCGTTTAAAATTTGAGTTTATTATTTTGTTGAATACTTCAAACATTCTTATCAGACTTGCATTTCTCTATCTTTTACAGGAAAACCCTGATTACAAATCTTCGTGGGGTCCAAAATATTTCTAATGTCTGCAAATCCTTCAAAAAACTTGAGGTAAGTTTGAAACATAGACAAGATGTGCACAAACTTCGGCACTCTGGCCAATTGAGCCCTTTTGATGGACTTCACAAAATAACGTTTTAACTCAACTATGTGCTTATTCCATACCGCGATAACATATTTTTATTCGGAAAGGCTAAATTTTGCCCAATTTGGGTTTGGATAGATATAATTTAAAAAGTTAATCTTTGTTTTATCAAAATCCCACGAGAAATTAAAATCTTTTTAAAAGTACAGCATATAAGATTAATAACTGTATCAACCTGTTTCGTAGGTAAAAAGCCTTCAGATAATCTCCTAACTGCCAAATTATTTTTATTTCGGTGCCAAAATGTCGCTAAACTTATCAAGCTAGCAGAAACATGGCGACCAGATGCCCAAAAGAAAAAATGCCTCAGGTTGAATAGAAAACTCTGTACGGTAGTTCATTTGATACCGTTTATATAAATGATAAAAATCATTCCCTGAGATGTTTTGTTACCCGTATGCGACAATTAAATGTATGCTAAGAGTTTTGCCCGAGAAGCACTCGTTTATGGGCTATTAGAACTGTTATGCAATCTACCTGGGGCACGGCAATTTGAAAAGTTAAAAAGACGACAGGAGGAGTCTGTCAATAGTCTCTTCCAGTCTTTATCCTAAAGGAAGCTGTTTTGCTTCAAACCAGTTGACACTAATTTATTTGCTGAATTTTTAATGAAGCACTTACGGTTATTTTTGCATAAGTTTTATTTTAAATTTTGAACGTTTGGGAGCTCCGCAAAGAGTTCTCTATAAAAATGGGAAAAATTTAATAGTTTATCAATCAAGTTAAAAGTTTTAGTAAAATTTAAATTATTTCCTTTTAACTAGTTATTTTAACTGACTTTTTCTTCCTGGATTGACTTTAAATAAACTAAACAAAGCTTCAAATAAAATACAAGATGGACGTTGTCAATGGACTATACAATTGTATAAATTTGTATTTGACGAAATGTCGGATTTTGCCAGTTTTGATTTTCAAAGCGTCATGAAATTCCTTATTTGTGTCCTTTGAATTTGTTTGGAATTGGGTCTCATCACCGAGGGCGACGTTAACGTTCAATAAGTAATTTTGAGAATTAAATAAATCCTGAAGCCTAAGTTTCATTTCGAGTTGGGAAATTTGATGAAATGGCGTATATTTCTTAGTTTAAATATACATTTAAGGTTTTAATTTCTATAATTTGTAAAGTTATATTAATACAAATTAAAATAGGGTAATTTTGACCATATCACAATGGAACTATTTTAACTATTGGGGTAGTATGTTAAAATATTTTTATAATTGAACTTTTTCTATGGAACCTGTATATAAAATTGCATTTTTTACTTTCTACCAAAAGGTGTCTCAGAATTAAAATTTACACACTATAGTTTACTTTAAAACATTTTTTTTACATTGAAACAATGTGTCTACAATCAAGCGTTAGATATATTTAGTTGCGCAATCTTTTTGAAACACTTTGTGTACTTCATAATTAAGATTTTTTATTGATGCAAAAATGTATAATGTATATTGCATTCAAGTATCTCCTTAATAAAGGAAAATGTCTTCAATCTGTAGGAAATCTGAGCATCATATGACCATGAAATTTGGTGCTCATGTACTTTAGAACATAAATGCACCTCGGCAGTATTTTTTAATTTTGAATTAGTTATTTAATGTTTCGTCCGATTTAGATTCCTTAACTTAAAATATCACTTTCCATCTTGACACCCTCGGAAAGATCGAAGAACGTGTTTTCCAACAATGAGCCGAATCCGCGGAACAACTCCTTCATATTTATTTTATTTTTCGATACATCGAAATTTTCATTTTTTTACGTGGTCTGATATATACATATATACATAAAATGTAAGATCAGCACAATTCTGTAATTTGGCTGAAACTTCCACATATCTGCATTCTAGCCAAGTTTTTGAATTTCATAAGTAATTTAAATTTTTGTAACCTTTTGAGTTGTCGCATTTAGTCATTGCAGTGGGCTGACCGTGAAGTTTCCGTGCTTCAACGGAGATTAAACCTTCCTCTACTCTATCGGATCCATTTTAAAAGTAGAGAAGTCGGTGGGATCTGTGGTACTTGGCATTCGGGAGGAAACAACCGGAGGTCTCCTAGAAGTTTTGAATCTTGCGCTGTTTTGCCATGTGGAGAGTCCCCCCCTCCTTTGCAGATAGTGTGCGTGATAAATTGTGTAGTAACCGGGCGTTTGTGATCCTGGCAACGGCCGATTATTCGTTCCCGTAGTAAAGTAACCTTTATATAAAATTGTTCAAAGAATTTAGGATTAATAAACACATAATATGCAATAAAATTTGAATCTGAAGAGGCGGTTTACACACTTTTAGAACGTTCGTTCCAGACCACTCAAACAGCTTCTCATGCCTCAGGGTGAGTCCAGTGGTCTGGGTTTTCGACACTTTTGGAACGATGTTATTTGCAAAAAATAACTTGAAAAAATTCTGAAAACGTCTCATTTTATAAAAACTAAATTATCTTTCTGTAGTTCAATTTTGTCTATTTTAAAAATGGCGCATGCAGACAAACTTTGGATTCAAGGCTACGTTTATTCCTGTTCTCTAAGAGAAATACTCTTATTCTGCATTTAAAAAACGTTGTGAAAACCATCGAATTCGCATTTCTAAATTCAAAACAAGCAATATTTATATTAATCTGTGGCGGCTCGTGAACGACATGTAGAGGGAGGCGCTCATCTATGTATTTATGTGAATACATATCCCTCAGTTTGTGCCAACTACGTCTTTTAGAGTTGGAGTCGTTGTTAGTCTGGCACTGACAAATTGGTTTCGACGTTACCTCGAACCAGCTGTATGCCCAATTATTTTACTTGCGCTGATATACGTTGTGCAAGTTTTCTTAAAATGAATAAGAGCCTATTGCAACCATGGAAATTATTTGAATACATTTCTAAATAAATTTGTATCAAATTTGTAAAAATTAGATATTCTCAGTCGTATGCATGTGCAGTATTTTTTTATTAGAGCAAGTGTTTTTACACCCAAAATGAACACAATTTTTCCCATACACTCTCTGGCTGTTTTGTACCTGACCGTCCTTGTAACCCAAACAGTCAAATAATTAGAGCGAAAATCAACTAAATCTACGGCCGTTTATATGTAGAAACTAAAGAATCATTTTTAATACAAGTTTAAGAATGAATTTGAATTTCGCAGAAAATTCTTATGCTTATCTCTATTCGTCTTAAAATGATACTAGCGAGTTCTGCCTGCTAGCAGTCACTATATTTTTATACCAATAAGTAGTTAGCCCGTTGCGCGGGTGCAAAACTTGTAAAGCAACAAAAATGGATAGAGTGGGTCCATTATAGAGTAGAAAATAGTGTGAAAATTGCATCAATCGGAGCACGAGTCACTAAGATAAAAAAGGTAATTATAAAAAAGAGGGGGGGTCTCCCCTCTTCCATCACTGTTTCACATTACATAAGACTGTGTGTCGACGTGTGTGTGTGTGTGTGTGTGTAAGGTCTGTAGAGGAAAATGTGAACATCGTACGTCCTTGAAATGTCGTACACGGGTATTTCAGGAACCAAGGCAATGCATTTTTTGTAAAACCGAAATATGAAAATGAGGCTACTTAAAGTAAAAGTTACGCCCAGGGGGTTGGCACAATAAGGTTGTATATCTAAGTGATTGCCACCAGCAAAATCTAAATCGCTTAATTAGAATAAGAAATTTGGGGGGGGGACTAACCGAACTGAAAGTTACGCCCAGGGAGCTGACACAATAAATATGTATATCCAGGTCACACGTACAAATGGTGCCGGGACTATAGCCACCAGCGGAATCAAAATCGCTCAATTAGGAGCAGAGATGTGAAATTAGAGGGGGACTACTTAAAGTAAAAGTTGCACCCAGGTGATTTATACGAAAGAGATGTATATTCAGATGGTACAAAGACTGTAGCTACCAAAAGATTCAAAATCTCTCAATTTAGGAACCGAGATATAAAACCGTGCGGGCTAGTTAAACTAAGTTACGCTCAGGGGGTTTTGAATTAAAAAATATGCATGTGAATTAAAAAATATGAATGTCCAGGCGATACACACGTATAGATTCGAAATCGCTTAATTATGAAGAGAGATGAGAAATTTTAGGACGACTACCTCAAGTAAAATTTACGCCCAGGGAGTATCTAAGAAATATTGGTCTTCAATGAAATTAGAAGCAAAACCAGGGGGGTTAAGTAGTCGCCGGTGAAGGGGAGGGGGGATATTTTAACGAAAACGTCAGATCAAAGAATTAAGTTTCAGGTTGAAAATTGATTTTTAATATTCTTTAATATTTATAATTTTTTCAATCTTTAATGTTAAATAGCTGAAAAAGTAAGACAGCTGAGTATGTCGAGACCCCCCCCCCCCAAAAAAAAAAAAAAACAGAACATTTCTGAAAGTGTCACCAAAAATATCCACGGGTATGTCACAAATACAATTCTCAATTTTTAAACAATTAAGAGGTCAAACGCATTGAAATTCGTCACAAAGCATAGAACAGAACTATCCTAAATCAGAAATACCCAGTTTCCGAAGGACAACCAGCCTACATCAAAAATGATCTCGACCCACCCAGCCGTATTACTTAAAATTATTTCGCTCCGTAAGCACCCGGGGGGGGGGGGGGGGGGGGGGTAAGTAACTCGTCAAACTAAACTGAATGCCCCAAACAATGCATTTTTCTACCGAAGACTAAAAACAGAAGCCCCCACAATACCATAACCTCCCACAATACCATAACCTTCACTTATTCAATTAAGTAAAAAGCACAAAATATGTATCGAAACTTTGAATTTCTATTTTCTATATCTAATTCTGAACTATTTCGTCATGAACCAAAACTGAAAGAACTAAGTCAATAGAATTAATAAAATAAATCATAATTATAGATATATAATACATACAGTAATTTGTTTTCAAATATTTATTTAAACATCCGAATTTATTTTAAAAGGAAGGGAGAACACACATTTATCGAGAAATTAGAGGCCAAATTAGCGAAACTTAGCCAATTCGAGTCAGTCGTTCACAGTATTCGTTTCTTTGGCGAAAAGCGCGGAAACCGATGCGGCTCACATATTGCAATGTGTTTTAACTCTAATTTATATTGCCGCTATATTAACATACCTTTCGTTCTATCAGCCAGAGAAGATAAAGGGAAGCTTTCCTCATTAAAAATCCCTCGTCTTTCCCTGTAATGCAGTATTTTTCCCTATAGATTTAACATGGTATGAAAAGGGTAGACTTTTTAGTGAGCTTTGGTGCTACCATCTAGTGACAATTTCATCACTTATTTCCAAGAATTCGACTTTCGGTTAAAATAAAATTCAGATAATTTCCTTAAATTGTAATTGACCTATATAACTAAAATAATTTGAGGTGCTTGATCAAGCGGGGCCGCGCAGCCTTTCTGAATAACCGCCCCTGATATTAAGGGAAGAAAATGTCATGCATTGCTTTTAACCTGTAAAATAACGGATGAATACCCAGAGATAGTGTACATTACGACTATTTCAAAAATAGGATCGTCTCAAAAGAAAGTCCAGACTCAAAGAATAATTACGTCTTTATACCTCTGTAGGGACTGTAAACAAGATAGATTTAAATCTTAAAGCTAAAAAACATCGTTAGCCACTTTTTGCTTTGACCATGTGGCTGAGCGTAAAATACTTTGTAGAATTCTCTGAAAATCAGTAACTTATGACGCATGGATCTATTTAAATGACTAACTAAAAAGATCGATTTACTATCGCAGAAAAGAAAGACCTAAAACAAAACTGTTCCAGGAATCGAAAGTTTCGGTAAAGAATTCATGATTATTGCTGATTTTTCGTTCAACGGCCAGTCACGCATAAAAATCTAACTCAATTTTTTGGAAAAAACGAAATAACTAAAGATACGGGTATTAAAGCTATAATACCTTCTATTTATTCATTTAAAGTCCTCTGATGTGTCACAAATGCATTATTGTGCTTTCGGCTTGTTAAAAAGAACTTTCTGAAACGCAGACCTGAATCAATGGATAAGCTATGAAAAACTTCGAAAGAGGAGTTAAATAAAATGTCTCATAACTTTAAGCAATAACTCTTACCTTGGAAATCAAGATGATAGTCCCGAGAAAATGCCATCAGATTTTCCTTTACATTTATATTGCTATTTCAAATCTTAATTATATTGCTTGAAATGCATTCTAAGAATCTACAAACAGCCTCTGTAGCTGTAAAGTAAAAATTTTGCACTTTACAAAATCCGAAACGTCCTGCTTACCCAAGGGTTGAACAGTTTGATGGACGGCAGACATTTTATTGGGTTAAAAATAGCAATTGGAGAAATATATTCCTTTAAGACAAATTTACAAAATTGATTAAAGTTTTACGAATACATTGAGCTTTATGGGACTTAATTTTCCAAACATTTTTTAAACTAAGTTAAAATTCGCAAATTACTTTGAAAATGTTAGGAAATATTAAAATTGTCCCGTAAAAAATATAAAAATTGTGCAAAATATCTTCAATAGTTTTCAAATAAGTTATTACACCCATATTATATGAAGAGATCACGTGACTCGCTTCAAAATAAAATATGGCATCCATTTTTTTTCACAATGCAAAAATCGTGATATTAAAACTTCTTTTAAATTTATATTTAGTGTTGCATCCGTCCTAAAATCGCCTTATTTTTGCATATTTTCTGTGCATCTATATTCTGTGCATCTATATTCTGTTCCAACGCAATTACAATATTTTTTAGTTTAAATGATCATCAAACGTTAATTATTTTTACAACGAAGCCTAATTTTAACGTATGCAGAATGTAAACAAATAAAGTTGTAGAATGAGTTGTATTAGAATTGCTGATTTTTTAACTCAAAATTATTTAGCTTTGGAGTCTGGAATATGTGATATGAATGAAATATTAATTTATTTTACATGGAGAAATAGACGATTTTATAGCATTGCCTTTTTCGATGAAGTCTTAAGGATGGAATTAAAGTACTTCTACCTCCATGGTTTTAAATTTTTAAGTAAAATAAATTATTTTAGTACTGTGATAATTTAAAATATATCATCACTGAATTTATCGCATTTTAGAGATGTTTAAATAAAATTTCGTTTCAGTTGGAAAGTGTTTCATAATCAATGCTTTTTGCATTGTCTTGTTTCCCTTGTTACTGCTACTCGGTTTCATTTATTCTGAATAAGTCTATTGATTTTAAAACCAGTTAATACCTTTATTCAACCTTTATATAGTGTCTAATTTAAGTTTTTATTTTACGAATTTTTTCAGGTAGCAATCTCGGCAAATTATTTTAATTGCATCTATTCCTAATCGGATTAAAGGATCAGTCTATTGTGGAAAATTGTGCAATAAATAATTTGAATAAATATTCTAATAAAATTTTTTATCCTTTATTGCCTTAATTTCACTCACGAGTGCATTTTGTTTTAAGGCTCTTGTTCATGTTTCAACGGCTTATTCTTTCTGCCAGTTTGCGAAAATTAATGAGGCGATATATCCTGAAAATGCAGATCCTCAAAAAGTCATTGAAATGCTCGAGTAAGCTTATTTTAAAAATATTTTTTAATATTTTTTTATTTTAATTTTCCTCATTTAAATGAAAACTCTTTTGCAGATGGGCAGATGATGCTCAAATTCGCAAACTTTGTGCATACTACATTGAAGGTCGGCCATCTGTATATCATTTCTCAAAAGCATTGGCAGAATGTTTCATAGTTCGGTCAGCGTCACTCCCAGTGATTATAGTACGGCCTTCAATAATTACAGCATCAGTCAATGAGCCATTTCCTGTAAGTATTACTTTATTTTCTAATAAAGTCGTACCTTAGTGAATATGTTTCTTCCCCATAACAGCGTAGCATATAATAAAGTACTTGCCTGATACTTGGTGGTTTGTTTCGTGGCTTTTGAAGCTCGTCATCAAACTAAGTGATGTATCACCAGGTAGTTAAACACTCATTCAGAGCAAGGGTTTAAGAATTTTTAGTGAAAGTTTTAAGGAATTCCTTATAGTACTCAATAATACGGAGCCCCGTTAACAACTCTAAATGCTCATAAGTGAAGTGAATTTTCCCCGTGACTGGAGGTTTGATCAAGGATTTTTAATTTTCTGGTCTTCCCAGTAGTAGCACTTTTGAGCCCAGTAAACTCGTCTAGTAAGTAGCACTTTCAAAACTCCCAGAAAAATTGCAAAATCCTTACTACGGAGTTCGACTTTCAGACAATCGCCAGTTGCATATCCAACTATTTGAAGGGGTTTACCAGTTGGGTGAACAATTTCATTGATTATTTAAGTCCCATTTTGCGTATAACAGCATACATTCCGTATCAATTTGTCTGTCAGTAGGTTAATAAGCAGGTTCTATTGGTATCATTTCTCGTTGCAGCCTGAGCGCTATCTTAAAGAAATGTGAAGTATGCTAGGTGCTGGACTGAGTTATCAGTCTCCATAGATGTCCACAAAATTGTGACACATAGCCATTTTTCTTGCTGCCACTTCCTACATCTATTCCATATTGACGAGCCCAAAACCGGTCCATAGATGTTATCTGTGATGGGAAAGCGAACCTAACTTTAAAAACTCTCCTTGTAGGCGAGTTATGAGTATGAAGATCGTTGCAAATCCATACAGCCTTAGCTCAATCTTCAAGAAATTTGAAGCCGGCTGACTGGTAGAACTGAAATTCAGTCTGAACAGAGGTTCGAAGAAGTGTGGTACATAGAAAATTTTCTTGATGTCATTACAGATATCTGCTATTCCATGCTTACGAGCGCAATAATCGTCCATGGATGCCGTTTTCCGCAATACGATATCCTAATTTTGGCGACTTCCTTTACAGCCGATAACTGCATTGTGCGAGTACTTAGTTGGTTATCTATGAGGTACATATTTACTTATTGATATCTAGTAGTCTAACCACCTCTTACCTCACTACGCCATCAGTTCAAAAGTACCTCTTTGTGACGAGCGGCAATAACTGCAACATTAAATTAGGGGTGGTAGTGAGTGGATGACAATGCGAACAATTTATTTCTGCTATGGAAATATTTACAAAAATTGAATGTTTTAGATTTTCGTAGAATAACTATTAAAAATATCGAAACAAAACTGAAATAAAACAAAATATTTTGTTCGAAATACAAAGTTCAACAACGAATTTTATATATTTTAAATTGGTGTCCAGAGCAAAATATTGTTAGACAAATTTGCTCATTGAAAATGAAACTCTTATTTGACCACCGTGAAAATTGTTCTATGCATATATTTTGAAGAAAAAATAAATCTGCTCACCACGACTAATAAAATGTGCTTTCATTTTTTGTTTCGTGAAATTTTTTGGCATGCATAGCATTGAACATCTGTTCAGAAACGCTTTGTTTCGAACATTTTGTCATGGGCATACGGTCTTAGTGTAATTATGCCCCACTTTGCGATAAGTATATAAAAAAAAGTGGACAAAATAATTTTAATGGTTTGAAAAAACACGTAGACTGATTCCAAACATCCATAAAATATGCAAATAATTTTGAGATAGCGTTCGCTCTCTTATAATGCAAAGTGGATTAGAGAATTCGCGCAGTATTAAGGCATTAACGGTGTGTTAACAATATGCATCCTAATGTACGAACAATACTTTGATTCTAAATTTGATATCTTTCGGCGGCACTTTTAAAAGATAAAAGCTATCCTATAATAAGTGGCCAGCGAAAATGAGCTGTAGATAGCTGCAAAATCAGTACCAAACTACATGAATAGCCACCTATTCATATCCCTAAAATATCCTTTCGTACTTTCAATGTCAAAGCTATTCTATTTCTTACCGCGATCTAAAACTTTGTCTAGAAACTGGCGAATTTTAAATGGCAGCTAACAATCTGGGAATATTACGAAACATTCGAAAACTTACCATATATTTCTAATAATTAAAACTTCCCCCTCCTCCCCCCAAAGTTTTACACTTGTATGTCCAGAGCATTTAAAACTCGTTTTTGAGCTACTAATATTTTTGAAAGTGAGGTAATTATTTGAAAATGTACACAACCTTCAATTTTTCAAAAACATGGTTATTAAATGTAGACAAACGGCTAGATCAGTTTTCAGTCTGCAGTGCCAAGAAATGTTTTAAAAATTCTTGCACAAATGAATAATCGGAATTCCAAAAGTAATTATCTGTGCAGCAAGTTGTGCAGAATTACTTCATTTTATGTTGTAAAATGCAAAGAGCTGGTTTGCTTTGATTGAAAATAACTATATAATTTTTATTATCTTGGAGGTAGGTATAAGACTATACTACAATGAATTAATTTTTTAGGGCTGGGTAGACAACCGCAATGGACCTAGTGGATTTATTGAACTGGTAAATATCTTCTATATTTCCTTTTTACTAATTTTATTTTAATTCGCTTAAACACTTTCCGTTAGAATAAAATTTTACCGGAATTTCAAAACTTAATTGCAACAACGCTTATAGAATTACAAGCGTAATTTATATTTGCCTTCAAAATGTTAAATTTTAATATTTTATTTACCAGAAAAGGTTTTGCACTGCTATATGCTGTACAAACTGGTACAAGTACTGGAACAATGTTTTAACGCCTGTAACTTCTTAAACCTATATAAATAAAATTGAAAATCTTTGTCCCGTCATCACGGTAGAACGGCTGAACTGAATTTGAAATTTTGTGGGTAGCCTGGAAATAGTCCTACTTAAAATTTAGTCAATGTATGGAGATTCTACAATCAGTGTTTCTCGAGATATTAGCAAATGAAATTTTCGTTTGTCTCATCATCACGGAAGAACTGCTGAACCGAATTTGATGAAATTTTGTGGATAGCCTTGAAATAGCCCCCCATAAATTTAGCCTAAGTTTCGAGTATCCAAGACCAGGGGTTGTCGAGACATTAATGAAAAACGAAACTTTTTCCTAGGAGTTCTCGCTAACTCCGTGGTTTATCCAAACGAAAAGCTTGAAAATCGTTTGAAAGTGAATTAAAACTTTATCTCTGAGTTTGATGGGAAATTTTTTGCGCTAATTAATCACTTTCTGAAAACATGAATTGTTTGAAACTTGATTTAAATGGGAAATTTATCTCCATGGTTTATTTTCACAAGCTTTTACTGAACAATGAAAAGTATAAAGAAATCAAAATGGTTATTTAATTTCGCAATTTATGAGGAAGGAAGATTCTATCTTATATCATGTTGCTCAGAAACTCAATTAAATTAAATCTGTCTGTTAATTTTAATTATTTTTTCGATTTGATTAATAAATATAGATATAAAATATATTTTAGAAAAACACGATTTGATTTTTCTTATAGCATTTTTGACTGGATAATATCAATTACGGTCTTCAGGTTATTATTGATATTTTCGGGATTATTATTTTCAAGTTATGCAATTGTTTTATTGCGACAAATTGTTTAAACTCATATTGTACGTTGTACGAGTAATCTTCTACAGATACACGGGTATACCTTCTAATCTATGAGAATATAAGTAGTACAAGTATATTGGCATATGTTTTGATATATATTGGCATCAATTACGACTTTCTGGTATAAAGAGTACGGAGATTATTACTTTCAATTTATTACGTCATCTCTTTTATTTTGGCAAATATTTTTGAGACTCGTATTGCAATACGGGTAATCTTCTAATGTACTAATACAGGTTATATCTTCTAATATTCGCGTATATAAGTAGTACGGGTCCTATACAATTTTAATGCTTTCATTTTGCATATATTGATTAAAATCATTTTTTTTTGTAAATTTGCTTACAAAAGGGACCAGGATGTTTTATTCTTCAGATCTGCCCGTGAAGATAATTTTTCATAGTGAGAACATATATTCTTAAGCTTCTCTTTAGGACCAATATATTTAATATTTTAAGAGGATTTGCGAATTGTAAGTTTCTTTATATTATATACTCCGTACGAAGAACGGGTATACTGCTAGTTTCCTATAAAAATGTTTATCCTTTTGTTAGAATCCCGTTTCGCCATACTTGCGGCTTATCCTTTTCATTTTTGACTTTTATTCACCTTTGTGTGGAGTATTTCGAAGAGTGCCTGTGCTAGACCACACAAGAGTGCCACTTTGAAACGTGTTTTCAAATTTCAATAATAAAATTGTGCTGTCAACGCGGCATTTAATATGTATTCGTTCAGCTTGACTTCATTGAGAGTGAATTTCGTTGCCAAATTACAGAACGTGTTCAAATTAGTTTTTACTTGTCAATTTTTAAAATATAATTATTTTATTTATGATCTTGGATTCCAGTATTTGAAAATTTTGGATGTTCAAATAATGGAAAGATATTTATTCTGATATCCAAACTTAATGAATACTGAATGTAATTTTGAATTAACAGATTTAAAGTACAATCAAAATTTACAATATAAATATTTGATTACAAAACTATATACACTTCAAGGTTACTTTTGTGGTAAATAAGTCGATAACTAAACGTAAATAACTTTCTCAGAGATTAATTGAATTGTCTGGACCACACAATCTCTCTGGAATAACTTTGTTGGCCAAGAATGGCGATAGTTAGAACAAGAAATTAAAAAAAAAAAAACTTTTGATCTCAGCTTTCTGCGTGGTTGTCATCTGGGAGAAGTATATCCGTAGACCTCCATCAGATTTGCCAAAGGATTCCTTGACGTTTAAAAGCAGTCCATCAAATGAGGTTATATTGAAAACTAATGGTTTATTGTGTAAAATTGCATTTTAATAGATTTGTATGGTATGTGAAATACTCTAAACATTAAAATAAATTTAAAATATGCTTATACCAGGACTGTCATCCTGAAGAAATATGAAATTTTTATAAACATTTTCCTCTGACTTTCTTTTTGTATCATTTATTTTTTCTTAGTGTGGAAAAGGCGTAGTGCGAACACTACTAGTGAGGGGGAAGGTTAATGCTGACTGGGTACCTGTTGATACTGTAGTAAACACTCTTATTGCGGCTGCTCATTATACGGCTCTAAGAAGGTAAGAACTAGATTAATTGATTGACCCAAATTTGAAATTTACTGCTGTGGGCACTTTGGGCAACTTATTAGTCCAAACAGAATGACATTTATACTTTGTGCAAAAGCATCATCAAAATACAGTATACTTTTCATTAATACCCCTGTGAGCAGCACAATTCACCACAACCTCAAAATATTACATTCGGGTTAAGTATCTTCCATCGAAAATTCAAACTTTAATTTTCCAAGCCCATCGCAATACTGGCCATATGCATTTTATGCAAGTATGGAAATTAAAAATGGGAATTTGTGGCTACCTTAATCTCATAAAAAAGAAAATAAATGAATACAAAATATTTGCGTTCTAATATGAATGTGCTCGAATATGCAATATCTTTATGAAAAAATAAGATACTTTTACGTATTTATACATCAGTTGAAAGTTAATTTTTCTTAATGCAAATTGCCTGAAGTCCGCGTTAATAGAAACTTAATTTAACAAATAAGAAATCAGAAGTATAAAAATAGGTTTCAATATTTGAGAATCCTAATACAAAAGAGCATATAAGTTTATAGAATTTGAAAATTAAATTAAACAAATTAGAATACAGGAAGACAATATAATCAAAGTAACACATTTAAATCGTAAAATTTTATTTAATATAAATGCAAGTGCACAATTTAATTAGCTGTTTAAAAGTTGTTTACTTTGTACGAAGCGTAGCAAGAATGCACGATTTAAAAACTGGCGTTTCCTACCTATTGTAATTTTCGAGTAAGATCATAGAATTCAGGCAAATATTGATTTCGCTTCATTAGGAATAGAGAAAGGACAGTTGGCGCACGGTCATAAGAATATTCCTTTACATATACTATGTTTATATACCCTTTCTAATGTTAATCTTGCAACATTTCACAAATCACACTAAATTTGCAAATTTAAACAATAGTTAATTGCCATTGGAAAGTTTTGGCAGAATTTCGATAGTTACCGATAATGATCGTCATGGGTGCTACATCTCCAGAGTACACTACAGTCTTCTCAAATAAATTTTTAAATCTCGCAAAAACTGATAATTATACATTTGCCATTTATGATCTAGTTTGAATTGAACAGTAAAAGAAAGTATCGCGTTGGAGTCTGTTTGGCGTGTCGACTCCATAGCAATGCTTTTTTTCTATGTAAATTAAATTAACTCAGTTTTGTATTTAGATTTTTACAATACAATTTATTTTCAGTAAATCGACGGAGTCATATAGGAAGAGGCTCAATACAACTTTTGGAGTTCCTATTGTCAATTGCGTATGTCCAGAAGGCAATCAAATAACTTGGAGAAAAGTGATTAGAACTTGCCTCCCGTTTCTGGTACAATATCCTAGTAAGGACGTTTGTGGGAAACCAGGTGGCACTGTAACAGCATGTTATGTCGAGTACTACTTGCTCCGCTTGATGAGTCATTATCTTCCTGCTGTTCTCATCGATGGAGGAAGTTGTTTAATTTTAAAGAAACCTCAGTAAGTTTTTCCTTACAGCCATGTTTTTCAGAGTCTAGTGATATTACTCGACTCTAGTGATATTACTTACGCTTAAAATTGTTTCTGCACAAAACTGAATTACTATACAAGCTGATTGTTTAATAACGCTTGAAAAGCGCTTTAAGTTTCTTATTCACTGAAAAAGTATTTTGAATCTGATGTTTGATTTCATTCCCAAGTGTTTCCTCTTCGTTTTCCTATTTTCAGTTTGGCAACAGTTTTCTCATCTGTGTGCGTGAAGAAACTCACATTTGAGAAGCTTAGCTTTTGTTCATGCGGTTGCTTGGTCTTTTATCCTATGAATGACAATTTTTTGTCTCCAAAACTGATTGATAGTTGTTTGCTATATTAACTATTTGCTTTGCAGTTATTCTTCACAACGACTTTGCGTTTTAATTCGATATATGTGAATCCAAGTTTATATATTTAAACTATTATGCATTAGTGTTTCATTCTGTCTTTTGTAATTGAAATGCAAATCAACAGCATGTATTGTTTTATTTGAGGGAATGAAGTGGTCATGCGGAGTTATTCCCATTTTCTCATCTGCTTTTTATCTATTTTAACCCTTGTACAGATTAAAATGCACTTTTCATTGTTATTTATTTAGGGTGTATCATGGTCACTGCGCGAGTTTACTCAGATTACATAAACTGAGCGGCCTATACACAAACCAAATGGGCGCTTATTAACAAAGGCCACATAGCAGCAGTTGGACACCACACCCGCGCAGCAGGCCAAATACTCTTACTTAAAGCGTTTCATACCCGGGGCTTGATCAAACCAATGTGGGGCCCGTGGCCTGATGTTAATTCGAAACGCCATACCGTCACAGCATATCACGCATGCAAAACACATTTCGGGCTCAATCTTTCCTCTCGACGCTTTATAGAAACTTTAAAAAAGTTTTACGTCAAAGTAATATATGTATAATATTTAAAACAATTAACATATTTGATAATTTAGAATAACTATTACAAGTTTTAAAATTAAAAAATTACTTACGCTTAAATTTTTATCACATAAAACTTTAGGGGCCCCTTAAAAGTTGGGGTCCTGGAGGCCTGTGCATTAATCAGGTCCTGATCATACCCGCTGTTCTGGTGTGTTAGTCTTGTAACGTGTGCAGCCATGGGCGTGCTTAAATGGCTGAAGCTCAAAAGCGGATAAACGGGGAGTTATTTAGGGTGTAGTCGTGCAGCAACTTATACGGCCGCGTAGTGGGCGGGTCCCTGTGTTTTATTTATTTCCTTAGTGATTGCTAAAAACCGGTAAACAAGTTATTCCTTAACTGCAGACACCACAGCTAGTATATAATATGTATAATTTAATACATATAACTCTTGGCTTATGTATATATATACACACCTCTTTCCCGGCCGTCCAAGCAGTTACTAGAGTCCTTTGGATGAGTCGGACGGTCTGGGTCTTCAACACACACACACACACACACACACGTATATACAAAGTAAGATCATAAAGTTCGGAGACTGCTGATATCTCCAATGCTGATTGGGGGAGAGGGGGGATTTATTTTACCGTTGTATAGAGGCATATGTGACGCGAGATGTGAAAAGGGAGAAGCGGATGTCTTCCAGACAATGCGTGTCGGTGAACTGTAGTCGTTCGCGTTCGTCGAAATAGGAAATGGCGTTTGAAGAACAACTTGCGAATATCAAATTCTGCCAGCGTTTGGGGAAATCACCGTCAGAAACATTGCACCTGCTGCTAGCAGAATTTGATATTCGCACGTTGTTCCTCAAACGCCATTTCCGATTTCGACGAACGTGAACGACTACAGTTCACGGACACGCATTGTCTGGAAAAACCTTGCACTGAGGACATGTGATGCGAGATGTGAAAGGAAGAAACATGTGCTTCTACGCCGCCACAGTAAAATAGTTCCCCTCGCCTCCAATCAGGGTTGGAAATATCAGCATAATCTCCGAACTTTTTGATCCTACCTTGTATGTATATATATAGCTATTACAACTAACATGGAATCAGAGGTTGGTGGTAGGGGAAGGAGGGTACGGTCCCTGTAGATGCCTTCCCCACTGGTTTCCGGTCTAAATTGAGTGGCACTTCCCTACCGTCCAAACAGTTAACCTTACACCTTTCTGGTAGGTCGGACGGTCTGGGTCTCAACAACTAAGCATGGAAATAAAACTTTCTAAATGTATAGTAAATGATACATACGGTCATTATTTAAGTTGAACGTTTATTTCTTTACAGGATGATTTCCCTTTACAACAGAATTCATAGAGGCATGGGTTATATGGAGCATTTTACGACTCATCCTTACGTTTTCGAATCGGAGAATATGAAGTTGCTCAAAGAAGGGATGAACGCTGGAGATGAGAAAGTAAGCTGAAGTATTTTATTGAATTATTTCTCTCTTAGGGATCTAATTTGTTCAATCATTGCATGATCTGTAGTAGAGTAGTTTGCTAGTAAAGGAAGAGGGCTGATCCTCAAATGTGAAACTGAGAAACCAAAAAGACGCGTAGTTATGATTTTACAGAAACCCGCAAAAGTCTCGTTTAAAATTTATTTTGTAACCGATGTAGCCCGTAATTTACAAGTGGGATTCATTTATTCAATATCAGCCCAGTGGCCTTTTGAAAAATTCAACGAATTCGCTGAATCCCTGCTTTAAATTCCGGGCAACGCTAGGTACGTTATCAAGTGTTTTCCTAAATTTATATTTATAAATTTAAAGAAAAATAAGTTTTCTCCATTTTTCAACATTTAAGTATCAAAATTAGTGTTGTACAGATTCTTTGAACTCGTAGATTCCAGATATTATATCTAAACACTTTTAGCCTAAGGTAAAGTTTTGCTGATATAGGCTTGGCAGTCAGCATATTCAAGCACCGCATTTCCCCCTAACTGTGCTCCAGCGTAGCTCGGGCAGAACTTCAATGCGTACCAATTTAATTTCCTCGTCACTTTTGTGCTTAACTGTCAAGTAATTCTTGTGCATTTAGCATCTAAAAATATAAATGCAGCATCTGACCAGTTTTTATCCCCACCCCAATTTCTAACTAATTTTTCTTAGCACGCCTAGCAAGCCGATTCAGTCCGCGTAGCATGAAGTTATCGAACAAAAAAAATTTTTCCTAAATATATGTATATATAGTATAAATAAATTCTGAATGGGGAAATGTAGAAATTATTTCTGTTCAATCTATTCTTCCGTATAGTATATACAACGTTTTTATGTCAACTTGTTAAATTATTTTGTTATAAAAATTTTAGTACAAATACTATTTAATTTGCATATTTGTAAACAGAAACGAACTTCAGATAAAAAAAAAAAATTATATTTAAAGAAAAACTCAACCCCACTCCTGTGGTAAAAACAGTACAGAAAGCCCAGGCATGGAAGTGCCAACAGATATTCATACCTTTCTATTTGTCATTTCATGGTGTATATGTAAATTAACTGCCCTTTTCCCGTTTCTGCGAAATGTGGATTGTTAATGTATAAAACTCTTTTATATAAATGCCCAATCTGTTAACATCTAAGAAGCAATATCTTTCACATTTAATAGTGTTTTTTTTTTACTTTGCAGATAAAACTGCACCGTAGGCAAAAAATACTGCTATCGTTCATTTCGGTGCCTATTAATGGCTAATCTATTAAGCTTATATTGAATAATGGAGTTATATTACAGGGAGAGTTCGATACTTCGTTCTGACAGTATTGGTCCTCTCGAGATGAATTTTTAGCTATACCAGTATAAGACGTTAAAATGGGACAGTTTATATTGTAAACCCCCCCTGGAAGACCATATTGGTAGCACAGGGAGGGAGGGAGAGAGGGAAGTTACTTATTTCCTCAGCGGGCCTAATTTATGTATAAAAATGCAGTTTTCTTTATTTTCTTGTGCATTCTTATCCGTGCTCCCCTAAAAAAAAAACGAAACGTTGTGCTAGTTCATATTGGGCTCTTGTCTAACTTTTTCTGTTACGACTTTTTGGTAAAACAAACTTTTTTTTTGGAGGGGGAGGGGGTTAATTCATAGTTTTTAATAAGTTTCAAAGGCTGTTAAAGGTTAATTTGTTCAGTGAACGTAAAAAGGCATGCTTTAAGTTTTCTTCCACCTTATTTAATGCACTCCATTTCAGAATCGTGGATTTGCACCTCTTCCACTGCACCTCCCGAATGAAGGATATTTTAATGTACGTAAAATGTGTACATAAAATTCTAAATTATTAAATTCGTGAGCTCATTTTGCACGCCAAATTTAAGACTTGAGCAATTTAAAATAAGATTAGTATATAAATTTTAACTTTTCATTATTCATGGTAACATATGTTTGAAACGTAACTCCTAACTGAACGTAGCTCCTAACACAAGTCCTAACTGAACGTAGCTCCTAACGCAAGTCCTAACTGAACGTAGCTCCTAACGCAAGTCCTAACTGAACGTAGCTCCTAACGCAAGTCCTAACTGAACGTAGCTCCTAACGCAAGTCCTAACTGAACGTAGCTCCTAACGCAAGTCCTAACTGAACGTAGCTCCTAACGCAAGTCCTAACTGAACGTAGCTCCTAACGCAAGTCCTAACTGAACGTAGCTCCTAACGCAAGTCCTAACTGAACGTAGCTCCTAACGCAAGTCCTAACTGAACGTAGCTCCTAACGCAAGTCCTAACTGAACGTAGCTCCTAACGCAAGTCCTAACTGAACGTAGCTCCTAACGCAAGTCCTAACTGAACGTAGCTCCTAACGCAAGTCCTAACTGAACGTAGCTCCTAACGCAAGTCCTAACTGAACGTAGCTCCTAACGCAAGTCCTAACTGAACGTAGCTCCTAACGCAAGTCCTAACTGAACGTAGCTCCTAACGCAAGTCCTAACTGAACGTAGCTCCTAACGCAAGTCCTAACTGAACGTAGCTCCTAACGCAAGTCCTAACTGAACGTAGCTCCTAACGCAAGTCCTAACTGAACGTAGCTCCTAACGCAAGTCCTAACTGAACGTAGCTCCTAACGCAAGTCCTAACTGAACGTAGCTCCTAACGCAAGTCCTAACTGAACGTAGCTCCTAACGCAAGTAATTAAAAAATGAATGTACCTACAACTTGAGCCGAATTTAGATTTTTGCATAATTTAAAAAGTGTTAATGCATTTTCAATTTAAAATAATAGCAACATTTCTTTTCAGCTATTTCCCATAGACCAAAGCAATTTGAATTGGACGTCATACATTGAAAACTATGTTAAGGGTGTAAGACGCTACCACTTGAAAGAAAAGGACTCAACTCTACCTGAAGCTCGTGCAAAGATGATGCAGTACGTTTTCATAAATCAATATATATTTACCCTAAATTTTTAGATTTCTGCTGTGTGAGCTAGTTGGTTGTTTAACCATTAAATTACTCTGAATTTTCGGACTTTAAGATAAGGTGGTATGAATTTTCGGACTTAATATAGGTGATATGGGTATGGTATACCCCGGAATTGTAACTTTTCATCATGGATGACACGACTACCCACTGTGAGTCTTGGCCTTTCTCAGAAGTTCCTACAAAGCCGTTCCCTTTGAACAAACTCTCCAATATTTTATATGTAACACCTCAGTCCTTGTCAACACAACCGATCCATCTCAACTTCGATCTTTCTCGACCTTTTTTCCGATCGGTGTGGACATATTTTCTTGTTAGTTTTAATATCCATTCATAGCAAATATCTTGCTCATTTCAAGCAAGTTTTCAGTAACTTTTGCATGAATTCATTTTGTTTCAAGATATTCAGCACACATTGAGAAAATTAAATGAAACATAAATTCATTAATGCAAAAGTTTAATCAGCAGACAAAAGTTTGGCTCGAAATGGGCAAAAAGTGGGCACCACCAACTCCAGGATAAATTAAGGTTATCAAATTTCCAGATTTTTCTAAATTATACTTTTAAATAATTCCTTTAAATGCTTCACCGTTATGATGCAGAGCAGATATCTGCCAATGTTGTCATAATCTTTTAAGTATTGAAGACAATGCATGAAGCAATATTGAAATGCTACAACATAATTCTAAGCCAATGAGGATAAATTTTCGTTTTTTTCCTATTAAGGTTGCTAAATTTGCTACGAAGATCGGTCACTTTACAATGCTCGATATCAACTCAAAATTATTCAGTTTAATAAATTTTTGGTGCATTCTAATATATAAGGTAATGAAACAGTGAACATGAGAAATTGTTCGACATTAAGTGAGGAGAAATTGGTGTAACACATTCTCCTCTTAATGCAGAGTTTTATTCAATGAAAGGGTGAAGTCGTTACTGATTACAGGAGTTTACTTATAGCACTGCGTGCAAATACTTTCTATTCTGAGAATTTTGACATTATAAAATGCCGTCCCCCAACAATTAACTTCACTTTGTCCCTTCATTCAATGTCTTTGACAGACTCGTTCTCTGCTCCTCGAGCATCCAAAGAGCTAAAGCTTAGCGTAGTTGCATATATTGAGACATTCTGATCTATAATATATTCGTAACAGTTTCAGTACGTCATGCCGATGCTTTTTAACACTTTACAACATAGTTGAAAAGTGTTTGGCTTTCTTCATTCTGTTTGTCCGTTAGCACGATAACTGGCGTAAAAATAACTTTATCAAAATGAAATTTTAGTATGTTATTCAGACGGTCTGTGGAACCTATAGAAATATAAATGAATAATATAACCCAATTAGTTTTGGACTGAATCCGGGTTGAAAAAATGGAATGCATTGAACCCTATGGGACCTACTTTTTCAAACATTTTTTAAGCGAATTTAAGTCAAATTGCTTCGAAAGTAGTAGAAATATTCAAATCATCCCATAAAATATGAAAAATTCAGCAAAATATAGTCTGTGGTTTTTAAATAAAGATTACAATTACACCCATATTATATGAAGAGATCCTGTGACACACTTCAAAATAAAATATGGCATCCATCTTGTGTCAGTCTTTATTTTTAAAATTCTTTTTAATTTATATTTAGTGTTGTATCCGTATTAAAATCGCTTTATTTTTGCTTAAATTATGTGCATCTACGTTCTAAAACAACGCAATTACAATATATTTCAGTTTAAATGATCATCAAACATTGATTTCTACAATGAAGCAAAATTTTCCCTTATGGAGAATGTAAACAAATAAAGATGTAGGATGAGTTGTATAAGAATTGCTGAATTTCTTTAACGCAAAACTATTTAGCTCTGGAGTCTGCAATATAGCTGATATGAAACATTCATTGATTTTACATAGAATCAGACTATTTTTTCGACGAAGTTTTAAGCATAGTTAAATTACTTGTATCTCCATAGTTTTAAATAAAATAAATTATTGTAGTATTGTGATGAATAGAATAAATGTATGAATGAAATACAGCTTTTTACATAGCCAGTCGACTTATATTTCAATGACTTAATTTGAATAAAGTTAATTTTTACTTTTTTTATATACATACTGTATAAGGAAAGTATTGTGACGGGATCGAAAATTCGAATTCGAGTTTTCGACGGGAGAGCACGTTTCAAGCATCCCTGATCACGAATCAAACATTTTTGAAGTGATTGTGTGTGTCAGTCGGTCTGTGGAGACAATAACTGACGAACGTATGGACCGATTCGAACCAAATTTTGTACAAAAATCACAATCCGTAAACAATGGAAGGCTATTTTAATTCGCAATCGAATGTTCAGAACCCCCTAAATTTTCGAATGAAATTTTGAAAAAATCGTCAAAAAATCAAAACCACTAAAAAAGTTACGCAAATAGACATTTCTTATGTAATTTTTCATTAGAAAACGATTGACATAAATTTTAAAACGCTAACATGAACCGTTCTTGAGATATGATACATTTTAAAAAAATTATCAAAAAGTCATAAAATAAAAATTTCCTATTGAGAAACATGTTCACTTTTCATATGTAATACCATGCGATAAATTGGGTGACATCATTCTCGTGGATCTAGCTAGTTCCATTTATGAAAAGATACTTTGAGTAATACTTTTGTATTTGAAAACTCCAATAGTCATTTATCTGCTGTAAGAATAACTTGGTGCATAACGCTTATCGAGATTTTGGCGAAGAATTTGGTGGAATATCGCCAACTTGGCGACTTTTTGAAATGTTGCCAAATTAACGAAAATCTCGCCAAATGGATAAAAATGACTAATTGTCGAAAATTCAATATCTTGGAAAGGATATTAGTATCTACTATAAGAAAAACCTATTTTTTTTACTGTAAAAGTAGTAAATTCATTACATTATATAAGGAAAGTCATGTGTTGCCCACATCAGATTTTTTTCGATTGTTTTAAATTGTCAAATATAATAAATTGTGGTAATTTAAAAAATATTGCCGCTGAATGTATCTCATTTTAGAGATGTTTAAATAAAATGAAATGCATCGCAGTTGGAATGTGTTTCATAATCAATGCTTTATGCATGATTGATCTTGTTATTTTTTCATGCATTTTGAGAATTGCAATTCTATATCTTCAAATGGTTCTAACACTTCAATCCATGTATACTACACATGTTTGAACGTAAAAGTGAAGGGTAAAAAAAAACTTTTAAATTTCCTCCCCCTACCAATCGGTGGAAAAGTATAACATGAAATTGAATCATAAGAAAATAAAATTTAATCTCTGCCTACACATTCAATTGAACCAAATTGAGGGTGTAGGCTGATTCAATTCAAAACAATACTATATGAAATTGACATTAAGCAAAATTGAAAGGAACTGAAGGTTATAATCAGTTGAAAGTGTTTCAGAAATTTCTAAATTTGCTCCGTTGTTTAATGAGTTTCAAATTTTGTGTAAGATTGAAATTTATTTTCTACATTTTAATCATTTTACGTGCGCAACTATTGTACAGGGAAGGACATTAACATTTTGTTAAGATATTTTATTATTCACGAGCTATTTTAAATGTTAGCTTATCTCTTTCTGTAACACTAATTGTGTAAATACATTTTACCTATTATAGCTTTTCATAAGGTTTTTAACAACTTTACAACAAAGTTGAAAAGTGTTTATGCTTTGTTCATTCTGTCTGTCAGCACGATAACTGCGTAAAATTGACTTTATCAAAATGAAATTTTATGTTGTTCAGACGGTCTGTAGGACCTATGGGAATATAAATGAATAATATCACCATATTAGTTTTGGATTGAACCCGGATTGAAAAATGAAATACATTGAGCCCTATATGGGACCTAATTTTTCAAACATTTTTTAAGCGGATTTAAAATTCACAAATTGCTTCGAAAATTTGGGGTAATATTCAAATTGTTACATAAAATATATAAAAAAAAATTCAGCGAAATATATTAAGTAGTTTTTTAAATGAAAATAAAAATAATTACACCTCTTATATGAAGCGATCACGTGACCATGATATGAAAAATTCACATGACCCACTTCAGAATGATATATGGCATCCATCTTGTCTCAAAATCGTGATTTTTAAAGTTCTTTTTAATTCATATTGAGTGTTGTATCCGTCCTAAAACCACTTTATTTTTGCTTAAATTCTGCGCATCTACATACTGAAACAACGCAATTACAATATATTTGAATTTAAATGATCATCCAAATTTGATTATTTCTACAACGAAGCCTATTTTTCACTTATGTAAAATGTAAACGGCAAAATATGTAGAATGAGTTGTATTAGAATTGCTGTATTTCTTTAACACAAAATTATTTAGCCCATGAAGTCTGCATAGCTGATATGAATGAAATATTCATTGATTTTACAAAGAGGACGATTTTTTCGATGAAGTTTTAAGCATAGTTTAATTACTTGTATCTCCATGGTCTTATGTTTTTAAATAAAATATAGTATTGTGATGAATGAATGGAAAAATGTTTATCAATGAAGTGCTGCTTTTATAGAGAGCCAGGCTTGTTATTTTTTCTATGACATTTGAATGAATGTCAGTTGTTTTCGATGAAGTTTTCAAATATAATAAATTGTAGTATGACAATTTTAAAAATATTATCGAGGATGCCATTTTAGAGATGGTTAAACCAGGCAATTTATATTTCAATGCCGTCATTTGAATGAAGTTCATTTTTTCGATCAAGTTTTAAGTTTCCAAATATGATAAAGGAATGTAGTATTGTGATAATTTAAAAAATATTTCCATCGCATTTTAGAGATGTTTAAATAAAATTGCATTGAAGTTGGAAAGTGTTTCATAATAAATGCTTTATGCATGATTGATCTTTCTTATTAAATTATTTTATTTTTTGAAATAAGTCTAGTATTTTATTTCTAGAAAAAATTTTAAAGTTATACTTAAAATATGGCATTTTATATTTCAGGATGCATTATATATGGCTGGCTCTGAAATGGTCGTCTTTAGTGGGCGGAGTATGTCTGTACGTGCATGTCTGCCGGAAACTCGGTTGCAGACTTCCTTCATCGTTGCCATCCTTTCCATACTTGAATTCTGTTCTTAACTTTGGCCAGCAGAAGTTTGTGTTAAACTAATGTCAAAAAACCTTCGTGTTAAAAAAGTTTAATCCAGCATGTTAAGGATTTTTCTTGATAATTTTTTAACTTGCATTTCTAAAATAAATTTTTTAAAACCTGTATTTGCTATTCTCTAACAAAGTTATGGACATTGTGGTTGTATAATTTTATTTCGAGCAGACTTGTCAGTAATTTTCAGAAAAACAGATTTAAAACTGGCTCTTTACTAAAAATGCTTTCATAAGAAATTTAGTTCCAGCCGCAAAACTCTGCTCGTATTGCTTGAGAAGATATGCAAATGATTAGAATTTGGTAGCAACAGTTTTATTCATGGCATTTTAGCAAGTGGTAAATCCTCCCCTGGCAGCTATACAAGCAGATAATTGGTGCAATATAGTTAATTAGCACCAAGAACGAAGGAGGAATTTTTGGAAGAATCTTTTCTCAATGTATTTATGCGGTCAAAATGACCGCTTCCGTCTTTCTAGTATTAAAATGCTTATAGCCCTCCGAGGAAGATTCTGCCACAACTGGTCAGCTAATTCAGTGGTATCCTGAAAAGGCTGAGATTTCAGTCAGACATGTTCCATTGGTGATAAGTATGGATGGACATGAGAGGATATTAAATCCTAAGACATTGTTGAGGTAGTCGTGCGGTATATGGTCGAGCGTTGTCTTCTCTTGGTAAATGTAACCTAGGTAGCTTGACAGCATAGGCAAAATCATCGACTGCAAAATATAGTCGATGTGCAAGTGAGCCGTCAGATTGGCTTGCAGCACTACTAGAAAGCTTTCTTTCGATCCAGACCTTCCGACCTACCTGAAAGTGTAAGGTATCTCTTTGGGTAGCTGAGACGGTTCTACCAAATTTAGACCGGAACCCAGTGAGGGCGACTAGTAATATCTGCCAGTAAGATCGGCTATCCCCTATGCACCGGTCATTGACACTGAAAAACATTTATGGCGAAGAACATCCCTCTTATCCGGCACTGCCCGGGCTGACATATCTGCGCCAATCCAGACAGCTCTGCCTATGTTTAGGCAGTAGCGGTTGTGACTTCAGAAATGGGTGAAGCAGGCTGGGTGACGGATTCCCCTCTGTAACCAATAAAAGTAATATTTTTACATGTTTTTACAGATGCGGGGGCGACAAAATAAAAATCTGTGGGCAGCACATGATTTCCCCTTCAAATTAATTTTGTCATTTTTATATTTCATGCATTTATATTCTATTGAATTTAATTGCAGAAAATAAGTTGGATACTTTTTGATGTTATATCTAATTTGTCTTTTAATACATCTTCGTTTCATTGTCAACTTTCTTCACTTTAAATTCTTTAGCTCCAAAAAAACTAAGCTATAAGCTGTTCATCTTTCTGTCTTATTCGCTTTGTCAAAATTTATCTGAAGAGCAAGTAATATTTCAGCAATTTTATACCTTTATTTCAGTTCTTCACGAGTTTTATTGGTCAATTCGCAAAAGTTATATTTTTTTAGAATCATGGCAAAATCTAATCGGCATCGGGAAAACCATAAAGGGACTTCAACTATTTAATGAAATTTAAAACTTAGTAGTTAACTAGTTAAAACGTCTTCCATTCATTAAAATTTAAATACCTCGATAACTTCATCGGCGTAATGGGGTTGGTCTTATTCCTTTTGTAGTCGAAAATAACGTATGAAACGAGCATTTGAGCATGTAGTTTTTATTTTAGATTTGTGGGCCATTTCGCAAAAAGTATTTCTCTGAATCGGTGGCGTAGCGCTCATTTAGGCTCAGAAGCTGAGCCTTCCCTGTTTATAATCTAATGCTCTAATCTAATAATCGGATGCTTTTATTTATCATTCGCAAAGTTATATTAAAATATATCTTTTTAGAAAACAGTTACACTTAAAATGAGACTTTTCAAAGTATTTTTTCCCCTTATAACTTGTATCTAGAAGCTGAAATCATCTAGCTTTTAAGGTTCATTGAAAGAAGCATGATATTAGCCCCACCCACCTATTATAGCTCTAGCTTATCAGCCAGGGAGGAGTTTAAGCTTGCTTTCAGGAAGGTGTGGCTATCCCCCTATTTTTAACCCCTTTATAAACGTAATAATGATTGGATATGGGACATGACGTTTCATGAATGAAATTTCTTGGTCAAGGCGAATGGATCCGCCATTTTGGGTCAAACATGGTTCTATTAATCTTCGCACTAAAATCATAATACTAAAAAAAAAAATTCCACAAATAACAATTCTCCTAAATTTAAACAATACCAAGACAAGGAAACACCAATGACTACAATTAAATTTAAGTAGTATCCGTTTGCGTATTTGAGTTTTAGAAAGATGAAATCTGATTTCCCTTAATCACGTTACAGGAGAACCTCTGTTAAACAAAAGTCCTTCATAATTTCCTAGAGAATTTGAATAAGTCATGTTGGTTTGTTTAAAGTCATGGATCTACATGTTTTGGGACCTCTGGAACACGAAAAAATTATTTTTAGCGTGACGTCTGCACTGTAAAGCATGTTACCGAATGTTTCAGGAGAATCAGCTGTCCATAATGGGAAGTAAGGTTTCTGGTAATATATATATTAACTCTTGGGCAAACTAATTTACTGAATTTAGAAATGAAGCTGCGATTTTGATGAACTCCTGCAATTGTTGCTTATCAGTTTGCAGAAATTGTCATCAAAGTAAAAAAAAAAAAGTTTGCAGAAAGTTTTACTGTTATGCATGTATCAACTCTAATTCAAAACTGACCAAATTTCAGATAAGCCACTTGTAGGCGATTCTGGTGCCGATTAGATTTTGGCACGATCCGGGACAAACCAACCTGCTTTTCTTGCGAAATGGCTCGCAAATTGTAAATATTTGTTATACAAGCTCTTTGTAAATATCCAAAACCACCATGACTTTAAACAAACCACCACTGAAAATTAACTGGCTTAAATACTGGTTTAATGAATGACATTTGCTATTCTGTCAAATTCGCAAAAGCGTGCAGAATTGAATTTAGAAACTACATTTAGGATTTTCTGCACGATAGAATTTATGGTAGACTTGGCTCTTGAAATTTAGTTCCAATTGTCGAAAATGGTTAAAACTTAATTTTTAATGGCTTTAATTTAAACATTCGGGATTCATAATTCTAAAACCCATCCTTTCACTTGTCTATCTAGTTGGCATTCGCGATCTACTTGTCTCACGACATATTTTATAAAAGTGCCGTGGTGATGGGTCAAATAGGTCTGATCTTGGTGTATTTACACAGTAGCATCCCTGAACATGAGTCGACCAATTTTTTTAGTTATCGCTTTCAGAATCTGATCTTGACATCTCGAACAAAATGAGCAAATCTAATGAAATTTGCTATCATTTTTTATCTGTATTAACGGAGGGATATTGGTTTTCAAAATGAGCGGACATGGGGGGGGCCTTCAGTTCTTCGAATATTTATTTTCTAAAAATCTCATTGCTAAAGATCGCAATTAATATTTATTTAAAAATCCGATTATAGAGTTTAAAATAAAAAAGCAAGACACAGAGGTACTTTTGAATTGTTGGTTGGAGTCATAGTTCCAACTTCAAAAATGCTTTAAAGTAGGAAATTATGCAATAGTAACTTATTAGATAGTAACAGGGTGCAATATTTTTGTGAATGCATCCCCTCTAGAGACAAGTTATTTACGAAAATGTTGCCCATATTTCATGCAAACTAAGAAAAATAGTGATGTGGGCAGCACAGCTCAGCAGGCTCTGTCCTAGGGTAACTACCTCTTTTAGGACACGCCCGGTTAGAGCGCGAAGAAGAAACAGGCCGTGAGTATTTACAAACATTAATCTATTTACACTATATAAATATTTACAACATTGATTTAAATTATTTAAAACACAACTTCCCGTATTCCAAATGGGATGAAAACCAAATTTAAGATAAACAAATACAAAAGTATATATAGTCTCATAGACTAAAATGTGAAAGATGGTAATCTATCATGAAAACATCCGACTTTTACTATTAAATAATTTATTTGGAGTTAACAAGTAGATATTTAATTGGCGTTAATTAGTAGTTATTTTATTGGAGAGGGAGAGAGAGACAAAAGATACAAATCAGGCACAGGCCCTTAAATGTGTAACTCACCGACATCATTTGCAATTCAACAGCTTGCTTCTCTCTTTTCAGAGGACCATGATGGGGAGACGTCTTTTCTTTATCACAACCCAGTTCATTCTCCTCGCTCCTTTTTTTCAATTTCTGAAAAACTTTGTCTCAAAGATTTTAAAATACACCCCTGAGGCGCACACAATTATCTTATTGGGTTCTGGGTCTTAACCCCTTGATCCCAAAGCATCCCCATTGGCTTTAGGCCTTCCAGAAACAAGTCCCTGCGAAACTGATATGCTTTCGGACACTAATTCAAAGCCGGCCGAAAACCCTATGATCCGTCCGAAAACGGACAACCGTTACCGCTTTCGGTGAAAAATGATATCTAAAGACAACTAACCTACATCCTGTTTCCTATTCCGAGGAGAGCAGCTGGCCTAATGAACAAGCTGACCCCCAAAATAAATAAGTAAACTCTAGATCGCAACCCCGAAAATATTGGATCATGGGTTTACCATGCGACAATATACCTCCATTTCCCCATTAAAAAAAAATTCCAAAAATTAAAATTTCAAAAATTTTACCATCAAAAATAATAAGCAAATTAAAATATGCTGAGGCGCAATACGCCTTCCCAAAATTACCTCCATTTCCCCATTAAATCATCAAAAATTAAAAATTTTAAAATTAAAAAATCAAATTAAAAAAGCAATTTTACAATGAAAACCATGAGGAAGAATCAAAATGTGCTGGAGTGCAATCTGCTTTCCTTCCAGCCACTAAGAACCAACCTCTGAAAACAGAAGTTTCCTCCTATATGGTATAATAAAACACAAACATATTGCAAATAAAAGAAAAAAACAATTGTCAATATAAACACAATACAATAAAATCAAAATATAAAACAAATTGGTGAATTCAGGACAACAAATCAAAGTCTGTTATTTGTGTTGCACTTGCTGTAAAAGTCACTCAAACTAAAATGGTTTCTCATTGAATGTTTTTAGTTGTTTGAAAAACTTTGAATATTGTCCACCAAAAAGCACAAGCACTGGGATCAGGCATCCCTGAAAATTGTTCACTACGTGGTGTATTTTATTGCCCCCGTCTTCCTTCAAAATTTCATACGTTCATTGTTTATGACAAGTGTTTATGAAATATTATCAATGTGGAGAAAGTTTATCACCAAAAGTTGTTGATTGACAGCATTGATGAGGAGTGTCTATTCTGTGCAAACCCAATAAACACATAGTAAAATATTGAACACAATGTCCGATGTCTGGCCGTAAGAAAACACGATTGGAATCTTGAACAGTTTGTCTTGTAGAAAACTGGAACGTGGAACTGTATGCATCGTAAAAAGTAGAGCAGAAAACCATCTGTACTGTAGAAATGACAGGAACGTGTAATTGCCTGTTCTGTATAAAAAGTCTGGCACTTGTAAATTGTTTATAACGAAAAGCATGTCTGTGGCTATAAATGTTTATACACCTTGTATTTGGAATAAACTGAAAAAGGCTGCTGCAAAATGCTCTATAATGGCAAGGATTGCTACCCATTGTGTTGCACTTTTCTACCTGTTCTTGACAATTGTGTATTGTGACATGTTTGAAATTTGCTACTGAAAAGAATTGTAGTCACCCCGTACACCAAAATGGACAGTTCTTTCGTGTGTTCACGTGCTTTTTTACGTAAGAGAAAAAAAAAACACCGGTGGAATCTTCTGCACCCCGTCCGTAGAGGAAAACCAACACAGTAATTGGCTCTGTGCTGATATGTACGACATATTACAATGCCGCATTCAGTCATCGAAAATTGATTATATAGTTGGCATGTGCCAGCATCCGGCCACCTGCTGACCAGAGATGAAAACTGTTCAAATGTTCATGTCATATAGCACCTTCCGTGCGCATCACCTTGGAGTTTTCGTGCTGTGCTATCTAACAAACTGCTTCAACACTATTGCGAATATTTTACAATACAAAAATACAACATATATACAGACTGGCCTTAGTGACTGCAAAGTTACCACCAAGAGACCCAGCCAATATGCACTTTATTCTTCTCTCCCTCCGAGAACAAAACATTTTAAAATAAATTGCAAAATTTCCTAACTGCATAAACATGCAAGTAAAAAATGCATAAAATTTTACTCTCTTAGCTATAAAAAACTTTACTTCTTTACATATAAAAAACTCTGCTCCTTTACATATAAAAACTTTACTGCCAAAGGCAACTTTACGTTAAATAACATGTTTCATATACCATGAAATTCAAAACTCAAAACCTTAAAATATCACACAAAATTTTCATAATTAAATTACATGATCTAAACTAAAAATTTTCTATCCAAAGAAAAAAAAATCAAAATCATCCAACATATTAAAATATCTCATTAATTGCAAGTTACAGAAAATTATAAATTTCCTGTCTAACATGAATGTTTCAAACCCATTCGAAAATTTTTCATGTACCTATGTCTAAACCGTCGCTTAATACCTGACTTTATCTCATATTTAGTGTCTTACTGTATAAAAAAAACTCTTTTTTTTTCTATTTATTCTCTAGTTTATATATCTCCCAAACATGTATCTTTCAGAAAAATAAAACCACACCTCGCAAAATTTTCCAGAAATACGAAAAAAAACCAAACCCCACTTACTTTCGAAGGGCAAATTTACCCTAGTGCTAAATTTTTGTTTCATTAAGCAAAATCATCTTATTCACTTATTTCCACACTTCCTTTATTTTCTTTACAAAAGGGTTTTAACACACTTTTTATTAATACTTTCACAACTTTATTCATTACGCCTTATTTTCCTTAAATTAGCCTTATGCTACACCTTAAACTATAAATTTTTCCTTTTTATAAAAATGAAATACCATTCACCTTCATTTTATATCTTATCCACTTCATCTATCATGAAAATACCAATATAATTCCAACCACACTATAACCTAGCATATTATTTACTGTAAAATACATATTTCATCATGACAATTTATGTAAGTAAAGAGATAACACCCTAACAATAAAACCAAAACACAAGAGAAAACACCATATATTTTTCTTTTCTTTTATTTTTTTTTTAAACACTACTTAAAGAAATGTTAAATTAGTGACATTATCCAACTGCATTCTCCCACAACTACATTTTATAACTTTTTATCTTCCAATGCTTTGTTAGCGTTCAACATACCCGAAGGAAAAAAAAACTAGAAAATCTCACCTTTCTTTCCTAAACTACCCATAGAAACTAAAAAAAAAAATCTCCATGCGTTCTGAAAATATGCTGGAAACTGTCACATACCCTACGACGTGTAACGATTTAAGAAAATTATTGCATCCTTAAATTGATTCCCTTTTGAGCCCCGTTGTAATCTAACAAACATATCAATTTTCTATTCCGAATTATTTATTAAATTGTGTGTTTTAACAAAAGTAAAATATAAGTGAATGTAGGAAAGTACCCTTTACAGACGATAAAAATTATTGAATAACAGTTAAGAGATACAAAAAAAAATGAAATTCATTTTATTATTTTTTTTATTTATTTATTTTTTTAAATAAATCCTTTCAACGTTATGTGTCATCAGAAGATGAATGAGACCCTTTGTTGATCACTCAAACAGTCTGATCCAAATCCCCAAAGTATAGAAATATACACTCTAAATCCCAAACATCACACAAATCTGCCCGCAGAAAAATATGTGCCTAAGGTCAAATTATATATCCTACCAACAATTGTTAAAAAGCTTATTTATTTATTAAACTTAAAAATTTACTATTTTTGTTGTTTGTTCTTTGTCTGTTAACTCTGTCACTTTATTAGAATTCCCTTGTAAACCAAAGTTTCCTTAGTAATTAAAATTTTGTTTCCATTTCGGTTACAAATGGAATTAATATAATATCTATTTATTTTCATTATTTATTTATTTATTATTTTTTTTATAATTACCTTTTAGAGAAAAATCATATAAAATAATTAGGCATAAAATAATAAGTATGACTTTTACTATTAAATAATTTATTTGGAGTTAACAAGTAGATATTTAATTGGCGTTAATTAGTAGTTATTTTATTGGAGAGGGAGAGAGAGACAAAAGATACAAATCAGGCACAGGCCCTTAAATGTGTAACTCACCGACATCATTTGCAATTCAACAGCTTGCTTCGCTCTTTTCAGAGGACCATGATGGGGAGACGTCTTTTCTTTATCACAACCCAGTTCCTTCTCCTCGCTTCTTTTTTTTTAATTTCTGAAAAACTCTCTCTCTCTCCAAGATTTTAAAACACGCCCCTGAGGCGCACACAATTATCTTATTGGATTCTGGGTCTTAACCCCTTGACCCTAAAGCATCGCCATTGGCTTTAGGCCTTCCAGAAACAAAAGCCCCTTCTCAAGCCCCTGCGAAACTGATATGCTTTCGGGCACTTTTTTCAAAGCCGGCCGAAAACCTTATAATCCATCCGAAACGGTCAACCGTTACCGCTTTCGGTGAAAATGATATCTAAAGACAACTAACCTACATCCTGTTTCCTATTCCGAGGAGAGCAGCTGGCCTAACGAAAAGGCTGACCCTCAAAATAAATAAGTAAACTCTAGATCGCAACCCCGAAAATATTGGATAATGGGTTTACCATGCGACAGGCTCATTCCCTACAATTCATTCCCATTTTTTTCTTTCATAATAAATTCAAGCGAGTTTAATTGCACAAAATAACGTGCATAATTATTTGAAATTGCACAGTGTTTCCATTCGACGTATTTTCAAAGGTGACGTTAAAAAATGTGGGAATAAAATTATCTAGAGAACGATTAGTCCTAAAGTTATAAGGGTATGTCTTATTCTTTTTGTCGGGAAACATTAAGATGAAATAAGCATTTAATTGATGCATATGTAGTCCTTTCTTTCAAAATTTCACAATTTTTGCTGGCTATTTCGTACAGAAGGCATGTTCCTTTTCTTCCATATCGTACCAGCATCTAATCGGCACCAAGGTAATCCACACACTACTTATCTACCAAATGTGAAATTTGATCAATTAGTTGGTGAACTAGAATGAATACATATATTGTACAAACACACACGCAGACGTCACTATAAAAACAGTTTTTCGTGTTCCAGAGTGCTCGAAATGTGTTGATCCGTCAAAAACTCTTGTTGGCATAATTCCAATACTTCCTTATTCATTAGCACGGGAGAAGGATATTTAATTCTACTGGCATAGACATCGCCATAAATCAGAGCTATCTTGATTAACGGACCTACTTGTAGGTTTTCCCGGAGTCCTTCGAAAGCGCGCCTTTTGTCGTTAATGCTATGATTTTTTGCTTATTTTATTTCACTGTTCTTCCTCCGCCTCGAAATTTTAATTATCTCACATAGTCATAACTATCGCAGGAAGAAGCT
The DNA here is from genome assembly GCA_951213105.1 of Amaurobius ferox. NCBI lineage: Eukaryota > Metazoa > Arthropoda > Arachnida > Araneae > Amaurobiidae > Amaurobius > Amaurobius ferox. Next base: position 92,298,667 of record OX578141.1, on the reverse strand, counting down.
GCAACGTAAGAAAACATAAATTTAAATTCAGATCCTAGAAAATCTGTGGTAAGGAATGCTGTGAAAAGCTATAATATAATACTGTAAAAAGCTGAATATTTTCTAATATATCGATTAAAATAAGTTTATTTTGCATTTCTGTTTGTGATGTTATTGTTTTAAATAGCCTTTATGAGTAAAACAAATAACATGAAGCGATAATGCACATTTTAACATTCTTGCACGATGAAAAGTATGTACTGTACTTCTAGAAAGTGTAAACAGACACCAAATGACTATTTCAAAAATTTTAAGGGTTTTTTTCTTACTTTAAATTCTACCAATTTATCTTTTTTCTTTCCAGAATTTCAAATTTGTGTATAATAATGGTACAATAAACTACGCATGATAATCTTTTCTCAATAGTTAAAAGGTCTGTTCTATTTTTTTAAAAAACATTTATTGGAAATATTTACTTTTATACCCCACCTCCCTCTATCGAGGATCATAGTAATATTTAATTTTCTGAAGGAAAAAGCCACCAATATATCTGAATTAACATTCAAATAGAGAAATTGGTCTTATCTTGATTAATATCCTTTAAAATCTGTTAAATAATACAAAAATACGGTGTATTTTGCATTTTAGCACTAAAATGTGCTCTTGAATGTACTTCTACCAAACCATAGCGATAGGGGAGATAGGACTCTGTGCATGACTCATCGAAGTGTACAATCCAAGCCCCCTTTTCTAATTTCTTGAGCCAATCATGCCCCTTTTCTTCTTAGCCAATCTCAAGCCTCGTATCCAGGCCTAGGCTGTTTCTTGCCTACGAAACTAATCAACATTAGATTATTTTGTATTGTATATTGCTCTTAACGAAGTTATTTTAGTTTTATTACATTAGCAGCAGTTTGAGATGTAAATAAAATCCTAAAATAGTTATAGTTATAGCAAAGTGCAATAGATTGTGATATCAATAAAAATTGGCCAAAGTATAGGCATATGGGATAGAACGTGATTAATATATAATTCCGTAATTCGAATTTTAAAAAAATCTCAACGAGGTATTCCCTTTCGGGAGTTGAGGTACCTATGTACCAAACTTTCATGTCTGCTGGTCGTTCAGAATTTTCGCTGACGAGTACAAAAACAAACATTATATTTTATTATTATACATGATATATGCTCTTATATATGTATGTTAGTTTGCATGTGCACATATTTAAAGTCCGATTTCTTGATTTAAAATGTAGTAGGTTTTTATGTTTTTAATTTTAAGTACAGAGAGATTTTCGAATGTATTCGAAAATTAAAAAAGTAACGTTTTCCCTCTTTACAAACACTGAACTTTTGCCGACAAAATTTCGATTTTCTGAACCAGTTGCCTTCTAGAAAGTAAGCACTCTGTAGTAAATAGTAAATCCAACATAACTCAAAAGTTCTACTTTGATTTAGAGTTGAGCAGTATATGAAATATTGATTTAAAGTTCAGCAGTATATGTGTTAGAAACCGTAAAACAATTATTGAAATAAATTTGGGGCTCTTTTGCATCTACCAGATGCTTTAGCGGTTGTCGATAATAGAATATATGAAGCAAAAAATTATCACTCAGTAAATGTCTTTCCAAAATAATCAACCTCTTTTAATACATAAAACGAAAGATACAATGCTCAACTCGCCACAGCAAACCGAACGTCAAATTATAGTTCTATTAACATTTTTATCAGTGCTGCCATACAAAAATAAACTCTTAAAACGTATGCAAGACATCGGTAAAAAGTCAATTAGTCCATACGCAAAAGTATTTCTTTCATTTCAGTTCTTTCCAAGTATTGTTTACAACATCCTCCCTCCTTTTGAGTCGACTTTAGAGGACTCAAAACCTCAATAGCAATGTGAAGGCCCAGTCTCTGGGGGATCTTGATGACACGACCAGTTCGTGACACACGAGGCAAGAGTGAAGAAGTTACAGGCTGTTCAGATTTGGGACTCTTCTCCTATAAAGTATCTGATGCAGGTGCAACCTCCTTCGTAACCTGCAAAAAAGAATCGTTAGAATGTAACTCAAGGGGATAAATTCTTTGGATAGGTCTCGTCAGAACACCATTTAGAATTTTTAATTTAACAGTTCGTACTTTACCATCCTTAACAGGTATCAACTGTATTACTTTGGCAAGTGGCCAATTTAAACGTTTTTTACAGTCATCGCCAATCAACACTATTTCCCCTAACTTTACTCTGGGTTGATGCACTTTTTGAATCTGTCTCTGAATCAGCTGACTAAGATATTCTTGTTGAAAACGTCTTCTCAATTCTTCAAAGAGTTTCATTCGGTATCTTATTCTTTTGCGACTGTGCTTCGCATCGACTTGATCAACATCAGTTACTTTGGATTACGAGTTTTCAAGCAAAAACATAGCCGGTGTAAGCGGACATAAATCTTCGGTGTCTTCAGACAGATAGGTCAACGGACGGGAGTTTATGATTCATTCGCAATCGCACAAGATTGTGTTCAGCTCTTCATAAGATAAAACAGCTCTTCCTAAAGTTCTTTTAAGAAGTTCTTTTAAGAAGTTCTTTTAAGGTTCTGATTAACCTCTCCCACCATCCACCCCACTAGGCAGCGGTAGGTGGATTGAATCTCCAGGAAATTCGATACAAATCAGCTTCGTTCAGAACTTTGTGCCAATCAATTTCACGTAAGCTATTGTATGCTCCTTTAAAGTTTGTTCCATTATCCGAGTAGATAATTCTCGGTCGGCCTCTTCTAGCAACAAAACGGCGAAAGGCGAGAAGAAAATTATCGGTGATTAAAGATGTCACTAACTCTAAGTGCACAGCTCTGTAAATCGTACATGTAAATAAAACTATCCATGTTTTATCTCCACGCTTTATGTGTAGGGGTCCAGCTAAATCTATGCCAATTACATCGAAAACACAGACATCTTTAACCCGATCAGCAGGCAATGACACTGGATCTGGAAGTAAAGCTTTTGCTTTGAAGCGTTTACACTTCATACATTTATTTACAATACTACGAACAGTTCTCCTTCCCTTGGCAATCCAGAACTTTTCTCGTAAAATGCTTAAGAGAATCCGAGTTCCTGCATGACAACTTATTTCATGATAATGTTCAATTATTCGTTTAGTCAATATACATTTATCAGGTAACAATATAGGAGATATAAAAGAAGGCTTATCAATGCGTTGGGTAATCCGCGTTTTTACTCGGAAAACTCCGTCTTCATCCGTTAAAATGTTACACATAAGAACACAAGTCTTTGACAAAAATGAAGATTGTACCTGTTTAATTAAAAATTTCTCTGCGTCTTCCTTTTCTTGCAAAGAGAGTTTCCCAAATTTTCTTTCACTGAGCTCTCTTCTTAAATTGTTAGTAAAACGCGGAACCCATGCCGTAAGTCGAATGATTGACTCAAAACGGGAAAATCTCACGGCATACCACGGGGATTTTCAGATTCTAAGTTCAAATTACTCAAATTAACCTTACGTCTTTCTTATTCGACTTCTTTTTCACAAAATATTTCATTGGATGGCCAATTTTATGAACTTTCATTCAACCACTAGGGTGGTTCCCGGCCGTCCAAACAGTTACCTTACACCTTTCTGGTAGGTCGGACGGGCTGGGTCTCAACAACAACAACCACTGGGGTCCATTCCACCACCGTGACTTAACCAACTCTTGTGGTGTGCAACCTCGAGAAACAAGATCTGCAGGATTCTTTTTTCCTGGGACATGTCGCCAGTGTTCGGGAGACGTTAATTTGCGAATTTCTTTAATTCGATTGGACACAAAAACGGACCACTCTTCATGTTCTCTGATCCACCACAGGGCAGTCATAGAATCACTTCAAAACGTGAAACTTATATTGGGTAAATCAACTGCCAAACTTATTGAATAAGCTAACCTTGTTCCTATACAACAGGCCATGAGTTCTAGCTTGGTTATAGACATGTCTTTCATCGGTGCGACCCTTGCTTTGGCTCTCACAAGCTGAACTTTAATTTCACCTGAGACTACCGATCTTATAAATACACAGGCTCCATATGATCTTTTACAAGCATCAATGAAAATATGCAATTCTGAAGTTTCGTTTGTCTCTAAGTATCTAGGAATTTGTAATTCAGAAAAAATCGCCATTTCCTTGCACCAATTGGAAAATTCCTTTTGCATCTTAAGAGGCAAAAGAACATCCCAAGGTAATTTGCTTTTCCATGCATCTTGTAACAATAGCTTGGGTAATAGAGTAGCAGGACATAACAAACCAAGAGGGTCAAAAATTCGTTGTACAATAGATAAAACAGTTCTCTTAGTTTGATCTTGTTCAGGATCTATCTTCGTCGAAACATTGCATCTTAAGATATCCTGATCTAGGTTCCATACCATTCCTAAAAGATAAGTATCACCAGTAAAATTGGATATATAGGGACTGGAAACATTACCTTCCCATCCTCGCAAATTAAAACATGCATTTTTCATCAATTTTTGAGTTTGAGGTACAAAATGAGATAACTCTTCCAGACTAGACACTCCAGTTACGCCGTTATCCACATAAAAAGAATTCTGAAGCTTTAAAACTATGTCATAATATTCTACAGCAGCATTCTCAAACAAATGATGCAATTAAAAGAAAAGGACTAGTGGTGACACCAAATACAACTCTACAATGTCTATAGACAATAAAGTTTTCAGATTCAGAAGGAAAGAGGAATCGCAAAAAATCTCGATGTTCCGGTGCGATACTCAACTGTAAAATCGCCTTTTCTATGTCTGCTGAGAGCCTAATGTTATATAATCTAAATCTATCAATTAGGTCTGGAATCAATTCTATCAAATTAGGATCCTTAATCAAACAGTCATTGAAGGAAGGGCCGTTACCGTCTTGGGCAGAAGCGTCAAACACAGGTCTAATTTTAAAATTTTGACTCGATTCCTTGATCACGGGCCTATGGGGTAAATAATGTCCCCTTTTATCTATTTCTTCTATTGGAATCTTTTCAATGATTTTTAATCTTTCCCACTCATTAAATACTTCCACATAATATTTTAAGAAGTTTTTCTTCGCTATCCGTTTACACATATTTCTGTTCCTTTTCAAAGCTAAGTCTTTATTATCTGGTAACTGAGTATCGTATTTGAAAGGTAACAGCAACTCATACCTTCCATCAGGAAGAATAGTTAAATTATCTTGAAATTGCTTGACAGAATCAGAAAAAATTAACTTCTTTTTAGCATTTTCCCATGGATCCGTTATACCAATAACATCAAGGTCCCATAAATGATTAACAAAGTTCATAGAATGCAATGTTAAAACACTAGATATACTACAACCTGAATTACTCTTAATGACATTCGCGTCGGGTATAATTTCACATTTATCAGAAATACATTCTTTTTCCATCAAAGTGTAACCCAGTTTTGTTTCTAAAATAACTAATCCTGAATTTAATTTAATAGATTTACCAGTCATGATTGATCCAGCAACATTAGCTCCTAAAAGTAAATCGATTTCATAATCTGGAAAATTCAAATCTGGTATCATCAAGTTTTTTTCTTTTATCTCCTTCAAAGTTAAAACTGTTCTAGCTTTCGGAACAAATCCACATATTTTATCTTCTGATAGAACATTAACATTAACAGAAAAGGTATTTTGCAAATCAAAAATATCGATTTCATATTCTTCATGTAAACATGGTCTAGATTTTCTCCCCCCAAATAAGCTATGTACAAGATTTTGTTTTCGCTTTGGTTTCAGTTCAAGCTTATTAATCACTCTGGTGCTTAAATAGGAGAGTTGAAACCCCGTATCTATAAGAGCTCTAACCATTATCTCACTGTTTATAGTTTTAATCTTAACTATCAAAGTCATTAATAACACAGGCTCAACAGTGCAACTATCGGTTAAAATTTTAGTTGTGTCAATTCCTGTTATATTATGACTTGTGCTTGTTTCACGGTCAGGACACATCAAAACAAAATGATTTCTATTGCAATTAATGCATTTGTTTTTAAATTTGCAAACTCTTGAAGTGTGTCCTAGCCGCAAACAAGAAAAACAAGCACCTTTCTTCGCCAAAACTTTCTTTTTCTCTTTATTTAATCTTCTGGCATAAAAACAGTCTTGCCTGGGATGCTTTTTATCACAAAAAAGACAATTCAAAAACTTCCTACCTGAGTATTCCTGTGCATTAGTGCTCACTAAGACCGCAGAAGAAGCGATTTCGTAAGTATTCTCATTAAACTCCTTCGATTTCTTGGCATAGTTAGCTCCAAACCCGGTACGAGCGAGCACAACCATTCTTCACCCATAACTTCCTGTTTCAGAAAGCCCATTAAATTTTCTAAAGTCCGATCATCTGGCAAAGAAGAATATTTTCTGTTTCGGCTCCTCTCCCAGGCAACAAGTATATTCTCAGGAAGCACGATTCTACAAGAGACGTAAGAAAGTCTCCGTACTTCTCCTGCGTCCTTCCTAAGCTTTCCAATGCACGTAGTTTTCCTTCCAATTCGTCGTAGAGGATCGGGAGTTCCGTTTTCGCTCGTCCGCTAATAGCGTTCTTCAACACCATGGACAAAAGTTCTCGTACGTAAATCTGTACAAGTAAATCTTCCCGTCCGAAGCGTTCCCTCAACTGCTGCACGGCTTTGGGATAATTTGCAGCAGTCGCAGGAAAACTTTCCACGACTCTGGCTGCCTTTGAATTCGGGACAACTGCTTGTAGTAAATATTGAAATTTGTCTTCTGCTGGCAAACTTTCATCAATATGTATTTTCTCGAACTGACTCCAAAACGACAGAAAATCCTTTGCCTCCCCGCTAAATTTCTTCAACTCAATTTTAGGGAGCTTGAACTTTCTCTTTTCCGCCATTTCTTTCGGAAGCGAAGAATCAAACAACTTGGTTTCGATTTCGGATAGAGCTGCACAATATTTGACTCTATATTCCTCAGCTGCTTTCAAGTCCGTTGCAAATATTTCCTCCGAATTTTCATCTTGCAAAATCCCGTTAGCTATTTCATCCTGACAGGCAGTCAGACGCTCAAATTTGTCCATCAATTGCGTCTTCAAAATCAAAAGTTCCTTCGATTCAGGATTTTCCTTCCGAAGAAATTGTTCAATTTTGCTGTGGCAAGTCGAAAAGGAGATTCTAAGTCCTTTTCGTTTTATCTTCAAAGAATCCATTCTTAATTTGCTTCCGAAAAATCAACTGCTAAACTTGCGCCCCCACGTTGGGTGCCAAATAAATTATGTTAGAAACCGTAACACAATTATTGAAATAAATTTGGGGCTCTTGTGAATCTACCAGATGCTTTAGCGGTTGTCGATAATAGATCATATGAAGCAAAAAATTTTCACTCAGTAAATGTCTTTCCAAAATAATCAACCTCTTTTAATACATAAAACTAAAGATACAATGCTCAATTCTTTCTTCTTTCTTTCTTTTCTTCTCAAAGTTGAGAAGCAATATGGAGTTTAACCTTTGATTAATTCCTCCAAAGACCCCTTTTTTCCCAATGAGAGGATTTTACTTCCTGCACTGAGAAACAGGCAGCTCTGTTGAAATGTTCCATTTGTATTCGTATACAAATCATTTTATGCAAACCTTGCTTATAACGTTCATCGCGTTATTGGGATTTGGGTATTTGTTGTAGTACATAAGACTGTTAAAAGATGCCGTACTATTCTTTTTCTGATTTTCAAGATTTTGAAAGCATTTTTTTCTTTCTTCTCCATAAAGTTTGCAGTTCATCATTACATGTTCTATATCATTGATTTTTTTGCACCTTGTACATTCCTCGCTTATACTTTTGTCCCATTTACTTAGGATTTTTCCTGTTAATATCGACTTAGTTCTGAGTCTGTTCGAGAACACTTCTTGTATTCTGTTTTGGGTAGTTTTAATTTTACCGTTCTTGTTTTTGATATATGGATATCTCCCATTGTAATTGGATTCTTCCCATTTCAATGCTCAACTGGCCACAGCAAACCGAACGTCAAATTATAGTTCCATTAACATTTTTATCAATGCTGCCATACAAAAATAAACTCTTAAAACGTATGCAAGACATCGGTAAAAAGTCAATTAGTCTATCCGCAAAAGTATTTCTTTCATTTCAGTTCTTCCAAGTATTATTTTTCCAACAATATGAAATATTGATTTAGAGTTGAGCAGTATAAGAAATACATTTTCAAAATACATTTGTGTTTTGTATTTCAAACTGAAAAAAACTGAAGTATTTTGGTTAATGTATTAATGTATCGCAAATGCATTTTAAAAGTATCTTGTATTTTCAAAATACTCAAGATTTCTTCAGAAATCAAACTATCACAGATTTAAACCGCAAATGAACGAACGCCTTGTAGGGGAAAAAAAAAAACCGCCTAATTTGTATTTTGACTAACCGTTGAATTCGTTTCTAGAATTTAATAAAAAAAATTTAACCTGGCGGCCGATAAAGCTGCTAATTAATGGGATGTGTAGCATCTACGATGGCCTCTGAAAAATAGTTTTGTTTTAAACTTCATGTTCATATTGGAATTACGTATTGATGTTTGATGTATGGCTCCTTCCTGTCTATATCCTTTTTGGATCTTGTGCCATAAAACCTCAACCAACCAAGCTCCCTATAAAGAAAATGGATAGGCAGAGAGCTTGAAGTTAACATTCTTTGTGAAAAACAGAATCATAGACAATACGAGCTCTGATGTGCATTGTATTTTTTTTCTTTTAAGTAAATTAAAGATATGCAATGTAGTTAATTATTGAAAAAACACGAGTAAAGATGGAAGATACTTCTGTTCTCGATGAAAATGTTTGTAGGTGGAAAATGTTTTATAAAGTGATATACGTTCTGTTGCAAAATATATATATATATATATGCACCCATAAAAAATTGAGCAACAGCCTCGAAACTCGCATGCAAATATCGTTTTAAGAGTTATACAAAGGATCAAACTGTCAGCGCCAAAGATGTTATAGTACTCATGTATCGTGCATGAGAACGACATGCAGCATTTAAAACGACCGGTGTTCTCACTCACGGCCAATTGAAACTGGATTTTCTGTTTACTG